>JALAZF010000198.1:3405000-4005000 GCA_022829125.1 Lathyrus tuberosus | reverse complement strand
GGTGATGATTCTTCGTATATCCTTTAAAGATCTTCATATATCGCTCTATTGGATACATCCACCTTAAATAAATTGGACCAAAAATTCTGATTTCTCTGACTAAACGAACAAGTAAGTGAACCATAATGTCAAAAAATGATGGAGGAAAATACATCTCCAATTGACACAAGATTATGGAAGCCACGTCTTCTAATTCATCTAATTTTTTGAAATCAAGAACTTTATTACATATGGCATTGAAGAATAAGCATAATCTCGTTATAGTTATTCTCACATTTTTTGGTAGGATCCCACGGATAGCCACTGGTAGAAGTTGTTGCATCAATACATGACAATCATGAGATTTTAAACCAATTAACTTGATATCTTTCATTAATACAAATTTCTTGATGTTTGATGAGTAACCTTGCGGAACTTTAATACCTTGCAAACACCCACAGAAAATTTTCTTTTCCTTCTTAGAAAGAGTGTGACATGCTGGAGGCAGATAAGTACTTTTTCCTTTCTCTATTGGAGCCAACTGTGTTCTTATACCCATCTTCTCCATATCAAGACGGGAAGTCTTACTATCTTTAGTCTTTCCTGGAATGTTTAGAAGTGTGCCAATCAAACTATCACACACATTTATCTCCACGTGCATCACATCAAGACAATGTCTAACATCAAGACTCGACCAATACGGAAGATCAAAGAAGATGGACCTCTTTTTCCAAATTTTTTCGCAACTGCCCTTTTTTCTTTTTTTCTCTTTCGAAAGACGACATTAATGTGTTCCTTCCGTTGATAAACTTCTTCCCCAGTTAAAGGTTCAGGTGCCTCATAAAACTCTTGCTCTCCATTAAAAGCCTTCCGCAATCTACGGTAAGGATGATCGGGTTTTAGAAATTTTCGATGCCCAAGGTAAACAGTCTTTTTTCCAAACTCAAGTTGGTGATAACAAGTATCATCTTCACATATAGGACACGCTCTATGTCCTTTGACACTATATCCAACCAAGTTACCGTAAGCAGGAAAGTCGTTGATTGTGCAAAATAACATTGCACGCATCTTAAACTTTTCCCCACAATATGCATTATCAACTTCAACGCCTTCATCCCACAAGAGTCTTAAATCATCAATTAATGGACTTAGATAAAAATCTATGTCGTTACCAGGTTGTCGTGGTCCCTAAATCATCATACTTAACAATATATACTTACGCTTCATACTCAACCAAGGAGATAGGTTGTAAATAGTGATAAAAACAGGCCACGAAGTATGATTAGTGCTCAGATTACCAAAGGGGTTCATTCCATCGGTGGCAAGTCCAAGCCTAAGATTTCTTGGCTCAACTCCAAAATCCGGAAATAACGAATCAATTTTCTTACATTGCAACGAATCAACAACATGGTGAATGTTTCCATCACGAGTCCTTTCATCTGCATGCCATCTAAGATTCTTTGCGTCATTTGAATTAGCAAAAAGTCTCTTAAATCGTGAAATTATTGGCAAGTACCATAACACTTTAGCAGGAGGATGCTTCCTACTAACATTGTCATAGTCATTGTCATCACCACTGTTGGCCTTCAGCTTGTAACATGACACACCACATTTCTAACATTGATACAAGTCTTCATACTCTTTCTAGTATAATATGAAATCATTAGGGCAAGCATGTATTTTGATATACTCTAGACCCATTGGACACAATACTTCTTAACCTCATAACAACGATCCGACAATTTGTTATCTTTTGGTAACATTTCCTTTAGCAGTTCAAGTAATTCTGTGAAACGTTTATCCAACCATCCATTTTTTGCCTTCAGATTAAACAACTTTAACACCGTTGACAATCGTGTATAATCTGTGTATCCCATATATAAAGGGGTGTCTTTATCACTACATAAAGTATCATAAGTATGAGCATTCTTAAAAGAAGATTCCCCAATATCATGGAACATATCCTCTAGTTGATCTTCCATATATTCATCTTCATCCACTCTTTGACTTTGTGACACACGACTTTCCTCCACCTCACCATTCCACATCTATATTATATAATTTTGACATATACCATCCACTACTACGTAAATACCAATTAACAACAGTTGGGAAATGTATATAATGACACTGGCGCATGCGTTGTTATATAGATTGTCATTGTATAATGATACTTATAATCAAGGTTCATTAACCGTTGTAATAACCTGGAAACATCGCGCCCTATCACAACAGTTATTCAAACGAACCGTTGTAATAAATATAATGGTCCCTGGTTCGATTCCCAGCTGCGCCGTTTTGATTTTTACTTTTCTGTGCAACACGCGAGATATTATGACGGTTATATTATATAACCGTCGTTACATATTCTGCAGACACAAATATACAACCACGGCTAGGTTTTATAACCGTTGTCAACACTTGCTATGTTTTAAATATGCATTTCGCAGCAATTTAAATTCATCCCATTTTTGAACCTGTAACCATTTTAACCATAACAGATAAGGTATACATGCATAAAGAGCATAAAATACTTCCTATGTTTTAAATATGCATTTCTCAGCAATTCAAATTCATCCCATTTTTTAACCTGTAACCATTTTAACCATAACAGATAAGGTATACATGCATAAAGAGCATAAAATATAGCTAACATTGTTCATTTGTAAATATTGTAACTATTATAGCCATATTTACACAGCTATTATAACCATAAAATACAGCTAACAGATAAGGTATACATTCTGTAAGTATTGTAACTATTATAACCATATTTACACCAAACACTATATTCATGTCATTAATACAGAAAACTGTTATTCACATCATCTCTATAGAAAAGTGTCATTCACATCATCAATCAGCAGGACCCTTAAGAATTGTGTGGATATATGCCCAACGTTTACGAAGATCTAGGAAGTCCTCAACGGGGAATGGGCTTTCGCCTTTAAACATCTACATAAGAAAGAGCGAATAACATGTATGATAATAATTCAATAGTCAAGCGAAAGTTGGACTGGGGAGCGTGAAGATCAGATGAAGGAGTCGTATCCGACTCTGTTCCGTTCAGGTAATTTTCGAGGGAGAAAATTCTTTAAGTGGGGGAGAGTTGTAACACCCCAAAATAATTATAATATTTATTTAATTGAATAATTATGATTATTCGGTGTTTTGGTGAATTTTGAGGGATTTTGTGACGTTGATGACTGTGTGAGGTGATGTGGGGTAGCCTTGGGTTAAGGGAAGGTTGAGGTGTCTTAGAAGTAGTTATTAAATTAAGATTATTTTATTAGTAATAATAGTAAGATAATTTTAATAATTTGATTATTAATTTTTTATTATTATTATCATTATTATTATTATTATTATTATTATTTAAAATAATTAGGAGGACCATTAAGGGTAAGACGGTAACTTTGAGGAGGTTAGGTGAGGATAATACGGGTAAACCATGATTAAGGCCCAAAAGATAGGTTTAACAAAAGAAAATAGGGAATTAGGAGAATTACTCTGTGCAACCCTAAGAAGTGAAGAGAGAGCTGAGGAAAAGAGGCTAGAACTCGTAGAACAAGAGGATCAACTGTAGAACCCGAAAAGAAGAATCTTTGCTTGAAAATTCGAGGTATGGGGGGTTAATTTGGGTTAATACGTTTGATATGGGCTTAAGGTAGATTAGTTTTATGTTCTGTGATTTATGATGAATTTTCGTATGACGAATCCGTGGTGAATTGTCGTGCTTCTGTGTTGGTCGATTTTCTGTGATGAATCTGCTACGTGTTGCTGTAATTGAAGTGGAATTCGTGTGAATAATTGTTGTTGTGATGAATATGTGAACAAAAACCAGATATGTAAATCGAGTAATTTAGGGATTAATAATTAGAAGAAAATTGATGAAAACATTGAAGTAAACTTAAAACTTAGATCTGTAATGAATCGAACATGTTTTGGGTCTGAGTTTGGAAGATCGAAGGTGCTGGAAAGAGGAATTTTCCGTTCAGATGCGAAATCTGAATTTGTGGTGTTTTCTGGCATTACGCGTAACAGGGGACGCGTTACCCGTAATAGGGGACAATCCCAGGGTGATACGCATAGCATACACATCTGTCCCCAGGGCCAGCACGACCCTCTGCCAGTACACGTATGATACGCGTAAGAGACTGGAGGCAATACGTGTATGAGAGGGCAATACACGTATGGGAAGCTGAGGAAGAATAGCATACGCGTAGGGGAAGATGCATTACACGTATGGGTTCTGAGAAGGGTGCCTTACGAGTATGGGCTAGCCATTATGCGTAAGGGGATTCTGAAGAGGAATTTGAGAGGGAAACCCTCTCTGGTGATACGCGTAACAAGTGTGGCATTACGCGTAATGGAGTCCTGGGCAAGGGGTCCTACGCATATGATACGCAGGCCAGGGGCGTGAAAGTGATCCATACGCGTAACAGGGAGGGCATTACGCGTATGGACAGGGCTGATGGCAGATTTTCCCGTTTTTGCGATTTCTGTCTCGATTTCGCTTGTGATGCAGTTTCTTTGAGACGTAAGGCTATGATGAAGTAATAAAACATGAGTAAATTAGTAATAACAAAGAATGGGATAAAAATCGTGAATTTTAACATGACAATTATAGTATGATGAATTGTGAGAATTAATGACGAATAATGACGAGTGTGAATTTATGTTGTATCATGATGCTTAATGATGATTATAATATGACGAATTCTGATGAATGTGAATTGATGTTATGTCATGATTGTTTGATGATGAACCTGTGATGATGATTTCTGGCGTGTGTTAGTGATGCTATGATGACTTAAAGTGATGAGATGCATGTTGATGTTATACATGTTATGTGAAGTCTTATGATGAATTTGTATGAATGATGATGCAACTTTGACGAACTGTGATGGTGATTATTATGATGTTTTGCATCATGCATTCATGGCATAGTTAGGACTCCGGTCCATTTGGTGGCTTCAATCTTATTGTGTGGATTGAGGTGTTTGTGACGTGCTCCGGTTCTTGTGTAGAATCGATCCTATTGGTGGGGATCTTTGGAGGGTGATGGCCCAGTGTCCATCAATTATGACGAATTAGTACCACATGCATGAGTCTATGAGGTTGCATTGCATTCTATTGATGTCTTTGATGTGTTGATGATGTTTGCGAATGACTTGGTGATGTTTTGTGTTACTACGTTATCTTTTACCTATATCTTATATATTGATTCGTGATGACTCACCCTGCCTGTTTGAATGTTGCCTCCACGTGGGTAACGTGCAGATGATCAGGATTAGCTTTTGGCGCGTGAAGGACCTTCTTGAAGTACTTTTGGTCATTTTGGTCGAGTAGAGGGTCTTGCTCTGATATGTAACATCGGGTCGGGGCGTTGAGTCGAACCATAGTGTTCTTTTATTTGATGATATTATGATGTGTTGAGTTTTGTTCAAAACTTAGAGTTATCAATGTTGATGAGGTTTTTATGAAGTTTTTTCCGCTGCGAAGTATTTGATTTAATTATGATGTTTTATGACGAAATGTGACGCCCTTGTGGGATTTTTACTCTGATAAAATGGTGTATTTATTCGTGATGTTTGGTGGGTAGAAAAGGGTGTTACAGTGGGGGTTTTCAAGAGTTCTATAAGATGAATCCTATCGAGTTCCATGGTGGCCTTGATCCTCTCAACGCTCATAATTGGATCACCAACATTGAAATAAATTTTGAAGTGACCCTGTGTACTGGGGAAGACAAGTGGTTTATGCTACTCGGATGTTGTGAGGACTGGCGACCCGATGGTGGATGAGTCCTTCTAACATAATGAATACTTTGGGGATTTCCAAGACTTGGGAAAACTTTAAAGCACCCATGTTAGACAAATACTTCCCAAATAGTGTGAGAGCTCATTAGGAACTAGAGTTTTAGATGTTACGCCAAGCTTCCATGACCGTGGCAGAGTTTGCAGAAAAGTTTGAAGATATGACATTTTATTCATACCAAGCCCTTAATGCTCAAGATAAACGTTGAAAGATTAATTAGTTAAATATTGAACTTTGAAGAGAAATAGAGTACTGTGTGGGAAAACAACATTATAACACTTATGTAAAGCTACTTGAGCAGTGTTACATTGTTGTGCAAAGTATGAAGAAGATCCAGCAGGAAAACGAGCAAGCCAAGAAAAGTCAGGGTGATCATGGGAGAGAAAATTAGCACCTGAATCCAAGGGGATCACCATCAAAGGGGGAAACAGATTTAGAATGTCAGACCATCTCAACCACCTCAGCGTTGGAGCTGCAAGAGTTACCATTTTGGCGAGTGGATGATTGGGACTATGAGGTGCTTTTTATGTCATGAGTTGAGCCATATTGCCATAGATTGTCCTAAGAGGAAGACTTCAGAAGCTTTGGGAACAATAAGCAGAGTGTATACCATGGATGCAAAGAAGTTGAAAGGAAATAATGATTTGATTGCTGGTACATGTTTTATGCACGGACACCCATTATTTGTTCTCTTTGATTGTGGAACTACGTACTCCTTTATTTCTAGCTGATGTGTTGAAAGACCAGGGTTAGAAGCATTACCTTTACCATCTCTTATGACCTTCACCATTGCAACTGATGGCAGTATAGAGACTACCTGGGTGTGTGGAAATTGTTCAGTAACCATGAAAGATCGTACCTTCGTGCTTGACCTTATTTGTCTACCTCTCAAGAAGATAGATGTAGTTCTGGGGATGAATTGAATTTATGCTAATTTAGTCTATATTGGTTGCAAGGAGAAAGCCATTTTTATTTCTAAAGAAGCCATAACTCTAGGGGAAATGATATCTACATTATCAGAAGGTACTATTAATATGATTCACTGCCTCTTTTCTGAAGATAAATATTTACTGTTGATGCTCTCTATGGATTCAACCAAGAAGAAAGATGTTTATTTAATATTTGTAGTGTGAGAATTTCCATATGTCTTTTCTGAGGTCGTCACTTCCTTACTTCTTAAAAGGGAATGGGAGTTCTCTATAGACCTCTTCCTGGGGATAACACTTGTGTCTATTGCACCTTACCGCATGTCTGTAGTAGAATTGTGGGAATTGAAGATGCAATTGGAGGAGTTGTTGGAGAAGCATTTTATCTGACCTAGTGTGTCTCCCTGGGGTGATTTTGTTCTATTGGTAAAGAAGAAGGATAGTGTTATGCGGTTATGTATCAACTACCTCCAAGTGAACAAAGTGACCATTAAGAACAAGTATCCTTTGCCACAAATTGATGACCTCCTTGATCAATTGAAGGGAGCCAGAGTGTTCTTGAAGGTTGATCTATAGTCTGGGTATCATCAAATTTGGGTAAAGAGTTAAGACACTCCAAATACCACTTTTCGAACCTGAAATGGACATTATGAGTTCCTCGTTATGCCTTTTGGAGCTACTAATGCTCCAACCATCTTCATGGACTACATGAACCATGTATTCCAACCTTATCTATATCAGTTCATTGTAATTTTCATAGGTGATATCTTGATGTATTCTCGTACACCTCAAGAGCATGAAGAACACTTGAGAATTATGCTTTATATTTTGCGGGGGAAGCAACTTTATGCAAAATTCAACAAGTGCAAATTTTGGTTGTCGGAAGTCAAGTTTCTTGGACATGTTATCTTGCAAGGATGTGTATCCGTGGACCATTCTAAGGTGAGGAAGGGGTGATTAGTTCACTACTATAAATAATTCTTTTGACGTCGCACACGAAAGAGATGTAACCTCGGCTATCGTGACGACGTAACGAAGGGTGACATGAAAAGATACCACTTAACCCCTTGGTTAATGAAAATCTGAGGGGTAAAGTTATCTGATCATGGGTTCTAACCCAAGCATCTGCATTTTTATTATTTATAAAAACAGCGCCTCACTCGTTACATTATTTACACAGAATATTAATAAAATAATTTGTTTACAAACTAAAATGTTTACCCAGAATATTACATTGTTTACACATAATATTAAAATAAAAATTAATTGGTCCATGAAGATCATATGTTAGATCTTTGAATCCTTGATATTTGGGCAAGATCAAATGTTGGGTGCGACTATATTCTCAATGGCTTTACCTCACATGGATTTGTTTCTGATATAAAACAAAAAAAAAGGTTGATAACAAAATTAGTTAGATAAATAAATGTTTTTTTCTCAAACAAATATTTAAGAACACAAACATTAAACCCAAATAATTTTCTGCTCTTGCATCCATCTTAGCGATCTTTTTAATTGCAAATAATCTTGCAAACCTTAAAGAGGTGGATATAGATAGTTTCAAGCGCTTCATGATGCGTCACTTTCTTCTTCATATTCAGAAATACGCTTTTATAATGGAAGTTTTTGTATGTTTCACGCGGATCACTAATGGTAGTGTCTTGAGCATTGATATGTCATGAAATGAACGACATATATTTGATCAAAAAATTACTAAGGGTTTTTTATGTTCAATTTAGGTAAAATACTTTAGCCCTCGTTTTAATAGAAAACTGAGGTAAATAACCTTTGTTTTTTTTACATTTCATTAATTACAAAGAACATTTACAAATAAAAAATATAATAAAAAAGAAAGTTCCCCCGATTGGTTCCTGGTTTTTCCCCTCTGTTAACGAAAAAACCGAGGTAATATGTGCTTTTTATATTTAAAAAAAACATTGTGCCTTAGAATCATATCACTAGAACAGTAATGATCGTCCTTATTCAAAACGTAGCGTATCTTTCGAATTTTCAAGGAGGCGTTTGAACTTCTCTGATTGTTTCACTTCCTCTTTTCCAATTTATTTAGACACTATTCTGAAGACATAGCTTCTCAAATGTTTTGATGACGACACACTTTCTCAGGCATCAAGATGGAACAACAAAAAGAATGGTCAAAGGCATCAAGATCAAATAATGAAGTTTCAACTTATTTTTATCAAGACCTGATGATTATTGAAGATTGGATGCAAAAAAATTATGGTATAAACATTTAATCTCTATATGGTTATATAAGTGTTCTAAATCATATCTCTTTCATGTAATATTCATTGGAAACAAGTTTGTGCATCAAAGATCTTTCAAACTCTTTAGTTTTTTCATATTTTCAAAACTGGACTGAAGTAATCGATTATTCTCATGGAGTAATCGATTATTCTGTGTTATTTTTTAAATATTTTTGCACGTTGGGACTGGGTAACCGATTACCCAAATAGGATAACCGATTACCACTGAACCAGTGGCAAAAATACTTTATTTTCTGCATGCCTCTTGTTTCAAATTTCCTTCTATTGAACCATGGCCTCTATTGGTGAATTGCATCCTTTTGTAGAGGTGTCTAGGGGTTATTAAAACATCATTTTCTCAGATTTCAACCACACCTCCTTACATATTTCAAAATCAATCACTCATTCTTTCTAACTTTCAAAATCATTCTAAGTGTTCATATTCAAAATTTTCTTTGAGAGAAACCTTGCATAATCTTTCAAATAAAGCATCATAGTTTAATCTCTTTCATAGAACACTTGTATAATTATTATGAGAGTTGATTATTTCAAGGAGAAGATCAATCTTGTGATTGATAAAGATTCAAAATTTTCATCTTTCATATTCATACAAAAATTCAGAATTATTGTAAAAATCCTAAAGTTCCAAGGATTGTTTGGATTTTGGTGTTGACTATAAGGAGAATGATTGTTTCTCTTATAGGGTTTTTTATAATCCTTGTTATCTGGATTGTGGATACAAGAGGTTCATTGTGAGAGGATTGTTCTTGGTTGGACTTTAAACTTGTAAAATCCAAGAGGATTGTTCTTGGTGGTGTGTTAGGGTCTAGTATAGAAAGAGTAGGTAGTCTTGTCTAAGATCTAGCATTTTAGTGAAATCTCTTTCATGTTGAAAGAGGACTGGAGTACTCTTGGGCTGTGAGGGGAACCGGTATATCTCTCGGTGTTCTTTACTTTCCGCATTTTACCGCATTTCATCACTTAGAAACTTTAGGAAAGTAAAACTCAAGTTCATCGAAAAACCGGAAAATATTCTCCCTGCTCTTAGGTATAATCCTACTTACAATTGGCATTAGAGCAGGTTAGGTAACCTATTCCTACAAGATCCAGAATGGCTTCCACAAGCGTAAATCCAGTTTTCAAAGATGGCGGTAGTAGTAACAAACCCCCTCTATTTTTTGGAGAATACTTTGATTTTTGGAAAATAAGAATGAAAGCACACTTAGAAGCACAAGGAGATGGAATATGGGAAACTGTTGAAAATGGTCCACATCAACCAATGAGCGTAGTTAACGATGTTGCAACTCCAAAGGTTAAAAAAGCATATAATAAAGATGATAGAAAGAAATTGCTCGATGAAAAGAAAGCCATTAATATTTTACAAAGTGCTTTAAGTATTAATGAATTTTTCCGAGTTTCACAATGTAAATCCGCTAAAGAAATTTGGGACACTTTAGTGGAAACACATGAAGGAAAAGAATATTAAAAGATCTAGATTAAAAACATTATGTCAAGAATATGAGATGTTCCGAATGCAGCCCGGAGAATCAATCGTTGCATTACAGAAAAGATTTGTTCATTTAACTAATCAATTAATGGAACTTGGTAAGACATTCTCTAATGATGAATTAAATCTCAAAGTTCTTAGATCCTTCACTAGATAATGGCAACCAAAAGTTACGGCAATGTCAGAAAAGAAAAGTCTTTCTACAATGACTTTCACTTCACTATTTGGAAAACTCCAAGAACATGAATTAGAACTTGGACGACTTGAAAAACATGAACATCAAGAAAATAAATCCAAAAGTATTGCATTGAAAGTATATTTAAAAGATAAGCAAAATGATGATTCATCGAAGGAAGACGAAAATTTCATGTTACTAGTAAAAAGACTCGGTAAATTTTTTGGTAATAAAGACAAGTCTTTTTATGCTAAAAGAAAGAAACACTTTAAGAAAAAGGAGGCTACCACTTCATCTCAAGATATTACATGTTATGAATGTGGAAAGCAAGGTCACATAAAGCCCGATTGTCCAAAACTCGCAAAGAAAGGAAGTTTCAAAGGCAAGAAGGAATCAAAAAATAAAAAGGCATATATTGCATGGGAAGGCAATGACATTAGTTCATCATTCGACTCGGAGAGCGATGAAAGCGCAAATTTGGAACTTATGGCTACACACAACTCCGATGATGAAAATGACAAGGTTAGTAATGAATTTTCTCTTTATGATAATGATGCACAAGAAGCCATTAATGAACTCTTAAATGAATGTAAGGTCTTGTATAAAACAATATCTTCACAAAAGAAACAAATAACATCTTTAGAAGAAAAAGTTGATGTTATGGAAAAAGAATCAAAAGATGAAAAACAAAAGAAAATTAGTGAAGAAAAACAAGAGTTAGTATGTAAAAATTATGAATCACTTTCTTTCCAAATTGTTCAATTAAAAAGAGTCCTTGAAAGATATGAGAAAGGACAAATTGGATTAGAAGCGGTCCTTAGTCAACAAAGATATTCAAATGTTAAAAGTGGACTTGGTTACTCAAAATTTTCTAAACCAAGTTATAGTAAAACAATCTTTGTTAAGGCTAGTGACCAAACTTCTAAAGAGAAAGTGAACAAACCTAGGAATGTGCATCCTTATCCTAAAAAGAAAAGATTTCCTAAAAAGAAATCATATATTCCAAGATATAAAAGTAATTTTGTTCCTACTTGTTTTTATTGTGGTATTATTGGCCATACACCTAATGCTTGCTATGTAAGAAACTTTAGTGTTGCAAGTGGGCATTATGTGTGGGTAAAGAAAGGTACTAATTATGAAGGACCCAAGGCTATTTGGGTACCTAACATAACATAATTGTGTTTTGTAGGTTTACTTGAAGACCACTTCAAATCTATGGTATCTTGATAGTGGTTGTTCGATGCATATGACCGGAGATATAAACAAATTTTCAAATCTAGTGCTTAAGGCCAAGGGTTTTGTTACTTATGGAGATAATAATAAAGGAGATATTCTTGGCGTAGGCAATGTTGGAGCACCCTTTCACAACTATTGAAGATGTGCTTTATGTTGAAGGATTAAAGCATAACCTTCTTAGCATAAGCCAACTTTGTGACAAAGACTTCAAAATCAATTTCACCAAAGATGAATGTTTGATAAAAGACGAAGTCACTAATGAGGTAATGCTTAAAGGTAAAAGAATTAACAATATTTTTATGATTTCCCTTGATGACGTTTCTTTGAAGGTTAAATGTCTTATGGCAAACAATAATGATTCATGGCTATGGCATAAAAGGTTGCTCACATTCATATGGAGCATTTGAATAAATTAATCAAACATGATTTAGTTATTGGTTTACCAAAGATAAAATATGTCAAAGATAAGTTGTGTGATGCATGTCAAAAGGGGAAACAAACCAAGTCAACTTTCAAATCTAAGGATGTGGTGTCCACTTCAAGGCTACTACAATTGTTGCATATGGACTTATTTGGTCCATCAAGAACAAGAAGCTTCGGAGGTAATGTATATGCTTTAGTTATTGTTGATGATTTCTCTAGATATATTTGGACATTCTTTTTAGTGCAGAAAAGTGATGCATTCAAGGCATTCAAGAAGTATGCAAAGCAAATTCAAAATGAGAAGTCACTTTCAATTGCCTCCATAAGAAGCGACCATGGTGGAGAATTCCAAAATGCTTATTTCGAAGAATTTTGCGAAGAACATGGAATCTCTCACAACTTCTCGGCACCAAGAACCCCCCAACAAAACGGTGTTGTAGAAAGAAAGAATAGGTCATTGGTGGAACTTGCAAGGGCAATGCTTAGTGACTCAAAACTTCCAAAGTACTTTTGGGCGGATGTGGTAAGCACGACATGTTTTGTAAGTAATCGTGTTAACATTATACCTATCCTTAAGAAGACCCCTTATGAACTTTTCAAAAGGAGGAAACCAAACATTGCTTACTTTCACATGTTTGGATGCAAGTGTTTTGTCTTGAATAATTATAAAAACAATCTTGGTAAGTTCGATGAAAAATCGGATGAATGTATATTTCTTGGCTATTCACTTTCTAGTAAGGCATATAGAATTTATAATAAAAGAACTTTAACTATTGAAGAATCTATGCATGTTAAGTTTGATGAGTCTAACCCCTCCAAGGAGGATATTGTTATTTGTGATAATGATGATGATTCCATAGAAGCTCCTCAAGAAGACTCCTCCAAAGTCAACAATGAGAATCAAGTAGATCATCAAGAAGAATCTATTCAAAAAGAGTCTATAGTCAATGATCTACCAAAAGAATGGAGGACACATAGAGATCATCATATTGACAAGATTATTGGAGACATATCTCAAGGAGTATCTACTAGGTTAAATCTAAAAGATGCATGTCTCAATATGGCATTTGTTTCTCAAATAGAACCATCTAAAGTCCAAGATGCCTTAGATGATGATCAATGGATTTTAGCCATGCAAGAAGAATTAAAGCAGTTCGAAAGAAATGAGGTATGGGATTTAGTTCCAAGACCAAAAGGAAATCATATTATTGGCACTAAATGGATATTAAAAAATAAGCTAGATGAAAATGGTATCATTATAAGGAACAAAGCAAGATTAGTAGCACAAGGCTATAATCAAGAAGAAGGTATAGATTTTGAGGAAAAATTTGCACCGGTTGCTAGACTAGAAGCAATTAGATTATTGTTAGCATATGCTTGTTCTTTGAATTTTCAGTTGTATCAGATGGACGTTAAAGGCGCATTTCTAAATGGATACATACTTGAAGAAGTTTATGTAAATCAACCTCTAGGTTTTGAAAATTTCAAACATCCTAATCATGTTTACAAACTCAAAAAGGCCTTGTATGGATTGAAGCAAGCACCAAGAGCTTGGTATGATAGGCTAAATAATTTTCTTTGCGAACACGGTTTCAAAAAAGGTAAAGTTGATACTACTTTGTTTATTAAGATAATTAACCATCATACTATCTTAGTGCAAATTTATGTAGATGACATCATTTTTGGATCTACAAATGAGTCCTTATGTGAAGAATTCTCAAAAATCATGCAAAGAGAATTTGAAATGTCCATGATGGGAAAGTTGAAATACTTTCTTGGATTGCATATCAAACAAAGAATGGGATATTTATCAATCAATCCAAATATTGCAAAGAACTTCTTAAAAGATTTGACATGGATACTTGCAAAGAAATAGAAACTCCAATGGGATCCGGCACATATCTTGATCATGACGAATTCGGAATTCCAATTGATATCACTAAATATCGAGGTATGATCGGCTCTTTATTATATCTAACCGCTAGTCGACTTGATATTATGTTTAGTGTATGTTTATGTGCACGATTTCAAGCTTGTCAGAAGGAATCTCATCTCACAGCGGTGAAAAGAATAATGAAGTATTTTAAAGGAACATCCAATGTCGGCCTATGATATCCTAAAGGTAGTATATGTAGTCTTGTTGGTTTTTCTGATGCAGATTATGCAGGATGTAAGACGGACAGAAAAAGCACAAGTGGAACTTGTCACGTTTTTGGAAATGCCTTAGTCTCTTGGTCATGAAAAAAGCAAGCAAGTGTGGCTCTTAGTGTAACACCCTTCTACCCCACAAACAATTTTATGAAAATAGTTCACATTATCAGAGTAACTTCAATAAGAAAGGTGCCACATAATTCAAATCATCATTTAGTAATCATTCTCCTGTCCCGTAACACGGGTTATTCATTCATCATAATAAAGTCATCAACTACGCAGCGAAATCAAACTTTTAAATTTAAATCAATAACATGCTTCATAAAGAAATGTATCCAATCAAAATAACATCAACAATAAGAAACTTCAAACATAAAACAAAAGAACACGAGGTTCACAAACAATTCCCAACCCGATGTTACATGACACAGAGCAGGACACCTCTAAACACTACTAAGAACAACGATAAGCGAAAACACTCCAAGGCTACATCCTCCAGCATCGCAATCTACTCTTGGTTATCTGCAAGGTACCCACATAAGAGGCAACATTTCCAAGCAGGCAGAGTGAGAAAACATAATTCATTATAGTAATATAAAGACTTGGAAAATAAACAGAACAAGTAACAACAACAACGTATCATCATCACATCCTTCGTAACACAATCACAAATACTTCATAAAATGCAACGTCGAACATAATGAAATGCAAGGAATGCATGTGGTACCGATTTTCTTCATTTGATGGACACTGGCCATCAACCCTCCACAAAGGAGCACAACATAACAACATATCACTTCAATTCGCACAATGGGATTGAAGCTACCAATAGGCCGAAGCCCCAACATAATAAAATGCCATGAAATGCAATGATGCTAATTCTCCTCATTTCATCCAAATATCAACATGTGCATCATTCATTTCATTTTTCAGCAACATTCATCATAAATTCATGTTTTATCATTCATATCTCAACAACAATTCGACCACACGGAAACAATACGAGAAAACGTCAAAAACCTCCAAGAACAGCAAAACAAAACAAACAGTAATCAGACTCGGTTCAAAACAACAACAAAATTCATCAAGGCAGCAAGCTGACACGGCCGCCCATGTCCTGTGACACGGCCTGTGTCAGAAAGTCTGAAACAAATTCTCCAAAACAAAAAGAAAATAAGCAGGGCAGTAGGCTGACACGGCCGCCCGTGTCCTGTGACACGGCCCGTGTCAGGCAACCTGCTACTGAAAAATTTTCTCCCCGCCCAACCCGAATGCTGACACGGGTGCCCGTGTTGTGTGACACGGCCCGTGTCAGGAGGCGACAAAACCCACTTTTTCCCAAAAATGATTTTCTGCGTTTTTGATTCCGATTACCCCAAAATCAGTTTTTCCCCCACAAAAATTCAATCAAAAGGTTCACATAATACACATATATCAACACGTACCACTCCATTTCATCATATTTTCATCAAATCGTTCATTCTACATCAACATTCACTACAATTATACACAATTCATGAATTCCTAATCTATTCATCACCATGTCCTAAAGAACTATAAGAAATTATGAAATCTCCCCGTACCTTAGAGTAATCCGAAGCTTTTTCCTTCTTTCTTCAAGATTCCTCTAGTAATCCTCAAGCCCTAGCTCTCCTTCTTCTCTCTTCTTCAGTGTTCTTCACAAAAGATACGACAAAATGAGAAAATGATCGTTCTCCTTCTTTGACTAACAAATCCCAACTTATGAGCTTCCCATCCCATCCTTACTTACTTCCCAATAAGACCACCTTGCCCTTTCTCATTTTATTTTTAATAATAATAATAATATAAATAACACATGTTCATTTACTTTATTAAAATTATCCAAAAACACTCTTTTACTCCAAAATTCTCCAAAAACATCAAAAACCTCTTAACTCCTTCTAAATTAATTAAATAAATAATTAAATAATTGATTTAGATTTTCGGGTCGTTACAACTCTCCCCTACTTTAAGAATTTTCTTCCTCGAAAATTACATGAAGTAAACAGAGTCGGATACGACTCTTTCATCTGATCTTCACGCTCCCAAGTCCAACTATCACCTGCTGGTCCGCCCTACAATACTTTCACTAAAGCAATCTCTTTACCTCGCAGTTCCTTCAATTCTCGACCATCGATCCTCTTAGGCAAAGCTTCTACTGTCAGGTTATCTCTCACCTGAACATCATCCATTTGGATCACATGCGACGGATCCGGAATATACTTCCTCAGCTGCGACACATGAAACACATCATGCAAATTTGCAAGTGATGGTGGTAAAGCCACCTGATAGGCAACCCCTCCTATTCTCTGCATAATCTGATACGGACCAACAAAGCGCGGGGTGAGCTTTCTAGACTTCAAGGCTCGTCCCACACCAGTCATCGGAGTAACTCTTAAGAACACATGGTCTCCCTCTTGGAATTCAAGTGCCTTTCTTCTCTTATCATAGTAACTCTTCTGACGACTCTGCGACGTCTTCATTTTATCCCGAATCATTTTAATTTTCTCCGTTGTCTCCTGAACAATCTCAGGTCCAAGTACATAACTCTCTCCCGACTCATACCAACACAATGGAGTTCGACAACGTCTACCATACAACGCCTCATATGGAGCCATCCCAATACTAGCATGAAAACTGTTGTTGTATGTAAACTCGATCAACGGCAAGTGACTATCCCAAGATCCTCCTTGATCCAGCACACAAGCTCTCAACAAATCTTCTAAAGATTGGATTGTTCTTTCCGTCTGACCATCTGTCTGCGGGTGATAAGCAGAACTCATCCTCAACTTAGTACCCAAAGCATCCTATAGACTCTTCCAAAACCTTGACGTAAACCACAGATATCTGTCCGATTCAATACTCGAAGGCGTCCCATGCAACTTCACAATTTCATCAATATAAATTTCAGCTAACTTCTGCATAGAGTAATTAATTCTCATCGGCAAGAAATGCGCCGACTTGGTTAAACTATCCACAATTACCCATATCGAGTCATTACCTCTTGCAGTCTTCGGTAACCCAGTCACAAAATCCATGGAAATGCTATCCCATTTCCATTCAGGAACAGTCAACGGCTGCATCATACCTGAAGGCTTATGATGTTCAATCTTGGACTTCTGGCAAGTCAAACATGCATACACAAATTCAGCAATATCTCTTTTCATGCCTGGCCACCAAAACAATCTACGCAGGTCTTGATACATCTTCATGGCACCAGGATGAATACTCAATCGACTTCTATGCCCTTCCTCCAAAATACTCTTTTTGATTCCAGGAATATCCGGAATACATACTCTATCTCGAAATCTTAAAACTCCATCTTCATCAATTCGGAACTCACCTCCATTACCTTGATTAATCTTCATTAACTGGTCAACTAATTTCAAATCATATTTCTGACCTTCCCGAATTTCCTCCAAAATCCCACTAGTCAGCTTTAGCATGCCTAATTTTACACTATCAGCGGTCGTCTCACACAACAAACTCATGTCTCTGAATTTGTTCAATCATTTCAAGTTCTCTCACCATAAGCATCGAAATATGCAATGACTTTCTACTCAAAGCATCAGCCACTACATTTTCTTTACCGGGCTGATAATTCAAATCGAACTCAAAATCCTTTAACAATTCCAGCCACCTTCTCTGCCTCATGTTTAACTCTTTCTGATCGAACAAGTATTTCAAACTTTTATGATCACTGAATACCTCGAATTTAGAACCAAAAAGATAATGCCTCCAAATCTTCAGTACAAATACTACAGCAACCAATTCTATGTCATGTGTAGGGTAGTTCCTCTCATGGACTCTTAACTGCCTAGAAGCATAAGCAACCACTTTACCATTTTGCATCAAAACTCCACTAAGGCCCATCTTTGAAGCATCACAATAAACCACAAAGGACTCATTCGGGTCTGGCAAAACCAACACCGGAGCAGTTGTCAACTTCTTCTTTAGTTCCACAAAACTTTCCTCACAAGCGACATCCCATACATACACTTGCCCCTTTCGAGTCAATTGCGTTAACGGCAAAGCCAACTTAGAAAAACCTTCAATGAATTTACGATAATAACCAGCCAATCCAAGAAAACTACGAATCTCCATAGCAGACTTTGGAGTCTCCCACTGCAACACCGCATTAATCTTTGAAGGATCCACATAAATTCCACCACTTGAAATCACATGGCCTAGGAAACTCACTTCCTTCAACCAGAACTCACACTTTGACAACTTAGCATACAATTTCTTTTCCCTCAACACTTGTAACACAATCTTCAAATGTTTTGCATGTTCTTCTTCTGATTTGGAATATACCAAGATGTCATCTATGAAAACCACCAGAAACTTATCAAGATATTCATGAAAGATCCTGTTCATATACTCCATGAACACACCAGGCGCATTAGAAACTCCAAATGGCATCACCGTATATTCATAATGACCATACCTCGTTCTGAAGGCTGTTTTCGGAATATCATCGGCTTTAACTCTAATCTGATGATGACCAGACCTCAGGTCAATCTTACTGAACACACAAGCACCTACGAGTTGATCCATCAAATCGTCGATTCTCGAAGGCGGATACTTATTCTTGATGGTCATCTTATTCAACTGCCGATAATCGACACACAATCTCATACTACCATCTTTCTTCTTAACGAGCAACACCGGAGCACCCCACGGAGAAACACTAGGTCGAATGAACTTCTTTTTTAACAATTCTTCTAGTTGTTTCTTCAGCTCACTCAATTCCGAAGCAGACATCCGACAAGGAGCCATCGACACTGGACTCGTACCTGACATTAAGTCCACAGCAAACTCAATTTCACGTTCCGGGGGTAAATCACTTATATCCTCAGGAAACACATCTTGAAACTCACAAACCACAGGCAACTCAACACTGACACCTCACCATCAACTTGCAACGATGCAAACACTGCGAACATCAATGCTTCATCCAATAAAAGTTCATCTACTTGTCCAGCAGATAAGAACATCAGTTCACCATTCTCACTTAACTCCGGAAACCTCACAGTCTTACTCTGACAATTAATATGAACGTAGTTGAACTCCAACCAGTTCACACCAAGGATAACATCGATTTGGTGCAAGGGTAAGCACACCAAATCCATCACAAAATCCTTCTCAAAGATTGTCAAAGGGCACTTCAAACAAACAAGCATGGTAGTCACCGAACCATTAGTCGGAGTCTCTATTATCATACTACCATTCATGTTAGACAAATTCAAGCCCAATCTAGTAGCACACTCAAGAGAGATAAATGAATGCGTAGCTCCAGTATCAATAATAGCAATCAACTCAACATTGTTAATAAAACAAGTACCTCGAATCAAGTTGTCCTTCTTGGGAACCTCTGAGCCAGCCAAAGCAAACACTCTTCCAGTAGTCTGGGCAGCAGTAGCAGTCTTCTTTGGTTTCTGGCATTGAGTACTAATATGCCCCTGTTCACCACAGTTGAAACAGGCCGGACCCTCATTCGGGCAATCACCAATTCTATGCCCAGTCTTACCACAACGGTAACATCTCAGGACTTTGTTAGTACACCCATCAGCTTTGTGACCTGACTCTCCACACTTATAGCATTTGGTAGTTGCATTAACGGCTGCCCTACTTGACTTCTTGTCATCTGATACCCTCTATTTCCCTTTATCACCTTGGGTCGCATAAGGTTTTCCTCTAAACTGACCCTTATCTTTCTTTTCACTTAGCTGTTTGTAGTGAGCAGATCGAGCTCGGCTATCTTCATCATAGATCCTACTCTTATCCACCAGTTCTACATACCTGTGAATCTGTTGGCATCCAATCCCCTGCTTAATCTCTGGTCTCAGCCCATTCTCAAACTTGAGACACTTAGAAAGTTCAGCATCTGCACGGTTGTAATAAGGACAAAACTTCACAAGCCTCTCAAACTTGGCAGCATACTCTGCCACAGTCATATTCCCTTGCTTCAATTCAATGAATTCCACTTCCATCTTACCACGAGCGTCTTCAGGAAAATACTTGCCCATAAATTCTTGCTTGAACACATTCCAAGTCACCGCAGTGCCAACATCTTCCAACCTCTGACGGGTGTTATCCCACCAGTCCTCGGCCTCTTCTTCCAGCATATGCGTTCCGAACTGCACTTGCTGCGCATCAGAGCACCCCATCACTCTAAAAATCTTCTCAATCGCCTTGAGCCACTCTTGTGCGCTCGCCGGGTCATGAGTTCCTTCAAACTTCGGTGGGTTGTTCCTCTGAAACTTCTCCAACGCACGAAACTCATCAGGAGCATGGTTCCGAGCAAGAGCTGCAATAGCATCAGCGAGAGCGCGCGTACTATTTCCAGCCATTCTGTACAACACTCACCATGTCAGAAAGAAATAAATAATCGTTAACAAGTAACGACTGACAACAGACTGACCACACAAAACTTGGCCGGACAGACCGACCTGCTCTCATACCACTAATGTAACACCCTTCTACCCCACAAACAATTTTATGAAAATAGTTCACATTATCAGAGTAAACTCAATAAGAATGGTGCCACATAATTCAAATCATCATTTAGTAATCATTGTCCTGTCCCGTAACACGGGTTATTCATTCATCATAATAAAGTCATCAACTACGCAGCGGAATCAAACTTTTAAATTTAAATCAATAACATGCTTCATAAAGAAATGTATCCAATCAAAATAACATCAACAATAAGAAACTTCAAACATAAAACAAAAGAACACGAGGTTCACGAACAATTCCCAACCCGATGTTACATGACACAGAGCAGGACACCTCTAAACACTACTAAGAACAACGATAAGCGAAAACACTCCAAGGCTACATCCTCCAGCATCGCAATCTACTCTTGGTTATCTGCAAGTTACCCACATAAGAGGCAACATTTCCAACCAGGCAGGGTGAGAAAACATAATTCATTATAGTAATATAAAGACTTGGAAAATAAACAGAACAAGTAACAACAACATCGTATCATCATCACATCCTTCGTAACACAATCACAAATACTTCATAAAATGCAACGTCGAACATAATGAAATGCAAGGAATGCATGTGGTACTGATTTTCTTCTTTTGATGGACACTGGCCATCAACCCTCCACAAGGGAGCACAACATAACAACATATCACTTCAATCCGCACAATGGGATTGAAGCTACCAATAGGCCGAAGCCCCAACATAATAAAATGCCATGAAATGCAATGATGCTAATTCTCCTCATTTCATCCAAATATCAACATGTGCATCATTCATTTCATTTTTCAGCAACATTCATCATAAATTCATGTTTTATCATTCATATCTCAACAACAATTCGACCACACAGAAACAATACGAGAAAACGTCAAAAACCTTTGAGAACAGCAAAACAAAACAAACAGTAATCAGACTCGGTTCAAAACAACAACAAAATTCGTCAAGGCAGCAAGCTGACACGGCCGCCCATGTCCTGTGACACGGCCCGTGTCAGAAAGTCTGAAACAAATTCTCCAAAACAAAAAGAAAATAAGCAAGGCAGTAGGCTGACACGGCCGCCCGTGTCCTGTGACACGGCCCGTGTCAGGCTAGTGAAATTTTTTTTTCGCGCCCAACCCGAATGCTGACACGGGTGCCCGTGTTGTGTGACACGGCCCGTGTCAGGAGACGACAAAACCCACTTTTTCCCAAAAATTATTTTCTGCGTTTTTGACTCCGATTACCCCAAAATCAGTTTTTTCCCCCACGAAAATTCAATCAAAAGGTTCACATAATACACATATATCAACACGTACCACTCCATTTCATCATATTTTCATCAAATCGTTCATTCTACATCAACATTCACTACAATTATACACAATTCATGAATTCCTAATCTATTCATCACCATGTCCTAAAGAACTATAAGAAATTATGAAATCTCCCCGTACCTTAGAGTAATCCGAAGCTTTTTCCTTCTTTCTTCAAGATTCCTCTAGTAATCCTCAAGCCCTAGCTCTCCTTCTTCTCTCTTCTTCAGTGTTCTTCACAAAAGATACGACAAAATGAGAAAATGATCGTTCTCCTTCTTTGACTAACAAATCCCAACTTATGAACTTCCCATCCCATCCTTACTTACTTCCCAATATGACCACCTTGCCCTTTCTCATTTTATTTTTAATAATAATAATAATATAAATAACACATGTTCATTTACTTTATTAAAATTATCCAAAAACACTCTTTTACTCCAAAATTCTCCAAAAACATCAAAAACCTCTTAACTCCTTCTAAATTAATTAAATAAATAATTAAATAATTGATTTAGATTTTTGGGTCGTTACACTTAGCACTGCAGAAGCAGAGTATATCGCTGCCGGTAGCTGTTGTTCGCAAATACTTTGGTTGAAGCAACAACTTCATGACTATGGTGTGAATCTAGGATGCATATCTCTCAAATGCGACAACACAAGTGCAATCAATATATCAAAAAATTCAATCATGCATTCAAGGACCAAGCACATAGATATTAGACATCATTTTCTAAGGGATCACGTTTTAAAAGGAGACATTGAGATAACGTTTATCGATACTCAAAATCAACTGGCGGATATCCTCACAAAACCGCTTCCTCGGGACACATTTTTTAAGATTCGACGAGAACATGGCATATTAGATGAAGGTGACATTTAAATCTTCAATAATTATTTGTTATATAGTATAATGAAGCCAAGGTACACAATTTTACTAAATTTTTATGTTTTACAATATTTGTTAAAATGTGAGTTTTGTGAAAATTTTGATTTTTTGTATTTAACATATGCTTAAATTAATTTTTATGACATGAATGATCTACTCAAAATTGCATTATATTTCATAATAACATGTCAATATAATTTTTTTTGGAAAACCTTTGTATTTTTTGAGTTATTTAGTTACCGTTTTTTCTTTTTTTGTTAAAGTAATCGATTAACATGATAGGGTAATCGATTACCCTTCTGTTTGCTGGCGTCGGTGTGCATTTTTTCTCTCTAAGTAATCGATTATCCTCATGGAGTAATCGATTACCACTGAAGGTTTCAGAATTTTTTTTATTTTTTTGAAATTCTTTCAGCATGTTTAATTGACTTTTATTTGGTCAAAAGTGCTTTTTTATTAAGTCTTTGTTCTTCATATTGAAAATCACTCTTCTCACTTTCCAACAACTCTTTCACATTCACATTCACTTCTCTCTTCCATCTTCTCCATTAACTCTAGTCAAAAGAAATTAAAACCCCGCCTTCTCTAAACTCTTTATGAACACCATAACTCTCAATCTCTCTTCTCCAAAACTCACTCATCTCCCAAATCCAAATCTACCATCTCTCAAACCCTAACTTTTAAGCTTTTATGGCACCTTCAAGGAAAGATAAAGGAAAGAAAAAGATGGATGAAGGAGCTTCTCAACATGAAGAAGAACATGCTCCCACTTTGAAATCCAGAAGATTGACCTTTTCTGTCCAGAATCGAACCTTAATGCCGGTAAAAAATGTTAATCTTAGCGATTTTCCTAATCACATTTTTACTTTTCCTTCCTTGTTGAAAGATACTGGTGTAGAAAAGTTGATTTCTGATGTTGGATACTATTATCCGAATCTGGTAAGAGAGTTCTTTACTACTGTGACTTTTGGCACTGATGAGTTTGATGATTTAATATTGAATGTTAGAGCCAAGAATGTTGATATTTCTTTGAATATAGAGGAATCATGAACTTGTTTAGGGGTTCCCTCTGATGGTGAAAAGCTTCGCCACAGGACTTTACCGGAAAATGATTTTTGGGAAAATTTTAACAGTTTGGAGTATTTTGTCCAAATTTCTAGAGGAACACATTCTGACCTTATGAATTATCAAAATCCAGAATCATCAAGAGTTGTGAAATTTGTTAATCTTTTGACTGTTAGTGACAGGATGTTACATTATGTTTTGGTCCCCAAAAGCTCAAACCATGCTCAGGTTAGTGAGTTAGAACTTCAGCTTATTTGGGCAATGAAGATGGAAAAACTGATAAATTGGGCATATGTAATTTATCATCATATGAAGCATCAATTACAACTTAATGGAGGCCTTCCATATGCAAGATTTGTATAAACAATTTTGGAAGATAGTGATGTTTTGTTGCAAAGAGAGCCGAAGACCCTTATGACGGCAATGAATTGAGAAATTAATAAGGGAACCTCTCTTAAGAACACCGATATTATTGTCGGCCCTAATGGTATTTTCCGCTACAAGGATACTATTGCTCCTCAAGCTCCCCATGCTATTCCACTGGTTCCGAAAGGCGGGATTACTAATGAGTTTCTTTATGCTACCATAATGCGTAAACACCGTGAAACCACTCGCGGTATTGCTTCTCTCTGTAAACTCTTTAGGAAGATGAACTGCTCCCGACATGTAATTGAAGAAAGTGAAGAAGAAAGTGGTGAAGAAGGAGAGGATGGAGGAAGTGATGAAGAAAAAGATGATCCCATGAGTGATTAGTTTATCCTATGTTGTGTTTTTTTAGGCACTTTTTATGTTTAAGTTGTTATTTTTTTTTTATGTTTTAAAGACTTTTAGCATGTAATCACTTTGTCATGTTGTTTCGTACTTCATGTTGTTTCGTATCGTTATCTAAGTATTGTGTGGTTTATACATTTTAATGTTGTTTATTTATATGCGTAGTAATGTTGTCATTGTGTTTCATAAATTTTTTTTACTTTCATAAAATCCTTTTCCCATCATTTTTGTTAATGACAAAGGGGGGGAAGAAGTGTTCAATATACTTTGGTTTCTCTACACTAACAATGCAGAATTTTTAAGCTCCTTAAAAAGTATTGGATTTAGGGGGAGAATATATCAAGGGGGAGATGTTGCTAGAGAAACTTGCTTGGAACAAACTTTCAAATTTAGTTGGTTGTCATCATAAAAAAGGAGGAGAATGTGAAGACATAGCTTCCCAAATGTTTTGATGACGACACACTTTCTCAAGCATCAAGATGGAAATGTTCAAAGGCATCAAGATCAAATAATGAAGTTTCAACTTATTTTTATCAAGACTTGATGATTATTGAAGATTGGATGCAAAAAAATTATGGTATAAACATTTAATCTCTATATGGTTATATAAGTGTTCTAAATCATATCTCTTTCATGTCATATTCATTGGAAACAAGTTTGTGCATCAAAGATCTTTCAAACTCTTTAGTTTTTTCATATTTTTCAAAACTGGACTGAAGTAATCGATTATCCTCATGGAGTAATCGATTACTCTGTGTTATTTTTCAAATATTTTTGTACGTTGGGACCGGGTAACCGATTACCCAAATAGGATAATCGATTACCACTGAACCAGTGGCAAAAATACTTTATTTTCTGCATGCCTCTTGTTTCAAATTTCCTTCTATTGAACCATGGCCTCTATTGGTGAATTGCATCCTTTTGTAGAGGTGTCTAGGGGTTATTTAAACATCATTTTCTCAGATTTCAACCACACCTCCTTACAAATTTCAAAATCAATCACTCATTCTTTTTAACTTTCAAAATCATTCTAAGTGTTCATATTCAAAATTTTCTTTGAGAGAAACCTTGCATAATCTTTCAAATAAAGCATCATAGTTTCATCTCTTTCATAGAACACTTGTATAATTATTGTGAGAGTTGATTGTTTCAAGGAGAAGATCAATCTTGTGATTGATAAAGATTCAAAATTTTCATCTTTCATATTCATACAAAAATTCAGAATTATTGTAAAAATCCTAAAGTTCCATGGATTGTTTGGATTTTGGTGTTGACTATAAGGAGAAGGATTGTTTCTCTTATAGGATTTGTTATAATCCTTGTTATCTGGATTGTGGATACAAGAGGTTCATTGTGAGAGGATTGTTCTCGGTTGGACTTTAAACTTGTAAAATCCAAGAAGATCGTTCTTGGTGGTGTGTTAGGGTCTAGTATAGATAGACTAGGTAGTCTTGTCTAAAATCTAACATTTTAGTGAAATCTCTTTCATGTTGAAAGGGGACTAGAGTACTCTCGGACTGTGAGGGGAACTAATATATCTCTCGGTGTTCTTTACTTTCCGCATTTTACTGCATTTCATCACTTAGAAACTTTAGGAAAGTAAAACTCAAGTTCATCGAAAAACCAGAAAATATTCTAAGGAACCTAATTCACCCCCCCCCCCCCCCCCCCTCCCCCTCTTAGGTATAATCCTACTTACATATTCAAGTCTCATTTCATTTCCATTGCTTTGTGTCTTAAAATCTAGTTTAATAGTTTTTTCTTTTTATTCTATAAATGTCTACATAAACCTTCAACAGGGATGAAAATCTTTTGTTCATTATCAATGAAACGTTTGTTGATTTCGATGAGTTGAAAGACCAAGACTTTGAACTAATAAAAACTATTTCAAAACATAAGTTGAAAGGTTACTTTGACATGCTTCATGGACCCATCTACACTAATCTCGTACTAGAGTTCTGGTTAAATGCCTCCATTAGGCAATCTGGTGAGGATGTTGAGTTAATACAGTCCAAGATATATGGCTTTCCTATCACCATTACTCTATCACTTATTGCTAAGGCAATAAAGTGTGAAGTGAAAGGTAGTTGTGTTGAACATTATAGATTCAACAATGTCTTCTCAAACCACCTTCTCTTAATTTATGCCAATTATAATAACCTCCCAAATTCGTCTACTCTCATCCCAATTGCAAAAGTTTGGCATCAACTTCTAGTGTCAAATCTTCATTCAAGAGAGAAACAACTAGAAACGCTTACCTCAGATGACAATCATCTTTTGTACTTTCTTATCTATAAAGTCAAAATTAATCTTCCTCTTACTATTTTTAACTTCTTAATTGAAATGGTTGTGACCGCTCGCAAGGAAATGACTTTCAGAACTTTTCTCTCAGTTAGGGATAATTAAAAGGGTAAAAAAGATGAAGATTAACTGTTGCAGTTGAGTGGAGTTAGAAGTTTGAATATGTGGAATATTTATCTGTTGTCCTATTTTTTTTTTTGTAATCAATAATTGATTAGCAATGAAATTTTTCATTTTCAATTGTATTATTGCCTAATCTTTTTTATTGATGACAAAGATTTTGAGTTTTACTAATTAACTTAGAAAAAAATGAAGAAAAAAAATGAAGAAAGAAAAAATGAAGTGGTTGGGATTCGAAGTGTCCCCAATATTTATATTCCCTCGGGTTTTTCAAAAATACCGAGGTAATATGTTATATTAAATATAAAATAGCGCTCCTTATAGATATATTCCCTCAGTTTTATGGATAACTGAGGTAACAGGTTGTTAGCATGTCGCTACCAGGAACTATACTCTCAGTTTTTAGCATTTTGGGGTGAAAGCTTCATCATAAAAAGTGTTATTTGTAGTAGTGGTTGGGAGAGACCTAAAAATGCATCATAAGTCAGAAGCTTTTCAGGTTTAGAGGGCTACTATGAGAAAATTATTATGGGTTTTTCTCAATTGGTTTTACCTTTGAACAGGCTTACTCGCAAAGAAGTTCTATTTAGTTGAAGTGCGGAGTGTGAGAAGAGTTTTCAAAAGTTGAAGAAAACGTTAACCACCACACCCGTTTTAATCATCCTAGATCCTAATAAGTCGTATGAAGTGTTTTGTGATACGTCCAAGAAAGGCCTAGGGTGTGTTTTAATGCAGAATAGACAAGTAATTGCTTATGCATCTCACAATTTGAATAATCATGAGGATAACTATCCAACACATGATCTTGAGTTGGCAGCAATCATCTTTACACTTAAAGTGTGGCAAAATTACCTTTGTGGCATTCACTTTGATATGTTTAGAGATCATAAGAGCTTGAAGTACTTATTTTACCAAAAGTAGTTGAATACACGACAACACAAGTGGATGGAGTTTCTAAAGGATTATTATTTTGACTTGATATACCATCCTAGTAAGGAAAATAAAGTAGCAATGTTCTTAGCAGGACCTTTTGGAAATATTCAAGAATCTTGATCTTTAGTATACTTGGACACCATCAAGAGTAATGCTTAGCAATTTGAGCATCACTTGTGATTTGAGAAAAAGAATAAGGCAAGATCAGTGTTGTGATGCAAAGCTATTATCAAGAGAGGACCATCCAAGTTTTTCCCGATCCATGGATGAAATTATTTTGAATAATAATAGGATGTCTGTGCCAGAGGATCCAGAGTTGAAGAGGATGATTTTGGAGGAAGCCCACAAAAGCCACTTTACCATTCACCTTGGTTCTTTAAAGATGTATTAGGATCTGAAGAATAACTATTGGTGGTGTGGTATGAATAGAGATGTAGTTGAGAATGAAGTTAAGAATATTCTAGTGAAGGTGATTTGGGAGGAGTCACATTTGAGCAATACTACTTAAGAGCTAGAGTCCAAGATGTGGAAAAGTTATCCTCATATTTTCAAATATGTTTATAATTCAAGAACAAATTTTAATTTAAGGGGGGATGTAACACCCCGTATTATATTTTTAAGTGCCAGACATGTATTAATCAAATGAGATTACTAGTTAGACATTAGAAACTAGAATGATAGTCTTGGGGATGGTGGCATAATTGGAATTTTTGGAATTTTAGAGGGTAATTTAGTCTTTTCCCAATGAAGCCTTTTACTAAATTCACCCTTTTCACTCATTTCTTTAACACAAATCAAAATTGGAATGAACTAAGAAAAAGAGAAAAAAAAATGTGCGCGTGAAAAGGAAAAGAAGAGAAGAATGGAAACTTTGCATGCACCCAAGCCTTGGAAAATCATTAAGATCAACTCCAACCTTCATCGAATTTCAAATATAGGTTCTTTAAGTTAGGGTTCTATAAATTAGATGGGTTCCAAAAAAACTCTTTTAGGGATTATGCATGTGGGGAAATTTAGGTTTTGTAGAGTGTTATTGATTCTTATGAAATGCATGCTTGTTGTTTCAAATCCATGTTAATTATAATTGGTTTGATATTGTATTGCTGAAATTTGCAATGTTATAACATGTTGAAATTCTGGAATAGCAGACAATAGATGTCCTAACACATGTCAAGACATTGTTCTGCATAATCTTTTAAACAAAGAAGCATAACACCAGACTGATACCTTGAATATCAGAACTGCAGAAACACAGATGTTACGACATCTGATCCAACATGTTTATCAATACCATTAACAAAATATGGAAATATGCAAAATGATAAAAGAACAAAATAATTGTTAACCCAGTTCGGTGCAATTCACCTACATCTGGGGGATACCAATCCAGGAAGAAGACTCCACTACCTCGTAGCAAACTCATAAAGTTAAACTCCCTCGTTTACAACTTTATCTCATAAATACTGCCCAATGAAATCTTTACCAAAGAACACCCTCTTTGATATGAGAATCACCACTCACTTCCCTTAATCACAAACTGTGATATCTACACCATCCTTGTCAATACAGAATTCTGTCAAGCATACTTAACCAACACGCTAACTTGGATTTGCTTAAAAGTTTCATCCAAGAACAATAGAAGATTCATTACCTAAAGGCTTCTGAATCTGTATAGTACCTATGTCTTCCACACTGTATCAAACTGATACAAAGGGAGACTTACAAACCTAGAGCCAACGACTCTCAAAACCCTAAACCCTTATTTTTACACAAGAGAACTAGGTTACAATAGTTACATTCGAGGTACAGGAAAAACCCTAGGACTAAGCCTTCTAATATAGTCTTCAGTTGGGCTTTAAATCTTTCCTTGATCCACTGCTGAGCACGCCTGGGATCTTGGAACAGATTTAAAATAGATTTAGAACAATCTGTTATAAGAGTCCAGGATGTCGAGTCTTCAAGTTGAGGCATCTTCTTCAACATCTTTGTTCTTTGGCAGAATTCTTCAGCTTTGCTCTTCATGTTGGAACATCTTCTTCAGCACTGAGTTTTACCAAAATTTTGTCCAAAACATTTGAGCTTTCACATGTGGTGTTGCTGTTTTTTATGGATGAATACAATAGAATAGGTTTGGAGTTGTACATAGGATTGGTCTGCATTTATGCAGAAGAAAATGTAGTCTCGACGTGATGACGGTCGTCATCCATGATGAGGGGATGACCGTCACCGCCTTGAGCCAAAAGATGGGTGTCCTTTTCTGTGATGACAGTTAGTGCGGGATGAAGGATGCCTTGTTTAGCTGACGACTATCACTGCTGGATAATGGGCGACCCAGTTAGGCGTACCCAAGTGACGACTGTCATGGCCATGATTTCCTGACTGTCATCCCAGTTGTTTCCAGTCCCCTTTTTAGTGAATATTAACCTCTTTCGAGTGGTCCTATTCTTCGATGATTGGTACATGATAATTGGGCGATGTTAAAATGATTAATGGGTAGTACTAATCCATATTAGAATCACAAAATGAGTCCCAAAAGCAGGAAGACGGGTAATTCCAAAAGACCTAACCTTGAGGAATGTGTTATATTAAATCCTACTAAGCGAGTTATGTTCCAAAAGCAAGAAGTAGGTAAAATCGTAAGACCAATCCTTGAGGGATTTGTTTCTATACCATATACTAACATCTTAACATATGTGATTCTAGACAAACATTTATTGTGTTGTTAATTCAACACATATGCACATTTAGTTAAGCATCCCAATATTTCATATAAATTATAAATTTTATACTTAATAACTTTTATTAGTTTATTCAATAAACTATTTAGGTGTATGGAATTTAATGAAATTATAGTATCATTAAATATTACATTATTATAACTAAGTGTTTACTTACTTCATCTATGAAAATTGATCTTTGAGTACCTAATCAATTAAAAATGATTTTTCTCTATTTTTTATTCGTTAATCCATTTTGTGTGACGATAATAAAAATATATAATCTTTACATAAATTATTATTGGATAAGTTATTATGGTATTTTATTAATTAATTTGTTGCTATAATTTATTTTCATGCAAAGTTTTGAGAGTTTATACTATTTTATAAATAGAGTAGTGTTTGATAATTTTTATCTAATAAAAATCTGCAACGTATTAAATTTAAGTTAATTTTTTAAATTATAAATCTGTATATTTATTAAAAAAATATTGTGTTTAATCATAACACATTTAATTGTTGTGAGTTGTATGTGATTAGGAATCATTACCTTATTTTGAATTTCTTACAATTATGATAAGAAATATTATAATGGTCAAAATAACAAAATATTGTATTCACTTCTTTAAGGTCGTGAGTTCAACACTCGTAATAATATTAATTTATTTTCATATTTAACATTTTCAAAGTTGTCAAAGTGCGAGTTCTCGTTGCGATAAGTGAGTTTTCTTGGTCATGTGATTTTTAGTGGTGGCAGGATATTACAGGAAATTCATTGAAGGTTTTTCAAAGTTAGCGTTACCTTTGACTCAACTGACTCGAAAGAGTCAAGCTTATGTTTGGGGTGAGCATTGTGAAGGGACTTTTCAAGAACTCAAGAGGAAATTGAAGTCTGCTCTACAGAGAAGAAGAAAGCGTCACAGAGTCGCCAGAAGAGTTACCACGATAAGAGGAGGAAAACACTTGAGTTCCAAGAGAGAGACCGTGTGTTTTTTAGAGTTACTCCAGAAACCGGTGTTGGTCGAGTTTTGAAATTTCGAAAGCTTATGCCATATTTTGTTAGTCCATACTAGATCTTCATGATGTGTTTCATGTGTCTCAGTTGAGGAGATACATTCTGGATCCATCTCATGTCACTACGCCAAAAATAGCCTTAGGCAGCACTAAAAAGACAGCGCTTTTATCACAAAGCGCTGCTATAAGGAATAAAAAAAATTCGCTAAAAAAAAGCGCTGGTAAAGGATACCTTTAGAAAGCGCTTTCTAAAAGCGCTGCTAAAGGCTGTAAATAGTCCCCACCTTAGAAAGCGCTTTTTAAAAAGTGCTGCTAAAGGTATAACCTTAGAAAGCGCTTTTAAAAAGTGCTGCTAAATGATAACCTTAGAAAGCGCTTTTAAAAGGCGCTGCTATAGGCCAATTAAAAGATAACCTTAGAAAGCTCTTTTAATAAGCGCTGCTATAGGCCAATTAAAAGAAAGCGTTTTATTAGGAAAAAGCGTTGTATTAGGAAAAAGCGCTGCTAAAATAGAACTTAAGAAAGCGCTTTCACAAAGCGCTGCCTTAGGTCAATTATTATTAAAAAATAAAACAACACTAAATTTTCAGAACCCTATTCATTGTTTCTAATCATTTTCACTCAAGACTTCTACCTCCTTTCTCTCTCGCGATTTCTCCGACCACCATCGTTCTCCCACCAGCATTCTGTTCTCCGACCACCATCGTTCTCCGACCACCGCTGTTCTGTTCGTTCTCTCATTGCCGTTGTTCTGTTCATTCTCCCACTGCCGTTGTTCTGTTCGCGTCTGATCTCTCTCTCGCGTGAAGTAAGAAGAGGTACGTTGTTGTTGATACAATGTTGTTGTCTTTTATGTTGTTGTTGATACATTTTGTGTCAAGGTATTGTCAATGGCTATTTTAGTGTAAATATATTATGTGCATACGTTTGGTTTACCATTTGATTGACTGTCTTTTTTTGGTTTGCCATTTGTTATCTATTTCGATTCAAGATTCATCTCTTAACAGTAATCAACCCTGATGTTGAATTTAAAAGTTTTTTCTCTTTGGTGTCACAAAATTAGATACAAAGAATGAAGAAGATGAAAGTTTATATTTAGTCTAGCTTTAAGTTTATATTTAAGTTTTTTCTCTTTAGTTTGTATGACTGAATATATTTTTATGCTATTGTGTTGCATCTATTTTACGATAGTAGAACTCAATTTATTTTGTCATTTTTTAACCCGTCTATATATTTTTAAATTCTTGACATATTTTTTATTGTTTTATCAGCTTTCTTGGTTTTTATTGGAAGAAGTTGTAAAGAATTGCTCTAAATGCTTCATTCTTTGCAGAATATATGTGTTTGATTACTTGTTGGAATAAAGGACTAATCCTTGGCAGAATATATGTATCTGGTTTTTTAAGTTACAATGAAATAATATGAATTCATATAAAGAATCACGTTTTATATCTGCCAGACTGCAAAAAATCTCTCTTACAAAGAGGACATCATAATCACAAAATGCTTCAAACCCTCTTTGATTTTGTATCTTCATCTTGTTTTATGGTGTGATGTTGGACTTCTCATGAATAAATTACTATTAGAATGATTGAAAAGTGACATTGAAAAGACATTGTGTGAAAAGTTGGTATGAGATATATCTTGTTGAAGAAACATTGAAAAGTGAAAAGTTGGATTGATATTGATAGTATGATTGTTTTACAGGTGTAGAGTGAAAGTCTGATCGTTGGAGGAATCTTACATTGTGTGGGTCCAGAACTTGATTACTTCTCTACAGGTAATTAGTTGTTCTTTTGCTATAGTTGCGTGAATGATTAACGTTTTTGTTTAGCTTAATTAGTAAAACCATTTGAATGAACTGCTTTGAATGTACTGCTATGATGGATGAACATTGCTTGCAATGATTGAGAACTAACTTATTGAATTTGCTATATATAGGGGTTACTTGTGATCAAAGTGTGAAAGTCGGATTGTTTCCCTACAGGTAAATATTTTTTATTTTGTTTTTGTTTAGCTTAATTAGTATAACTATGGATAAGAAATGGATGTCTTCAAGTCGATTGTCGAAAGAGTACGAGAATGGGGTATCGGAATTCGTTAAGTTTGTTGTTGCGCACGCTGAAGACCCCAGTCGAATGATATGTCCTTGCTTGGGTTGCTGTTTTGGGAGTCGGGTTGACGCGGTTCAGTTGGCATCGCATGTAATGAGGCGTGGAATTGATAGAAGTTATACATGTTGGAATTTACATGGTGAGAAAATTAACGGGAATGGTGAACCGGGGGATAATACGACCTATGCTTCAAACGACAATGGCACAGATACATACGATTATGATCGAGTCGAAGAGATTGCAGAAGCTCTTGAAGAAGATCTTAAGGATTGTCCCAAAATGTTTGAGAGGTTGGTAAGCGATGCAGAGAAACCGTTGTATAATGGTTGCACTAAATTCACAAGATTGACTGCGGTATTAAAGTTGTACAACTTAAAGGTGGGAAATGGATGGTCGGATAAAAGTTTCACATAGTTATTAGACCTTATGCAAGATATGCTTCCAGAGGATAATGTTCTTCCCAATCGAACATATGAGGCCAAAAAGATGTTGTGCTCTATTGGCATGAGCTATGATAAGATACATGCATGTACAAAAGATTGCGTTTTGTTTCGAAATGAGTATGCATCGTTAAATGAGTGTCCTAAATGCGGTGTCTCTCGATATAAGAAAAAGTTGTCTCCAGCAAAAGTCTTATGGTATTTTCCTATAATTCCGAGATTTAGACGCATGTTTCATAGTGAGACCGATTCAAAACACTTGACTTGGCATGCAGATGAAAGAATTATTGACGGAAAGTTTTGACATCCGGCAGATTCACCACAGTGGATGAAAATTGATGATGATTATCCTGAATTTGGAAAAGAAGCAAGAAACCTTCGCTTGGCATTATCTACTGATGGAATGAACCCACACGGTCTTCAAAGTATCTCACATAGCACTTGGCCTGTGATCATTATGATTTATAACCTACCTCCATGGCTATGTATGAAGCGTAAGTACATGATGTTATCTATGTTAATTTCTGGGCCTAGACAACCAGGGAATGACATAGAGGTATACTTGGCACCCTTAATCGAAGATTTAAAGTTTTTGTGAAAGAACGGTGTGGAGGTTTATGATGGGTATAGGAAAGAAAGTTTCAACTTTAGGGCGATGTTGTTTGGCACAATTAATGATTTTCCAGCATACGGAAATCTATCAGGGTACATCATAAAAGGTCAATCTGCGTGTCCTATTTGTGAAGAAAAAATAGATTCGACGCGATTGGAGTTTGGTCAGAAGAATGTATTTCTCGGTCATCGTAAATTCTTAAATTCTAATCATCACTACCGTGGGTGGAGAAAAGCATTCAATGGAGAGCCAGAACAAGGTAGAGCTCCACCTATATTGACAGGTGATCAAATTTTTGAAAAGGTGAAAGATGTGAGTACTCAGTTTGGCAAGCCTTTTGCACATACACTTGTCAAGAGAGGGTGGAAGAAGAGGTCAATTTTTTTTGAACTGCCATATTGGAAGTCGTTGTAGGTAAGACATTTTCTCGATGTTATGCATATTGAAAAAAACCTATTTGACAGTGTTATTGGTACGTTACTCAATATACAAGGAAAGTCTAAGGATGACCTTAAAGTAAGAAAGGACTTGATAGCGATGTGGATAAAAACTGAATTAGGACCCTTGAAGAAAGGAAAACGAACATATCTACCACCGGCTGCATATACTCTATCTAGAAAGGAGAAAAAAGTATTGTGTAAGTTTCTAAGTGAAGTTAAAGTTCCAGAAGGATACTCTTCAGATATTAGAAGACTTGTGTCTATGAAAGACCTCAAGTTAAAGAATTTAAAGACGCATGACTGCCATGTTATAATGGAACATTTTTTACCAATAGGTATACGTTATATTCTTCCAGAAAAAGTAAGAAGTGCAATAACTAAATTGTGTTTTTTCTTCAAGTCAATTTGCAGTAAGGTGATCGATCATGCGATCTTACCAACATTGCAAAAAGAAATAGTTATTACTTTGTGTGATCTTGAAATGTATTTTCCTCCCTCGTTTTTTGACATAATGGTTCATCTAGTTGTTCATCTGGTGAAAGAGACACAATTGTGTGGACCGGCTTATATGAGATGGATGTACCCTACTGAACGTTATATGAAAATATTAAAAGGGTATATGAAAAACCGAAGTCGACCAGAGGGTTGTATTGCCGAACGATACATTGTTGAAGAAGCGATTGAGTTTTGTACTGAATATCTCTCCAATGTACAATCAATTGGACTCCCCAAATCTCATATTGTCGAAAAAAAAGAAGGAAAAAAGTTAATTGGAAATGAAGTTGTGACAGTATCAAGGGTCGAACGGGATCAAGTGCATTTGTATGTTCTGCACAATGAGAATGAGGTTGAGCCGTATGTTCTAATGCACAAGGATGTTCTCCGAGGTTTAAATCCGAATAGAAATGAGAATTGGATAGTACGAGAGCACAATCGAAGTTTCATACATTAGTTTAAGGATCATATTTATTCAGAGTATTATTCAGATCCCGCTTCAATAACAGAAAGGTTGAGATGTTTAGCATATGGTCCAAGTTTGGTTGTGTTTTCTTATAGCGCATACGCAATTAATGGATACACATTTTATACCAAAGAACAAGATGATAAAAGTACTATGAAAAATAGTGGTGTCACCGTGGTAGCTGAAGCAATGCACATTTCAAGTGTGAAGGACTTAAACCTCAAATTTGCAAATCTGTCATATTTTGGGGTTATCGAGCGCATTTGGGTGTTTGATTATGAGAAGTTTCAGATTCCTATATTTCGTTGCAAGTGGGTTGAAAATAATAATGGCATACGAATGGATAAGTCAGGATTTTTGTAAGTGGATCTTAATAGGGTGGGTACAAAGATGAGCCTTTTATTCTAGCCTCTCAAGCTAAACAAATGTTCTATGTCACTGATCCTACAAGTACAAAATGGTCTATAGTGCTTTTATCTAACAAAGTAATTGATGAAAACATTGGAGATCAAGGTGATATTGACGTTGATATTGAATCATTTACTAGAAATGATCAAGATGAAAATATTATAGCGAGGAAGACTCACACAAGACATAATGAGGGTATTTGGATCAATCCAACCCTCCGTGTTGTTAAGAGACGGGTAGAACATATTCCAACCAAGAAAAGAAAGAGACGTTAGTGAAAAAGGTACTAGTTATAAAATTATAGCTTATATCATTCAATAATATTAAATAGTTGTCATGTTATATATATTCAATGGATTATGGATTATGGATTTTTATATTTGTCATTTAATTTTTGTTTTTTTCTTTCTTACAGGTCAGATGGCTAGTAACCAGGAAGACTCACACGAGACACATGATACAAATGAAAGACCTGAGAATGTAGAAAGTGAAATTAAACGAGGAATAACAATTTGAAGTCAATCATCCGTGCAAGAGATAAAGGGATCAAATTTGATGTACATTGGAGTGATGAAAACCAACTAATTGAGCCAAACGGTTCAATGTTGACTAGTTACATAGGTTCCCTTGTCCGTCAGCACATTCCAATCACCAGTGATAATTGGAGGAATCCATTGTTGCAAGCCGGTAAAGATAAAATATGGACTGAGATACAAGTACTTACCAAATATGATTGATGTTATTAGATTTTTGTTGACGATTAAGTCTTTAATTTGCTTATACTAACACACTCTATGTGTATGTTTTTTCGTAGAGGTCTTTTAATATTGATGAAAGCCGAAAAAAGTATTGTCTTCAATTGGCCAGAAAAAGACACAGAGGGTTTCGAGCTATGTTATCAAACAAATATCTTAGGGATGCGGAAAAAAATTTTGTTGAAGCAGAACTTCCACAGTTGTATGCGGACTTGATTGCACCTGAAGAATGGAGCACTTTTGTAGCCAAACGAAAAATCAAAAAATTCAATGTAATGTTAATTTGTCATGTCTATTAATTGTATTATATACTTGTTGCATTAGTTTGTTCTGATATGACTTAAACTTGTTTATCCAGGAATTGAGTGCCATTAATCGTCAAAGAGCATCAAAACCCGCGTATCCATACAGAAAAGGGCGTTTGGGATATGCACGCTTACAACAAAAATGGGTAAGTATATATAAATGCTATGATTTTATTAATTGTCTTATTATGTTATAATTGATGATCTTATTATTTATCTCAATGCGTAGTTAGAAAAGACGAAAAGTGAAGAAACATCACTTCCGGACCATGTTTTGTGGAAGGAAGCTCGTGTGGGCAAGGATGGAGTTGTTAGGGAAGATGTTCAGCATGTTTATGACGAATATGTAAGTATAACATTATGTCTTGAAGTTATTCGAAATTTTATTAAAATATAATTAAGTTTTAATCCCCACTAATAATTTTCGATATGTCAATGAATTTCAGGAGACTCTATCTAAATCCTTAACCACAGGCGAGGAGGATTGCAGGAGCATACTTAGTCGAGTACTAAATGTTCCTGAGTATTCCGGTCGGGTGAGGGGTAAAGGATTTGGTGTGACTCCATCTTCCTTGTATAAGCATCCAAAGAGAAAAAATCCTAGCAGTCAAGAAGTGATGCAATCATTGGAGGAATTAAAAGCGCAAGTCTGTGAATTGCAAAAGGATAAAGAGAGATATGAGGCGGAAAAGTGCGGTTCAGAGTTGAAAGCTACTAGTGACAAAGCTGGTATCAATTGTCAACAGAAAATTCCCGAGGTAATTAGCACGTTTATTTTAATTGACATATATTTATTTTAATTAAATTAGCACGTTTATTTTAATTGACATATATACACATTAACAGTTATATATTTATTATTTCTTTAGGGCATTTCATCTTGTCAGCTATTTTTATCGTTACCGACTTATCGCATAGTTGGCAAGGGAAAAGTGCATAACAAATTGGGAGAGTTACTTCACCATAAACCGCCCCCTGATGGATGTCTGAAAGTGTCGGTTGATATTGCTTTAGAGCTTGATGCGTTGCTACCGATACCTGGCGTTGTTTCAGAGACAACATTGTTGCGAGATGCAATAGGATCGCTTGTTGCATGGCCGACATACCTCATTTTCATAGCTGAGGAGGTATGTTGAAAACCATTATGAATGTTTTAGTAATCAAAAGTCAATTCTGAACCATTATGAAAAGCATTCTGAATGTTTTTACATGGTAATGTTAGACTCCTACAAAACCCGCATCTAAGGATAAAGGGATTTTGCCGCACAACGAGTCTGTTGCATCACAAAAAGAGGTACATTGAAAGTGTTATTCTATGATCTGAATTCAAAAGCTTCATCATTTTCTACTTTATCTAACTTATATGATTTTTAGGTTCCTGCTCAAGTTTCACAACAAGCCAGCAAGAAAAGAGCTCCTACAAAGACCGGGCAGCAGGCAAAAAGAGCTCTTACACCTTGCTTTCGGATGTGTCTTGAAACACTTGTGGCAACATCAAATTTGATGGATGGTGCTATTCTTCAAATAGACATGGACGAAGGTGTTTTTGGTTTTCCTCATTCCGAAATAATTGCAAAAGAGGACATGGAACAGATTTTTCGGCATCTTGAATTAGGCATCAGTGTTATGCATTCATACATCTGGTACTCCGATCAATCTATTATTTAATTAGTTTAACAATTTATTTACACAGTTCAATGAATATAGTCTAATGTTTATTATGTTTTTATTTAAGGTGCTTGTATGAAAAATTGATGCGCGGGAATCAATTGTCAAACAGATTCTATTTCTTGTCTTGCGCCCGTGTCAATGCACCGGCAATTGCTACTGATCCAAATTCAGTAAGAGATCACTTACTCCAAAGATTTATGGCCAGCAGTACAGAAAGTTTGTATCTTTTACCGTATAATACTAGAAACAGGTAAGATTTTCATTCGAATTTCATTCTAATCTTTGTATCTTTTGCATATAAATTATCCATTTAAACTTTTGTTATATTTTACAGTGGACACTGGTTGTTGGTTGCTATTAATCCTACAAGAGAATTGGTGTATTATCTGAATTCATTAGATCATGATTGGACAACATATCAGAATATGAAGGATTTGGTTGATACGTAAGTGAGATTATTCTAAATATTCATGTGTATTTGTATATTTAATTATTTATGTGAGATTGTTCTAAACTTACGTTTTTCTTTTATAGAGCAATACTAGTATAACAAGCACAAAGAGAAGCTCGAGTATCACGGTCTAAAGCTTCCACCATTACATGGATCAAAGTGGAGGTATATTAATTTTCACAATGTTGCTTATAATAGTGATGCTACCTAATAACACAAGACAACTATATATTAATTCTTATTTGTTTTTCTATGTGTAGTGTCCTCGTCAGCGTAATGGTATAGACTGCGGTTATTTCGTTTTGAGGTTTATGAGAGAAATCCTTCATTTGGATCGATTAGAGATTCCCATCACGGTATGGATTTATAACTTAGGATTTATTTTAATACTTATCGGATATTTCATATAATTTATTATTTTAAACAAAATCATGCATATTGTGTTTTGTTATGTAGTACTTTGATGAATACGCGTGTCCTCATTACATGAAAGATAATTTGGAACAAATCAAGGAGGAATTGTGTGAATACCTTATTGAGAAAAGAATCATATAAGGTATGGAAGTTTGTGTGTAGTTATGGAGTGTAATTGTATAGTTTTGGAAGTTGTTGTATATTAGGAGATCTTTAGAAGTTAAAGGATTAGAATGGTTTAATTATGTGAATGGTTTATGGATTAGAATAGTTTAATTATGTGAATGGTTTATGTGAATGGTTTATGTATTAGAATGGTTTAATTATGGAAATGGTTTATGTGAATGGTTTATGTGAATGGTTTATGGATTAGAATGGTTTAATTATTATGTGAATGGTTTATGGATTAGAATGGTTTAATTGTGGAAATGGTTAATGGAAATGGCCTAAAATGTTAATCATGGATTATAATGGTTTATGTGATTTATAAGGATTAGAAATGGTTAATGGAAATGGCTTAAAATGTGAAGGAAAATATACAGGTTTCTACAGGTTTAATTTCTGCATAAAAAAGAAGGAAAATTTGATTTTTTAAAAAAAATCATTAAAGAAAACGTGAAGAAAAGACAGCGCTTTTTAGCGAAAATAAAAAATAAAAAAGAAAGTGCTTTTAATTAAAAGCGCTGCCTTAAAGTTAAAATAAAAAAAAAATAGACAGCGTTTCAGAAGCGCTGTCTAAAGGGGAAAATAGAACGCACTTTTCCTGAGAAAGCGCTGCCTAAAGGTGAAAATAAAAAATAAATTAGACAGCGCTTTTAAAAGCGCTGTCTAAAGGGGGACAATAGAAAATGCTTTTTTCTAAGAAAGCGCTTCCTAAAGATGCCAATAGAAAGCATAAAATGATAGAAAAAGCGCTGCTAAAGGGCCACTTTAGAAAGTGCTTTTTCACATAAAAGCGCTGCTAAAGGCCTACTTTAGAAAGCGCTTTTAAAGGTAAAGTGCTGCCTAAAGTAGGCCTTTAGCAGCGCTTTCTCTTAAAAAAAACGTTGTCTTTACCTACGGCAGCGCTTTTAAGCGCTGTTAAAGGCCAAAAAAAACGTTGTCTTTTCCTTTTTTTGGCGTAGTGTGTGATCTAAACGGACGATATACAGCTGAGAGTGAACCTGACTATTGAGGCATTGCCCATGCAGATAGAGGACCGAGAAGTGAAGCAGTTGCACGGTAGGGAGATTGTCTTGGTGAAGGTAGTATGGGGTGCACCAGCTGGTGGAAGCATAACTTGGGAGCAGAAGAGTCGGATGAGAGAGTCGTAACCTTCAGGTAATTTTCGAGAGAGAAAATTTTTCTAAGTAGGGTAGAGTTGTAACACCCAAATTTGATTAATTAGTTTAATTGAATTATTTTAAATTATTGGATTGATTGGTGTTTATAAATTATTGTTGTGTGATTTTGGGGGTAAGTATTCTTGAAATAAAGGTATAAAAAAGTAAGAGAGTGGTTTAATGGTTTTGAAGTTATTAGAATTTTAATTAATTATTAGAATAAATAATGTTTTATTCGAATTAACTAAATAAGTAGTAAAAGAATATAATTGGCCATTTGTGAGATTTGGAGAAAAAGAGGGGAGCAAGGAGTTAGAAAGTTGGGGCAATTGTGTGAATTAAGAAAGTTAAGGGTTAATGAGATAAATGGAAGGAAGTGTATAGAAAACCCTAAACATATATTGGGAGTAAGAGGAAATTAGTGTCAGTACATGAAATTTGAGAAAATAGGCAAAAGGAGAGGAACAACAAAAGCTAGGATTTTCAAGAAGGAACCATAATAGATTGCTTGATTCATCATCAATTGCAGGAAATCTAAGTTAAAGGGGGTGAAAAGGATACCAATTAGGTTTATTGCATGAGGGTGTAGTGATGAGGAGTACTTAACCTCATTAGGGTTCTTAGGTTTTCTTTTTATGAACAAATTATGATGAACTTTTGAAATTTGTTGACGGATCATGTGTTTATATGTGTTGCTATGATGAATTTATGTATGAACTATCATGAGTATGTGTGTATGAAGTTTTGTCGTTGATGAAGGTGTGAAAGTGTAAGTGTTATTCAGGAATTGATGAAATTTGTTGTTAAATTTGATGAATTGGTGATTGAATTGGTATGTTAATTGATAGAATTAGGGCTTAATAAGAGTGGGGTTTTAGTCTGAGAAAAGAGATGTTTGAAATAAGTTATTTTTGTCTTAAGAAGTGTTTGGATGGTTCTATAAATAGTAAATGATGTTCAAAATACATTAAAAACTAGTTTTTAGGCAAAAACAACAGTATGGGTCGACTTATACGTCTTTGGAGTTGACTTCAAACCAACAGGAAGTGTTATTTTTGAAAATTGGACAGCTGGAGTCGACTCATACGTGCTTGGAGTCGACTCTAAACTAGCAGAATGTTTGTTCTGTCTTTGTTGCACTGTCCGGCGATTTTGGTTGTAACTTTCGTTCCTTAAGTCCAAATGAGACGTTGTTCAAAGCGTTGGAAAGCTAACACGCAGAGTAACCTCATGGTTGTGCTTGGTGATTTTCTTGAGTTATAATAATGTGTTAGTTATAGCAATATTTATGATTAATTCTATGACCGGTTAGCGAACCGTTGTGTTTATCCAATGATATGTTGTTGTTTTGGTGAATTAACATGAATAAATTCCTATGAATTTGCATTGTTAAGCTACTGCTATTTTGTGGTTGTTGTGTTTTTTTATGTCGTAACATGGATTTGTTTTTATGTATGATGAATGATGTGATGCATAAGTGGTAAGATGTGTATGAGGGATACTTTTAGTGAACCTTTAGTGTTAATGCACGTTGTTGAGAGTCATGCATCCTGGTGTACGAACTTCGGTCCAGTTTTGAGGTGTGCTCTAGTCTGTTGGTATGGATGGAAGCAAGTAGTTGGTTCTATGTGGGAATCGGTGAAGCGTTATCTATGGTGATAGTAACGAACTTTGGTGTGCTCTAGTCCTATTGTGGGGATCGAGAGCGAGATGAACTTGAGTGTTCATGAATGGTACCTCATGCATAATGAGTGAGTTGTGGAGTAAATTTGCATACATGATTGTGTAACATCCTAAAATACCCCCGCGTAATTTAAAAATAATTATCAGAGTAGATTAAAACAACTTGTATTTAGGATGCTACATTTCAAAAAAAAAAAACCTGCTCATACTAGTAGACATGTAACGCATATAAAGTTCGCAATTGTTATAATAATAATAATCATAATAAAATCCACTTGTTCAACTTCAACTTTTATTGCAGCGGAAACATCAACAATGTCTATTCAAAACATCATTATAAAATATTATAGTTAAACGAAACATCAAACATAACTAAACACAAAAACGTTCCACCCACGGTGTTACACATTAGAGTAGACGCCGACTCAGCGGAAACAAAAGGAAGAACACCATCTTCCACTCACATCTACGCTTCTATTACGAATTATCTGCACGATACCCATGTAAAGGAAACATTCAAACAGAAGGGGTGAGATATCACAATTATATAAAACAATGCATGACAATAAGTAAGCATCATATTATTACATGCATAATCACATATTCCATTAATCACCATTCCACACAAATTAAAACACAACAACAAAATAACTGTGCAGTGAGACTCAACAACTTGACTCAATGCATGTGGTACCAAATTGGGAACTCTCAGGTTCACTCACTCTGATCCCCACATAGGATCAGAGCACACCAAAATCATTACCATCATCATAGGTAACGCTTCACTAATTCCATCACCATAGGAATTAGCTACTCGCACCCAATCAATCACCATAGGATTAGGGTTCACCAAAATGGACCACCGTCAAACACCATGAATGCATGCAACATTATATACATTCAAAAACAACAACAAGTATCATGGCATTCACCATAGTCATATACAACGCCAATGCTTGCCACCATGCACCATACATATACTATAAACATTCAACAACAACAATGTAATAGTATAGCAAGCAACAATAATGTATTTTCGAATATGTCACACCATAACATAAACACTACAATGCATTTTACACCATCACACATTAATTAATTTACTTCCAGGTACTGCAATTATTTTTAAAATAAATTTCCACGCGTCACCTAACACTTCGAACGACACCCGAATCGGAAACCCAGAACTCAAGATATGATTTTTTCCAAGTTTTACAAAATTTGTTCCAAGTGCATCCTACCTTCCTAAATTCCCAAGTCATATTCCCTCTGGCAGCGCCTCCCCACACTACCTTCACGAGAGCAATATCCTTGCCTCTCAACTGCTTCAATTCACGATCTTCAATCCCCACAAGTAAAGCCTCAACTGTAAGGTTATCCCTTACTTGCACATCATCCCTCGGAATCATATGCGATGGATCCGGAACATACTTCCGAAGTTGTGAAACATGGAACACATCATGTAAATTCAAAAATTTTGGTGGCAACGCCACTCTATAAGCAACCACTCTGGTCCTCTCTGATATCTGATATAGACCAATAAACCGAGGAGTAAGCTTCCTCGACTTCAAAGCACACCCAACATCGGTCACCGGAGTGACTCTCAAGAATACATGGTCTCCATCTTGAAACTCAAGATCCTTCCTCCTCTTATCATGGTAGCTCTTCTACCTAATCTGCGAAGCTTTCATCTTCTCCCAAATCAAATTCACCTTTTCAGTAGTCTGCTAAGCAATTTCAGGTCCAAGCACCACACTCTCACCAGATTCATGCCAACACAAAGGTGTCATACACCTTCGACCATATAAAGCCTCAAAAGGTTCCATCCCAATGCTAGAGTAAAAACTATTGTTATAAGTAAACTCTATCAATGGCATATGACCATCCCAAACACCTATTTTCTCAAGAACACAAGCTCTCAACAAATCCTCCAAAGACTAAATAATCCTCTATGTTTGACCATATGTCTGCGAATGGTAGGTAGAACTCAACCTCATCTTAGAACCCAAAGCCTCCTGCAAACTCTCCCAAAATCTGGAAGTGAACCTCGGATTTCTATCCAAAACAATACTCAATGGAACTCCATGCAACTTCACAATCACAAGGATATATATCTCTGCCAAATTCTGCAAGGAAAAACTGATGTTAATAGGAATAAAGTGCGCCAATTTTGTCAGTCTATCCACAATCATCCAAATTACATCATGCCCTCTCGAAGTATTCAGTAACCCAGTCACAAAATCCATTAAAATGCTATCCCATTTCCACTATAGAATATATAATGGTTGCATCAATCCTGCAAGTTTCTGATGCTCAACTTTCAACTTCTGACAAGTCAAGCACGCATACACAAACTATGCCACATCATGCTTCAGTCCAGGCCACCAAAATATCTTTTTCAAATCTTGATACATCTTAGTAACTCCTGGATAGATACTCAAGCTACTTCGATGAATTTCTTCTAAAGTCATCTTCTTCAACTCAGAATCATCAGGAATACAAATTCTGTCTCAGAATCTCAACGCACCCTGTTCATCCACTCTAAAATCACTATCCTCAGTTTGATCAATTTCCTCCATCAAGTCCACCAACTTCACATCCAACTTTTGACTCTCTCTAAGATTATTAAGAAAATCATTATTTATCTTCAACATTCCCAACATCACACTCTGCGGTGTCAGCTCACAGACCAAACTCAAGTCTCTGAACTGCTCAATCAGTTCCAACTCTCTAACCATCGTAGCAGACATATGCAATGACTTCCGACTCAAAGCATCAGCCACGACATTAGCCTTACCAGGATGACAATTCAAGCCAAAGTCATAATCCTTCAGAAATTCCAACCATCAACCCTGCCTCGTATTCTGATCAAAAAGATACTTCAAAGTCTTATGATCACTGACCACTTCAAATCTGGAACCATATAGATAATGCCTCCAAATATTCAACACAAACACCATTACAACCAACTCTAAGTCATGAGTAGGATAATTTCTCTCATGAACTCTCAGTTGTCATAAAGCATAAGCCACCACCTTGCCATCTTGCATCAGCACACCACTTAAACCTATCATTGACACATCACAATACACCACAAATGGTTCATTAGGTTCAGTCAAAATCAGAATTATATTTGTAGTCAATCTCTTCTTCAGCTCAATGAAACTTCTCTCACAATGAATATCCCACACAAATGCTTTACCTTTACAAGTTAACTAAGTTAATGGAAGTGCTAACTTAGAAAAGCCTTCAATAAATCTACGGTAGTAATCAGCCAAGCTCAAAAAGCTTCTAATCTCTGTAACCGACTTCAGAGTATCCCATTGTCAACAAAATCTACTTTGGATGAATCAACAGCAATAACATCACCTGAAATAACGTGTCCAAGAAAATCACCTCTTGCAACCAGAATTTACACTTTGACAGCTTTGCATACAACTTATTCTCCTTTAAAACTTGCAACACAATTCACTAATATTCAGCATGTTCTTCTTCTAATTTAGAATAGATCAAAATGTCATCAATAAAAAGCACCACGATCTGATCCAGGTAAGTATGAAATATACGATTTGTAAATTCCATAAACACTCTAGGTGCATTAGAAACGCCGAACGACATCACCAAATGTTCATAGTGTCCATACCGAGTTCTAAAAGCCGTCTTCTAAATATCCTCATCTTTAACCCAAATCTGATGATAACCTGACCTCAAATTAATTTTACTGAAAACACGAGCACCCACCAATTGGTCCATCAAGTCATCTATTTTCGAAAGTGGATACTTGTTCTTAATCGTTGTTTTATTCAGTTGTCGGTAATCCACACACAACCTCATACTACCATCTTTCTTCGTTACTAACAACATCGGAGCTCCCCAAGGTGACACACTTGGTCTCACAAATTTCTTCATAAAATCCTTTAATTGTTTCTTCAACTCTGCTAACTCTTACGTCGGCATCCTGTATGGTGCCATAGGAACAAGTCTGGCACCAGGGACAAGATCAAAATAAAATTCCACCTCTCTCTCTCTGGAGGTACAATTGAAATATCATCCGGAAACACGTCTAGAAAATCACGCACCACCTGCAACTCATTAATTACGGCCTAAATTTCAACAGACAAGGATGCAAACAATGCAAGCACTTGAGCTTCCTCTTGCAAAAGCTCTTTCAACTGCCTAGAAAATAAGAAACTAGCTTCTTCCTCATCTTCAGGAGCAAGAAACCACACCGATTTATTATATTAGTTAATAAGAACATGATTGAACTCCAACCAGTTCATTCCCAAGATCACATCAAGATCCCTAAACGGAAAGCAAATAAGATCAATACCAAAATCCCTATCAGAGATTGACAGAGGATAGTTAAAACAAACCAAAGAAGTAGTCATCGATCCCTTAGTAGGAGTATCGACAATCATCTCTCCTTTTATGGAAGACACTACAAGGCCTAGCCTTTTCACACAATCAGCAACAAATAAAAATGAATAGCATCAATATCAATAATAGAAATCAAATGAATACTATTAATGTAACATATACCTCTGATCAACCGGTCATCACTGGAAGTCTGAGTCCCTGACAGCGTAAACACCTTCCCTCCTGTTGAAGCTTGTTTCGGTTTCTGGAAATGAGTACTGATATGTCCTAGTTCACCACAGTTATAGCAAGTCCCCACAGTATCCTTGCAATTATCAACCAGATGCCATGTCTTCCCACACTGGAAACACTTCTTCACATCACTCTTGCATTCACTTATACGATGACACAACTCAGCACACCGAAATCACTTAAGAGGAGTAGGAGCACCTACCCCACTTGACCTTTTACCATCAACAACCCTTTGTTTACCTTTCTCAGCTGGAGCACTATAATGCTTCCCACCGTTCAGATTTTGCATCCCCCTTTTCTCGCTCTGACTCTTATAATGAGCTGACCGAGCCTTACTGTCATCCTCATAGATCCTACAACTATTCACCAACTCCGAAAATCTTCGTATCTGTTAATACCCAACCGCTTGCTTAATCTCAGGATGCAAACCATTATCAAACTTGATACACTTTGGGAACTCAGCAGTTGCCTCACTATAATGAGGATATAACTTTGCAAGTTCCACAAATCTGGCAGCATACTAAGTCACAGACATATTACCCTGCTTCAGCTCCAGAAACTCAATCTCCTTCTTCCCGCGAACATCTTCAAGAAAATACTTCCTCAAAAATTCCCTGCGGAAAACAGCCCAAGTGACGACTTCACCTGCAGTCTCCAACACTTGACGAGTGTTTATCCACCAGTCATCAGCCTCCTCAGCCAGCATATGAGTACCAAAACGTACCTTCTGCGCTTCAGAGCAATCCATCACACGAAAGACCTTCTCAATCTCTTTAAGCCAAGCATGTGCTCTATCAGGATCATACCTAACATTAAAAGTATGCGGATTATTGCTCTGAAACTTCCTCAGATGTCGGAACTCATTGTTCCCACCAGCATTAGGTTGATTCTGCACAGCCTGAGCCGTAGCCTCCAAAGCAGCAGCAGTTGCAGCATCATTCCTTCCAGCCATTTCTGTTTTACACCAATAACAACAAAAATGGTTAGAAGTTAACACCGACACTATTCAACCGTCACACCACACCGATTGGACATCTTGGCCAGATAGACCGACCTTCTCTGATACCACTATGTAACACCTTAAAATACCCCCACATAATTTAAAAATAATTATCCGAGTAGACTAAAACAACTTGCATTTAGGATGCAACATTTCAACAAAACCTGATCATCCTAGTAGACATGTAACACATATAAAGTTCACAAGTGTAATAATAATAATAATAATAATAATAATAATAATAATAATAATAATAATAAAATCCACATGTTCAACTTCAACTTTATTGAAGCGGAAACATCAACAACGTCTATTAAAAACATCATTATAAAATATTATAGTTAAATGAAATATCAAACATAACTAAACACAAGAACGTTCCACCCCCGGTGTTACACATCAGATCAGACGCCGACTCAACGAAAACAATAGGAAGAACACCATATTACACTCACATCTACACCTCTATTGCAGATTATCTGCACGATGCCCATGTAAAGGCAACATTGAAACAGAAGGGGTAAGATATCACAATTATATAAATCAATGCATGATAATAAGTAAGCGTCACATTATTACATGCACAATCACCCATTCCACCAATCACCATTCCACACAAATTCAAACACAACATCAAAATAACTATGCAATGCAATGAAACTCAACAACTCGACTGAATGCATGTGGTACCAAATTGTGAACTCTCAGGTTCACTCGCTCCGATCCCCACCTAAGATCAGAGCACACCAAAATCGTTACCATTACTATAGGTAACGATTCACTAATTCCATCACCATAGGAATTAGCTACTCGCACCCAATCTATCACCATAGGATTGAGGCTCACCAAAATAAACCACCATCCAACACCATGAATGCATGCAACATTATATACATGCAACAACAACAACAAGTATCACGGCATTCACCATAGTCAGATACAACGCCAATGCTGGCCACCATGCACCATACACATACTATAAACATTCAACAACAACAATGTAATAGTATAGCAAACAACAACAATGCATTTCCGAACATATCACACCACAACATAAACATTACAGTGCATTTTACACCATCATACAACAATTGATTTACTTCCAGGTATTGAAATTATTTTTAAAAGAAAGTTCTTTGCGTCAACTTCCTAACGCTTTATACGACACCCAAATCGGACACCTGAAACTCAAGATATGATTTTTCCAAGTTTTACAAAATTTGTTCCCAGTGAAACCGGTTACACCAAATGCAGTAACTGGTTACACCCCTATAATCACGCAACTGCTAGCCACTGTCTTCACAGTGTAACCGGTTACACCATTTCAGGTAATCGGTTACACCCCTCAGTTTGCCCAGATAACACAGTTTTACAGCAGTGTAACTGGGTACTCCATTCCTGGTAACTTATTACACTGCGAGCAGAAGCACATTTTTTTTTTTGAAATAAAGAATATTATTATATATCTCAAAAAAAAAACAATACAACGATCAAAGGCGACCATAAGGTCCAGCCACTCTAAAAGGACAAAAGACCCACCTAATTACAATAGCATCTTTGCTAATTGGCTTCTATATTTGGCTTTTTGCCACCCTCTAAAAACTATACAATCTTTGATATTTCTAATAACAGTATTTCTATCACACTTTCCTTCAAACACAATTTTGTTTCTATACCCCCAAATCCCATACATTACTTCCGTTACAACAAGCTTCAGAAATTCCTTCCTCCAGCCTTTACCTTTGGTGGCTTTTACTAACCAAGGAAGTTCATCCTTCCAACTCATTGGCCTATGATTGATATCTAGCCAATCAAGAAAATGTTCCCATATAATTCTAGTATCACTACACTCAAACAACAAGTGATCCATGGTTTCTTCCTTGTCCTTACACATGCTGCAAATCACCTCTTGGATAAAGCCAAATTTCTTCAACCGAGTTTTCGTCGCCAACCGGCCATGACACGCAACCCATAAAGTTTGAATAGCCTTTGGTCTAGCAAGACTGTGATAGATTAGGGGGTGCCAACTAACCGAGGTATCACTTCCAACTATTTTCAAGTAGATTGTCATCATGTGAAACTTCTTCCTCATTATCATATCATCCCATTCCTTCTGTATTGAATTTATCAGCTGCCTCTGTTGGAGAATGTGTTTCAGAATCCATGAACACCTATTTGTATCCTCAGTACAGCTGAGAATGGATTCACCTTTTAAGTAATAACAATGGATCCACTTAACCCATAGGTTATCACTCTTAAGGCATATGCTCCAAAGATACTTCAACATAGTCACCGTATTCCAAATCTCAAGGTTAATTATGTTCAGACCACCACTCTTCACAGGACTGCAAGTTTTTTTCCATGCTATGGGGCTCTTACGACTGTTATCATCTTTACCTGTCCAAACAAAAGTTCTACAAATCACATTAATCTTGTGGATTACAATCTTAGGAAGAGGTAAGCAATTCATCCAATACTGAACTATAGCCTGGGATACACTTTTGACCAGTTGAATTCTCCCCGCTGCACTCAACAATTTTGCTGTCCAATGTTTAATTCTAGAGGTAATCTTCTCAATCAAAGGAAGATAGTGACTTACATTGAGTCTTCTACTAGAAAGAGGCACTCCCAAATAACGAATAGGAAGCTATCCCTGCTCAAACCCAGTTAGAACACTGATATTCTGAACTTCATCATCAGACATTCCACCACAGAAAACTCTGCACTTGTTTGGATTTATACTCAGCCCAGTAGAATTAGAGAAATGATGAAAAGCTCCCATAATCATCTCAATAGACACTTTATCTCCTCTGTTAAACAGCAAGATATCATCTACAAAAGACAAGTGAGTCAATCCCAATTTTTCACATTTGCTATGATGATTAAAGTTAGAGTTGGTTTGCATCTTAGCCATGAGTCTATTCAAATACTCCATCATAATCACAAACAATAGAGGAGATATAGGATCCCCTTGTCTAATACCCCTCTTAGCAAGAAGAATATCAGACAACTCCCCATTGATGTTGAACCTATAGCTGACAGAATTGACAACTTGCATAATCCAAGATGTAAATTTATGAGGCATTCCTAACTCATTGAGAACAATCTCCAAAGCCCCCCAGTCAATCATATCATAAGCTTTTTGAAGGTCCAATTGGAGCATGCATCTTGGAGTCCCTCCCTTCCTATCATACCCTCTCATTAACTCAAAGGCCAGCAGAATATGGTTATGAATAACCTGCCCAGGAGTAAAAGCAGCCTGACTTTTATGAATCACCTTTTGTAAGACCCTACCAAGTCTCTTAGTCATGATTTTAGAGATAACTTTGTAGAATGTAGTGCAGCCAGCAATTGGTCTGTAATCCTTAACATTTTTAGCAGTCTCACTCTTAGGAATAAGAGTCACTACTGTGCAGTTAAACCCTTTCATCAGATTACCTCCATCGAAGAATTCATAGACAGCTTCAATGAAATCCTGTTTGATTATACTCCAGCTAGTCTTGAAGAACTTGGCTCCAAACCCATCAATACCAGGTGACTTCAGATCCCCTATATCCTTTAAAGCCTCAGTTATTTCCTTCTCTGATACCTTAGCTATCAGATTATCACTATCTTCCTTAGATATTTGCTCACCTTGTCTCATGGCTTCAACATCTATTGCTTTGGTTGTCATAGCACTAGTACCCATCAGGCCCTTGTAATAATCCATTACCTCATGTTGAATCTCTTTGTGGTCACTAATGAAAGTCCCATCAGCTTTGTACAGAGTAACCATAGTCTTATTATGATGCTTAGCTTTTATGGTAGCATGGAAATAGGCATTATTACCATCTCCCAGTCTAAGCCAATCAATTTTAGCTCTTTGCATTAGCATGTTCTCTTCCAGATCATTCCAATACATCACTTGATTGGTACACTGTCTCACTTTCTCAATCAGATTATTGTCCATTCTATTTTGAATGAGGTTCTCTTGTGCAGTATCCAACTCCTGTCTAGCTTTGTCCAGTTGGAATCTCACATTACAGTTCTTCTTATTAAACTCCATCAGGTCTCTTTGAAGTCTCTTCAATTTCTTCCATAACACAGTCATTGGGCTGCCCTTAGCATGTTTACTCCAGCTGCCTCTAACCACCTCCTCATAACCAATCATGTCCACCATACAATTATTGAATCTGAACCCTCTCTTCCTCTTTTCAGGTTGAATAATATCCTCAACACACAGCATAGCATGATCTGAAATATTAGGTGGGATGATCTTCAAATGTTTATCAATATTGGTTTGGAACCAATCAGAATTACCAATAAGCCTGTCAATTCTAGAATAGATGGTGCCATTTGTTTATTTATTGCTCCAAGTATAGTAGTCCCCAGAACTATCCATCTCACAAAGACCAGCTGTATTCATCATATCATTTAGATCCTTGTACTCTTTTTCTGTCACCAGTCTTCCTCCAACTCTGTCATTGGCCTTAATCACATTGTTGAAATCACCTATAACACACCAGGGCCCCTGTTGTCTATTATGAATACTCATCATATCCTGCCACAAAACTTTCCTATTTTCCAATTGGTTTTGTGCATACACAGCAGTCAACCAATACATGAAATTCCCTTGCTTGTCATACACTCCACAGTGGATATATTGATCAGTGCGCTGCACAAATTGAATGGTAATTTTACTATCCTCCCAGGACACCCAGATCCTACCATTAGCATGATTCTGATAGTTGTCAATGTGATTATTATGGATCCCAAGTTTACTTCTAACACTTCCAGCTTTATCCTTCTTAACTCTGGTTTCAACTAAAATCAAAATAACTGGTTTTAATTTGTAGAGACGGGAGCTAATCTCTCTAATTTTACCAGTTTTATTCAACCTCCTTATGTTCCAAGATATAATCATGGGCCCCTATCATGGGACACACTAGGATCATTCAAAATCCTAAGAGCATCAAAACCATTCATACAAACAACAGGGGTATTTCCATCAATTATTCTTTTACCTCTATCCCTTGCAGTCTTGTTGGCAGTGGTCCAGTTGGAATCATATTATTGCTGCATCACTTGATCTTCCTTTGGTGTTGTCACTACATTTGTATTCTCAGCATTGCTGCTCGTCCCCATTTCCTTGGGATCCTTCTCCTTCTTTTGTTCTTGTTGCTTAGGCTTAGCTATCCACTGTTTCTCCACCTGAGGAACTTTGGTTTTGCATTGATGACCCAATTTGTTGCACTTATCACAATATTTTGGTCTCCATTCATATTCCACTGTTTGAATGACTCTTCTACCCGAGCAATCTTTTATTGGTATCTCCTTGATCAGTTCCCTTGTTATGTCCACTTCAACTAGTATGCGAGCATAAGACACTCTAATCTTGCCAGCAGTACATTCATCAGTCATCAGAGGAACTCCAATTGCACTCCCAATCCTGTTTAAGCTCTTTGTCCCCCAAAGATGTAGTGGAAGCTGAGGTAACTTCACCCATAATGGAAGGGTTCTCAACATGTCCTGTTGTAGGTTAAAATCCGGTTTCCACTCCATCAATAGCAGAGGAATGTTTCTAATTGTGTAAGGTCCTCTCTGGAAAACTGCATCTCTGTCTGCAAAGGAATGAAACCTAAGGATGAAATATCCATCATCATGGAAGAACATGTCAGGTAGCTTGACGAAGTTCCACATCTTCTCCATATATCTCTTGACAGAATTCATGCTCAAATCTTCTCCTACAGCGTATAGAATCAATGCTGAACTCCAGAATTTCACTTCAGATTCGATGTCTTCTTCTTGAATTTCAATTTCAATCTCGCAATTAACCTTCGATGGCGGTATGTATTGTAGAGCAAGCCCCTTAGCTGGATTTCTGTTATCACTCACAACATCTACCCAGAGTTTACGATCTTCTTTGATACTCTTCACTTCTTCTTGGATCGAAGGGATCTCTATTTGTTGTAGGGTTTCCTCATCTTCATTTTCACTCTCTTCGATCATTCCATCAATTTCAGAATTGTCACAGATTTCCTCGCTAACATTTAGAATCGCGGTATTAACCTGTTCCGCCGGCGCTGGTGGGATGAGGATCTCCGGTGCTGGTGGGATCTCCGGTGCTGGTGGATTGAGAAACTCCGGTGCCGGTGGCACCACCCGTGGTTGCCCCCGTCCCCCTCTTCCTCTTTTTGCCCTAGCACCCACTCTCCCCATTTTTGATATTGAGCAGAAGCACATTTTTGCTACTTATCAGTATGAAAATCACTTTTTTATACATCCCAAAATCCCACTTATGTTACAAAACGAGTATCCCTTTAATTTACACATAAATCACTTTTTATAAAAGTCACAAAACCCAATTTCCCCCAAAAAAACTCATATACTCGAGTTCCGACTTCGACTCGCAACAATTCGCAATAACAAACAATGTTATTCCTCTTTTCTTCTCCATTTTCACGTTCTTCTCTTTTCTTTCACGATCTATCAATTTTCTCTCCCGATTCCCCTTTTCTCTTATTTTATATTATACTATTATTATTACTAATTTCAACTAATTAAAATAATAATAATAACAAAATATTCACCAAATATTTATTTTAAATGATATTCACCTAATATTATTTAATTAAATAAATAGTACTAATATCAATTAATTAGTTTTGCTCTCACCACCCCCAAGCTCTACAGTTTTACTCACACATTCCTATCACCTTAAATTTGATTCTTTAAGGCCACTACCCTACACCAAAGGGTACCTCTAACACACCAAAACACCAATCAACACATACATACACACAATTTAATTACGAAAAAACAATTAAAATAAACTGGGCGTTAGAGATTGTATATGTAACTGATTGTTCATGAGGTTGTTAATTGGATGTGAATATGTAAATGTCGTCATGATTATGGTATGATAACATGTTGTTGATGAATGTGTGTTTGTTGTGTATTCTCTACCTTGACATTCTTTACACCGTTTATATATTTTTGTTGTTTCTCACCCCCTTTGCTTTCATGCTGTCCACCATGGATATCTTGCAGATACTCAGGAGTAGAGTTTGCTGTTGTAAGTGGACGTTAGCTCATGGAGTTAATTCGTTTAGTTTTTGTTGTTAGAAGTCTTTCTCTGAATTTGTAACATCGGGGTCGAAAATGCTATTTGATTATTATGTTTTGTTGGAGTTTAACCTTTAATTTTCCTATGTTGGAGTTGTTGAGACTTGCTTATGAGAATTCTTTTTTTTGAAAATGTTTTATTTTAAGTGGATGTTTGAGACTAAATATCTTGTTGTGACTGTTTTATTTAAATCGAAACATGAATGATATCGCCACAATGATATCCTATGCAATGGTGAGCGTGTGATGATAGATATTGACTGGCTTTAGTAATTCCGCTGCAATGTTCTGTTGGTTGTTAAATGTTGTTTTGTTAAAGGTTTTGTCGTTGGTGACACCGGCCGTGTAATTCTTAAAATATAAGTTTCGGGGTTTAGTGTGTTACAAATATAATGGCAAATTTTGAGCTCATAAAGTTAACACGTGTGTAAAGTTACATATGTGACCCGTGATAGATTGTTAGAATTTTTGGATCACAAATGTAATATTGCATGTGTTAGGATCATTATTTTATCAGCCAAAATTATAGTGGTTAAATTAATATTAAGTATGTGACTAAAAGCATAAATGTCATGAACTATGAGATTATTGTGTAGATATTATAAGTCAATATCTAATTTGATGAGGAGTTAAATTAGAATATTTAATACTAAGAAATAACTCTAAGGTTATTTATAAGGGTTATGGTTCCCATTTGTAAACAACGTGAAAACGGCTCATTAAAAAAATTCTCCCTTCATCCCCATCAGAGGAGATTCAAGGAGGCATAAGAAGCTTTACAATTGGAAGACTACATACCCAATAACCTTTGACTATTTTCAATGGTAAATTTCGGTATGTTTCCACTTTCATTCTCATACTTGTATTCAAGTATGGGTATAAGGGATATGAATCAATCGGATATCTGACTCATATGAATTTGTTTAGAGTTGTGTTTTTTATTTCTATTTCGATAGAAAAAATAATGATATGAATAGATCCAATAAACATAACAAATCAACATAAAACAGTTTAAATTGTATGGCTCTAAATGCATATTATTTGTGTTGTTACAAAATCTTAAGTTGACTCAGTGGAATTTATCCCACATCTTTTTTCCATGTGTTTAAAATAAAGTATATTTTTCTTTTCTTTTGTATTGGAAGATTGGAAATAGAAAGGAAGTTTCAATCGTAATGGTGTTTGGTCAATTGACCCTTTGAAATGTCACTCTATTGTATTTTTTATATGTTTTTCTTATTGATTTAATTTAGACTCTATATACAATCATCCAAATTCTTACAAATATTTGAATAGTTATGGAAAAATAACAACAACCATAACATAACATAGACCTGTACTATATTCTAAAAAGGAACATTCATTCTAATGATTGGCATTGATAAGAGTATAGCTATATATAAACATGGAAGTTGTTTGGAAAAATAAGAAACACATAAATTAAATCAAATATCTACAAATTATATATTTTTAAAGAAGATTAAAGCATCTTCGTGAAACATGGAAATCAAATTTTTTTATAAATTTACAAAGGTGAAACATGGAAATCAAATTTTTCTATAAATTTACAAAAATAAAATAAAATTATAGATGTCAATTATGTTAGGAAGAAAGACATCATAGTTTCAAATATAGTGAAACTTCTTGGTTTTCTTCTCTAAGAAACTTTTTAGTACGTAAGAGATGCAGTACAATAAATAATATTACTAAATGTTCATTTTCTCTTTTATATTTGTCATTATAATGATATTTTATTTTTGCCATCTTCGATATGTTCTTTCATAAGTTAGAATCTTCAACATGTCCGCATAGCAACCAAAAGAGAAGACTTATAATGAAAATTGCTCAGTCTGATTCAATCATGATTCTGGTTGGAAACCGACCAACTAGCCGAGGCAAAAATTTGAGTAATTTGTGAATATACTATACAAGGATCATTATGTATAGAAGATTCATAACATACTTTTCTTCTTGTGACTCCAAAAAAGCTGGTAGGACAAACATTATCTGCAGGTATTTCAAATTATATATCATGGCAAATATTTTTATGCATAAATCACAAAAGTGTGTTTTTGAGAGAATACAATATATTTCCTCCTTGTCATAAACATGTTTTCAAGAACTTGTTGAATACCAGAAACTATTTATTTATACAATGATACATCAATAAGGTAGCGTGCACATAGAGTAATTGAATATAATCAAATGTGTCAAAAAAGTTCAAGAAAATTGAGACAAAGGAAGATATATACCTGAGGTAGAGGTAATACAAATAAGTTGAAGAAAAACAACCCTTAAAATAATTAAGAGTAATTTTTGTTGGGCAATCAACTAAATCTCTAGCACCAACCACTCTTGACTCGGGAGAAACATTTGTCAACTTAAACTGCAAAGAAGCAATTTATCAGAGTTATTGAATCATTAATTCATGAAACCTCATTAAACTATACTTAGAACCATATTTAAGATTTCTGAAATGTCACTATTTTTCCTATAAAGTAAGGAGAGAATAAGAAAAAAGTATAAGACAAACCACTATGGGTATTAATATTTAAATGGTCTACTATTTACATTGATTCTTTAAAAGGACAAAATCAAGCTCTCCATATGAGAAAAGACATGGGTAGAAATCCTTTCGTAATAATAAGGTATCATTCTCTAAATACATGGATTAACACAAATTATATCCACACAAAAAAAGATTAATAATTATTTGTACAAGATTGTTATAGAAATACAAAAGATCAATTATGCTTCTAAGTAAAATATGTATTGTTACTATTTTCTAATTCATACAAATATATTTATTTGTGTGGAGAAGATAAATGAAAAAGAAAGAGTAAAGTTTTTAATGTTTTTTTAAGCAGACATAAAATTAGAATAAATAATGTTAAAAGATTTTATAATTACATAAAACTTCACATATAATATGAAGCAAAATTATGGATCAACAAAAATTGTAACTAAACAAAATATGGCCAAAACATTGTTTCACAGTCGTACAACTTTAGTGTGATGAATCATAACTATGGAATAACGGAAAGAAAAAAAATTCTTTCAAAACTTTTGAGGTGCCATAAAGAATCTTGTTGTAATGTAAATATTCAAAAACATAAACACATATTTGATTGGTTTTGAAAAAATACCGACAACAATGAACATAGTGTAAATTGCATTATATGCTAAAAAAGACACATTCATTATAATGGTTGGAATTGATAAAAAAAATATAGTAGTATATCTATATATAAATATGAAAGTTATTCTACTACTCAAGAAACACATAAATTCAATCAAATATCTATAAATAATATTTCTTTTAAATAAGAAAAGATCATCCTCATAAAATCTACTAAATCAATTTTTTTTTTAAATTTACAATAAACTAATAATCTAATGGTATTTATAATGTTTCTAATTAGCTTGGAAGAAAGATACCTTTTGAGCAACTTTTAAGTACGTAGGGAATGTAGTACAATAAAGAAAATTACATGTTCCATGCCCTCCAAACATTGCCAAATGTTCATTTTCTCTATCATATTCGTTATTCCAATGATTTTCATCATTGTGATCTAATTTTTCTATCTCGTTCTCGCCTATTTTATTTTCCACCATTTCCTTCCTTGATATACTCCTTCACAAGTTTTCTTTATGATTATGAAAATAGAGAAAAACATAAATATATGACATACACGTTGACTTATTCATCCTTTGTTAATTGTATAAACACTTGGCTATTATTAGTAAACACGAGAATTATAATAAGAGATTCACGCTGACTGATCCACTATTTGTTATTTGTATGAATGTTTGACTATTACTTAAAAAAAACTATAAATAAGAGATGCACATTTTTAGGGATAGATTACCATTTTTTAACTTCATTTTATGTAATAATAAGATGTTTTAGTGTTTTACAACCACATACATATTGAATTTGTCTTTGTCTCCACACAAAAACTGACTATCAAAAATTCATACAAATATATATTATATTATTAAACATTTTTATTTTACTGTATGTTTAAAAAAACGATCTAAATATTTTCCAACCTTTAAGAAAAATTGTTGGTTATTGGTTTATCTTTTTAATAAACTATAGTGAAATGATTTTTAATAATATATAGTGAAATGGTATGGTTTCAAGTGAGAATGTAAGAGATTTTTGAGTGAAATTAATAAAATAAAATAAAAAATCTAATGTATGGATCTATATTTTAAATTATAGGATCAATTATATGGATCATTTTTCTAAATTCGAGGAGAATTTCAATTTTAGGGGAGGATGTAATACCCCAATTTAAATTGAGATGCTTAACTTCTTAATTCTTAGGATTTAGAAGGTAAGCACAGGAATGTGAATCTAATTTGAGATTAAGAGACATTTGAAGAATTTAGTTAGAAGAAGGATATTTTAGTATTGTTCCCATTAGATTGTTAGTTAAACCTCTTACCACTTTTCCTCATTCCTCACTTTCTACTTGCCAAAAACAGAAATTGGAGGAAAAAGAAGAAAACGTGGAAGCAGGGAGAGGGAGAGAGTTTTCTTCAAAGCCCGATCATCCTTGCATGTAGTGTTTTGGAGCTTAGACCATTGAAGAGCAACTCAAGAGTTGTTGTGTTATCTTCTTGTCATCATCATCACCACTTCATTTCAGGAGCAAAGGTCGTGTAGAAAATGGACCTTGCATGAGGGGAATAAGGTTTTTGTGTGTGATCTCTTGATAATTGCATGCTACTTGTTTTCTATTGATGTGATTTAGTGTTACATGTATATGTGTGTGTTTCATCTTTGTGAGTTGTGTATTTATTATGGAATTTTGGAATTCTAAGCTTAAAACGCGTCATGTTCAGATATGCTTGCTAAATGAACATTCATGCATGGATCAACTCAGTTTCTGGGTTTCCGCCCTATGCGAGGTAAAGGGACGCTAAGCGAAGCCTCTCCTTGACTCGATACCCCGTCGCTAAGCGAGACTGGACTTTTGCAGAAAAATATGCATTCTTCCTTGCCTCGCTGGATGTGACCAAGCGAGGCTTCCATTGCAGAATTTTACGTAACCTTGATTTTCGCGTATCATGAGTTTCATAACTTGGAATGAGACGCGGTCAAGTGCGTTGGAAAGCTTATTGAGTGAGTTATCCCCTGGTGGAGTAATTGTAATCCATCAAACGTGTGATTATTCATGATGACTGACCAATGTATATGGTGATTCGTTGTCTCAAGGCCTAGACCTGAGTGATTAATTTTTCTCTTCTAATTATTGGCACACTGATACTACTGAAGGTATCCATGACTAAATAAAGTTTTCTCACTTAGCCTCAAAGGTATCATAGTTCCACCCGCTTTTAGGATACGCCTCAACCTTTAATAAGTGAAAAAACGGTGACTAATGATCATGACTTCAGCAGTAACGACAGATTACTCACTTAGCCTCACATGTATCCTAGTTTTAGCATCTTCTAGGATATTCCTCGACCTTAATAAGTGATAATCAAGAATTTATGATGAGGCTAGCCCCTAATTACTAGTGTTATACCTGTCGTTGGAGAATCATGTTATGTGTGTAAAATAAATAATGTAAGGAACCTTAGGATTGAAAGAATGACTCGACACCGAACTATTGTGAAATTAGTGAGATCACATAAGGGAATATTTCACTAGAGTCATAATGAAGGGTTAGAATACCCTTTATACTGAGAGGATTCCTAAGACAGAAAAATCCTACTAAGATAGTTGTTTCTCACTCTTCTTTTTTATAATGAATATAGATACTCAGTCAGATGCTAAAGGTAAGGATAAGGAGACTTGAGAATGCTTCTCGAGAAGAAAAAATACTTGTATAGGAACAAACATAACACGTGTATTTACAAACAACCAATAATATTTTTTTTAATTAATTAAAAATAAAAAATAATATTTTCTCTTTTCTGCATAATAACCACCACCCCATGATTCCAATTAAAAACGAAATTAAATTTATAATAAATTAAAATTTTTCTCTCTTTTCATTGATTGTTTCTAACAATTAGGATTTAGGTGCGTTTCCATGCAAGTTTTTCTCCTCGAGAAGACCTTACTTTAGCATATCTTGACGTAAAGCTATATTTTGTTATGATGATTGGATTTCTTACATTTGTACTATTCTGGCATGGTTTTGTTTGGATTCAAAGATATATATATATATATATATATATATATATATATATATATATATATATATATATATCATATTTTGCCATTAAAAAAATTAATAGGAGTGTTCATTGGTTCGGGCAAATCTGAATTAAACCGGAATCCAAACCAAATCATGGTGTTTTTGAGTTGGTCATTTTTTTTTGTTCGAGGAAAAAATGGAACCAAACCAATGAAACCCAATGATAATTGGTTTGGAAAAATCTAAACCAAAGATTGGTGTTTGGGTTGGGCATTTTTTTGTTCGGGAAAAAACTAAATCAAACCAATCAAACCCGGTATTTATTCGTTTGGACAACAGGTTTATAAAATTCAACCCGCGAGCCAGTCTACCCGAACCAACTATAATTAATTATTAATTTATATCATCATTATTATGAAAACTAATATAAAGTATTCAAATTTAAAAAGAAAAAAATTAAATGCAATTTTTGACAAGCACAACCTATAAAGAGAAATGAAAAAATTAAATTTTTCATAATATTGTTGCGTAAAGTTTTGCAACAATATTTGATGTCGCTACATAATTAATGTTTTTGCAACAACAATTATCGTTGTCTTATTTGACATAATACAATAACTATTGTCGTTATAAAGGTATATTTGTCAAGGTGAAAGTGTTCATGTGGCGTGTAGCTAAGAATAGATTAGCTACTAAGGATCAACTGGCAAGGAGAAACATACATTTGGCAGATGGTGATTTATCATGCGCAGAGTGTGGGAGTGTAGAAGAAAACCTATTCCATGTGCTGATTCAATGTCCTAAAGCAATTGAGGTTTGGAAGGGCATTGAGAGATGGATGGGATTCGTCAGCAGTGCTTGTGGTAATTGGTTCAAGTATATGCTTAGTTTTCATGATGCAGTGAAAAAAGATACAGGAAGTTCAACAGGGATTTTAATTTGGTGCACGACTGTTTGGTTTCTCTGGTATAGCAGAAACTCTAGGATATTTGAGTCCAAATGTTTGTCTGTGGTAGATGTATTAAACTTGATTAAATATTTCAGTTGGAAATTGATTGTAGCTGAAAGGCCCTCCAAATTTGTTTCTTTTTACGAATGGTACACAGTCCCTATTGAAAGTTGTAAAGGGATCTAGTGCCTGTCTGTTTGTTAGGTTTCTGCACCCCTTGTGCAGTTGTTATGTACAATACAACATTGCTTTCAGAAAAAAGAAAAAAAAAATTATCTTTGTCAACAATAAGTGTTGTTGTAATTGGTTGTTTCTCTATAAATAATACAAATTATAATCATACCGCATATATCTCATCAACACATTTTTTGATAAAGTTGCGCAACAACTTATATCATTTAATAAAAATATATTTGTATTTTTTAAAATTTGAGTTAAATATTTTTAATTTAAAACTAACATAAATATGCAACTTTTTTAGTAAGAAACATAAAAATAAATGAATATAACATTAAAATATAAATTGTCATAAATTATATTTTTTACAAATAATCTTATTCTCATAAAAAAAACAATAAATTTACATTATTAACAAATAAAGTTGTGACTCCAGCCAACAATAATATTCATTCTTCTTTATAATTTTCTTTCAAACATTTTCTTATAAATGTAAGCATATTGTGCAAAATAAACAATTTCTTGTAATATGAAATTTCTTCTGCAATATCCCAACTCTCCCTTAATTAGCTTTTCCATCAATAAGGTTAAATGGCTAGCACTCCTAGTGTTTTTAAGAAGGGAGTGAGTTTACAACAACAATAAAGAAGTAAATAAAAAGTCTCGCAATAGCATTGCAAGGCAAAGTAACATTTTCCATCATTGTCATAATGAGCTTTTTTTTCTTCCTACAAAATTTATGAGAATTTTTTATTACACCACCCATGTTTTTTAGGCACCACGCAAATTTCCGTTTGTGTCTCCAGTTTCCGAATATGCACATCCGGACGCACCATTTTTTTTAAAACGTTGATTTGTTCCAGATGTGCATATCAGGATATGCATATCAGGAATAATTCATGATCTGCACATCCAGAAAAATAGCAGAACTTTATTTGTTTTTACAAAATCAGTTTTGTTGGTTGGTCGCAGATGTTAATATATCGTCGCAACTTAATATAAATTCAAAAACATCCATATATAAAATAAAATGATATATATATACATAATAATACTCCTGTTAAAATACAGTACATAACTTATGTGTAACTTTTTTTTATGAAATCATATTTAGATATCACTCTATGTTTGCTTGTTGTTATTGTAAGGTGGTGGCATCAATGGACTGACTTTGGGTCACAAGATACAGAGGAATTGTTTCTGCTCAGGTTCATTGCGAGGAGATAATTCAAGATCTCTTTAAAATAACAGTGGATCCTCGGAAGGGAAATCGGCCCGCTGGAATGATAAGATAATTTTGTTAGATTTGTGGATTCCTCATGATGAGACATACCTGGTTTTCTTTTAATTTTCAGGGAGTGGCGTGTGACTTTCTATAAATCAACTGGGTTTAAGCCTAAAAGGATTATATTTTACAGGTTCGAGTTGGTTTTTTCTAAATGATACATGCTGATGTATATTGATGTATATGTATATATTATAACTTGTTTTAATTTTATATATGATTTATTTTCTATTGTTAATTTCTGCTTATCAAAGATGGAGTAAGTGAGGGTCAGTTCAGTCAGGTTTTGCTTTATGAGATGGATGCAATTCGGAAGGTATGACATAGCTAACTTTAACATTTTATTTGTTATCATAGTGGTTAAAATCGGGGAACTGAGGCCGTGTGGGTTTAAACCTGCATTCTAACAGATAACTCTACATCAGTTAACCACTGCCCTGTGCACTATAGTTCAACTCAAAATTTAACTTTTTGCTGATTTTGTTTTTCTAAATTGTCAAAGGAACCATGGTAAACACTAGCATTTTTCTGTTTTGTTGTCAGCTATACAACTTTATTTTAACTAAAGTGTCATCTTGTATGCAGTTTCTCTTGCTTATTATGAACACTTGCTAGCTTTCCGTGCTCGATACTACATAAGTGAAGTCGAAAATTCTGATTCTGGTTCTGCAAGTGGTAATAAGAGTACCACCAACTTTGTGTCGACTCTGCTGCCATTTATCTTGGATAACGTCAAAGAAGTAATGTTTTACGGTTGATCTTGATTTGTCCTACAAGCTTCGAGGATAGATTTGGGAGTTCGGATATTCACAATGCCCTTTTTTGGATATATAACTTATGGTTACGGGTCATGTTTGCCACCATAATAAATGATATATATATATATCATTTATTATCCTCAAATTTATTATGTTTAGACTCATGCAAGTCATTTGTAATCCTAACTTAGGAATATTATTTATTCAACATCTAACAAAATGTAAGGTATGTAGCAATTTAAATAACAATTACATAACTTAATTTTCGGGAATCAAACAGATACATTTATAAAAGCGGTTAGTGTTAGGCTTAGGGATTCTTCAAACAAAATAAAATAAGAATGAAAGACTAGCCCAAGATTATAGTGATTCCCAAAAATAAAAGTTCAATCCTTGTGACATGAAATACGGTTATTAAAGGGGCATCCAACGTGACTACAATTGAAGAAAAAAAATTATCTAAACATGAGAAAAATAGATAGAACTGAGCAAGAATGAAAATTAAGGGTAATAATCTAAAGATTCTACTATTTTATCAAAAGCTTTGAATATATTATTCTAGAGAGAGAAGGGACCTTCTCTCTAGTATTCTTCTTTTATGAGTCATGCTAGACGTCAAGGGAAGGACGGGTGGACTAAGGTGGAATATAGGAGGTAGTGGAGTCATAAGAATCGTTGGGACTCTGAACTTAAGTTTCCAGACCATAATGCTAGGGAGGTTACATCGATCTTTTTCACAGAATTTCTGGAACATCTTAGAGCCAAGGATCTTTACCTTGTGTTTAAACCGTTTGGAAATATAGATGAGGTAGTTATTCCTCCTAGGAGAGATAAGTTTGGGAGAAAATTTGGTTCTGTGAGATTTTATGATGTCAACGATGTGAGAAGATTGGTAATCAAACTTGATAACATCTTGATTGAAGGGAAGAAATTGTTTGCGAATGTACTTAGATTCCTTAGAACTTCTTCAGGAAAGGGTGGTGCTAAAGGAGCTGGAGTTGGGAGTAAGAAGGTTTTTGAGGTCAAAGGGGTGCGTCCAAAAGTTCAGAAGGAAGCTTTTCAGACTGATCAGGGTAGATCTTTTGCTGACGTTACTCGTGGAGGTGAATCGTCTAAAGAGGATAACTCAGTTCTACATAAGCAAACTACGAAACTATCGTTTGAAGTTGGTTTGGTTGATCTGAAGAGATATGAGAAGGCATTTGTAGCGAAGGTGCTGATCCCTGGCTTTATATACAACATGCAAACTAAGTTTCACACTGAAGGTTATTTTTGGTTAAAGGTTACTCCAATGGGAGCTAACCTTTGTTTACTTGAAGAGGAAGAGGAAGGAGAGTTGGATGCTCTAATGGATAGAGCCAAAGATTGGCTGGGCCAATGGTTCTCAGAGGTGAAGTCGTGGAAGGACGAAGATGTGGACAAGGAGAGAATCACGTGGTTGCGCTATTATGGGATACCTGTTCACGCTTGGACCATTCCTTTCTTTGAATATATCTCTTCTTTGGTAGGCAAGTTTGTTTGCTGCGATGAAAATTCTTCTAACTTTTCAAAGATGGATGTTGCTTGTATTATGATTAGGACTACATGCGGTATGTTGATAAACGAGGTGTTAAACAAGTTAATCAACGGTAGGATGTTCAGAATTCGGATTATTGAAGAAACTCATGGTCCTTCTACGAGGATCGTGAGGAAATCTGTTGTTTCTTCTTCCTCGTCGGAATCGAGTTGTTCCGATAATCATGTTTCAGCAGCTTGGGAGGAAGATGGCAGAAATACGAAGGTGGCGATTCTCAAGAAGAAGAGGGTGAAGATAGAGGCATTTGCTTTGATGTGACTACTCATGCAGAGATTAAGGTTAGTTGCTCAGAAGAATTAATTGCTATTGATAAGGATGTTTGTGTTGCCAAGCAGAAAAGTGGGACCGAGGTTTTAGAGCCAGGTCTACTGAATAAGGTCAATGGGGAGCGTAATGGTCGGATATCTAAAGGTAAGATTGGACCTGATCCTAAGTCTAAGGAGTTTGTGGGGACCACATGTGATTCTGGGAGAGTGAAGTCTAATGAACTCAGACCCAATTCTATTTGTTTTGATAGTCTCATTAAGGCACATTCAAAGGGGGCCTATACTCATTTATCCTTTGCGAAGTGCTCGAATTGGGTCAGGAAAAGTAATTCTGAGTTTAGTAAGTCTTGTACTGCAGAACAGTTGGAAGTAAGTATTTCTAATCAAGGGGAAATTGCTCCTTTACCCCCCCCCCAAGGCTAGTGATTCTTGTTCTCTATCCTTTGTGAAGTGTTCCTTAGCCAATTTCAACTCCAGAACTATGTCTGAGTCTTCTCCAGATAAGGCTAGCAACGGTTTCGCTAATATTTCCAAGGCATCTAGGTCTAAAGAGGTGAATTAAGTATCAGGAGGTTCAGATGTCAGATGTTTCTCAGTCAGAGATTCGGAGGTCAACCAAGGTAATAAGAGGTTTTGGGACGCTTTGGACTCTAAAGTTTCAAAGAAAGTTTGGGTGATTGTTTTGAGGTTGGAGATAAAGGGAGATGAGTTTCTACGATGGAGGAGAGGGACAAATTATGGAAATTATTGAGGGAGAAATCCAAAGTTGTGCATCAATGAATATAATGTCTTTTAACATTAGGGGGAGGTAATGTTTTCAAGAGGAAGAGGATAGCTCATGTCATATAATCTAGTAAGGCCGATTTATGTTTCTTACAGGAAACTAAAATTTGCAAGTTAGATTCCATTTTGGTTGCTTCGCTTTGGGGGGTGACGATGTGGAATGGACAGAGTTAGGATCGGTAGGGGTGCTGGAGGTTTGGTTATTATGTGGAGAAGAAACTCTCTAAAGCTGGTGTTCAGATTTAGAGGGGTTGGTTTTATTGGTATTAGAGCCTTATGGAGAGGTGATGATTATACGTTTGTGAATGTCTAATCTCCATGTTGTTTTGACCTTAAGAAGAAGCTGTGGATTGATCTGTTGACGGCCAAAAGGAAATTCTTTGGAGGGGAGTGGATTGTTACTGGAGATTTTAATGCGGTATCTTGTTAAAAAGAAAGAAAAGGTGTTAGCGAGAGGTTGAGAAGAGGAGAAATTGATGGTTTTAGTTGTTTCATTGCTGAATTGGACGGGATCGATGTTCCTTGTATCAACATGCGTTTTACGTGGTATAACAAAGCAGGTACGGATATGAGCAGAATATATAGATTCATTATTTCAGACGGTTTGGCAGAATAATGGAAAATTGTAAGGCAACACATTGGTTCTAGGGACATTTCGGATCACTGTCTGATTTGGCTCAAAGCTTGCTCTTTGGATTGGGGGCCGAAATCTTTCAAATTCAGCTGTAGCTGGTTTAAACATACTGAGTTCGCTAATTTTGTTAAGAAAAAATGGTTTTCATTTAATGTTATAGGGAGAGGTGACTATGTTCTAAAACAAAAACTCGCATTGTTGAAAGCTAGTTTGAGAAGGTGGAATATCGAAGTGTCCGGGTGGTTGGATTTGAAGGTTAACGAGGCGGTTCAGGATCTCAATGAGTTGGATTTCATAGCTGGGATCTCTAGTGGTACAGACGCGGAGGATATGGCGAGGAAAAGGATTAAGGCTTCTTCAGGGATTTGGAAGAACTTGAATGCGAAAGAGTGTATGTTGAGACAGAAATCTAGATCGCTTTGGTTATAAGAAGGTGACAATAACACTCATTATTTCCACAGGGTGGTGCATGGCAGGTTTAGAAGAAACTATATGTTTACCGTGAAAATTGGTAAACAACCGCTGATCTTCCAAATCTAACTTTGGTGACTCATAGGATCGATCAGATTGATCCTAGGACATGTGCTAACAGTTGATCTAAGTTAAATTCTAAAGCAATGAATACTTCGATAATACTCGAAAAGGAAAATTTGTTGAAAATATAGTACAAGACAACACTTCAAAATGTGAAGTTAAAAGGCTGAAAATGTAAAAGGAAGGGTTGAACGTGTGCAATAAAGATCAAAGGTATAAAACGAAAGTAAGTGCAGAAACGTAACTGGCTTCAAATAAAAGATAAAAAATTAAGTAAATATCAAAGTAAATTGTGTTAAAGGATAAATGGTGTTTACATCACGTACATTCTCACAATACTCTTTTCTCAACACGCGGATACTTTTGAGTAAATTTGGAGTTACTTGTACAAAGTGAACACAACACCCCTAATCCTATTGCTAGGACCCTTATTTATAATACTAAAACTAACTGCTATAAACTTCCTAAAAGAATCAACAAATGACAAGTGTCATATTGCATGCTTCCATTGCTTGGATACACGCCACCTGCCTTTCTTCAAGTGCGAACCAAAGTAACTACTTCCTCCTTTATTTGAATTTGAATTCCCAGCGTCAGACATCATCAACATTCTCGGTCGAAGGTTCCCCCTTCAACTCTTAGAAATATTTTCTAAGTCCCAAAAGATCTCATTTCCTCTTATGAGTACCTTCGACTCAAACCTATCACACAAATCCTGTCGAAAGCTTTTTTAACCCTTTTCAAGAGCTTAACATTCCCCTCAACACTTCCAACTACATATGGGCGTCGAATTTACGAGCTAACAAATTGCCCCCCAAAAATGTCTTTTTCGACAGTACTGAAGAAAAGGGCATTTTTTTATAGTGTCCGCTCGACGCCATCTTTCGACCATGCATAGGTGTTCATCAAAACTGACTGACCCACGTTCCAAGAAACTATTCAGTTTCTTTTCAATCAAATTTATGACATCACAGCCAATTATGATTATGACTGAAACGTCCCCTCGTAAATCACATCAAGCCGCAAATCACCATAACCTCCCCTAAAGTCTAGGAGATCGTGGATATAGGTGTCAACTGTCACCGCCCCTACTTTGGCTCCTGGGAGGACACGTGTCCCACTAGCCTTAGCTCCTTAATGATGATTAGTGAGCCCTTTAGTGTTTCCAAAGCGCTTTATAAATAGTTTCTTCAGAAACTATTTTTATTTTTTCCACTCCCAAGTATCCACTACGCACCTTCTCCTCTCTCCAAAAACGTTCAACCCTTCACCTTCAACAAACCCATTTTCTTCAAAAAATTTCACCAATGGCTTCTTCAATTGCTACTACTCAAGACCCAAAGAAAAGCCAGAAGCTCAAAGGTCAAAAGAGCCTACCATTACTTCCTCCATTTGCTACGTTGAATGGACCCAAGGTGGTAAAGAATCAACAATTCATTCCTGAGCCTCTCAAGGAGGAGAAAAGACACATCTACGAAACCCAGGTACTGATTCCTATTACCGTTTCAGGGAAACCGTTAGCTTTATCTGGTCATTTATCTTCTTTAGACACAGATTATACAACCATTAGTGACTTCTTCCCGTCATATCGTATAACCAAACCTTTAGGGTAGAAAGACAAAGCTAGGGTAATGTCTGAACCCCATGACAATGTAGCCTTAAAGAACATAGATTTGAAGTATCTGAATGACGGGTCTAGGCTATTTAGGGAAACTCCGTATTTTAAGGATTCTGACCTCTATTTGAACTGGTTGACCAAGTTAGAGAAAGTGAAAGCAGAAACCTGGAAGAGCTCAGGAATCTACGACTTGATCATGATGTTGAAGACTGGTCCAACCTACTGTCCAACTTTACTGGCATCATCCTTGGATTTTTGGGATAGTACCCACTATACCTTCCATCTCCCTTGTGGGATGATGACACCCACTCTGTTCGACGTAGCCGCTATCACAGGGCTAAAGCCTCATGGTTTAGTTTACGACCCTGAAATAGACGCTCTAGACACTATAGGGTTCGCCACCACCAAATACACTTATACTCATTTCATAAACCATTACCACAATAGGCAAACTGAAACAGTCGAAGACGAAGAACACATAGCATTCTTGGCTATGTGGCTTTCTCGCTACGTATTCTGTACCAAATCCTTGCAAGTGGCAAGAAAATATCTGACTCTAGCCAATCAACTCCACCTTAATCGAGGCATCTGCCTAAGTGAAATGATATTGGCCAATCTGTACGAGTCTTTGAGCGAAGGTGCTGGTCGTCTGAAAGACAGAGAGTAACGGGAACCTGCTGCTATCTGGACCATTTTGGCTACTTTAGCTTTGGCTTAATGCCACTTTTGAAGCCAGCCTCCCCAACAAAGTGTCTGTGGATGAAGTTGCTGCTAAAATTAAAGAGAGACGTGTCGAATGGGTTCGACTGGTGCAACTGACCCCAAACGAAGAAGGACAGTCACTTAGGGCGTCCTTCTCTGGCTTCGTCAAAATGTTTGCTAAGCGCTATGAGTTCACCCCAAGGATGGCGCCCTTTGCTGAACGAAAATATGGCCCTGAATGGTTTACCAGGCCCTTTCCTCCCTCGTTCAAGAAACATGAAGAAGAATCGCAGCGCGTCTAGGAGGCATTCCTGATCCCTCGACTTATCGTTCATCGACTCAACCTACTAAAGGGCCAAACCTCTCTGATAGCCTATCAACCAAATCTTATCTCTCGACAATTTGGTTTGGTCCAGACTCTACCCAAGTTCCTTTATGAGAAGAAGGTTCACGTTATTCTTCCCAACACCATCTATAATGCCATAGAGAGATCGACACACCTTGCTCGACATGCTCATCGATCACTCCTGACTCCCGTCTACTTTGAACCTTCTCATATCTGCACCCAAGAATTCCATGACAGGTGGTCGACATATTACGATGTGAAGTTCCTTAATGTCTCTAGCTTTGCTCAGTTGATTGACCAAGCTTTTGTTAATGTGCAGGAGAAAATCAAGAAAGGTACATCCATTCATGTTAAGGAGATTCACGCCTTCCAGAAGTACTTTGAAACTGTTTATCGACCAGATGATATTAGTCGAACCGTCCGCGAAGCTGCAGTTACGCTGAAGGAGAAATTTTTAAAGAAAATGGAGAGTTTGAAACTCCCTTCATACGTTCCTCCTGAGAAACTCTATGAGGTGGCTTTTGCACTACATCCTCCCAAGACTCCTCGACTGCCATCTGCTGATTTTGGAGTGGCTCTTGCCCCTCCATTTCCAGATTGGTTCATCTGTCGGGATTCTATAAAGATCCTTCGCCAGCAGTCGAAACCCAAGGCTCAGCGGGTGGTTCCGACTAAGCATACGCTAGACAGTTTCAAAGGACACCTTCATATCGGTATCGAAGATGTTCGCATCAAATCCGAAATACATGAAGGTTTGGATTCTTCGATTTTATGTTCTTTTATTTGAACTTTATCATTACTGACATGTGGTAACTTGGTTTGTTGTGCAGTTGTACCCAAAAGGAACGCCCCTCAACACCTGGTCGAAGCCAAAGGCGAAGGCAGCAAGGTACATTACACACCTTTTTCTTTCGTTGATTATTCCTTCTTCCCCTAATGCTTCTCAATTTCAGGCTTCTCGCAAACCACCCCCGACACCTCAAATGAAGTTAAAAAGGGGCACTGCCCAAATTATCTTCGATTCAGAGGATGAGGACCAATCTCCTCTTGAAGACTTGAAGCTCAAGAAGAGGAAGAAACCAAACCAAGAATCTGGTGCTGTTGGTGGCCAATCTGAACCTGCGACGGCTAAAGTCCCCAAAAAGACCACTACTCCAAGTAAAGCTGCAGAAGCCCCTTCTGGAACGCCTCTAAATCAGCTGCAGGTGATGCTGAAAGCAATAACTCTAGCCCTGATGCTGAAGGAGTCAAGGTAACTTGTCATATTTTTTCTTTAAATAAAAACTTATTTACCTTGTTTCCCTTGATCTGACTTGCTTCGATTTGATTCAGGCTGATGCTAGTGGTTCAAAACCAACGATGGATCATCCTCCTTCTCCCATCACTCTCCTGAATAGCCAAGGTGAGCCCACATATCATCCTACTTCTGACTTGGGCTCTGGAATGAGTTCACTAGGTGAAATTAACAAGCCTGGTTTTGAAACAGCTCCCCCTTCGCCAGCAAAGACTGCTACCCAGCAATCTTAAACAGATGGCTCCGACCATGAGGCAGATGACGACGTTCAGCAGGATCCTGACACAGCGAATCCAAAAATTGCTGCCATGGATGAAGACCCAACCTTGGTCGATGAAGAGGGATCCCCAAATGACGAACCCATTGGGGCTGCCAATGTTAACCCAGAAGGAGAGGAAGACATGGAAGAAGATGATGATGAGGCCATGCACCAATCTGAACTTAATGGCCAAAGTGATGCCGATGATAATGACAAAATGGACGAAGAAGAAGAGGAGGGGGACAAAGATGAGGAGGAGAAGGCTAATAAAGGACCTATCAACGAGCCAACTCATGTCGAAGCTACTCCCCCCAACAACTACTGCTGCTACTGAAGGCAAGGCCACATCAAGTGTGTATGGAGCAGGCCTTTTTGAAAAAGAGCTTGATGCATTGAAGGCAAGTAATCCTCGACAATACATAAAGATCCTCCTTGGGCGTCGAGGAAGCTCATCTGATAAAACTCCCAGTGCTTCGACTACCTCTAGGGATCAGGCTTCGAGCAAACCTGAAGACAATATCCTTCTGAAGATAAAAAAAAGATCTTTAAGGGTGACCTTTTCACACTCTTGCAGATGGATGATGTCACTCATATCTCTCTAAAAAACCTTCCCCAACAAGTCGACATCCATGCCATTTCCCTAGAATCTGCCAACATCATCTTAGAGCTTGGCGCTATGATTGATCAAGTCCATGGTGACCTGAAACGCCTGCCTCAAATCGAAAAGGCCATTTCAACCAAAGCTGGAAGTGAGGCTGCCGCTTGGACTGCTGCCACCGATTCTGAGAATAGAGTAGCATAGTTGGAGGAAACAAAAGAAAAGAACAAGTAAGAAATCATATCCAATGAAGAAAGTATTGCTTCCTGGGAGCGAAAGATCAAGAAATTTTGAGCCAAGATCTCAAAGGCCAAAAAGCGTAACACTGAATTATCTTCCTTCGATGAATCTGGCCTGTCGAAAGAGCTTGAAAGTGCCATAAGTTTTGCTGAGAAAGCTCAACGACTGGAGAAGGAAGTTGCACATTTAAAATCTGACAAGGCCTTATGTGAAAGGCGTCTTGATCTCCAGAAGTCGAAGTACTTGAAGATGAAGGAGAATCTCCCCTTTTAGCATGTTACTTTCTTTGTAATTTTTTATTTGATGCTCCATGGCCCTTTGAGGCTTTTATATGTAATGACTACTAAGCCATTTTGGCATTCATAAATACCATTATTGGCTTTACCCTTGTTACGTCGAATTACTCTTTAACAATTTTAATTTCTTGAAGTGATGGTTTATACTTTTTCAAATACTTGCCATTTACTTTCAAGATTCTTTTATCCTCATTTAATTCTTCCACTTCATAGGCTCCGCTAGAAAATACTTGCGTAATTTGAAACGGGCCCTCCCATTTTGGGGACCATTTGCCCAAGTGTCGTATCTCGAAAAATACAATCTTCGCGATGGACGCGAAAAAAAAACCGTTCGAAACAGAGTCGCCACCGAACTTTATTTATCCCATAAGAGGGAAAGGAAAATATCGATAAAACCTTTAAAGGGAGATACGAACATGGTCGTCGCAGCCAAATTCGGGTTCAGGAGTCGGTTACGCAAGACGGAATGCATTAGCACCCTCTACGTCCGTGTACTCAACGGGAACCTCTTGATTCGATTCGTGAGAAAGGTTAGCTTGGTTTGTTTGTTTTCTTCTAAGGTAGATATTGTTTTTTAAAGGGAAAGTGGGTGGTTTTTTATTAGTGTGCTCACCAAGGGTTGGGGGCCTTGTGCCTACGTATTCCCTCGTGCAATGGGAAAGTCAGAGCATTCGTAGTTCGTGGGACTACGGTTGTTTGGTTGGTGTTTTTTAAGTGAACAAGTGTTTAGGGGGCCTAAACATTGTTCTTTTGGAAAATATTTTTAATCGCACGACGGCGAGGAGTTGGATTAATGTGTTCGTATGTTGATTGGGTGACGATTACTTGAACTTAAGAAAGATTCCTCGGGCCCAAGTAATCGGGAAAGCGAGTCGAAGAACCGGCTCTCTCTCTTTTTCATCCTTAATTATGAAAGAGTTTTAATACGGTTAGAGTATGTTGAATAGATGACAATTACTTGAACTTAAGAAAGATTCCTCGGGTCCAAGTAATCGGGAAAGTTAGTCGAAGAACCGACTCTCTCTCTTTTTCATCCAAGTGTTTCGAAAAAGAAGATTTGATTTAATTTATTGTAAAAAAAGGTTTGATGTGTAATCGCGTTATGAGTCTTTTAAAGAAGACAATTACTCGAACTTAAGAAAGATTCCTCGGGCCCAAATAATTGAGGAGAAGAATCGAAGATTCCATTCTACTCCCTTTTCTTCGTTTTTAGAAAAGTGTTTAAGTATGATTAAATGTATTAGTTTGATTTGAAAAATGCTCGATGTTGATCGAGGTTTGGATTTGCGTGTGAAACGGTTGAGGACTAATGGAAAGGAGGTCCTAATGGTTCAAGGTAAGGTCGATTGCGAGGCAAAAGCGCTCGACTTACAAATTAAGTGAAGGGACTTGATATGTGGATCAAGTGAAAGTTGGAAATTAATTGAATTTGATTTGGAAAATACTTGACGTTGGATCAAGCTTGTTTATTGTTGTAAAAAGGGGTTGATTTTAATCTTATGGGAGAGGGGTGTAATTAATCAAGTGGGAATAATCGAGCCATGATTAAAGTGAGCCAATCACATACATGCATACAAACCAAAGTGAAATGTGCAACAATTATCGTTGTATAAAGCCCAAGAGGAGGCATTGTGAGGTCGATTGCGATCATGAAAACGATCGACTTACAAGGTATGAAAATGGCTTGACATTAAGTCAAGGTATTTGTTTGAAAAAGATCTTTGGTTTGGACGAGTTTAATATGAATAGCATACATATAATTAAAGCATGAAATAAACCCACATGAATTGAGTACACACAAAATAACTATAAAATAAAATAGTGGGATAAATAAATCAAGCACATTAGTTAGGTTAGTAACCTAATTCTAAATTAATTCTAAGGAGGGGAGTCCTAAACTAAAGTAAGTTCTAAGTTTCTTTTAGAATTAAAGTCCAAATAATTAATTAGACTAAATCAAAATGTTTAATAAAGTTAATCACTTAGCATTAACTAGTATTAAATAAAATTATTTAATAAAATTAATTAAAGCTTACTTAAATATATATCTTTTAGGATTAACAAAGACTCAAAACTAATTAGATTAAATTAAAATATTTAATAAAATTAATTATCAAAATTAATTAATATTAAATAAAATAATTTAATAAAATTAGTTAAATAAGAGTTGGGAATTAAATAGAAAAAGTGTTTTAGATTTTATTTAAATTAAGACCAAATTAATAATTAATTAAATAAAAATTCAATATTTAATAAAATTAATCATAGGTAGATTAATTAATATTAAATAAAAAATTTTAATAAAATCAACTAAATGGTTTAGAAATATATTATTATAAATTTTGTTTTTAAAATAAAATAGATTTTTATTAATGAAATAAAGTTAAGTTTTTAAAAACAAAAAAACAAGAAAAAAGGCCAACATTCAGACGGGGGTGTGGTTAAGACAAAAAACTAAGCCCAACATTCAGAAGCCCAAGCTGGGCTGAGGGTTTACCATGGACCCTAGTTAGAATGGTTGACTAAAGGGGAAGACTGGAGCGTTGGATCAAGCGAATCCTAGATCTAAGGGTCTGAGATGTAATGACCACGGTGGGACTGCCAAACGGTGTGCGTGGGATTATGGGAAACAAGGGGAACCAGTGACACTTGTCACCGGTGGGGGGCCACGTTAACTCACCCACATGAAACAAGGAAACGGTAGAGATGCGTCCATTTTACTCAGTTCATTCTCTCACTAGCTTCACCTCTCTCTACACCTTCTCTCTCAACTCTCAAAATCCAATCGCCGGAACCAAACTTCTCGCCGGAGAAGGCGGTGGTGCGCGGTGGCCACCGCCGTCTGTCTCCGGCCAACCACCTCAAACACAACCTAAACCCACTAAACAGAACCCGTGGATTACAAATATGGATTCCGATTTTACAAAACCTTACTCTAAACCCTCGATCCCAAATAAACCCTAAATCAGAAACGAAGTGAAAACGAGAAAATCAAAGCATGGATAAGCAAGTACGCATACAATAACAAAATTTTCAAGACAAAAGGTTCAGATTTGAAGAGAAAGAGGGTTCAGAAAAGCTACCCTTTGAAGACTTCTCGCGAGGTTTCAGAAAGTGCTCAGGTACTCGCTTCAAATTCTTCTTCTTCTATCTCGAATCCCCTTCTTTGCTTCAGTGTATGAAGTATGGCTTAGCTCAAAGTCTTCTAGAGCTTCAATGAAAAGCTCTAAAAACTTGTTGTAAGAGCGTTTTTCTGAGTAGGGTTTTGAAATATTGATTTAAGAATGTTAGCTGCGCTATGGTTTTTTTTCAAACAAACTGAAATGATGCTCTTATATTGAAACCAATTAGGTTTAGCAGACCAATTTCTGAAATCCTCTGCAATCTATAGTTAGACCTTGTCTGCTATGAATTTGTCCTATTTCCATTTTTGTGTTAAGGTAGTTGTACCGTGTATTTCTGCTGTTCTGCTCTGTTTGCTGTTTTCATCATATGAAAGTGGTCTCTATTTTCTGCTTTTTGTTTTCGGAATTTTGACCTTGAGCTTGTGACTTGGTATGAAAATAGTTGACTCTTGGCTTATTTTTCACTGCGGATACGTAATTTTTACTGCTTGTAAAATTATTATTTTCCTGTTGATGTGGCTTTTATTGACTTAAGTTGACTTTTGTTATTTTGAGCTTGCTCTCAGTTGGTGAAATGGCACGATGGAGGATTGGTGAATATCCTAGCAGAACAAAGAGGCTACCTTGGAGTTTGGTAATACTCAAAGATAAAGAAGCTGCGGCATGGAGTGCAATCAGGATTAGTTTGTGCTAGATGGCGCCTGACTTAGATTTTGAAGGCATATTGGTATATTGGTAGTTTCTTGAAAACTTTCCTCAGGTTTTAGCAACCTAAGTTCCATCACCATATTCTTCCATTATTTATTTTTATTGTCAGCTTCTAATTTTCTCCGTATCTTATCCTATTTGGTACAAGGACCTTGGGTAATTTTGGAGGTTGGGAGTGCCTCAGGAGAGTATTCTAGTATTGAATGCATTGCTTGTGGATTAGTCAGGTTCAAACCATGATGTGGAGCTGCCAACAGACTTTCTTTGAGCTTAGGCCAGCTGCTATACTTGTGATTCTTGTACACATTTTGTGAAGCAATTGTGAGACACTTTTAGATTTCCTTATGATTGTTCACCTAGCAGGTCTGTAGTAATGAACATGGTATTGAAGAGTGCTTGTTGAATTTTCTGATGAGTATTTCTCTTTTTATGTTGAACTAATACAGGATGCCTTAGGTACTTGTTCTTGAAGGTTTTAATCAAATGGGTCACGGTTTGGGGGTTAATCAATGCTTTGTTTATGAGATCTTCTTGAAGGTATGAGCTTTGTCACAAGAAATTTTGGACTGTCAAATATTATCTCATAAATAATGTTGACTTTGGAACATTGGAATGACTCTATCTCTTCTTAAGATTCTTGCTTTGACTAGGCATTAGAGTTTGGCTGACTTGATAACCACTAACATCCATTTTGTATTTTGCAGCTGGAGTGAACTTGAGAGGAGATGATAATTGGATTCTCATTTTCGGGGCTACACGTAATACGTATGCAGATGGAAGGTTGGCTCCATGGTGAAAACACTAGAAGTGAGTATTTATCTCTTTGTGCTTTAGACAATACTTGTTCAACACAAATGACTGCTGCAGATGAAAGGTTGAGAGGTTTTGAAATACAAGCTGTTGAGCTTTTGATTTTGATTTTTGGTTGATATTATTTGTATCATGGCTGCTGCAGTTAGTATATTAGAATTTACAAGCTGCTACTATTTACTGTGTTTTCCCATGACTTTAATGAACTCGATTAATTAATGACTTTATTTTGCAGATTCGTTATTCTTGACGGGTCGATCAGCCTCGACAATTGCATCACTCTTGGCAGTAGCTTTCTTGGCCTCAAAACCTTCGGGTTCATGAGTACTAGCAGTTTTGGAGTTGTGAGAAATCTTAAACTCCTTGTCCAAAACAACTCTAGAACAGTCTGAGAATTTACTGGTAAGGGTTCCCGAACCAAGCTTCTAGTCACTAGCTTTCAAGCAACAATAGTCTTGTATCCTTCTAGTGCAGCACCATCACTAGTTTCTTGTAACTTCTAGCACATTCACTCTTGTGTAGTAATGCTCTTTCATTCTTTGCTGCAGGTGATTGTAATGTGGTGTGCACAATTTTGTTGATTGTTTTGGAATCATACGGCGCGACTTATCGTTTTTCTCTTGGTATGGCTTGCAGCGTGTGTATGAATCAAGTTGTGTCACTTTTGGCAGCTAGTGTACTGCTTGGAGTCTTGAGAGAATCTTGACATGAACTGACTTGTTGGATATCTTGATCTCTCTTAGGCTTAGATTCTTGTATCATGTCATTTTATAGTCATTGTAATTTGTATAATTTTGACCATGACTTTGAAATGCAAACAATTTGAACTCAATAAATTTGCAATTCTTGATTTTGAGCCCTTGTATAGAAATTGGTGTGGTGCCTTTAGCAAGGACTTGAATTTCCATTAGAATGGAAACTCTGCACTTTTAGAGAACTTGCAGTTGTCTTATAACTTCTCAGTTCAATTCATTGGTTTAACATCCTTGAATCCAAATGATATGAGCGTTGTGAAATTGGCCTTCCAGTGAAGTTCAACTTTTGGTTTCAAATCTTATCATAATTTAGAATTTGAACCAAATTTAAATATATCTTGGTATAACACTCTTGGACACCACTTGATCATAGCTTGAAAAAGATATAGGTCACGGCCTAGAAACAAATTGAAACAAACAAGGGATTTTAAAGCTCATCCCATGTGACTTGCAACAGCAAATGATCATAAAGTCCAAACATTAATTCAAACACGACTTAAAAACCTTTAAAAGCCTAGTCATGACTTGTCAATCATTAACCATAATAAAGCTTAAAACGATTTTCAACCATGACTTAACTTGCTTTGGAGGTAAGCTTGTTTTTATAGTTTGGAAATAAATCCACTCATGACTTGCAACTATGCCACAAACTTCAACTTGAAGGCTTTTGATGGTTTTGTAGAGTATGTCTTAAAAATTGACTATGGTAATTAAAATATATCTTTTCTCTTGTTTCTATTTGAGTCCCACACACTTTGCAAGAGACAATTATCACAACAATCACAAACAAAATCTCCATAACCTAAATTTCATAGGATCACGACAAAAGGCCAGATGATTATCGTGAGAGAGATCATGAAGCAGCACGCCTGCTTGGTATAAGAAAAATGAGGGTGTAGGACAAATTTGGGGTATGACAGATGCCCATATCTAATTGTCTTGAACCCGAGAAAATGAGCTGCTGCTTGGCGTTCATTTTAGGGTAGAAGTCAATTAGATAATAATAAGACCCCAAAATTTGTCTAAAAAAAAAAGGTAAAGTGATATAAAGCAAGAGCTAAAAGAATGAGGCAGCGGTGTCCAAATTGAACAAAATAACTAGAGATCTTTTGGGTAGTCGAAGCAGTCCCTTATCCATTAAGGTTCTTCGATGATACCAAAGCAGTATCTCTGAAGGCAGAAGACTCTCTGGGTCGTTGAAGCAGTACCTTATCCGTTAAGGTTCCTCAACGATACTAAAGCAGTATCTTTGAAAGATGAAGATTCTCTGGAACATTGAAGCAGTACCTTATCCGTTAAGGTTCCTCAACGATACCAAAGCAGTATCTTTGAAAGCTGAAGATTCTCTGGAATATTGAAGCAGCACCTTATCCGTTAAGGTTCCTCAACGATACCAAAGCAGTATCTTTGAAAGCTGAAGATTCTCTGGAACATTGAAGCAGTACCTTATCCGTTAAGGTTCCTCAACGATACCAAAGCAGTATCTTTGAAAGCTGAAGATTCTTTGGAACATTGAAGCAGTACCTTATCCGTTAAGGTTCCTCAACGATACCAAAGCAGTATCTTTGAAAGCTGAAGATTCTCTGGAACATTGAAGCAGTACCTTATTCGTTAAGGTTCCTCAACGATACCAAAGCACTATCTTTGAAAGCTGAAGATTCTCTGGAACATTGAAGTAGTACCTTATCCGTTAAGGTTCCTCAACGATACCAAAGCAGTATCTTTGTGGTAGACTTGTTGAAGGATAGTCGAGCAAGATTCCTATTAGAGGAAATGTTTTGGCTCTGTAGGGGAAAGCTCACAAGAAACTTTTTACGATATCCTCTGCTTGGGGAGTAATACGAGCAACAGATGCTGGGGATTGTCATTTGACAATTGTATGGCTGAAGAATGACTTGCTGGGGAACAAAATTCCTTGAGTATGTGCGGGGTACCAGCTCTTTTCAGAGGGATACTGTCGACTTCGGAGGAGGAATGGCCAATATGCTTGTGAACCGGTCCTGGATCCTGCTATGCTATGCTGGGGATGGATATGCCATGCACTACATGATGCACTGGAACATATACTAAAATGCAATGTCTATGGAATCTAATGCACATATGATATGATAGTGCTTGATATGATTATGTAATGTTATGCTAGCATGCTATGCATATGACGATGCAAATGATCGGGCATGCTGGGGATAAGTTTCCTTGTCGAGGGTATCAACAGGGATTGAATTTGGTAGTTGCCAAATGAAATTGGACTTTGGTTATTTTGGTGTTATGAGGATGCCAATGACGGTGGACTTTTAATGGTTGCCAATGAAGACTGGACTTTGAAGGGTAGATTTGAAGATGCCAACGAGTGTGGACTTTTGAGTAGTTGCCAATAAAAGATTGGACTTTGGGTTTTATGGGGATGGTGAGAGTGTTGGGCTACTCGATTCCTTTTGAGCAAGCCGAATATGACTAGGGAGCGTGACTGCCCCTGCGGAGCTTGAAAGATTCATTGTTGGAGATTATAGTAAGTACATTCCTATTAAGCTACACTGCTTGTGGTGAAGAGCTAGAACGACTGACAACTGATTTGATGCTTTCATGTGGTGAAATTCTTTTGGAGACTATCTAATTCCTTTTAGTTCTCCCAACACCAAACAAATTTTATCGTTTTCAAATATTGTCTTTATTAACCGAAGTTTTAAAACACAGTTTATCAAAAACAAAATCAATTTGCAAACAAACAAATAAAGTAAAAAATATGAGCACAATTTGGTGAGAAATCTCTTTTTGTATTGATTTGCCCCTGGAATGGGTAAGTATGTACAGGGATGCAATTCCTTAATGAGGTAATTGCGGTGCAAGAAAAAAAACATAATGGAAATACAAATTAATGAGTTTCCATTGCGTTTCAACACTGCTATGGTCCCCATGACTTTGATAACTTCAACACCTTGCTTCGTAGGAAGACGACTGAGTTGATTCCTCTCTTCAATGGTATATCAGGATCAAGTGGACGTGCAGACTAGATACTTTGCCTTGGAATTTGTCCCTAACTTTTGCCTGGATCGCCCTTTTGGGTTTTCAATCCACCGAGACGCCCTTTTTTCCTGAACCGCCCTTTCGGGTTTTCAATTCAGCGGGCCTATATCTTTTATTTCATCCCTAATTTTTTCCTGGACTGATCTTATTTTTTTCAGGTCCACCGGGATTGCCATTTTTTTGCCTAAGTCGCCTTTTCAGGTTTTCGACTTAGCGGCTTTATTATTCCACTTTTATAGGCGTAGTATCGCTTAACGTACTCTGCATTTACCGGGTATGGTAATTCATCGCCGTCCATAGTTGCGAGCTTCAAGGCACCACTGGAGAATGCCTCTCTTACAACATATGGGCCTTCGTAGTTCGGCGTCCACTTGCCCCTGGATTCATTATACATGGTCATGATCCTCTTGAGCACCAAGTCACCTTCTTGGAATGTCCGAGGATGCACTTTCTTGTCAAAAGCTTTCTTCATGCGTCTTTGATAGAGCTGGCCATGGCATATTGCTGCCAAGCGTTTTTCTTCGAGAAATTGGAGCTCATTGTATCTTGTCTTCACCCATTCTGCTTCGTCGAGCTGAGCTTCCATCAATACTCTCAATGAGGGGATTTCGACTTCTATTGGAAGGACCGCTTGCATGCCATAAACCAATGAGTAGGGAATTGCCCCTGTTGAAGTTCGCACCGAGGTACGGTAACCGTGCAGCGCAAAAGGTAGCATCTCATGTCAATCATTATAAGTGGCCACCATTTTCTGAATGATCTTCTTAATGTTTTTGTTGGCTACCTCAACGGCTCCGTTCATCTTGGGTCTGTACGGTGTCGAATTATGGTGCTCAATCTTGAAACTAGCACACAATTCATCCATTATTTTGTTGTTGAGATTAGACCCATTGTCAGTGATGATACGGTTAGGCACTCCATATCTGCATATGATGTTGTGTTTCAAGAAGCAAGCGACCACTTGCTTGGTAATGTTCGTATACGATGTAGCCTCAACCCATTTGGTAAAGTAGTCTATGGCAACCAATATGAAGCGGTGCCCATTTGAGACTTTTGGCTCGATCATCCCAATCATGTCTATTCCCCACATGGAAAATGGCCATGGTGAAGTCAAGACGTTTAAGGGAGTGGAAGGTACATGAATCTTATCAGAGTAGATCTGGCATTTATGGCAAGTTCGGGCATGATGGTAGCAATCAGCCTCCATGGTAAGCCAATAATAGCCTGCTCTCAATATCTTCTTTGCCATAGTATGCCCATTTGCATGGGTACCAAAACAACCTTCATGAATGTCTTTCAGAATCTGCTCAGCTTCATGCTTTTCCACACATCTGAGTAGCACAGTATCATGATTACGCTTGTATAACACATTCCCATTGAGGAAGAAATTTGATGCCAATCTGCGCAAAGTTCTCTTGTCCACCGCCAGAGCGCCCTATGGATATTCTTGTTTTTCCAGATAACGTTTGATGTTATAGAACCATGGCTTTTCATCTGACTCTTCATCGGTAGCCAAACAGTGAGCTGGCTCTTCAAATCGCTGTAGATCAATATGCGGCCGATGGTTGGGCCATATCAGTTTATACATAGAATCCAAAGTTGCCAGAGCGTCTGCCATTTGATTTTCCTCTCTAGGCACATGGGTAAAAGTGATGTCATCAAATCTGGGAAGGAGCTTTGCCACGTAATCTCGATATGGAACCAGATTGGCATGTTTGGCATCCCAGTCACCTCGAATCTGATGTATTACTAAAGCAGAATCTCCAAACACATCAAGAGTCTTGATTCTTAAGTTGATGGCTTCTTCCAATCCAAGTATACAAGCTTCATACTCAACCATGTTATTGGTGCATGGAAAGCAGAGCTTAGCTGTGAACGGTAAGTGGAAATTCTTGGGTGAGGTAATCACTGCCCCAATTCCATTTCCGTGAACATTTGAGGCACCATCGAACATAAGAGTCCATCGCTCCCCTGGTTCGGGCCCTTCATCTGGACCTGGCTCTTCATAATCTTTTAGTACCATTATGTCTTCGTCTGGGAAATCGAACTTCATGGACTGATAATCATCCACCAGTTGATAGGCAAGATGGTCTGCCAGTATGCTACCCTTGATGGATGTTTTAGTGACATATTGAATGTCGTACTCAGACAAAAGCATTTGCCATCGGGCTATTCTGCCGGTGAGAGCAGGTTTCTCAAAAATGTATTTAATGGGATCCATCTTGGAAATCAGATATGTAGTGTGGGTCAACATATACTGCCTGAGACGTTTGGCAGCCCAAGCTAATGTGCAACAAGTCTTCTCGAGTAAGGAATACCTTGTCTCACAGTCATTGAACTTCTTGCTGAGGTAATAGATGGCATGTTCTTTCTTTCCTGTCTCATCTTGTTGCCCCAACACACAGCCCATAGAATCGTCAAGTACAGTCAAGTACATAATGAGTGGCGTTTCAGGAACAGGCGGTACCAGGATCGGTGGTTCTTGCAGATACTCTTTGATCTTATCGAATGCCTCTTGGCAATCATCATCCCACGCAATTGACTAATTCTTTCTTAGCAGCTTGAAAATAGGTTTGCAGGTGGCAGTAAGATGTGAAATAAATCTGGCGATGTAGTTTAATCTTCCCAGAAAACCACGAACCTCTTTCTCTGTCCTAGGCGCAGGCATAGTCTGAATTGCCTTCACCTTATCAGGATCCACTTCGATTCCTTTCTGACTTACAATAAAGCCCAACAATTTTCCCGATCGTACCCCAAATGTGCACTTGTTGGGGTTGAGTCTCAGTCTAAACTTCCTCAATCGAACAAATAACTTTTGCAGATTGATCAAGTGCTCTTCCTCGGTTTGAGACTTGGCAATCATATCGTCGACGTACACTTCAATCTCTTTGTGTATCATGTCATGAAAGAGCATTACCATTGCACGTTGATACGTTGCCCCAACATTCTTAAGTCTGAATGGCATCACCTTATAGCAGAAGGTGCCCCATGGGGTGATAAATGTGGTCTTCTCCATATCCTCTGGATCCATCATAATTTGATTATATCCAGAAAATCTGTCCATGAAAGAGAATATGGAGAATTGAGATGTGTTGTCAACCAATACGTCAATGTGAGGTAATGGGAAGTCATCCTTAGGACTAGCTCTGTTCAAATCTCTGTAATCCACAACATGCGAACCTTTCCATCTTTCTTCGGTACAGGCACAATGTTGGCAATCCATTGTGGGTACTTTGCTACTGCGAGGAATCCAGCATCGATCTGCTTTCAGACTTCTTCACGAATTTTGAGAGCCATATCCGGATGGGTCCTTCTTAACTTTTGTTTGACAGCATGGCATTCCTCCTTGAGCAGTAACTTGTGTACAACCATATCAGTATCCAACCCTGGCATGTCTTGATACGACCAGGCGAATACGTCAGCGTACTCATGGAGGAGCTCTATCAACTTGGTCTTGTCTTCAATTTGAAGAGATGCACCTATTTTTACCTCTCTTCTGTCTTCCTCGGTACCCAGGTTGATGACTTCAATGTCTTCTTGGTGCGGTAGGATGACTTTCTCCTCTTGCTTGAGCATCCTTGCCAACTCGTCGGGGAGTTCGCAATCTTTCGCGCCTTCCTCTTCAGCTTGGTAGATTGGGAAATCAAAATCATATAGGCCTGTAGTAGCGTCTATATCAAGGACCTCGGTGGTGTTTCTGCATGTTCATGATTTATGCAGTTTATTTAAGAAAGTGTGTGCACGAAAAATATTGCCATTTATTGTAAAGTAAAAAGAATGAAAGAAAATGAGCGAAAATTAAATGCAAACTGAAATTCATTAATGATAAACAAAGTTTGAAAACATCAGGTGGCCCATACAATGCTCCATTACGCCTTGGGCAGAGCGTAGGGTTTTTGATAAACAGTAAAATTACGTTTGGTGTGTGAAAAACTAAGGGACTTCAATGGTCTTCCAATTCTGGAGCTCTTCACCGGGCTTCGCTTGTCGGATCCAGCTTGCAGAAGCTTGCTCATCAGCATTATGGTCTTCAATGATAATTGCTACTAGAGAATCAAAGATGCGGCCAGCACTTATGAAAGTCTTCTCAACAGGAGGAAATTGATTTCCATTGTATGGAACAAAGGCTGAACTGCGGGATGGCTGATAACCTAGCCCAAACTTATCAAGCTTTTCAGTAATCTCAACCATTTTTCCCCAGCCTTGGGCACTTCCTCCTTCCACTACAGCTTTAGCTTCCTCTTATGAGGCCATTGATGATCTTAACTCTTGATGCTCTGGTACTCGCTGCACAGCCAGTGTACTCACCACTTCAAAGGACTGAAAAGGGGTCTCAACCATTTCACCTTCGACATCAATGTAACGGAACGATGTCAAATAACTTACTAGGATATCTTCTTCGCCGCCTATCACAACCATTTTGTCATTGGAAATGAACTTCCATTTTTGATGGAGAGTAGACGTGACTGCCCCTGCTGAGTGAATCCAGGGCCTTCCTAGCAAGCAGCTGTAACCAGGGTAGATGTCCATTACTTGAAAAGTAATGGTAAAAATAGTAGGTCCAATCTTAATTGGTAAGTCCACCTCACCAATTATCGCACGCCTAGATCCATCAAATGCCTTCACTATGAGAGTGCTTGGCTTCATGATTACTCCATTCACAGGCATCCTCTCCAGAGTTGTCTTCGGGAGCACATTTATGGAAGATCCGGTATCCACCAAGACTCTAGATATCAAAACGTCTTCACACCTAAAGGAAATGTGAAGAGCTTTGTTGTGGTTTTTCTTTTCAGCAGTCAGATCATCGTCATTAAAACCCAAAAAGTTGTCAGTAGTGACGCTGGCTATCACATCATCAAATTGAGCTACAGTGATATCTTTGGTAATGTGTGCAGCACTTAACACCTTCAGCAGGGAGGATCTATGTGCCTCGGAACTGAGCAACAAGGCAAGCATAGAGATCTTGGCAGGAGTCTGATTCAGCTGATCGACTACCTTGTAGTCGCTTTTCTTTATAATCTTCAAAAATTCTTCAGCCTCTTTCTGTGTGAATGCCCCTCTCGGAGACGACAACCTTTCTTGTGTTTCAGCACTCGGAGTTTCAAATGGTATAGCAATTCCCTCACCTTTGTCATTGTTTGGCACATCTGTTTGTTTTGCTGCGAAGATTCGACCACTACGGGTCATTCCACCTGGTCCTACTACAGCGTCACACTTAGCACCACCATATTCAACGACTTCCTTTTCTGGCCCTTGTTTAAAAACTTCGGACTCAGGAACACTAAGAGTATACTCAATAGTTGTAGGAACAGGGCGCACTGGCCTTGGTTTGCTAACATCCGCTTCATCAAACTGAATGACCACAGGTGCGGGACGAACTGGTCTTTGTTGGAACACATTAGCTCCGTCATATTCAATGATTACCGGAGCAGGACGAACTTGCCTTTGTTGACGACCTTTAGGTGCATCATACTGAAGGTTAATGACAGCCACACTTTGTTCTCTTGCATCCCGGCATTCAACCTGAATCACACCTTGATCAAGGAATTTCTGCAAATGTTTCTTAACCACCTCATCAGTTAAATTCTCCAGCTCATCTTCAGGGATCATCCCACTGTAATACCCCAAATTTTGACCAATAAAGTTTCCCATCATTGTGCAAATCATCATCACAATATGGATGAATCATCATGCCTCATCAGATACCTCAAGGGTTGTTGAGCATTGACTACAATCAGAATTAGGGTTTCAAGCCCTCTCAGAGCTCTTAGACAAAGGATCAATCAAGAAATGACATGATCTTCAACTTGTATAACCTCCCAAGAATCTACAATGGATCAAAAGGACTCCCACTTCAAGGATTAAGCACAAAGCTGCTCCCTTCTAGGTGGATCAAGTCTCAAGATCGCCAGTGTCACCAAATTAGGGTTTTGGTCGACCAGGGCCTCCAGATGGGAAATTTCATCTGGGCATGAGCCAATGATCCAAAACATAACCTAATATACTTCATGGAACCTCATGAACCCAATCATCAAGTCAATTTTGCCTCAGGGGATGCATACATAAAAAATCAGGAATTAGGGTTTCTTGACCTAATTCACCCCTAAGTTGACTTTTTGGACAAATCATGAACCAAGACCTCAAGACATGATTTGAGGGTCTCTAATGAACTATATGGATCCATTTGGAACAATGGATTAATCCAAGAAGTGTGAGCAATAAGTCTCAATTTCATCTGCACCACAATTAGGGTTTCGCGAGAAAAGTCAACTGTAACTTTGACTTTTGACTAGGACATGCTCCCAAACCCTAAGACATGAATCAATGTACCCTATGACACCCATGGAACATGTCCATCAAGTTTGATTTAGGTCAAGGACATGATTTCCTGATGAATTGCACAGTTTGGAATTCATCTGATAAAAAGTCAACTGTGCACAAAAGTCAACTTTGACTTTTTGAGATTTTTCACCAAAATGGATTTTTAACCCTAAAATGATGTTAATGTATGATTTGAATCATCATTCATCAAGAAAAATCAAAGAAAGTGGGATAACTTGTAAAAGGGGTAACCATAAAACTTAGAAATTTTTCTAAGTTATGGAAAAAGTACCACTAATACACCAACTTTGGAGGACCATAACGCCTAAACCACAAGGCCATTTTTTTCCATCCAAAGCTTGATTTGTAGCCCTCATTATCCTCTACAAAAACTTCAACTAGACCTAAGTCCAATTCATTAAGGATTTTGAGTTATGGAGTGATCAAAATCAAGAAATCACACTTTGTTCCAACACTTAGTGAAATTTTCACTAAGTCAGATTTTGCTTCACTTTTTGCCAAATGTAGAGGGATTTTTCACTTGGAATCAAAAGAGATCAAAACCAAACTTGTTCAAACAGTTGTTGTATCATGTAAGGGCTTTCCAAAATGGACAAGAACATTGCCAAATTCCACTTACACCATGAGATATGACATTGGCAAGTTGCTTTGTTGAAATCTGTCAAAGGCAAGGCAGAATTTGCAACTTTGCTCGATTTGCCAAAATCAACCAAATTCAAATGCTCCTATCCACTTGGACACATCTGAGGATTGAATCTAAAGGGGACAATCACTGAGCCAAGCCTCCAAAGTCATGGGAACAAGAAATAGCATGTTGAACCTAGAATGGCCAAAATAGGGACAAGACTCCAAATTTGGATTGAAGCATTCAATGGAACCATCAAGGTGGCATGGACTGAGACATTCTCATCTGAAATCAGTCAAGACTTATCCAATACCAAGGGGGCCAAAGCTCTGTGCCTTAACCTCTAGTTAATGGCTAGAGGAGACTTGCATTTCCATTGGCCAACATTGAGGAAACACCTGCTGCAGTTGCCATTGACTATTGCAGCCAAAACAAACTTGCTCTACTATAAATAGAGCTCAATTGTGATCAGATTGAGTACACCAAAGCCATCTAACAGATGCTTTCCTCAAAATCTCATTCTTCACTCCAATTTTGCCTTCTAATGCAAGTCACCATCGGGTTTTGAGTTTGAGAGCTTTTCCAATCAAACCAATCAGACACACACACCTCATATACATCATATAGAAGTGATCCAAACACTCACATAACATCTGGAACACAGATTTCACAAAATCACCAGCCAATTGCTCAAGTTCTTGACAGTTTTGCAGTTGAGGTGCCATCTTCAACTCCAAACCATTTCAATCCATTCCAAGCACTCAGACACATCACTTGGCACCTAGGGAAGCTATCCAGATCATTGGGACCTAGCTGTAACACCTCCAACACAAATCACGATCACCAGCTGCAAGTGGTAAGCATGAGCTCTTCTAACTCTATGATCCATGCAATTTTTGCTGCACAATAATTTGGCCATATGTTCATAATCATGCATGGAATGTTTTCCCTCAATTAATTGCATTGCTTGAATCGTGTATAAAAAATCCTAGCCTTCATACAGAAATTAGGGTTCTTGAGGTTTCTTCGTGATTTCTTGTTGTATGTTTAATTTAAATGAAATTAATGGACATAGACATGATCGTGAGGTTGAAACGAGCATAATGATATGTGGATTGCATGTTGTAATCAAGTATTCAGTGAGATTGAGGAGAAAATGCAAATCTGGGCAAACCCAGAACACGCGCGTGTTCTTGGTGTGTTCTTGGCGCCATTTTTAGAAATTTGAATATTTGAATTTTGTGATTTTATTTAATTGATTCAAAAATTAATTTCTCTCTGAGTTTTAATGATTTTGAGTTGATTCTTTTTTTAATAATTCACAAAAATGTTGAAATATTTTATTTTATCAAGAAATCCCAAAAATACTATTTATTTTATATAATTGATATTTTTGCAAAGAATTAATGTTTTAATTATTTTTAACATTTAAAATATTTTTTCCACATTGATTTTGCAACTTTTGATGCTTTCTAATTATTTTGTAGGTCAATACTTAATTTTTGAAGCATTAATCCAAGATCACAATTTGTTTTCCATATGTTAAACAATTTTGATCATATTAATTGAATTTTTATTTAATTAAATACATTTTTGGAAACAAATTAGGGTTTTGGATTAATTCAACCCTCATAAATCATTTTCAAAACCTTTTGGGCCTCTAATAGAGTGTAAGACCCAATCCTTTTTTGACCAAATCAGTTTTGGGCCTCACTTATTGTATAAGTCCCGATACCGTAAAAAAAAACAAACGGCGCGATCGTCGCCTTTTCAAAAATCATCTGGGCCTACCCTTGAGTAGTAAGACCCATTTCTTTTTATTTAAACCTTTTGGGCCTCTAATAGAGTGTAAGACCCAACCCTTTGTAAATACAACCTATTTGTGGGCCTCACTTATTGTATAAATCCCGTTGTATTTCAAAAGGTTCGACGCGATCATCATCCTTTGAAAAACCATCTGGGCCTCTCCTTGAGCTATAAGACCCACTCAAAACTCTTGGGCCTCTATTAGAGTGTAAGACCCAACCCCCCTTTTAACCAAAACATTTTGGGCCTCACTTATTGTATAAGTCCCTTTGCGTAAAAAGAAAACCTCGGCGCGATCGCCATTTTGAATGGAAAATCATTTGGGCCTACCTTCGTGTTATAAGCCCCACTCTTTTTCTTTAAACTTTTTGGGCCTCTTGAGAGAGTGTAAGACCCATCCCTTTGTACAGAAAACCTTTTTGGGCCACAGTCACTTGTATAAGACCCTCTGTACAAATTCAACAGTACAATCACTAGTAAAACCTTGGGCCTCTCCTTGAGCTGTAAGCCCCAAATCTTTCTTTTTCAAAGCACTTCCTCCTTTGATTTTGAATATACTATTGTTTTCAATCTTTCTTTGTTGAACAACTAACCAAACAACATGGAAGCTCTACAACCGAGTAAGTGTTTACCCGCTTTCATTTACTACTTTCATATCATATAACTGTTTTGTGGGGCTGCTCGCTGTAAGTCTCCTTTCACAAACTCATATATATATATATATATATATAACTGTATTGTGGGGCTGCTCACTGTAAGTCTCCTTTCATAAACTCATATCGACTGTGTAATAAAAGTATATATATTTAGAGTTTCCCCGGCAACTACGTCTAGCACTAGGTAAAGCTGTTTCGTTTATTCGTAGAAATAGACAGCTAGATCCCAAATAGGATCACCAGATACAGTCTTCTCTTCGGCTGTCCTCATTAGGAATTGTCAAGAAACTCTACTCCCAAAGATGAATGTATTCTCCGTGAATGGCATCTTTGAGTTTCTTCCAAATTCTCGAACTTTCCTGACTTTGATCTATTCTCAGTGAATAGCATTGCCTTGAATTTCTCGGGGTTTGGGGACCCACAGGCTTCTTAAAAGCATCGGCCTCCTCTTGGGCATCGTACAAGGACCCACAAGCTTCCTAAAAGCAACCCCGCCTCCTCTTGGGCTTAGTACAAGGACCCGTCGGCTTCTTAGAAGTATTCACATCCTCCTCTTAGGCTTCGTATAATGATCTCTTGCTCCGGGAATGATAGCCTCCTCTTGGGCTTAGTACAAGGACCGATCGGCTTCTTAAAAGCTTCCAGCCTCCTCTTGGGCTTCGTACAAATTGTCCCGACGACCTCCTAGAGGTATAGGAACAAAACTTAGTAATCTTCATAGAACAGTCCTTTCGAGAGTCTACTACTGTTTCTCAAAGCATAGTACAAAAGATGAAACTCTAGACTTGGATAGTCTGTTTTCCTTGAGTCTCACAGACATTCTCAAGTGACCCTTTCGTTAGATAGGAAGGAAACCCGTAGACTCGGACAGTCTCAATACCTTTGGATTTCCCCTTTCCTCAAAGAAACAGGAAATAACCCGGGTCCTCGAACCAAATCCTCGAGTACAGTGTTGCTCATATAAGAACTGATTTTCTCTTTTAAAATCAGTATACAGGATCTGTCACTCAACTAAAACAGTCACCAGCAGATAGCCTCCTCTTAGGCTTTGTATAATGATATCCCTAAAAGAGTCGGTCTCCTTTTCGCCTCCTCTTAGGCTTCGTATAATGATCCTTCTTTTCCTCAGCATAAGTTAGCCTCCTCTTGGGCTTTGTACAAATGATTCTCCCCAGCGGAGCAAACCTTTCGCCTCCATCTCGGGCTTTGTACGAGATAAAAAAAGGTTCTTATTGAGCTAAACAAATATTCGCCTCCATCTTGGGCTTCGTACGAGATACAAAAAGACTTCCTCGTTAAGTCAAAATAACTTTTAGCCTCTCTCTCAGGCTTTGTATGAGACACATAAAACTCCCTCGTTGAGTCAATCATCATTTCGCCTCCATCTCGGGCTTCGTACGAGATACAAATTCCCTTTAGCAAGAGTCAAACTCTTTTTCAGCCTCCATCTTGGGCTTCATACGAGCTATAAAAGATTCTCCAGCTGAGTCAACTCTTTTTTTAGCCTCCTCTTAGGCTTTGTATAATGAAATCCCCCACTGAGTCGAACCCTTTTAGCCTCTCTCTCGGGCTTTGTACGAGACACATATTAGCCTCCTCTTAGGCTTTGTATAAGAAAACCACTGGTTGATCCAATCAACCTTTTAGCATCAAATATGTGCCTCGTTCACAGTAAACAAACATCAACAACTCCTTTCCTTTCATCTAATCGCTGTAAGCGGCAAGCCTCTGGATCATCTACATTCATGCCACTGTGCCTCTTTTAGCATGAGAAATTCCTAAGGAAAGATGGCATTGCTCTACACTGAGTTAAAGTCTTCTCCTTCAGGTTAAAAAACCCCTTCTCAGGAAATTATGGCATTGCCAGGATCCGCGTATCCCGATTAAAGTAATTCTCCTTCATCCCTCTTTAGAGATGTCAGATTCTCTCTAAAGTTGAGACCTTTCAGATTCACATCTTGGGCTTTGAACAAGATACAAACAACCTTTTCGCTTCACGTCTTGGGCTTTGAACAAGACACCAAAAACACTCTTTCCTCCCATAGAATAGGAGGAACTACGAACGCTCTGATTTCCCTGTTTCGGTAAACGGGAATACGTAGGCATAAGATCGAAAGAAAAGATCTTAGCGAGCACACTAAACAAAAACCCAAAATCTCATACTTTCGCACATCAATAAAAAAACGTCCTAACATCAAAACATCTCTTCGAACAAAATAACCTGAGACAATCCCCGAATATTTGTAGCATCTGTAAACCAACAATTTTGACTGTTTGACCTCAGTATGCAAGCAGGGTTAGTTGGAGACATCTATTTCCCTTCCTTCACCAGCTTTAATAGGATAAAAAATGAATCGAGTTGTAGTAACACCAAAGAGCGATTGTGCTTCGCAACCACGTCCAAAAATCACTCGCTACAGGAAAAAATGGCGACTCTGCTAGGGAGCTATGTTCGTGATGATCTATTTTACTCCTAGGTAGAAACCTTCGCTGAGATGAAACTTTTTGACTCTATTAGGATCTTAGGTCAAAACCTTCACTTGTGTAGAAACTACAGAGTGGTGATTCCGCCGGGGAACCCATTTTCTGTCAGGAACTTAGGATTCATAGCTTTATAGGTCCAGGATGATTAGGACAAATATATATACTGCTTTTCCTAATTGAATACGTGTTTATTTTTCTGCTACTGGGAATGCGTGTGATGCCGCATGTGGTGAGATGGAGTATACACCTAGGAAGCCAACCCTTTCGTAGTGCGGAAACTATCGGAAATAGTTGTTACGCGATACTACCCTCATTTGAGGCTGGTGATCTATTCTCGGTGAATAGCACTTACTCTAAGATTGCTTTACAACTCGCTGGCGATCCGCTTGTTGTTTTGCTTTCCTGGGAGGAGCTGATGATAATGAGTACAGGTACAAAAATCACCCTAGTATAAACCTTTGGGGATGGGTAGAGCCTTGAATTCATGACAATGACCCCTCTGACCCCATGTTTTTTCTATGTTTTTGTGTGCTGCATTCATGCATTCATCTAAAAAACATTAAAACATTCAAAAATATTTCTCTTCTAGTCTCTCTGTTTTTCTAAATAAACTAAGACTGTGATTGCAAATATCAGAGAAAAGGATTGCACTGATGGATTTCGGTAGAAGGAGAACTCACCAGTATACCTTCAAGGTTCCAAAGCTAGAGGATTTGTGAAAGTTAGCAAGGATGATCATTAAGCCAGAGGCTTTCAGAGCCAAGCACGGTGGTTTGCTACCACTGTTAAGAGTCCATGTGATTGAGGGAATCATGGATGCGCTCGTTCAGTTTTACGATCCGGTTTATCACTGTTTCACATTCCCGGATTACCAGCTCGCACCAACGCTGGAGGAGTATTCTCATCTGATGGATCTACATATCACAGATCGAGCTCCATTTTCTAGACTGGAAGAAATTCCAAAGAATCAAACTATTGCAAGAGCAATTCATTTGGACGAGTCTGAGGTTAGGACTCACCTGACTACCAAGGGTGGCATACAAGGTTTTCCAGCCCAGTTCTTGACAAAGAAGGCCCTGTATTTCGCCAGTATAGGAAACGTGACTGCTTTTGAAAGCATCTTTGTCTTGCTCACCTACGGGTTATTTTTGTTTCCCAACATTAATAATTTCGTCGATATTAACGCTATTAAGGTTTTTCTCATTGGAAACCCTGTGCCGACTTTGCTCGCGGATGCGTATCATTCTGTACACTTAGGAAATTTGTACAGCGGAGGGGAGATCACATGCTGTGTACCTTTGCTTTTCAAATGGTTTGTCTCCCATTTGCCTAAGTCTGCTGCTTTTTGGGATTGCAAGAGTGCCTTACTGTAGCGAGCGATATTTTGGACGTGGTTGCGAAGCACAATCGCTCTTTGGTGTTACTACAGTTCGATTCATTTTTTATCCTATTAAAGCTGATGAAGGAAGGGAAATAGATGTCTCCAACTAACCCTGCTTGCATACTGAGGTTAAACAGTCAAAACTGTTGGTTTACAGATGCTTCAAAGATTCGGGGATTGTCTCAGGTTATTTTGTTCGATGAGATGTTTAGGATGTTAGGACGGACGTTTCTTGATTGATGTACAAAAGTATGGGATTTTGGGTTTTTGTTTAGTGTGCTCGCTAAGATCTTTTCTTTCGATCTTATGCCTACGTATTCCCGTTTACCGAAACAGGGAAATCAGAGCGTTCATAGTTCCTCCTATTCTATGGGAGGAAATGGTTTTTGGTGTCTTGTTCAAAGCCCAAGACGTGAAGCGAAAGGGTGTTTGTATCTTGTTCAAAGCCCAAGATGTGAAGCTGAAAGGTCTCGACTTTAGAGAGAATTTGTCGTCTCTAAAGAGGGGAAAAGGAGAATTACTTTAACCGGGATACGCGGATCCTAGCAATGCCATAATTTCCTAAGAAGGGGTTTTTTAACCTGAAGGAGAAGACTTTAACTCAGTGTAGAGCAATGCCATCTTTCCTTAGGAATTTCTCATGCTAAAAGAAGGACAGTGGCGTGGATATAGATGATCCAGAGGCTTGCCGCTTACAGCGATTAGATGAAAGGGAAGGAGTTGTTGATGTTTATATACTGTGAATGAGGCACAGGTTTGATGCTAAAAGGTTGATTGAATCAACCAGTGGTTTTCTTATACAAAGCCTAAGAGGAGGCTAATTTCTGCTAGGGAAAATCATTATACAAAGCCTAAGAGGAGGCTAATATGTGTCTCGTACAAAGCCCGAGAGAGAGGCTAAAAGGGTTCGACTCAGTGGGGGATTTCGTTATACAAAGCCTAAGAGGAGGCTAATAAAAGAGTTGACTCAGTTGGAGAATCTTTTGTAGCTCGTATGAAGCCCGAGATGGAGGCTGAAAAAGAGTTTGACTCTTGCTTAAGGAATTTGTATCTCGTACGAAGCCCGAGATGGAGGCAAAAGGGTGATTGACTCAACGAGGGAGTCTTTTTTGTGTCTCATACAAAGCCTGAGAGAGAGGCTAAAAGGGTTGACTCAACAAGAGAATCTTTTATACTCAACAAGAGAGTGTTTTTGTATCTCGTACAAAGCCCGAGATGGAGGCTAAAAGTTGTTTGGCTCAATAAGAACCTTTTTGTATCTCGTATAAACCCCGAGATGGAGGCGAAAGAGGAGGCTAGCTTATGCTGAAGAAAAGAAGGATCATTATACGACGCCTAAGAGGAGGCGAAAAGGAGACCGACTCTTTTAGGGATATCGTTATACAAAGCCTAAGAGGAGGCTATCTGCTGGTGATTGTTTTAGTTGAGTGACAGATCCAGTATACTGATTTTGAAAGAGAAAATCAGTTCTTATATGAGGAACACTGTACTCATGGGTTTTGTTCGAGGACCCGGGTTATTTCCTGTTTCTTTGAGGAAAGGGGAAATCCAAAGGGTATTGAGACTGTCCGAGTCTACAGGTTTTCTTCCTCTCTAACGAAAGGGTCACTTGAGAATGTCTTTGAGACTCAAGGAAAGCAGACTGTCCAAGTCTAGAGTTTCATCTTTTGTACTATGCTTTGAGAAACAGTAGTAGACTCTTGAAAGGACTGTTCTATGGAGATAAATAAGTTCTGTTCCTATACCTCGAGGAGGTCTTCGGGACAATTTGTACGAAGCCCAAGAGGAGGCTGGAAGCTTTTAAGAAGCCAATCGGTCCTTGTACTAAGCCCAAGAGGAGGCTATCATTCCCGAAGGAAGAGATCATTATAAGAAAGCCTAAGAGGAGGCTATGAATACTTCTAAGAAGCCGAGGGGTCCTTGTACTAAGCCCAAGAGGAGGCGGGGTCGCTTATAGGAAGCCTGTGGGTCCTTGTACGATGCCCAAAAGGAGGCCGATACTTTTAAGAAGCCCGTGGTTCCCCAAACCCCGAGAAATTCAAGGCAAGCTATTCACAGGGAATAGATCAAGTCAGGAAAGTTCGAGAATTTGGAAGAAACTCAAAGATGCTATTCACGGAGAATACATTCATCTTTGGGAGTAGAGTTTCTTGACGATTCCTAATGAGGACAGCCGAAGAGTAGACTGTATCTGGTGCTCTTATTTGGGATCTAGCTGTCTATTTCTACGAAGAATAGACGAATAAACGAAAAGGCTTTGCCGGGGAAAACTCTGAATATCTATACTATTATTACACAGTTGATATGAGTTTATGAAAGGAGACTTACAGTGAGCAGCCCCACAATACAGTTATATATATCTATGAGTTTGGGAAAGGAGACTTACAGTGAGCAGCCCCACAAAACAGTTATATGATATGAAAGCAGTAAATGAAAGCGTATAAACACTTACTCAGTTGTAGAGCTTCCATGCTGTTTGGTTAGTTGTTCAACAAAGAAAGATAAACAACAATATATTAAAAATCAAAGGAGAAAGTGCTTTGAAAAAGAAATATTTGGGGCTTATAGCTCAAGGAGAGGCCCAGGGTTTTACCTATGAGTGCACTGTTGAATTTGTACAGTGGGACTTATATAAGTGACTGTGGCCCAAAAAGGTTTTCTGTACAAAGGGATGGGTCTTACACTCTCTCAAGAGGCCCAAAAAGTTTTAAAGAAAAAGAGTGGGGCTTATAACACGAGGGTAGGCCCAGTTGACTTTTCGTTTAAAATGGCGATCGCGCCGAGGTTTTCTTTTAACGCCGAGGGACTTATACAATGAGTGAGGCCCCAAAATGGTTTTGGTTAAAAGGGGGTTGGGTCTTACACTCTAATAGAGGCCCGAAAGTTTTGAATGGGTCTTATAGCTCAAGGAGAGGCCCATATGGTTTTTCAACGGATGATGATCGCGTCGAACTTTTTGAAATACAACGGGACTTATACAATAACTGAGGCCCAAAATTGTTTCTATTTACAATGGGTTGGGTCTTACACTCTATTAGAGGCCCAAGAAGTTTAAAGAAAAAAGAAATGGGTCTTACTACTCGAGGGTAGGCCCATATGATTTTTGAAAAGGCGACGATCGCGCCGTTTGTTTTTTTTACGGTATCGGGACTTATACAATAAGTGAGGCCCACAAATAGGTTTGGTCAAAAAAGGATTGGGTCTTACACTCTATTAGAGGCCCAAAAGTGTTTTGAAAATGATTTATGAGGGTTGAATTAATCCAAAACCCTAATTTATTTCCAAAAATGTGTTTTAATTGAATAAAAATTCAATTAAAATGATCAAAATTGTTTAACACATGGAAAACAAATTGTGATCTTGGATTAATACTTCAAAAATTTAGTATTGACCTACAAAATAATTAGAAAGCTTTAAAAGTTGCAAAATCAAGGTGGAAAAAATATTTAAAATGTCAAAAACAATTAAAATATTAATTCTTTGCAAAAATATCAATTATATGAAATAAATAATATTTTTGGGATTTTTTGGGAAAATACAATAATTTAACATTTTTGTGAATTATTAAAAAAAGAATCAGCTCAAAATCATTAAAACTCAGAGAGAAATTAATTTTTGAATCAATTAAACAAAATCATAAAATTCAAATATTCAAATATTTGAAAAAAGGCGCCCAAAACACCCAAGAACACGCGCGTGTTCTGGGTTTGCCCAGATTTGCATTTTCTCTCCAATATCACTGAATACTTGATTATAATATGCAATCCACATATCATTCAACTCGTTTCAACCTCACGATCATGTCTATAGCATTTAATTTCATTTAAATTAAACATACAACAAGAAATCACGAAGAAACCTCAAGAACCCTAATTTCTGCATGAAGGCTAGGATTTTTGATACACGATTCAAACAATGCAATTAATTAAGGGAAAACATTCCATGCATGATTATGAACATATGGCAAAATTATTGTGCAGCAAAAATTGTGTGGATCATAGAGTTAGAAGAGCTCATGCTTACCACTTGCAGCTGATGATCGTGATTTGTGTTGGAGGTGTTACAGCTAGGTTCCAATGATCTGGATAGCTTCCCTAGGTGCCAAGTGATGTGTTTGAGTGCTTGGAATGGATTGAAAAAATTTGGAGTTGAAGATGGCACCTCAACTGCAAAACTGTCAAGAACTTGAGCAATTGGCTGGTGATTTTGTGAAATCTGTGTTCTAGATGTTGTTTGAGTGTTTGGATCACTTCTATATGATGTATGTGAGGTGTGTGAGTGATTGGTTTGATTGGAAAAGCTCTCAAACTCAAAACCCGATAGTGACTTGCCTTTGAAAGCAAAATTGGAGTGAAAGAAGAGATTTTGAGGAAAGCATCTGTTAGATGGCTTTGGTGTACTCAAACTGAACACAATTGAGCTCTATTTATAGTAGAGCAAGTTTGTTTTGTCTGCAATAGTGAATGCCAACTGCAGCAGGTGTTTCCTCAATGTTGGCCAATGGAAATGCAAGTCTCCTCTAGCCATTGACTAGAGGTTAGGGCACAGAGCTTTGGTCCCCTTGGTCTTGGATAAGTCTTGACTGATTTCATATGAGAATGGCTCGCTCCATGCCACCTTGATGGTTCCATTGAATGCTTCAATCCAAATTTGGAGTCTTGTCCCTATTTTGGCCATTCTAGGTTCAACATGTTATTTCTTGTTCCCATGACTTTGGAGGCTTGGCTCAGTGATTTTCCCCTTTAGAATCAATCGTCAGATGTGTCCAAGTGGATAGGAGCAATTGAAATTGGCTGATTTTGGCAAATCGAGCAAAGTTGCAAAATCTGCCTTGCCTTTGACAGATTTCAGCAAGGCAACTTGCCAATGTCATATCTCATGGTGTAAGTGGAATTTGGCAATGTTCTTGGACATTTTTGAAAGCCCTTATATGATATAACAACTGTTTGAACAAGTTTGGTTTTGATATCTTTTGATTCCAAGTGAAAAATCCCTCTACATTTGGTAAAAAGTGAAGCAAAATCTGACTTAGTGAAAATTTCACTAAGTGTTGGAACAAAGTGTGATTTCTTGATTTTGATCACTCCATAACTCAAAATCCTTAATGAATTGGACTTAGGTCTAGTTGAAGTTTTTGTAGAGGATAATGAGGGCTACAAATCAAGCTTTGGATGGAAAAAATTGGCCTTGTGGTTTAGGAGTTATGGCCCTCCAAAGTTGGTGTATTAGTGGTACTTTTTCCATAACTTAGAAAAATTTCTAAGTTTTATGGTTACCCCTTTTACAAGTTATCCCACTTTCTTTGATTTTTCTTGATGAATGATGATTCAAATCATACATTAACATCATTTTAGGGTTAAAAATCCATTTTGGTGAAAAATCTCAAAAAGTCAAAGTTGACTTTTGTGCACAGTTGACTTTTTATCAGATGAATTCCAAACTATGCAATTCTTCAGGAAATCATGTCCTTGACCTAAATCAAACTTGATGGACATGTTCCATGGGTGTCATAGGGTATATTTATTCATGACCTAGGGTTTGGGAGTATGTCCTGGTCAAAAGTCAAAGCCACAGTTGACTTTTCTCGCGAAACCCTAATTGTGGTGCAGATGAAATTGAGACTTGTTGCTCACACTTCTTGGATCAATCCATTGTTCCAAATGGATCAATATGGTATATTAAAGACCCTCAAATCATGTCTTGAGGTCTTGGCTCATGATTTGTCCCAAAAGTCAACTTGGGGGTGAATTAGGTCAAGAAACCCTAATTCCTGATTTTTGATGTATGCATCCCCTGAGGCAAAATTGACTTGATGAATGGGTTCATGAGGTTCCATGAAGTATATTAGGTTATTTTTTGGATCATTGTCTTGTGCCCAGATGAAAAATTTCCAACTGGAGGCCCTGGTCGACCAAAACCCTAATTTGGTGACACTGTCGATCTTGAAGCTTGATCCACCTAGAAGGGAGCAGCCTTGTGCTTAATCCTTGAGGTGGGAGTCATTTTGATCCATTGTGGATGTTTGAGAGGTTTAGACAAGTTAAAGATCAAGTCATTCCTTGATTGATCTTTTGTCTAAGAGCTCTGAGAGGGCTTGAAACCCTAAGTTTGATTGTAGTCAATGCTCAACAACCCTTAAGGCATTTGATGAGGCATGATGATTCATCCATATTGTGATGATGATTTGCACAATGATGGGAAATCTAAGTGGTCAAATTTTGGGGTATGACAGATGCCCCTATTTAATCTTCTTGGACCCGAAGGTGTGAATGACGAAAGTATTCGGGCATTCGGGGTGCAAGAGGATTAAATATCGGAATACCCGAAATTTTGATGGCTATGAACGGCAGCTTGCGCATTCATCTTCTTTTGCTAAGCAATGATGCTTAGAAAAGGTAAACTTCCCTTCGATCCTGGTTTCCTACCAAGGAACTGGTCTCAGTTTTCTGAAATAAACTTCCCCTCGTTCCTGGTTTCCTACCAAGGAACTGGTCTTAGTTTCCGAAATAAACTTCCCCTCGATCCTGGTTTCCTACCAAGGAACTGGTCTAAGATTCCGAAATAAAGTTCCCCTCGATCCTGGTTTCCTACCAAGGAACTGGTCTAAGTTTCCGAAATAAACTTCCCCTCGATCCTGGTTTCCTACCAAGGAACTGGTCTAAGTTTCTGAAATAAACTTCCCCTCGATCCTGGTTTCCTACCAAGGAACTGGTCTAAGTTTCTGATATAAACTTCCCCTCGATCCTGGTTTTCTACCAAGGAACTGGTCTTAGTTTCCGAAATAAACTTCCCCTCGATCCTGGTTTCCTACCAAGGAACTGGTCTAAGTTTCTGAAATAAACTTCCCCTCGATCCTGGTTTCCTACCAAGGAACTGGTCTTAGTTTCTTTTGTCAATAAACTTTATTGACAAGGGACGCTATTCGTAGCGGTTTTCCTCAAACTTCTCACCGAATTTTCCTGAGGAGATGCCATTTGACGGAAAAGTTTCGACGTCAGACTTGCTGGGGAACCCATCGTCTGAGTTGTAGAGTTACACAAACTTCTCTGTTGGAGACGCCATTTGTTTCTACTGGGGAAAGCGAGTCTCTTGAGAAACTGCTTCTGCTTGGAGATATTGCATCATACTTTTCTTGGGATCTTCCCAGATAAATGCCATATCATGGGATCCAATTTTGAGGTGCCGATGACCTTTTCATTAGCGGATTTTCGGAGAAAGGCAGCTGTACTGCCAAATCTCTGTTTAAGAGGCTTTCTTTGGGGATTTTCCTTAATCCGGGAAAGCGAGGATACCATCTTCAATGGCGAAGAGTGACATCTGTTGAAGGTTCTCTGATCTTCAGAGGTTCAAGTTATCAAAGTGGTCAAGCGCCGACTCTGATCTAGAGATACACTGGTGGCGAGATTGTTCAGACGCAACACTTCCTGACAAAGCAAGAACTGACAAACTCGATTGAGAGGACGGTTATCACGGCAGGATAAGACCGACTCAAGTAATAGCGATGCAATATGAAATGCGAATGCAAATAAAAAATGCATGATGTATGTATGTTTATGCTGACAAAACAGACGCGACATCCAAACTAAAAGATGAACACGGTTGGATACTCGGCCACTGCTGGGGACGAAAAAATTACCACTAGTTCAATAATAGCAATTCCACCTTGCTTAGGAGAGATAGTCCCTGCGGGGAACTATGCTGATCGAGCTTAGGAGATGAGAACTCGGCCGAGGGCGTCAGATGGAATAGTCGTATTCGACACTGTTGATCCTTCATTCAGGCACACTGGCATAGAAAGGAGTACTTTTATTCTGCATTTTGAGGCTCACTTACTTCGGGAGAAGCGATCAATGTTCTTCTGATGTTCAACAGTCAAAAGAAATACCATCTTTAATTTAAAAGCAGAAAAAGTTTTAACAAGTAAATTCATTTTGTTTCATTTCAAGAATCGTTGATTAAGTTAAACAACGTCCTTCTGTAAAGCTAAAACAAGTAAGAATTACAAACAAAAGCACAAAGGCTCAAATTTTATTGATAAGATGGAGATCAGCCAAACGCGTGATTCCAAAGAGTATTTACAAAGTTAGAAAATGGTAATTTACAGGGAAAAGGGCTACGTTGAAACATAACGACCACTATCCTTCTACCAACTTTGAATTCTGGGCACCTTGAGCTTCTGTCGAAGATGACCTTGATGGGAGTTTTCCTCCGATGGATGATGTAACTACTGCTAAGGGACTTTCCTCTGTTGAACATAGTTACTTGCCATTATCCCTAATTTTTGCCTGGATTGTACTATGATGTTTCCAATCCACCGGGATGATTTTTTTTCTTTTTTATGTCTCTAACTTTTGCCTGGACCGCCCTTTCGGGTTTTCAATCCACCGAGACGTTTTTTTTTCTTAGGCGAAGTATTTCTTGACTACATCAACATTCGTGGGGTAGGAAAATTCCTCTCCGTCCATGGTTGAAAGTCTCAAGGCACCGCCTGAGAAAGTTTTCGTGACCACTTAGGGGCCATCATAATTTGGGGTCCATTTGCCCCGAGTATCAGTGAGAAAAGATTGTATCTTCTTGAGCACAAGGTCTCCTTTTCTGAAGACGCGAGGTAGGACCTTTTTGTCAAACGCCTTCTTCATTCTTTGCTGATCCAACTGACCGTGGCATAGTGTCGTGATTCACTTTTCTTCGATCAGATTCAGTTCGTCGTGTCGACTTTGACACCAATCAGCTTCGGTAAGCTTAGCTTCCATCAATACCCGGATTAATGGGATCTCTACTTCTATGGGGAGCACTGCTTCCATGCCATACACTAGAGAGAAAGGGGTAGCCCCTGGTGACGTGCGGACAGATGTATGATAACCGTGAAGAGCAAAGGGTAGCATCTCGTGCCAATCTTTGTAGGTTACAACCATCTTTTGAACGATCTTCTTGATGTTCTTGTTAGCTGCTTCTACCGCCCCGTTTATCTTGGGTCGGTAGGGAGATGAGTTATGGTGTTCAATCTTGAACTCTGCACACAACTCTTTCATCATCTTATTGTTCAAGTTAGATCCATTATCTGTAATGATCTGGCTCGGAACACTATAACGGCAGATGATATTGTTTTTGATAAATCGGACCACCACTTGTCGGGTTACATTGGTGTATGACGCTGCTTCGACCCACTTGGTGAAGTAATCAATGGCTACCAGGACGAACCGATGTCCGTTTGAAGCCTTAGGTTCAATCAAGCCAATCATGTCGATTCCCCATATGGAAAAAGGCCATGGGGAAGAGAGAGCTTTGAGATGCGATGGTGGTACATGAATTTTGTCGGAGTATATCTGACACTTGTGACACTTCCTCATGTACTTGTAGTAGTCAGATTCCAGGGTCAACCAGTAGTACCCGGCTCTGAGAATTTTCCTCGTCATTGTGTGTCCATTGGCATGAGTGCCAAAGGATCCTTCATGAATTTCTTTCTTAAGCATGTCTGCTTCTGGTCTGTCCACACATCGGAGCAAGACCAAGTCAAAGTTCCTCTTATAAAGAGTGTCACCGCTCAGGAAGAAGCTTCCAGCTAGCCTTCTGAGGGTTTTTCTGTCTTTTCTGAGTGCCCCAGGTGGGTACTCTTGTTTCTGAAGGAATTATTTGATATCGTGATACCAAGGTTTGTCGTCTATGACTGCTTCAATCGCGAAGATGTAGGTGGGCCGTTCAAAGCGCATAACGTCAATCTTAGGTAGGTCATTCCATCGACCTACACTAATCATGGAAGAGAGAGTGGCTAATGCATCAGCCATGTGATTCTCACCACGAGGAATGTGATGAAACTCAACTCTTTTGAAGAAGGGTAGCAACCTTCTTGCATAGTCTTTGTAAGGAATCAATCCTGATTGGTATGTGTTCCAATCTCCTGTTATCAGATTGATAACCAAGGCTAAATCGCCGTATACGTCTAAGTTCTTGATCCTTAAATCAATTGCTTATTCGAGACCCATAATACAAGCTTCGTATTCGGCCTCGTTGTTCGTACATTTGAACATAAGTCTGGCAGTGAAAAGAATGTGGGTACCTTGAGGGGTAACAATGACTCCCCCAATTCCGTTTCCGTAATGATTAACTGCTCCGTCAAAGATAAGTCCCCATTGGGAACCCGGTTCTGGCCCTTCACTGGGTAACGGTTCATCGCAATCTCTCATTTTGAGATACATGACATCTTCGTCTGGGAAGTCAAACCCAATTGATTCCTGATCGTCAATCGGTTGATGAGCCAAATGATCGGCTAAAATACTTCCTTTAACGGCTTTCTGAGCATGGTACTCTATGTCATATTCTGATAGTAACTTCTGCCAACGGGCAATTCTTCCCGTGAGAGCAGGTTTTTCAAAGACGTACTTGATTGGATCCATCTCGGAGACCAACCAAGTAGTATGACGAATCATGTATTGGCGAAGACGTTTGGCTGCCCAAGCCAAAGCGCAACAAGTTTTCTCAAGCATCGTGTACCGAGTTTCACGTTCGGCGAACTTCTTGCTTAGATAGTAGATGGCAGACTCTTTCCGTTTGGTTTCGTCCTGCTGGCCAAGTACACATCCCATTGAGTCCTCAAGGACTGTGAGGTAAATGATCAGTGGTCTTCCTTCCACTGGTGGTGATAGAATCGGCGGATTCAACATATATTCCTTAATACTGTCGAAGGCAGTTTGGCAGTCTTCTGACCAAACGTATTCCTGGTTCTTTTTCAGTAACTTGAAAATCGGCGCACACGTGGCGGTCATGAGGAATATGAATCTGGAGATGTAGTTCAAACGTCCCAAGAATCCTCTGACTTGTTTTTCTATTTTCGGAGAAGGCATTTCTTGAATGGCCTTGACCTTGTCATGATCAACCTCAATTCCTTTCTGGCTGACGATGAACCCTAGTAGTTTCCCTGAACGGACACCGAAGGTGCACTTGTTGGGATTCAAGCAGAGCTTGAATTTTCTTAAACGTTCGAACAACTTTGACAGATGTTCAACATGCTCATCCTCTGTTTTTTATTTTGCAATCATATCATCGACATATACCTCGATTTCTTTGTGTATCATGTCATGAAACAGAGTAGTCATGGCCCTTTGATAGGTTTCCCCGGCATTCTTCAAACCGAACGGCATTACCTTGTAACAAAAGGTACCCCATGGGGTAATGAACGAAGTTTTCTCCATGTCTTTCGGCGCCATTTTGATCTGGTTATAGCCCGAGAATCCATCCATGAAGGATAAAACCTTGAACTTTGTTGTGCCGTCTACCAGCATGTCAATGTGTGGTAAAGGAAAGTCGTCCTTTGGACTAGCCTTGTTTAAGTCTCTGTAGTCGACACACATTCTGACCTTTCCGTCCTTTTAGGAATGGGCACGATGTTGGCTAACCATTGAGGATATTTAGATGTAGCGAGGAAACCCGCGTTGATCTATTTCTGTACCTCCTCTTTGATTTTGATGGCCATGTTCGGGTGAGTGCGTCTCAACCTCTGTTTTACTGGCGGACATTCCGATCTCAACGGTAAGTGATGTTCCACGATGCTGGTATCCAACCCTGGCATGTCCTGATAGGACCAAGCGAACACATCGAAAAATTCTCGGAGAAGCTTTATCAAACCCTCTCTGGCAGTTGGACTGAGCAGTGCCCCAATCCTGATTTCTTTTCTCTCTTTTTCTGAACCCACATTGATCGTTTCCAACGGCTCTTTGTAAGGTTCAATGGACATTTCCTCTTGTCTGAGTAATCGGGAGATCTCTTCTGGAATTTAGTTGTCAACTTCTTCTTCAGCCCCAAATATCAGGAACTCAAAGTCGGGAGAGGGCATCGGATCGTATGTTTCAACTGGGTTTAAAACAAGCAATCTGCATGACGGTATGATTCGTGTTTAGAAGAGATAGAGAAAATGCAAGTGTGTGCAGTGTTTTGATTTTACTGCTTGTTTTTATTATTGATTGTTTTTTAGGATTACCATTTTCTGAGAAAAGCAAAAAGAGAAAACAGCAATTAATGCGGAAATTACAGAACGACGTTATTTTATTAATGCACAAGTCGGTTCTTGAAACTACAGCCCTATAAAATAAAACTCTGTCGCTTTGGGCAAAGCAAAGAGGGAAAATTTACAGAAAGCGAGCCCTATCAAAACATCCGTTTCACCTGGGCAGGGTGAAAGGTTTAAGGATGGCAATTACTTTGGCTGATGAACGACCTTCGGAACCTCGACAGCAACCCACTGGCGGCGAACTCCTCGGGGAATCACAAAGTCTGGCACCTTCCTCGATTTGTCTTCAGAAATGATGCTGATTTCTGGTGGAGCAGGATCATTGGAATCTGTCTCCCAGACAGAGTTGTCGTAGGAGGATTCCTCTGTTGCATTTTGCATAGTATTTGTGCTCTCAGCTGTATCTCCCCATCCAGTTGGCTGGATATCTTCGAGTCTGATACGAGAGCTTTCGGGAGCAGTGTACTTTACCATATAGTCGTATTTTCCACTTGGTTCTCCCAGAGTGTCCCAAACTTCTTTGGAACTGGAGGAGTCATCTCTCTCGATGACGTTGACCTCAGGAAAAGCATAGTTGATGAATTCTAGTCCGGCAAACGTTGCAAATTCATCTTCATGTTGAGCAGTTTCTGAATGACCTGAGTGTTGATCCCATGACATGGCGGGGACACAGGTATTCTGTTTAATGACTGTCAACTGATTTTCATTGTTCGGCTGACTTTCTGGCCCCAAGTCTCCTGGATAAGGCTGCCACATTGGCAGACCATCCATTGGGCCATAGTAGGTATAGTCAAAGTTGTCTTTCATCAGAGTGTCCTCCTCTAATGAGTTTGGTGGAGCACGGCATCCTTTCGGATCATAATCTCCATATATCATTTCGACGTCTGACCTGGGTATAAATCTCGAACTCTGTGCGGGATAGCAAAATGGAGTTTGCGTTTCGTCCTGCGACACATAATCATCCTGGTTAAGGTAGGTCTTCCATTCTTCCTCTGTGTCAGAGGGATCTTCCTCATTGATAGCATAGACTGCTTGAGGCATTGGGTGAAGAAAACCTCCACTGTGGAAGAAGTTCTGAATGGGATGAAGACTTTCATCGCTGGCAGCAGTCTGGGTGCAGGTTGCAGAAAAACCAAGACCCTTCTTTGTTTTATTGTCAGTGGGAATGACAAGCTGTCCTCATCCTTTTGTATCGGTACTCTCGACCGCTTTGATAGCATCTTTGTATGAGGAAATCGATGTTCCTCCTGCGAATTGATTATCCTTACTCACCGATAGTGCTTGGAACTGCGTTCCAATAACCTCCTCGGGTTCTATACCAGCAGATGATGACAAGTTACTCACAAGAAAGGCCTATTCCCCACAGACTGTGACAAGTTGATCGTTCTGAACGAACTTTAGCTTTTGGTGGAGGGTTGAGGTGACCGCTCCAGCCTGATGTATCTAAGGTCTTCCTAATAAACAATTGTACGTTGCCCAGATGTCCATGACCTGGAAAGTGACTTGGAAAGTGTGAGGACCAATAGTTATGGGAAGATCAACTTCGCCGATAACTGCTTTTCTGGATCCGTCGAATGCTTTGACGACGACCTCGCTGATTCTCATCGGAGGGCCTTTGAATGATAATTGCATCAAAGTGGACTTCGTCATAACATTCAGGGCTGACCCTGTGTCTACCAGTACGCTGGCTAAAGCATCGTCCTGGCAGTTAACTGTAATGTTGAGTGCCATGTTATGACGGCGACCCTCTTTAGGTAATTCCTCATCACTAAATCCCAAATTGTTGCAGGAAGTGATGTTAGAGACAATACTATCGAACTGTCTGATTGTTATATCCTGTTCCACAAAGGCTTGCTCTAAGACTTTCTGTAGAGCCTCCCTGTGGGCTTCTGAGCTGAGTAACAGTGATAATACCGAGATCTTTGAAGGAGTTTGTAACAGTTGATCAACAATGTTGTATTCACTCCTTTGGATGAGCTTCAGCATCTCATCATTGTTTTTTGAAAGATCAGGATTACTGGATTGCCCGACTGGTGGATCGGGAACTTCTGCCTGAAGTTCCTTTTCTTTGTTGGATTCTCCAACCCCTCGGTTGAAGATTTGACCGCTCTGTGTTACACGACTGATGTCTGCAATATTCACGACGGAGGGTAATGAAATTTCCTTTCCATTTTCAACTGTTGTTGCACCGTATTTGTAAGGAATAGCCTTAGTTGATTCATACGGTAGCGGTCCCGGCAGATAGATGACTATGGGAACCTTCTGATTTTTCTGACCATCATAAGTAATCTCGATCCGTTCCCGGTTGGGAATTTTGGATTCATCAAGTAGAGGGATGATGGCAAAAACATCCCTGGTCCTATGATGACCAGAGATCGTGACAACATCCTCGACTTGATCGGCAAGGTAGTTCGGCGTCCAGTCGATAGGTCCAGAACCTGGATGTGGACGAATTTCTCCACGATCCACTTGCCCCTGGAGAGCTACTCTCACAAGGTAACACCCTTGGTTACTTTCCGAACAGACGCTACAACTGTCATAGTTGTGTGGTGGCACCTGGCCACGCCCACTTTGAATACAATGTAACCTCACTAGGTTAGCTTCCATTGATTGGACATCCTGATTCTGACGCCGAGTAGGATTCCTGTTACTGATACTAATTTGCTAAGTATCTTCATCCATATAGATTGGAATCCACCAGTGATTTAACAAGTGCTGAAGTGCCTCCTGGACAAGGGTACAACCCTGATCATTTTCACAACCCACTTTACAGCTTTGATAGTCATGTGATATTAAGAATTCGAGTCGGACCTGCTCAGCATGTAACTCCACCAGGTTGGTATTCATCACGCGAATATCAAAAATTTGAACCATGTTGATTTGATAGGGATTCCTATCATGGTAGTCTTGGATCCATCCAAGATCCATCTGATGCTGGAGGGCCTCTTGTATGAAAGAGCATCCCTGTTTGTTTACCGAGCATGTCAGACAGGAACTATAATCGTGCCGCTACAGATTATGGTACTGGCTTTGCCTTGAGTGCATCGCCACCAAGTTGACATTCATCACACAGATATCGTGGTTTTGAATGACGTTGGAATTCGTGTAGCCCATGTTAACTCTACAAACTCTGTGCTCTTGGATCCATTCGAGATCCATCTGTTCTTGCAGAGCTGCTTGCACTATAGAACATCCCTGGTTGTCTTTAGAGCAGATATCACACTGGTGATAGTTATGAGGTGGCACATGGCCATATCCACTCTGTCTATAATGCATCTTGACCAGATTGGTCCTCAATAAGAGTACATCGTGAATTTGATAGACGTTGTTAGTCTCTTTCTCAATCAAATTGACCACAGCCTTCTCGTGTTGAGGCAGCGGGTTCGTGAGAACATTAGGATTCGTATCTTTGAAAGATAAGAGCCCGCTCCTAACAAGCTTTTGCACGTCAGATTTGAAATTGAGACAATTCTCTATGTTATGCCCCGATCCTCCTTGATGATAAAGGCATGTCTGATCCGCTTTGAACTAAAAAGGCGGATTTTCTGGTACTGTAAGAGGAGACTTAGTCTGAATGTGCCCCTTAGCCAGTAGTAACGGAAATAGTTCTGCGTACAACATGGGTATAGGATCAAACCCTGATGGTCGTGTTGTACGGATGTTATTGTACTGAGGACGAGCCTGCTGAAGAGGCTGTTGAGTCCTTTGCTGATTAGGTTGGTTCTGCGCAACCTAAGGTTGATAGGTAGGAACAGGCGCAGGGCCGATAGCAGGAGTTACCGCTGCTACTGGTTGATAACGTCGCCTTTGCTTTCCGAGAGAGATATTCCCAATATCTTGCTCTTTTTTCTTAGGGAGAGCACTACCGTATTTTTTAGTACCGCTCGTCGATCCAGTGTCTTTTACCAAACGTCCTTCTCGGACGGCTTCCTCAAGACGTACACCCATGCCGACCATTTCGGTGAAATCACTAGGCGCACTGGCGACCATTCAGCCAAAGTAAAATGAGCTTAAGGTCTTTAAGAAGATCTTTGTCATCTCTTTTTCCTCAAGAGGTGGACAAATTTGCGCGGCAATTTCACGCCACCTCTGGGCGTACTCCTTAAAGGTTTCCTTGTCCTTTTGAGACATCGATCTGAGTTGATCTCTGTCAGGTGCCATGTCCAAATTGTATTTGTAATGTTGAACGAAGGCTTTGCCAAGATCTCTGAATGTGCTGATCGAGGCACGGTTTAAACCCATGTACCATTTTAAGGCGGCACCGGTTAAACTATCCTGAAAGTAATGAATCAGCAGGTCCTGATTCTCTGTCTGAGCTGACATTCGTCTAGCGTACATTGTCAAGTGACTTTGAGGGCAAGAGTTACCCTTTTATTTTTCAAAGTCGGGCACTTGGAACTTGTGCGGGACTTTCACATTGGGGACCAGACAAAGGTCTGCGGCGTCTTTTCCAAAAAGATCCTGACCGCGAATGGCTTGCAGTTCCTTCTGCATTTCCAAGAACTATTCCTGGAATTCATCCATTCGGTCAAACATAGTTTCCTTTTTACCAGCAGGTATCTGTGGAATCTGTCCTTCCGGGACAGTGTTCACCACGGGGGTTTGTACCGTAACTACGATGGTGAATCTTGGCGTTTCCCGAAGTTTGTAACCTTCAGGAGTTTTCAGTATCCTCTGGCATCTTCGCTTTCCCGAAGTCTGTAACCTTCAGGACCAACGGTATCCGTTGCGATTCCCTGATCTTCAACGATCGGCGGAACATATCCTTCCAGGATATAGTTCGCAGGCATGCCCCAAGGACGATCTTTCGGCATCTGATACCTAGGATCATATTTCTCCACTATGGCCGTTGAGGTGATCTCCGAGATCACAGTTCTTTGTAGCTGAGCTTCTGCCATGGCTTTCATGTCGTTACGAAGCTTTCTCATATCCTCTCTCAGAGTGTCGATCTCTTCTTTCAACTCTCTGTTCTCTTCCTCAAGATCATCCATCTTTTTCTGACGATTGGCCCGAGTATTGTACGAATGAGACAGTTTGACTCTAGAACCGAGACACAAATGTGAGATTCGTAGGTAAGAAGAATACGCGATGTGAGAATGATGAATGCAATGATTTATTAATTGTTTTTTTGGTTTAATCAAAATAAACTTCGACAATTAGATTGCAAATATCAAACGGTGGGGAAACCCCTTTTTATTGAAATTCAAAGGATTACAGAAATGGAAATACAGTAGATTACAAGGTGCAGAAATAGAAACCTAAGCTAATGGGTCCCGAGTCCTCTCTGAAGAGAAACCGGGTGCTGATTCTGGTATCTTCCTTTTCTTTGACCGGGGCGCTTGGGCCGTTGTCGGGTTGTCATTCCTTTGCCAGGTGAAAGGAGTGAGCAAATTCCTTTGGTCATCTTGATTCTCTACAGCATGTTGCTCTAAAATTTCAATCAGAGCATCTTTCTCTTTCAGTAGTTGCTGCATTTGGATACACTCTACGTTGAGGGTGCGGTACTTGTTCTTCCAAGACCTTCTCTCCTTTTGAACTTTGTTGAGAGTAACCTGAAGCTTTTCAGTTTCCTTCATGAAGTACATGACAGATTCCCTCGGCAGAAGAATTCCGTAACGAGGATAAGGCATTTTTAGCTTGAGAGCTCTAGTTTGTACCCAATGGAGATAAGGCTCCCCCGAGACACAATCCGGTTTTTCTAGAGACTCTCGTCCTTTCTTATGAAGGTGCCTCCAAGGGTGCACTATTTCCATCTTCAGTGCTTTGTCGTTTTCTCCTTCCTTGAAGAAAAGACCTTCCAGATGAACACCCAGTGGGATGTGTCTCATCGGGTATCCAAATTGATGAAGAACCAATATCGGATGATAGTTGATTCCCCCTTTAGTTCCTATGAGGGGTACGTTGGGGAAGTTTCCACAACGATCAATGATCCTGATCCCATCATAAATCCTATTACACCAATCTATATCAGAGTTGGTAAGAGACATGATCTTCTGCGACCAGCGCAAGACGCTCTTGCAATCCCAAAAAGCAGCAGACTTAGGCAAATGGGAGATAAACCATTTGTAAAGCAAAGGTACACAACATGTGATCTCCCCTCTGCTGCACAAAATTCCTAAGTGTACAGAATGATACGCGTCCGCGAGCAAAGTCGGCACAGGGTTTCCAATGAGAAAAACCTTAATAGCATTGATATCGACGAAGTTATTGATGTTGTGAAACAAAAATAACCCGTAGGTGAGCAAGACAAAGATGCTTTCAAAAGCAGTCACGTTTCCTATACTGGCGAAATACATGGCTTTCTTTGTCAAGAACTGGGCTGGCAAACCTTGTATGCCACCCTTGGCGGTCATGTGAGTCCTGACCTCAGACTCATCCAAATGAATTGCTCTTGCAATGGTCTGATTCTTTGGAATTTCTTCCAGTCCAGAAAATGGAGCTCGATCAGTGATATGTAGATCCATCAGATGAGAATACTCCTCCAGCGTTGGTGCGAGCTGGTAATCCAGGAATGTGAAACAGTGATAAACTGGATCATAGAACTGAACGAGCGCATCCATGATTCCATCAATCACATGGACTCTTAACAGTGGTAGCAAACCACCGTGCTTGGCTCTGAAAGCCTCTGGGTTAGTGATCATCCTCGCTAACCTTCTCAAATCCTCTAGCTTTGGAACCTTGAAGGTATACTGGTGAGTTCTCCTTCTACTGAAATCCATTAGCGCAATCCTTTTCTCTGATATTTGCAATCACAGTCTTAGTTTATTTTGAAAAACAGAGAGACTAGAAGAGAAATTTTTTTGAATGTTTTAATGTTTTTTAGATGAATGCATGAATGCAGCACACAAAAACATAGAAAAAACATGGGGTCAGAGGGTCGTTGTCATGAATTCAAGGCTCTACCCATCCCCAAAGGTTTACACTAGGGTGATTTTTGTACCTGTACTCATTATCATCAGCTCCTCCCAGGAAAGAAAAACAACAAGCGGATCGCCAGCGAGTTGTAGTGCAATCTTAGAGTAAGTGCCATTCACCGAGAATAGATCACCAGCCTCAAATGAGGGTAGTATCGCGTAACAACTATTTCTGATAGTTTCCGCACTACGAAAGGGTTGGCTTCCTAGGTGTATACTCAATCTCACCACATGCGGCATCACACACATTCCTAGTAGCAGAAAAATAAACAAGTATAGAAATTAGGAAAAGCAGTATATATATTTGTCCTAATGATCCTAGAACTTAAAAGCTAAGAATCTTAAGTTCCTGACAGAAATGGCTCCCCGGCGGAGTCACCACTCTGTAATTTCTACACAAGTGAAGGTTTTGACCTAAGATCCTAATAGAGTCAAAAAGTCTCATCTCAGCGAAGGTTTCTACCTAGGAGTAAAATAGATCATCATGAAAGGTCCGCAGCAGAGTCGCCATTTTTCTGTAGTGAGCGATTTTTTGGACATGGTTGCGAAGCACAATCGCTCTTTGGTGTTACTACAGCTCGATTCATTTTTTATCCTATTAAAGCTGATGAAGGAAGGGAAATAGATGTCTCCAACTAACCCTGCTTGCATACTGAGGTTAAACAGTCAAAACTGTTGGTTTACAGATGCTTCAAAGATTCGGGGATTGTCTCAGGTTATTTTGTTCGATGAGATGTTTAGGATGTTAGGACGGACGTTTCTTGATTGATGTGCGAAAGTATGGGATTTTGGGTTTTTGTTTAGTGTACTCGCTAAGATCTTTTCTTTCGATCTTATGCCTACGTATTCCCATTTACCGAAACAGGGAAATCAGAGCGTTCGTAGTTCCTCCTATTCTATGGGAGGAAATGGTTTTTGGTGTCTTGTTCAAAGCCCAAGACGTGAAGCGAAAGGGTGTTTGTATCTTGTTCAAAGCCCAAGATGTGAAGCTGAAAGGTCTCGACTTTAGAGAGAATTTGTCATCTCTAAAGAGGGGAAAAGGAGAATTACTTTAACCGGGATACGCGGATCTTAGCAATGCCATAATTTCCTAAGAAGGGGTTTTTTAACCTGAAGGAGAAGACTTTAACTCAGTGTAGAGCAATGCCATATTTCCTTAGGAATTTATCATGCTAAAAGAAGGACAGTGGCGTGGATATAAATGATCCAGAGGCTTGCCGCTTACAGCGATTAGATGAAAGAGAAGGAGTTGTTGATGTTTGTATACTGTGAACGAGGCACAAGTTTGATGCTAAAAGGTTGATTGAATCAACCAGTGGTTTTCTTATACAAAGCCTAAGAGGAGGCTAATTTCTGCAAGGGAAATCATTATACAAAGCCTAAGAGGAGGCTAATATGTGTCTCGTACAAAGCCCGAGAGAGAGGCTAAAAGGGTTCGACTCAGTGGGGGATTTCGTTATACAAAGCCTAAGAGGAGGCTAATAAAAGAGTTGACTCAGCTGGAGAATCTTTTGTAGCTCGTATGAAGCCCGAGATGGAGGCTGAAAAAGAGTTTGACTCTTGCTTAAGGAATTTGTATCTCGTACGAAGCCCGAGATGGAGGCAAAAGGGTGATTGACTCTACGAGGGAGTCTTTTATGTATCTCATACAAAGCCTGAGAGAGAGGCTAAAAGGGTTGACTCAACAAGAGAATCTTTTATACTCAACAAGAGAGTGTTTTTGTATCTCGTACAAAGCCCGAGATGGAGGCTAAAAGTTGTTTGGCTTAATAAGAACCTTTTTGTATCTCGTATAAAGCCCGAGATGGAGGCGAAAGGTTTGCTCCGCTGGGGAGAATCATTTGTACAAAGCCCAAGAGGAGGCTAGCTTATGCTAAGGAAAAGAAGGATCATTATACGAAGCCTAAGAGGAGGCGAAAAGGAGACCGACTCTTTTAGGGATATCGTTATACAAAGCCTAAGAGGAGGCTATCTACTGGTGACTATTTTAGTTGAGTGGCAGATCCAGTATACTAATTTTGAAATAGAAATTCAGTTCTTATATGAGCAACACTGTACTCATGGGTTTGGTTCGAGGACCCGGGTTATTTCCTGTTTCTTTGAGGAAAGGGGAAATCCAAAGGGTATTGAGACTGTCCGAGTCTACGGGTTTTCTTCCTCTCTAACGAAAGGGTCACTTGAGAATGTCTTTGAGACTCAAGGAAAGCAGATTGTCCAAGTCTAGAGTTTCATCTTTTGTACTATGCTTTAAGAAACAGTAGTAGACTCTTGAAAGGACTGTTCTATGGAGATAACTAAGTTATGTTCCTATACCTCTAGGAGGTCGTCGGGACAATTTGTACGAAGCCCAAGAGGAGGCTGAAAGCTTTTAAGAAGCCGATCGGTCCTTGTACTAAGCCCAAGAGGAGGCTATCATTCCCGGAGGAAGAGATCATTATACGAAGCCTAAGAGGAGGCTGTGAATAATTCTAAGAAGCCGAGGGGTCCTTGTACTAAGCCCAAGAGGAGGCGGGGTCGCTTATAGGAAGCCTGTGGGTCCTTGTACGATGCCCAAGAGGAGGCCGATGCTTTTAAGAAGCCCGTGGGTCCCCAAACCCCGAGAAATTCAAGGCAAGCTATTCACAGGGAATAGATCAAGTCAGGAACGTTCGAGAATTTGGAAGAAACTCAAAGATGCTATTCACGGAGAATACATTCATCTTTGGGAGTAGAGTTTCTTGACGATTCCTAATGAGGACAGCTAAAGAGAAGACTGTATCTGGTGCTCCTATTTGGGATCTAGCTGTCTATTTCTACGAATAAACGAAAAGGCTTTACCTAGTGCTAGACGTAGTTGCCGGGGAAAACTCTGAATATCTATACTATTATTACACAGTTGATATGAGTTTATGAAAGGAGACTTACAGTGAGCAGCCCCACAATACAGTTATATATATCTACGAGTTTGTGAAAGGAGACTTACAGTGAGCAGCCCCACAAAACAATTATATGATATGAAAGTAGTAAATGAAAGCGTATAAACACTTACTCGGTTGTAGAGCTTCCATGTTGTTTAGTTAGTTGTTCAACAAAGAAAGATAAACAACAATATATTCAAAATCAAAGGATAAAGTGCTTTGAAAATGAAAGATTTGGGGCTTACAGCTCAAGGAGAGGCCCAGGGTTTTACCTATGAGTGCACTGTTGAATTTGTACAGTGGGACTTATACAAGTGACTGTGGCCCAAAAAGGTTTTCTGTACAAAGGGATGGGTCTTACACTCTCTCAAGAGGCCCAAAAAGTTTTAAAGAAAAAGAGTGGGGCTTATAACAAGAGGGTAGGCCCAGTTGACTTTTCGTTTAAAATGGCGATCGCGCCGAGGTTTTCTTTTAACGCCGAGGGACTTATACAATAAGTGAGGCCCCAAAATGGTTTTGGTTAAAAGGGGGTTGGGTCTTACACTCTAATAGAGGCCCAAAAGTTTTGAATGGGTCTTATAGCTCAAGGAGAGGCCCAGATGGTTTTTCAACGGATGATGATCGCGTCGAACTTTTTGAAATACAACGGGACTTATACAATAAGTGAGGCCCAAAATTGTTTGTATTTACAAAGGGTTGGGTCTTACACTCTATTAGAGGCCCAAGAAGTTTAAAGAAAAAAGAAACGGGTCTTACTACTCGAGAGTAGGCCCAGATGATTTTTGAAAAGGCGACGATCGCGCCGTTTATTTTTTTGACGGTATCGGGACTTATACAATAAGTGAGGCCCACAAATAGGTTTGGTCAAAAAAGGATTGGGTCTTACACTCTATTAGAGGCCCAAAAGTGTTTTGAAAATGATTTATGAGGGTTGAATTAATCCAAAACCCTAATTTATTTCCAAAAATGTGTTTTAATTGAATAAAAATTCAATTAAAATGATCAAAATTGTTTAACACATGGAAAACAAATTGTGATCTTGGATTAATGCTTCAAAAATTTAGTATTGACCTACAAAATAATTAGAAAGCATTAAAAGTTGCAAAATCAAGGTGGAAAAAATATTTAAAATGTCAAAAACAATTAAAATATTAATTCTTTGCAAAAATATCAATTATATGAAATAAATAATATTTTTGGGATTTTTTGGGAAAATAAAATAATTTAACATTTTTGTGAATTATTAAAAAAAGAATCAGCTCAAAATCATTAAAACTCAGAGATAAATTAATTTTTGAATCAATTAAACAAAATCACAAAATTCAAATATTCAAATATTTGAAAAAAGGCGCCAAGAACATTCAAGAACACGCGCGTGTTCTGGGTTTGCCCAGATTTGCATTTTCTCTCCAATCTCACTGAATACTTGATTATAACATGCAATCCACATATCATTCAACTCGTTTCAACCTCACGATCATGTCTATAGCATTTAATTTCATTTAAATTAAACATACAACAAGAAATCACGAAGAAACCTCAAGAACCCTAATTTCTGCATGAAGGCTAGGATTTTTGATACACGATTCAAACAATGCAATTAATTGAAGGAAAACATTCCATGCATGATTATGAACATATGGCAAAATTATTGTGCAGTAAAAATTGTGTGGATCATAGAGTTAGAAGAGCTCATGCTTACCACTTGCAGCTGGTGATCGTGATTTGTGTTGGAGGTGTTACAGCTAGGTTCCAATGATCTGGATAGCTTCCCTAGGTGCCAAGTGATGTGTTTGAGTGCTTGGAATGGATTGAAATGGTTTGGAGTTGAAGATGGCACCTCAACTGCAAAACTGTCAAGAACTTGAGCAATTGGCTGGTGATTTTGTGAAATATGTGTTCCAGATGTTGTTTGAGTGTTTGGATCACTTCTATATGATGTATGTGAGGTGTGTGAGTGATTGGTTTGATTGGAAAAGCTCTCAAACTCAAAACCCGATAGTGACTTGCCTTTGAAGGCAAAATTGGAGTGAAAGAAGAGATTTTGAGGAAAGCATCTGTTAGATGGCTTTGGTGTACTCAAACTGAACACAATTGAGCTCTATTTATAGTAGAGCAAGTTTGTTTTGGCTGCAATAGTGAATGGCAACTGCAGCAGGTGTTTCCTCAATGTTGGCCAATGGAAATGCAAGTCTCCTCTAGCCATTGACTAGAGGTTAGGGCACAGAGCTTTGGTCCCCTTGGTCTTGGATAAGTCTTGACTGATTTCAAATGAGAATGGCTCAGTCCATGCCACGTTGATGGTTCCATTGAATGCTTCAATCCAAATTTGGAGTCTTGTCCCTATTTTGGCCATTCTAGGTTCAACATGCTATTTCTTGTTCCCATGACTTTGGAGGCTTGGCTCAGTGATTGTCCCCTTTAGAATCAATCCTCAGATATGTCCAAGTGGATAGGAGCAATTGAAATTGGCTGATTTTGGCAAATCGAGCAAAGTTGCAAAATCTGCCTTGCCTTTGACAGATTTCAGCAAGACAACTTGCCAATGTCATATCTCATGGTGTAAGTGGAATTTGGCAATGTTCTTGGCCATTTTGGAAAGCCCTTACATGATATAACAACTGTTTGAACAAGTTTGGTTTTGATCTCTTTTGATTCCAAGTGAAAAATCCCTCTACATTTGGCAAAAAGTGAAGCAAAATCTGACTTAGTGAAAATTTCACTAAGTGTTGGAACAAAGTGTGATTTCTTGATTTTGATCACTCCATAACTCAAAATCCTTAATGAATTGGACTTAGGTCTAGTTGAAGTTTTTGTAGAGGATAATGAGGGCTACAAATCAAGCTTTGGATGGAAAAAATTGGCCTTGTGGTTTAGGAGTTATGGCCCTCCAAAGTTGGTGTATTAGTGGTACTTTTTCCATAACTTAGAAAAATTTCTAAGTTTTATGGTTACCCCTTTTACAAGTTATCCCACTTTCTTTGATTTTTCTTGATGAATGATGATTCAAATCATACATTAACATCATTTTAGGGTTAAAAATCCATTTTGGTGAAAAATCTCAAAAAGTCAAAGTTGACTTTTGTGCACAGTTGACTTTTTATCAGATGAATTCCAAACTGTGTAATTCTTCAGGAAATCATGTCCTTGACCTAAATCAAAATTGATGGACATGTTCCATGGGTGTCATAGGGTATATTTATTCATGACCTAGGGTTTGGGAGCATGTCCTGGTCAAAAGTCAAAGCCACAGTTGACTTTTCTCGCGAAACCCTAATTGTGGTGCAGATGAAATTGAGACTTGTTGCTCACACTTCTTGGATCAATCCATTGTTCCAAATGGATCAATATGGTATATTAAAGACCCTCAAATTATGTCTTGAGGTCTTGGCTCATGATTTGTCCCAAAAGTCAACTTGGGGGTGAATTAGGTCAAGAAACCCTAATTCCTGATTTTTTATGTATGCATCCCCTGAGGCAAAATTGACTTGATGAATGGGTTCATGAGGTTCCATGAAGTATATTAGGTTATGTTTTGGATCATTGGCTTGTGCCCTGATGAAAAATTTCCAACTGGAGGCCCTGGTCGACCAAAACCCTAATTTGGTGACACTGTCGATCTTGAAGCTTGATCCACCTAGAAGGGAGCAGCCTTGTGCTTAATCCTTGAGGTGGGAGTCCTTTTGATCCATTATGGATGTTTGAGAGGTTTAGACAAGTTGAAGATTAAGTCATTCCTTGATTGATCTTTTGTCTAAGAGCTCTGAGAGGGCTTGAAACCCTAAGTTTGATTGTAGTCAATGCTCAACAACCCTTAAGGCATTTGATGAGGCATGATGATTCATCCATATTGTGATGATGATTTGCACAATGATGGGAAATCTTAGTGGTCAAAATTTGGGGTATGACACTTACGTTGGTCGCAGAAAATCATGTCCCTCACCAACTCTGACATAGATTGGTGTAATAGGATTTATGATGGGATCAGGATCATTGATCGTTGTGGAAACTTCCCCAACGTACCCCTCATAGGAACTAAAGGGGGAATCAACTATCATCCGATACTGGTTCTTCGTCAATTTGGATACCCGATGAGATACATCCCACTGGGGGTTCATCTGGAAGGTCTTTTCTTCAAGGAAGGAGAAAACGACAGAGCACTAAAGATGGAAATAGTGCACGCTTGGAAGCACGTTCATAAGAAAGGACGAGAGTCTCTAGGAAAACCTGACTGTGTCTCGGTGGAGCCTTATCTCCATTGGGTACAAACTAGAGCTCTCAAGCTAAAGATGCCTTATCCTCGTTACGGAATTCTTCCGCCGAGGGAATCTGTCATGTACTTCATGACGGAAACTGAAAAACTTCAGGTTACTCTCAACAAAGTTCAAAAGGAGAGGAGGTCTTGGAAGAACAAGTACCGCACCCTCAACGTAGAGTGTATCCAAATATAGCAACTATTGAAAGAGAAGGATGCTCTGATTGAAATTTTGGAGCAATATGCTGTAGAGAATCAAGATGACCAAAGGAATTTGCTCGCTCCTTTCACCTGGCAAAGGAATGACAACCCGACAACGGCTCAAGAGCCCCGGTCAAAGAAAAGGAAGATACCAGAATCAGCACCTGATTTCTCTTCAGAGAGGACTTGGGACCCATTAGCTTAGGTTTCTGTTTCTGCACCTTGTAATCTACTGTATTTCCATTTCTGTAATCCTTTGAAATTCAATAAAAAGGGGTTTCCCCACCGTTTGATATTTGCAATCTAATTGTCGAAGTTTATTTTGATTAAACCAAAAAAACAATTAATATAATCATTGCATTTTATCATTCTCACATCGCGTATTCTCCTTACCTACGAATCTCACGTTTGTGTCTCGGTTCTAGAGTCAAACTGTCTCATTCGTACAATACTCGGGCCAGTCGTCAGAAAAAGATGGATGATCTTGAGAAAGAGAACAGAGAGTTGAATGAAGAGATCGACGCTCTGAGAGAGGATATGAGAAAGCTTCGTAACGACATGCAAGCCATGGCAGAAGCTCAGCTACAAAGGACTGTGATCTCAGAGATCACCTCAGCGCCCATAGTGGAGAAGTATGATCCTAGGTATCAGATGCCGAAAGATCGTCCCTGGGGCATGCCTGCGAACTATATCCCAGAAGGATATGTTCCGCCGATCGTTGAAGATCAGGGAATCGCAACAGATACCGTTGGTCCTGAAGGTTACAAACTTCGGGAAAGCGAAGATGCCAGAGGCATATTGAAGACTCCTGAAGGTTACAAACTTCGGGAAACGCCAAGATTCACTGCCGTAGTTATGATACCACCCCCTGTGGTGCACACTGTCCCGGAAGGACAGATTCCACAGATACCTGCTGGAAAAAAGGAAACTCTGTTTGATCGAATGGATGAATTCCAGGAACAGTTCTCGGAAATACAGAAGGAACTGCAAGCCATTCGCGGTCAAAATCTATTTGGAAAGGACGCTGCAGACCTTTGTCTGGTCCCCAATGTGAAAGTTCCGCACAAGTTCCAAGTGCATGACTTTGAAAAGTACAAGGTTAACTCTTGCCCTCAAAGTCATCTGGTGATGTACGCTCGGCGAATGTCAGCTCAGACGGAGAATCAGGACCTACTGATTCATTACTTTCAGGATAGTTTAACCGGTGCCGCATTAAAATGGTACATGGGTTTAAACCGTGCTACAATTAGCACATTCAGAGATCTTGGCACTGCCTTCGTCCAACAATACAAATACAATTTAGACATGGGACCGGATAGAGATCAACTCAGATCGATGTCTCAAAAGGACAAGGAAACCTTTAAGGAGTACGCCCAGAGATGGCGCGAAATTGCCGCTCAGATTTGTCCACCTCTTGAGGAAAAAGAGATGACAAAGATCTTCTTAAAGACCTTGAGCTCATTTTACTATGACCGAATGGTTGCCAGTGCGCCCTGTGACTTCACCGAGATGGTGGGTATGGGAGTTCGTCTTGAGGAAGCCGTCCGAGAAGGACGTTTGGCAAAAGACGTTGGATCATCGAGCGGTACTAAACGATACGGTAGTGCTCTCCCTAAGAAAAAAGAGCAAGATATTGGGAATATCTCTCTCGGAAAGCAAAGGCGACGTTATCAACCAGTAGCAGCGGTAACTCCTGCTATCGGCCCCGCGCCTGTTTCTACGTATCAGCCTCAGGTTGCACAGAGCCAACCTAATCAGCAAAGGACACAACAGCCTCTTCAGCAGGCTCGTCCTCCATATAACAACAACCGTACAACACGACCATCAGGGTTTGATCCTATACCCATGTTGTACGCAGAACTATTTCCGTTACTACTGGCTAAGGGGCACATTCAGACTAAGTCTCCTCTTACAGTACCGGAAAATCCGCCTTTATGGTTTAAGGTGGATCAAACATGCCCTTATCATCAAGGAGGATCGGGGCATAACATTGAGATTTGTCTAAATTTCAAATCTGACGTGCAAAAACTTGTTAGGAGCGGGCTCTTATCTTTCAAAGATACGAATCCTAATGTTCTCACGAACCCGCTGCCTCAACACGAGAAAGCTACAGTTAATTTGATTGAGGAAGAGACTAACAACGTCTATCAAATTCACGATGTACTCTTATTGAGGACCAATCTGGTCAAGATGCATTGTAGACAGAGTGGGTATTGCAATGTGCCACCTCATAACTATCACCAGTGTGATATCTGCTCTAAAAACAATCAGGGATGTTCGGTAGTGCAAGCAGCTCTACAGGAACAGATGGATCTCGGATGGATCCAAGAGCACCGAGTTCGTGGAGTTAACATGGTCTACGCGAATTCTAACGTCATTCAGAACCACGATATCCGTTTGATGAATGTCAACTTGGTGGCGATGCACTCAAGACAAAGCCAGTATCATAATCTGCCGTGGCACGATTACAGTTCCTGTCTGACTTGCTCGGTAAACAAACAGGGATGCTCTTTCATACAAGAGGCCCTCCAGCGTGAGATGGATCTTGGATGGACCCAAGACTACCATGATAGGAATCCCTATCAAATCAACATGGTTCAGATTTTCGATATTCGTGTGATGAATACTAACCTGGTGGAGTTACATGCTAAGCAGGTTCGACTCGGATTCCTGATCTCACATGACTATCAAAGCTGTAAAGCAGGTTGCGAAAATGATCGAGGTTGTACCCTTGTCCAGGAGGCACTTCAGCACTTGTTAAATCATTGGTGGATGCCAATCTATATGGATGAAGATACTCAGCAGATTAGTATCAGTAACAGGAATCCTACTCGGCGTCAGAGTCAGGATGTCTGATCAGTGGAAGCTAACCTAGTAAGGTTACATTGTATTCAAAGTGGGCGTGGCCAGGTGCCACCACACAACTATGACAGTTGTAGCGTCTGTTCGGAAAGTAACCAAGGATGCTACCTTGTGAGAGCAGCTCTTCAGGGTCAGTTGGATCGTGGAGAGATTCGTCCATATCCAGGTTCTGGACCCATCAATTGGTCGCCGAACTACCTTGCCGAGCAAGTTGAGGATGTTGTCACGATCTATGATCATCACAGGACCAGGGATGTTTTTGCCATTATTCCTCTACTTGAAGAATCTAGAGTTCCCAACCGGGAACGAATTGAGATTACTTATGATGGTCAGAAAAATCAGAAGGTTCCCATAGTCATCTATCTGCCAGGACCACTACCGTATGAATCAGCTAAGGCTATACCTTACAAATACGGTGCAACAACAATTGAGAATGGAAAGGAAATTCCATTACCCTCCGTCGTGAATATTGCAGACATCAGTCGTGTAACACAGAGTGGTCGAATCTTCAACCGAGGAGTTGGAGAACTTAACAAAGAAAAGGAACTTCAGACAGAAGCTCCCGATCCACCAGTCGGTCAATCCAGTAATCCCGACCTTTCGAAAGACAAAGATGAGATGCTGAAGCTCATCCAAAGGAGTGAATACAACATTGTTGATCAACTGTTACAGACTCCTTCAAAGATCTCGGTATTATCACTGTTACTCAGTTCAGAAGCCCACAGGGAGGCTCTACAGAAAGTCTTGGAGCAAGCCTTTGTGGAACAGGATGTAACAATCAGACAGTTCGATAGCATTGTCTCTAACATCACTTCCTGCAATAATTTGGGATTTAGTGATGAGGAATTACCTGAAGAGGGTCGCCGTCATAACATGGCACTCAATATTACAGTTAACTGCCAGGACGATGCGTTGGCCAGCGTACTGGTAGACACAGGGTCACCCCTGAATGTTATGCCGAAGTCCACTTTGATGCAATTATCATTTAAGGGCCCTCCGATGAGAATCAGCGAGGTCGTCGTCAAAGCATTCGACGGATCCAGGAAAACAGTTATCGGCGAAGTTGATCTTCCCATAACTATTGGTCCTCACACTTTCCAAGTCACTTTCCAGGTCATGGACATCCGGGCAACATACAGTTGTTTATTAGGAAGACCTTGGATACATCAAGCTGGAGCGGTCACCTCGAGTCTCCACCAAAAGCTAAAGTTCATTCAGAACGATAAACTTGTCACAGTCTGTGGAGAACAGGCCTTCCTCGTGAGTAACTTGTCATCATCTGCTGGTATAGAACCCGAAGAGGTTATTAGAACGCAGTTCCAAGCACTATCGGTGAGCAAGAACAATCAATCCGAAGGAGGAACATCGATTTCCTCATACAAGGATGCTATCAAAGCGGTCGAGAGTACCGATACAAAAGGATGGGGACAACTTGTCATTCCCATTGATAACAAAACAAAGAAGGGTCTTGGTTTTTCTGCAACCTGTACCCAGACAGCTGCCAGCGATGAAAGTCTTCATCCCATTCAGAACTTCTTCCATAGTGGAGGTTTCCTCCAACCAGTGACTCAGGTAGTCCATGCTATCAATGAAGACGATCCCTTTGACATAGATGAGGAATGGAAGTCCTATCTTAACGAGGACGGTTATATGTCGCAGGACGAAACGCAAACTCCATTTTTCTATCCCGCACAGAGTCCGAGATTTATACCAAGGTCAGACATCGAGATGATCTACGGAGATTGTGATCCGGAAGGATGCCGTGATCCTCCAAATTCATTAGAGGAAGACACTCCAATGAAAGACAATTTTGACTACAACTACTATGGCCCAATGGATGGTCTGCCAATGTGGCAACCTTATCCAGGAGACTTGGGGCAAGAGAGTCAGCCGAGCAATGAAAATCAGCTGACCGTCATTGAACAGAATACCTGTGTCCCCGCCATGTCATGGGATCAACACTCAGGTCATTCGGAAACTACTCTACATGATGATGAATTCGCAACGTTTGCAGGACTAGAATTCATCAACTATGCTTTTCCCGAGGTCAACGTCATCGAGAGAGATGACTCCTCCAGTTCCAAAGAAGTTTGGGACACTCTGGGATAACCAAGTGGAAAGTTTGACTTCATGGTCAAGTACACCGCTCCCGCAAGCTCTCGTATCAAGCTCGAAGGTATCCAGCCAACTAGATGGGGAGATCTACCTGAGAGCACAAATGCTATGTAAAATACAACTGAGGAATCCTCCTACGACAATTCTGCCTGGGAGACAGATTCCAATGATCCAGCTCCACCAGAAATCGACGTTATTTCTGAAGACAAATCAAGGAAGGTGCCAGACTTGTGATTCACCGAGGAGTTCGCCACCAATGGGTTGCCGTCGAGGTTCCGAAGGCCGTTCATCAGTCAAAGTAATTGCCATCTTTAACCTTTCACCCTACCCAGGTGAAACAGATGTTTTTATAGGGCTCGCTTTCTGTAAATTTTCCCTCTTCGCTTTGCCCAAAGCGACAGAGTTTTGTTTTATAGGGCTGTAGTTTCAAGATTCGACTTGTTCATTAATGAAATAACGCCGTTCTGTAATTTCCGCATTATTGCTGTTTTCTCTTTTCGTTTTTTCAAGAAAATGGTAATCCTAAAAAACAATTCAATAATAAAAACAAGCAGTAAAATAAATACACTGCACACACTTGCATTTTCTCTATCTCTTCTAAACACGAATCATCACGTCATACAGATTGCTTGTTTTACACCCTGTTGAAACATACGATCTGATGCCTTCTCCCAACTTTGAGTTCCCGGTATTTGGGGCTGAAGAAGAAGTTGACGACGAAATTCCAGAAGAGATCTCCCGATTACTTAGACAGGAGGAAAGGTCCATTTAACCTCACAAAGAGCCATTGGAAATGGTAAACTTGGGTTCAGAAAAAGAGAGAAAAGAAATCAGGATTGGGGCACTGCTCAGTCCAACTGTCAGAGAGGGTTTGATAAAGCTTCTCAAAGAATTCCCCGATGTATTCGCTTGGTCCTATCAGGATATGCCAGGGTTGGATACCAACATCGTGGAACATCATTTGCCATTGAGATCGGAATGTCCGCCAGTAAAGTAAAGGTTGAGACGGACTCACCCGGACATGGCCATCAAAATCAAAGAGGAGGTACAGAAACAGATCGACGTGGGTTTCCTCGCTTCATCTGAATATCCTCAATGGTTAGCCAACATCGTACCTGTTCCTAAAAAGGACGGAAAGGTCAGAATGTGTGTCGATTACAGAAATCTGAACAAGGCAAGTCCAAAGGACGACTTCCCTTTACCACACATTGACATGCTGGTAGACAGTACAGTAAAGTTCAAGGTTTTCTCCTTCATGGATGGATTCTCGGGCTATAACCAGATCAAAATGGCGCCGAAAGACATGGAGAAAACTTCATTCATTACCCCATGGGGTACCTTTTGTTACAAGGTAATGCCGTTCGGTTTGAAGAATGTCGGGGCAACCTATCAAAGGGCCATGACTACTCTGTTTCATGACATGATACACAAAGAAATCGAAGTGTATGTCGATGATATGATTGCAAAATCTAAGACAGAAGAGGAGCATGTGACCCACCTGTCAAAACTATTCGAGCATTTGAGGAAGTACAAACTCCGCTTAAATCCCAACAAGTGCACCTTCGGTGTCTGTTCAGGGAAACTATTTGGGTTCATTGTCAGCCAGAAAGGAATTGAAGTCGATCCTGACAAGGTCAAGGCCATTCAAGAAATGCCTTCTCCGAAAACTGAGAAACAAGTCAGAGGATTCCTGGGACGTTTGAATTACATCTCCAGATTCATATTCCTTATAACCGCCACGTGTGCGCCGATTTTCAAATTACTCAAAAAGAACCAGGATTGCGTTTGGTCAGAAGACTGCCAAACTGCCTTCGACAGTATTAAGGAATATCTGTTGAATCCACAGATTCTATCACCTCCAGTGGAAGGAAGACCACTGATCATTTATCTCACAGTCCTTGAGGACTCAATGGGATGTGTACTTGGCCAGCAAGACGAAACCAAAAGGAAAGAGTCTTCCATCTACTATTTGAGCAAGAAATTTACCGACTGCGAAACTCGGTACACGATGCTTGAGAAAACTTGTTGCGCTTTGGCTTGGGCAGCCAAACGTCTTCGTTAGTACATGATTCGTCATACTACTTGGTTGGTCTCCGAGATGGATCCAATCAAGTACGTCTTCGAAAAACCTGCTCTCACGGGAAGAATTGCCCGTTGGCAGATGTTATTATCGGAATATGACATAGAGTACCATGCTCAGAAAGCCATTAAGGGAAGTATTTTAGCCGATCATTTGGCTCATCAACCGATTGACGACCAGGAATCAATCGGGTTTGACTTTCCAGACGAAGATGTCATGTATCTCAAAATGAAAGATTGCGATGAACCGCTACCCAGTGAAGGGCCTGAACCAGGTTCCCAATGGGGACTAATCTTTGACGGAGCAGTTAATCATTACGGAAATGGAATTTGGGCAATCATTGTTACCCCTCAGGGTACCCATATTCCTTTCACTGCCAGACTTACGTTCGAATGTACGAACAACGAGGCCGAATACGAAGCTTGTATCATGGGTCTCGAAGAAGCGATTGATTTAAGGATCAAAAACTTGGATGTATACGGCGATTCAGCCTTGGTTATCAATCAGATCACAGGAGATTGGAACACATACCAATCAGGATTAATTCCTTACAAAGGCTATGCGAGAAGGTTGGTACCCTTCTTCAACAGAGTTGAGTTTCATCACATCCCTCGTGGTGAGAATCACATGGCTGATGCATTAGCCACTCTCTCTTCCATGATTAGCGTAGGTCAATGGACCGACCTACCTAAGATCGACATAATGCGCCTTGAACGGCCCGCCTACGTCTTCACGATTGAAGCAGTCATAGACGACAAACCTTGGTATCACGATATCAAATGCTTCCTTCAGAAACAAGAGTACCCATCTGGGGCACTCAGAAAAGATAGAAAAATCCTCAGAAGATTGGCTGGAAGCTTCTTCCTGAGCGGTGACACTCTCTATAAGAGGAATTTTGACATGGTCTTGCTCCGATGCGTCGACAGACCAGAAGCAGACATGCTTATGAAAGAAATTCATGAAGGATACTTTGGCACTCATGCCAACGGACACACAATGGCGAGAAAAATTCTCAGAGCAGGGTACTATTGGTTGACAATGAAATCCAACTGCTACAAGTACATGAGGAGGTGTCACAAGTGTCAGATATACTCCGACAAAATTCATGTACCGCCAACGCATCTCAAAGTTCTTTCTTCCCCATGGCCTTTTTCCATATGGGGAATCGACATGATTAGCTTGATTGAACCCAAGGCTTCAAACGGACATCGATTCATCCTGGTAGCCATTGATTACTTCACCAAGTGGGTCGAAGCAGAGTCGTACGCTAATGTAACCCGACAAGTGGTGGTCCGATTTATCAAAAACAATATCATCTGCCGTTATGGTGTTCCAAGCCAGATCATTACAGATAATGGATCTAACTTGAACAACAAGATGATGAAAGAGTTATGCGCAGAGTTCAAAATCGAACACCATAACTCATCTCCCTACCGACCCAAGATGAACGGAGCGATAGAAGCGGCTAACAAGAACATCAAGAAGATCGTTCAAAATATGGTTGTAACCTACAAAGATTGGCACGAAATGCTACCCTTTGCCCTTCATGGTTATCGTACATCTGTCCGCACTTCAACAGGGGCTACCCTTTTCTCTCTAGTGTATGGCATAGAAGCAGTGCTTCCCATAGAAGTAGAGATCCCATCAATCCGGGTATTGATGGAAGCTAAGCTCACCGAAGCTGAATGGTGTCAAAGCCGACACGGCGAATTGAATCTGATCGAAGAGAAGCGAATCACGGCTCTATGCCACGGTTAGTTGTATCAACAGAGAATGAAGAGGGCATTTGACAAAAAGTCAGACCTCGTATCTTCAGGAAAGGAGACCTCGTGCTCAAGAAGATACAATCATTTCTCACTGATACTCGGGGCAAATGGACCCCAAATTATGATGGCCCCTATGTGGTCACGAAAGCTTTCTCAGGCGGCGCCTTGAGACTTGCAACCATGGACGGAGAGGAATTTTCCTACCCCACGAATGTTGATGTAGTCAAGAAATACTTCGCCTAAACTAAAAAAAAGAACGTCTCGGTGGACTGAAAACCCGAAAGGGCGGTCCAGGCAAAAGTTAGAGACATGAAAAAAATCATCTAGGTGGATTGGAAACATCATAGTACAATCCAGGCAAAAGTTAGGGATAATGGCAAGTAACTATGTTCAACAGAGGCATTTCCCTCAGCAACGGTTACATCATCCATCGAAGGAAAACTCCCATCAAGGTCATCTTCGACAGAAGCTCAAGGTGCCCAGAATTCAAAGTTGGTAGAAGGATAGTGGTCGTTATGTTTCAACGTAGCCCTTTTCCCTGTAAATTACCTTTTCTAACTTTGTAAATACTCTTTGGAATCACGCGTTTGGCTGATCTCCATCTTATCAATAAAATTTGAGCCTTTGTGCTTTTGTTTGTAATTCTTACTTGTTTTAGCTTTACAGAACGACGTTGTTTAACTTAATCAGCGATTCTTGAAATAAAACAAATTGAATTTACTAAACTTTTTCTGTTTTAAATTAAAGTTGGCAATTTCTTTTGGCTGTTGAACATTGAAAGAACATTGATCGCGTCTCCAAAGGCGTTCGAGCCTCAAAGTACAGAATCAAAGTACTCCTTCTAAGCCAGTGAACCTGAATGAAGGGATCAACTATGTCAGAGACCATGTTTCGTCTGACACCCTCGGTCGAGTTCTCATCTCTTAAGCCCGATCAACATAGCTCCCCACGGGGACTATCTCTCCTAAGCAAGGTGGAATTGCTACTTTTTGGACCAACGGTACTTTTTTGTCCCCAGCAGTGGCCGAGTATCCAACCGTGTTCATCCATTAGTCTGTATGTCGCGTCTGTTTTGTCAGCATATACATACATATATCATGCATTATTGATTTACATTCATATTGCATCACTATCACTTGAGTCGGTCTTATCCTGCCGTGATAACCATCCTCTCAATCGGGTTTGTTAGTTCTTGCTTTGTCAGGAAGTGTTGTGTCCAATCGAACTCGTTTCCAGTGTATCTTTAGATCAGAGTCGGCACTCGACCACTTTGATAACTTGAACCTCTGAAAAGCCAGAGAACCATCAACAGATGTCACTCTTCGCCATTGAAGATGATATCCTTGCTTTCCTGAATTAAGGAAAATCCCCAGAGAAAGCCTCTTAAACAGAGATTCGGTAGTACGTCAGTATTTCTCCAAATATCCGCTAATGAAAAGGTCATCGGCACCTCAAAATTGGATCCCATCATATGGCATTTCTCTGGAAATATCCCAAGAAAAGTATGATGCAAGACCCCAAGCGAAGGCAGTCTATCAAGAGACTCGCTTTCCCCAGTAGAATCGACAAATGGCGTCTCCAAAACAGAGAAGTTTGTGTACCTCTACAATTTAGACGATTGGGTTCCCCGGCAAGTCTGACATCAAAACTTTTTCCGTCAAATGGCATCTCTCCAGGAAAATTCGGTGAGAAGTTTGAAGGAAAACCGCTACGGATGGCGTCCCTTGTCAATAAAGTTTATTGACAAAAGAAACTAAGACCAGTTCCTTGGTAGGAAACCAGGGTCGAGGAGAAGTTTGAATCAAAAACTAAGACCAGCTCCTTGGTAGGAATCCAGGGTCGAGGGGAAGTTTGAATCAGAAACTAAGACCAGTTCCTTGGTAGGAAACCGGGATCGAGGGGAAGTTTGAATAAGAAACTAAGACCAGTTCCTTGGTAGGAAACCAGGGTCGAGGGGAAGTTTGAATCAGAAACTAAGACCAGTTCCTTGGTAGGAAACCAGGATCGAGGGGAAGTTTATTTCAGAAACTTAGACCAATTCCTTGGTAGGAAACCAGGATCGAGGGGAGGTTTATTTCGGAAACTTAGACCAGTTCCTTGGTAGGAAACCAGGATCGAGGGGAAGTTTGAATCAGAAACTAAGACCAGTTCCTTGGTAGGAAACCAGGAACGAGGGGAAGTTTATTTCAGAAAACTGAGACCAATTCCTTGGTAGGAAACCAGGATCGAGGGGAAGTTTACTTTTTCTAAGCATCATTGCTTAGCAAAAAAAAAATGAATGCGCTAGCCGCCATTCATAGCCATCAAAATTTTAGGTATTCCGATATTTAATCCTATTGCACCCCCGAATGCCCGAATACCTTCGCCATTCACACATTCGGGTCCAAGAAGATGAAATAGGGGAATCTATAATACCCCAAATTTTGACCACTAAAGTTTCCCATCATTGTGCAAATCATCATCACAATATGGATGAATCATCATGCCTCATCAGATACCTCAAGGGTTGTTGAGCATTGACTACAATCAGAATTAGGGTTTCAAGCCCTCTCAGAGCTCTTAGACAAAGGATCAATCAAGAAATGACATGATCTTCAAATTTTCTAACCTCCCAAGAATCTACAATGGATCAAAAGGACTCCCACTTCAAGGATTAAGCACAAAGCTGCTCCCTTTTAGGTGGATCAAGTCTCAAGATCGCCAGTGTCACCAAATTAGGGTTTTGGTCGACCAGGGCCTCCAGATAGGAAATTTCATCTGGGTATGAGCCAATGATCCAAAACATAACCTAATATACTTCATGGAACTCCATGAACCCAATCATCAAGTCAATTTTGCCTCAGGGGATGCATACATCAAAAATCAGGAATTAGGGTTTCTTGACCTAATTCACCCCTAAGTTGACTTTTGGGACAAATCATGAACCAAGACCTCAAGACATGATTTTAGGGTCTCTAATGAACTATATGGATCCATTTGGAACAATGGATTAATCCAAGAAGTGCGAGCAACAAGTCTCAATTTCATCTGCACCACAATTAGGGTTTCGCGAGAAAAGTCAACTGTAACTTTGACTTTTGACCAGGACATGCTCCCAAACCCTAAGACATGAATCAATGTACCCTATGACACCCATGGAACATGTCCATCAAGTTTGATTTAGGTCAAGAACATGATTTCCTGAAGAATTGCACAGTTTGGAATTCATCTGATAAAAAGTCAACTGTGCACAAAAGTCAACTTTGACTTTTTGATATTTTTCACCAAAATGGATTTTTAACCCTAAAATGATGTTAATGTATGATTTAAATCATCATTCATCAAGAAAAATCAAAGAAAGTGGGATAACTTGTAAAAGGGGTAACCATAAAACTTAGAAATTTTTCTAAGTTATGGAAAAAGTACCACTAATACACCAACTTTGGAGGACCATAACTCCTAAACCACAAGGCCATTTTTTTCCATCCAAAGCTTGATTTGTAGCCCTCATTATCCTCTTCAAAAACTTCAACTAGACCTAAGTCCAATTCATTAAGGATTTTGAGTTATGGAGTGATCAAAATCAAGAAATCACACTTTGTTCCAACACTTAGTGAAATTTTCACTAAGTCAGATTTTGCTTCACTTTTTGCCAAATGTAGAGGGATTTTTCACTTGGAATCAAAAGAGATCAAAACCAAACTTGTTCAAACAGTTGTTGTATCATGTAAGGGCTTTCCAAAATGGCCAAGAACATTGCCAAATTCCACTTACACCATGAGATATGACATTGGCAAGTTGCCTTGCTGAAATCTGTCAAAGGCAAGGCAGAATTTGCAAATTTGCTCGATTTGCCAAAATCAGCCAAATTCAAATGCTCCTATCCACTTGGACACATCTGAGGATTAAATCTAAAGGGGACAATCACTAAGCCAAGCCTCCAAAGTCATGGGAACAAGAAATAGCATGTTGAACCTAGAATGGCCAAAATAGGGACAAGACTCCAAATTTGGATTGAAGCATTCAATGGAACCATCAAGGTGGCATGGACTGAGTCATTCTCATCTAAAATCAGTCAAGACTTATCCAAGACCAAGGGGACCAAAGCTCTGTGCCCTAACCTCTAGCTGACTGGAGGAGACTTGCATTTCCATTGGCCAACATTGAGGAAACACCTGCTGCAGTTTCCATTCTCTATTGCAGCCAAAACAAACTTGCTCTACTATAAATAGAGCTCAATTGTGATCAGTTTGAGTACACCAAATCCATCTAACAGATGCTTTCCTCAAAATCTCATTCTTCACTCCAATTTTGCCTTCTAAGGCAAGTCACCATCGGGTTTTGAGTTTGAGAGCTTTTCCAATCAAACCAATCACACACACACCTCATATACATCATATAGAAGTGATCCAAACACTCACATAACATCTGGAACACAGATTTCACAAAATCACCAGCCAATTGCTCAAGTTCTTGACATTTTTGCAGTTGAGGTGCCATCTACAACTCCAAACAATTTCAATCCATTCCAAGCACTCAGACACATCACTTGGCACCTAGGGAAGCTATCCAGATCATTGGGACCTAGCTGTAACACCTCCAACACAAATCACGATCACCAGCTGCAAGTGGTAATCATGAGCTCTTCTAACTCTATGATTCATGCAATTTTTGATGCACAATAATTTGGCCATATGTTCATAATCATGCATGGAATGTTTTCCCTCAATTAATTGCATTGTTTGAATCGTGTATCAAAAATCCTAGTCTTCATGCAGAAATTAGGGTTCTTGAGGTTTCTTCGTGATTTCTTGTTGTATGTTTAATTTAAATGAAATTAATGGACATAGACATGATCGTGAGGTTGAAACGAGCATAATGATATGTGGATTGCATGTTGTAATCAAGTATTCAGTGAGATTGAGGAGAAAATGCAAATCTGGGCAAACCCAAAACACGCGCGTATTCTTGGTGTGTTCTTGGCGCCATTTTTAGAAATTTGAATATTTGAATTTTGTGATTTTATTTAATTGATTCAAAAATTAATTTCTCTCTGAGTTTTAATGATTTTGAGTTGATTCTTTTTTTAATAATTCACAAAAATGTTGAAATATTTTATTTTATCAAGAAATCCCAAAAATACTATTTATTTTATATAATTGATATTTTTGCAAAGAATTAATGTTTTAATTGTTTTTAACATTTAAAATATTTTTTCCACATTGATTTTGCAACTTTTGATGCTTTCTAATTATTTTGTAGGTCAATACTTAATTTTTGAAGCATTAATCCAAGATCACAATTTGTTTTCCATATGTTAAACAATTTTGATCATTTTAATTGAATTTTTATTCAATTAAATACATTTTTGGAAACAAATTAGGGTTTTGGATTAATTCAACCCTCATAAATCATTTTCAAAACCTTTTGGGCCTCTATTAGAGTGTAAGACCCAATCCTTTTTTGACCAAATCATTTTTGGGCCTCACTTATTGTATAAGTCCCGATACCGTAAAAAAAAAACAAACGGCGCGATCGTCGCCTTTTCAAAAATCAACTGGGCCTACCCTCGAGTAGTAAGACCCATTTCTTTTTCTTTAAACCTTTTGGGCCTCTAATAGAGTGTAAGACCCAACCCTTTGTAAATACAACCTATTTGTGGGCCTCACTTATTGTATAAGTCCCGTTGTATTTCCAAAAGTTCGACGCGATCATCATCCGTTGAAAAACCATATGTGCCTCTCCTTGAGCTATAAGACCCATTCAAAACGCTTGGGCCTCTATTAGAGTGTAAGACCCAACCCCCATTTTAACCAAAACATTTTGGGCCTCACTTATTGTATAAGTCCCTTTGCGTAAAAAGAAAACCTCGGCGCGATCGCCATTTTGAACGGAAAATCATCTGGGCCTAACTTCGTGTTATAAGCCCCACTCTTTTTCTTTAAACTTTTTGGGCCTCTTGAGAGAGTGTAAGACGCATCCCTTTGTACAGAAAACCTTTTTGGGCCACAGTCACTTGTATAAGACCCTCTGTACAAATTCAACAGTACAATCACTGGTAAAACCTTGGGCCTCTCCTTGAGCTGTAAGCCCCAAATCTTTCTTTTTCAAAGCACTTTCTCCTTTGATTTTGAATATACTGTTGTTTTCAATCTTTCTTTGTTGAACAACTAACCAATGAAACATGGAAGCTCTACAACCGAGTAAGTGTTTACCCGCTTTCATTTACTGCTTTCATATCATATAACTGTTTTGTGGGGCTGTTCGCTGTAAGTCTCCTTTCACAAACTCATATATATAACTGTATTGTGGGGCTGCTCACTGTAAGTCTCCTTTCATAAACTCATATCGACTGTGTATTAATAGTATAGATATTTAGAGTTTCCCCGGCAACTACGTCTAGCACTAGGTAAAGTCGTTTCGTTTATTCATAGAAATAGACAGCTAGATCCCAAATAGGATCACCAGATACAGTCTTCTCTTCGGCCATCCTCATTAGGAATTGTCAAGAAACTCTACTCCCAAAGATGAATGTATTCTCCGTGAATGGCATCTTTGAGTTTCTTCCAAATTCTCGAACTTTCCTGACTTTGATCTATTCTCAGTGAATAGCATTGCCTTGAATTTCTCGGGGTTTGGGGACCCACGGGCTTCTTAAAAGCATCGGCCTCCTCTTGGGCATCCTACAAGGACCCACAGGCTTCCTAAAAGCAACCCCGCCTCCTCTTGGGCTTAGTACAAGGACCCGTCGGCTTCTTAGAAGTATTCACAGCCTCCTCTTAGGCTTCGTATAATGATCTCTTCCTCCGGGAATGATAGCCTCCTCTTGGGCTTAGTACAAGGACCGATCGGCTTCTTAAAAGCTTCCAGCCTCCTCTTGGGCTTCGTACAAATTGTCCCAACGACCTCCTAGAGGTATAGGAACAGAACTTAGTAATCTTCATAGAACAGTCCTTTCGAGAGTCTACTACTGTTTCTCAAAGCATAGTACAAAAGATGAAACTCTAGACATGGACAGTCTGTTTTCCTTGAGTCTCAAAGACATTCTCAAGTGACCCTTTCGTTAGATAGGAAGGAAACCCGTAGACTCGGACAGTCTCAATACCCTTTGGATTTCCCCTTTCCTCAAAGAAACAGGAAATAACCCGGGTCCTCGAACCAAATCCTCGAGTACAGTGTTGCTCATATAAGAACTGATTTTCTCTTTTAAAATCAGTATACTGGATCTGTCACTCAACTAAAACAGTCACCAGCAGATAACCTCCTCTTAGGCTTTGTATAATGATATCCCTAAAAGAGCCGGTCTCCTTTTCGCCTCCTCTTAGGCTTTGTATAATGATCCTTCTTTTCCTCGGCATAAGTTAGCCTCCTCTTGGGCTTTGTACAAATGATTCTCCCCAGTGGAGCAAACCTTTCGCCTCCATCTCGGGCTTTGTACGAGATACAAAAAGGTTCTTATTGAGCCAAACAAATATTCGCCTCCATCTCGGGCTTCGTACGAGATACAAAAAGACTTCCTCGTTAAGTCAAAATAACTTTTAGCCTTTCTCTCAGGCTTTGTATGAGACACATAAAACTCCCTCGTTGAGTCAATCATCCTTTCGCCTCCATCTCGGGCTTCGTACGAGATACAAATTCCCTTTAGCAAGAGTCAAACTCTTTTTCAGCCTCCATCTCGGGCTTCATACGAGCTATAAAAGATTCTCCAGCTGAGTCAACTCTTTTTTTATCCTCCTCTTAGGCTTTGTATAATGAAATCCCCCACTGAGTCGAACCCTTTTAGCCTCTCTCTCGGGCTTTGTACGAGACACATATTAGCCTCCTCTTAGGCTTTGTATAAGAAAACCACTGGTTGATCCAATCAACCTTTTAGCGTCAAATATGTGCCTCGTTCACAGTAAACAAACATCAACAACTCCTTCCCTTTCATCTAATCGCTGTAAGCGGCAAGCCTCTGGATCATCTACATCTATGCCACTGTCCCTCTTTTAGCATAAGGAATTCCTAAGGAAAGATGGCATTGCTCTACACTGAGTTAAAGTCTTCTCCTTCAGGTTAAAAAACCCCTTCTCAGGAAATTATGGCATTTCCAGGATCCGCGTATCCTGGTTAAAGTAATTCTCCTTCATCCCTCTTTAGAGATGACAAATTCTCTCTAAAGTTAAGACCTTTCAGCTTCACATCTTGGGCTTTGAACAAGATACAAACAACCTTTTCGCTTCACGTCTTGGGCTTTGAACAAGACACCAAAAACACTCTTTCCTCCCATAGAATAGGAGGAACTACGAACGCTCTGATTTCCCTGTTTCGGTAAACGGGAATACGTAGGCATAAGATCGAAAGAAAAGATCTTAGCGAGCACATTAAACAAAAACCCAAAATCCCATACTTTCGCACATCAATCAAAAAACGTCCTAACATCAAAATATCTCTTCGAACAAAATAACCTGAGACAATCCCCGAATCTTTGTAGCATCTGTAAACCAACAGTTTTGACTGTTTAACCTCAGTATGCAAGCAGGGTTAGTTGGAGACATCTATTTCCCTTCCTTCATCAGCTTTAATAGGATAAAAAATGAATCGAGCTGTAGTAACACCAAAGAGCGATTGTGCTTCGCAACCACGTCCAAAAATTGCTCGCTACACCCACATCTCTTCAATTTTTCTCCTATAACCGCCATAGGAGTCCGAATATCTTCAACCCTTGTAATCAACTTCTGTCTGTTGCCTTCTTCCACAACATTAACAGACGGTCCTCCATGCTAGGGCATGGGATTGTGCTTAACATTAGTGCCTCGCTGAGTGAAAGTAAGATCTTTGGACTCAACCAAATCTTGAACTCTGTTCTGAAATGCATAGCAGTTTTCTATGGTATGCCCAGGAGCACCCTTGTGAAACTCACAATGGGCGTTGGCATCGTATCCGGGAGGATATGGGAAGACTGCTGGTCTCAAATCCCTGAGTTTCAAATGCCCACTCTGATATAGTTGAGAAAAAATCTGGCTATACGGCATTGGTACAGGATCAATATGCCTTCTTGGTCTTTTTTGCCTCTGTGGTGGGGCATTCTGATATTGCGGCGGAGAAACATTCTGATAATTTGGCTGCTGAGCAGGTTGTTGAAGTGGGGTCTGTGCAACTGCAGCCACTTGCTGATACAGTATATTCACTGGGGCTCTACCCCCTCGTCCTCTCATGACAACATTGGTTTCTTCATCCTTCCTTTTCACAAAAGGCTTTTTAACTCCGCTTGTAGAAGCAATAACAGCTTTCTTCTTCAACTGGCTCTCGATTCTTTCTCCTACTGACACAATCTCAGCAAAGTTGGGGAAGCTAGATCACATCATACGGTCTGAATATTGAGGCTGCAAAGTTCCCATGAACATATCCATCAATTCTTTGTCCAACAAGGGTGGTTGAACACGAGAAGCCAGTTCCCGCCAACGTTGAGCATATTCTTTGAATGACTCATTGTTGCACTGAGTCATATCTTGTAATTGAGTACGGTTTGGTGCTAAATAAGTATTGTACTGGTAATGTTTGAGGAACGCCTCAGAGAGATCCCTCCAGGTATTAATCTGTCTCTTCTCTAGCTGCATGTTGTAGCGAGCGATTTCGGACGTGGTTCTTAAGCACAGGTCGCTCTCTGCGGTTGAGTTTACTACAGGTCGATTCATTTTTTATCCTATTAAAGCTGATGAAGGAAGGGAAATAGATGTCTCCAATTAACCCTGCTTTGCATACTGAGTTTAAACAGCGGCCTGTTAGGTTACGAATGCTACAATGTGGGGGGCCTTTGTACTGGTTATTTGTATTTTCGCCAATACGGTTTTCTTTCTTTTATCTAGGCAGAGGGTTTCTGATGGGGAATAAGGATTAGGATGCTTAGGACTGATGTTTTTGGATTACTGCTTTTGAAATGGGATTTGAGTTTTTGTTTAGTGTGCTCGCTAAGATCTTTTCTTTCGATCTTATGCCTACGTATTCCCGTTTACCGAAATAGGGAAATCAGAGCGTTCGTAGTTCCTCCTATTCTATGGGAGGAAAGAGTGTTTTTGGTGTCTTGTTCAAAGCCTAAGACGTGAAGCGAAAAGGTTGTTTGTATCTTGTTCAAAGCCCAAGATGTGAAGCTGAAAGGTCTCAACTTTAGAGAGAATCTGTCATCTCTAAAGAGGGATGAAGGAGAATTACTTTAACCAGGATACGCGGATCCTGGCAATGCCATAATTTCCTGAGAAGGGGTTTTTTAACCTGAAGGAGAAGACTTTAACTCAGTGTAGAGCAATGCCATCTTTCCTTAGGAATTCCTTATGCTAAAAGAGGGACAGTGGTATGGATGTAGATGATCCAGAGGCTTGCCGCTTACAGCGATTAGATGAAAGGGAAGGAGTTGTTGATGTTTGTGTACTGTGAACGAGGCACAGGTTTGATGCTAAAAGGTTTATTGGATCAACCAGTGGTTTTCTTATACAAAGCCTAAGAGGAGGCTAATTTCCGCTAGGGAAAATCATTATACAAAGCCTAAGAGGAGGCTATTTTGTGTCTCGTACAAAGCCCGAGAGAGAGGCTAAAAGGGTTCGACTCAGCAAGAGAGTCTTTTATACTCAACAAGAGAGTGTTTTTCTATCTCGTACAAAGCCCGAGATGGAGGCGAAAATTTATTTGGCTCAATAAGAACCTTTTTGTATCTCGTATAAAGCCCGAGATGGAGGCGAAAAGGGGTGATTGACTCAACGAGGGAGTCTCTTTGTATCTCGTACGAAGCCCGAGATGGAGGCTAAAAGAGGTTTTGACTCTACAGGAGAATCTTTGTATCTCGTACGAAGCCCGAGATGGAGGCTGAAAGGTTTATTCCGCTGGGGAGAATCATTGTACAAAGCCCAAGAGGAGGCTATCGCGCTAGTGACTGTTTTAGTTAAGTGACAGGTCCAGTATCTGATTTTGAAAGAGAAATTTAGTTCTTATATGAGCAACACTGTACTCATGGGTTTGATCTGAGGATCGGGGTTGTTCCCTATTCTTTAAGGAAAGGGGAAATCCAAAGGGTATTGAGACTGTCCGAGTCTACGGGTTTTCTTCCTATTTAACGATAGGGCCACTTGAGAATGTCTTTGAGACTCAAGGAAAATAGACTGTCCAAGTCTAGAGTTTTATCTTTGTACTATGCTTTGAGAAACAGTAGTAGACTCTGGAAAGGACTGCTCTATGAAGATAACTAAGTTCTGTTCCTATACCTCTAGGAGGTCGTCGGGACAATTTGTACGAAGCCCAAGAGGAGGCTGGATTAAGAAGCCGATCGGTCCTTGTACGAAGCCCAAGAGAAGGCTATCATTCCCGGAGGAAGAGATCATTATACGAAGCCTAAGAGGAGGCTGTCAATACTTCTAAGAAGTCGACGGGTCCTTGTACTAAGCCCAAGAGAAGGCGGGGTTGCTTTTAGGAAGCCTGTGGGTCCTTGTACGATGCCCAAGAGGAGGCCGATGCTTTTAAGAAGCCCGTGGGTCCCCAAACCCCGAGAAATTCAAGGCTATGCTATTCACCGAGAATAGATCAAAGTCAGGAAAGTTCGAGAATTTGGAAGAAACTCAAAGATGCCATTCACGGAGAATACATTCATTTTTGGGAGTAGAGTTTCTTGACGATTCCTAATGAGGACAGCCGAAGAGAAGACTGTATTTAGTGATCCTATTTGGGATCTAGCTGTCTATTTCTACGAATAAACGAAACGGCTTTACCTAGTGCTAGACGTAGTTGCCGGGGGAACTCAAAATATCTATACTATTATTACACAGTTGATATGAGTTTATGAAAAGAGACTTACAGTGAGCAGCCCCACAATACAATTATATATATGAGTTTGTGAAAGGAGACTTACAGTGAAACAACCCCACAATACAGTTATATATATATATATATATATATATGAAAGCAGTAAATGAAAGCGTGTAAACACTTACTCGGTTGTAGAGCTTCCATGCTGTTTGGTTAGTTGTTCAACAAAGAAAGATTGAAAACAACAGTATATTCAAAATCAAAGGAGAAAGTGCTTTGAAAAAGAAAGATTTGGGGCTTACAGCTCAAGGAGAGGCCCAGATGATTTTAAAGAAAAAGAGTGGGGCTTATAACACGAGGGTAGGCCCAGATGACTTTTCGTTCAAAATGGCGATCGCGCCGAGGTTTTCTTTTAACGCAAAGGGACTTATACAATAAGTGAGGCCCAAAAAGGTTTTGGTTAAAAGGGGGTTGGGTCTTACACTCTAATAGAGGCCCAAAGTGTTTTTAATGAAAAGAGATGGGTCTTACTACTCGAGGGTAGGCCCAGATGATTTTTGAAAAGGCGACGATCGCGCCGTTTGTTTTTTTTTTTACGATATCGGGACTTATACAATAAGTGAGGCCCAAAAATGATTTGGTCAAAAAAGTATTGGGTCCTACACTCTATTAGAGGCCCAAAGAGTGTTTGACAAAGTTTGTTGAAAGGGAAAATCAACAAAACCCTAATTTCATCATTTTAAAATAATTATTCAATGAAAAATTAATTAAAATGATACAAAATCCCAAATAAGTTTGAATAAACAACTTGTGATTTTGGTTTTAGGTTTGAAAAATGAGGTATAAATCACAAGAGATATTAAAACTCATTTGGTCTTGATTTTTTCAACATGTATATTTATTTTTAAAAGGGTTTAAAAACAAATAAAAGGCATTTATTCACAAAAATATTAACTATATTAAATAAATAATATAAATCTAATTTTTTTGTGGAAATAAATATTTCAATATTTTTGTGATTTTTTGCAAAAAGAACCAATCAAAAATAATTAAAATTGAGTGAGTTATTAATATTCCAAATAATTAACAAAACATGAAAATAATTGGAAAAATAGCAAAAATGTGAAAAATCACAAAATGGCATGGGTGGGGTTTGAACCCATGACCTCAAGCATACAAGGCACGCGCCTTACCACTGGGGTGGTGATACATCCATTGTTTGAAACAAACCAACAAATATACAAGGCATGACTTGGTTTTGGCTTGCCCAAGGCAAGTTTTGGCTCAAAAACGTAAAGGTCATAACTTTCTCAATTCTTAATGGATTGAGACAAAATTTATATGTATCTGGGCCAGAATTTCACAAGGAATCCAATGGTGGTGGTGGTTTTTTCAGATCACACTCCCTCCTCAAAACCCGATAGTGGTTTTGAAAAGGACCTATAATTGCATTTTCTGTGCCATAGCTCAATACAGGCATGAATTACATGATCAATTAGCACAAACACAACACATATGACATGTATGAGAGATGCATAATCAATGGACTTCAAATGCACACATGTTTTGGTGACTGCAAGTTGAGATGCTTACCCTTCTTTGAGATTTTGGAGTTTTCTCAGCAATCTGCCAACTCCCTTGCTCCAGATATGATTTTATGCTTTGAACAACCTCAAATGATCCCTTGGATGCTTTGAGGATGATTATAATCAGCTGGTACCTGCAAAAACACAAACTGTCCCTTTCTTGCAAAAGGGGTTAAAAGTGACCAAAATAGCAACTCTCTCAAATGGTGTTCCAGATGTATGAAACCATTTGGGACAGTTCAAGGATGATATTTGGAGTGTGTTTGAGGTTTTATCTGGTTTGGAAAGTGACTGAATCAAGACATGGCTTGAAAAATGCACAAAAGTGCCATTTTGAGGTTTTGAGAGGTGACTTTGTGATGTTGTGATTACAGGTCACTTTTGATGGTTTGCACAGCTTACATATGATATATATGAGGTGTGTGTGTGTGATTGGTTTGAGTGGGATTGCTCTCTAGCTCAAAAACTCAGAATTACTTGCTTTGGAAGGAAAAATTGGAGTGAAAGAAGAGATTTTGAGGAAAGCATCTGTTTGATGGCTTTGGTGTACTCAAACTGAACACAAGTGAGCTCTATTTATAGTAGAGCAAGTTTGTTTTGGCTGCAACAGTGAATGGCAACTGCAGCAGAGGTTTGGCCAATGTTGTCCAATGAGAAATCAAGTCTTCTCTAGCCATTGACTAGAGGTTAGGGCTCAGAGCTGTGGTCCCCTTGGTCTTGGATAAGTCTTGACTGATTTTAGATGAGAATGGCTCAGTCTATGCCACCTTGATGGTTCCATTGAATGCTTCAATCCAAATTTGAAGTCTTGTCCCTATTTTGGCCATTCTAGGTTCAACATGCTAATCCTTGTTCCTTGGACCTTGGAGGCTTGGCTCAGTGATTGTCCCCTTTAGATTCAATCCTCAGAGGTGTCCAAGTGGATAGGAGCATTTGAAATTGGCTGATTTTGGCAAATCGAGCCAAAATGCAAAATCTGTCTTGCTTTGACAGATTTCAGCAAGGCAACTTGACAATGTCATATCTCATGGTGTAAGTTGAATTTGGCAATGTTCTTGGCCATTTTGGAAAGCTCTTACATGATACAACAACTGTTTGAACAAGTTTGGTTTTGATCTCTTTTGATTCCAAGTGAAAAATCCCCCTACATTTGGCAAAAAGTGAAGGCAGATTCTGACTTAGTGAAAATTTCACCAAGTGTTGGAAAAAGTGACATTTTCACTTTTCAGCCACTTTGATCACTCCATAACTCAAAATCCTTAATGAATTGGAATGACTTGTAGTTGAAGTTTTTGTAGATGATAATGAGGGCTACAAATCCATCTTTGGATGAGAAAAAATGGCCTTGTGGTTTAGGAGTTATGGTTCTCCAAAGTTGGTACCCTAGCCACTTTATTTTTAACTTAGAAAAATTTCTAAGTTTTTATGGTTACCCCTTTTACAAGTTATCCCATTTTCTTTGATTTTTCTTGATGAATGATGATTCAAATCATACATTAACATCATTTTAGGGTTAAAAATCCATTTTGGTGAAAAATCTCAAAAAGTCAAAGTTAACTTTTTGTGCACAGTTGACTTTTTATCAGATGAATTCCAAACTGTGCAATTCTTCAGGAAATCATGTCCTTGACCTAAATCAAACTTGATGGACATGTTACATGGGTGTCATAGGGTATATTGAATCAAGTCTTAGGGCTTGGGAGCATGTCCAGGTCAAAAGTCAAAGTTACAGTTGACTTTCCTCGCGAAACCCTAATTGTGGTGCAGATGAAATTGAAACTTGTTGCTCAAGCTTCTTGGATCAATCCATTGTTCCAAATGGATCAATATGGTATATTGGAGACCCTCAAATCATCTCTTGAGGTCTTGGCTCATGATTTGTCCCAAAAGTCAACTTAGGGGTGAATTAGGTCAAGAAACCCTAATTCCTGATTTTTGATGTATGCATCCCCTGAGGCAAAATTGACTTGATGAATGGGTCCATGAGGTTCCATGGAGTATATTAGGTTATTTTTTGGATCCTTGGCTTGTGTCCAGATGAATTTTTTCATCTGGAGGCCCTGGGCAATCAAAACCCTAATTTGGTGACACTGGCGATCGGGAGGCTTGATCCACCTAGAAGGGAGCAGCATTGTGCTTAATCCTTAAAGTGGGAGTCCTTTTGATCCATTGTGGATGTTTGAGAGGTTAGACAAGTTGAAGATCAAGTCATTCCTTGACTGATCCTTTGTCTAAAGCTGTGAGAGGGCTTGAAACCCTAATCCTGATTGCAGTCAATGCTCAACAATTCCTTGAGGAGATTGATGAGGCATGATGATTCATCCATATTGTGATGATGATTTGCACAATGATGGGAAATCTTAGTGGTCAAAATTTGGGGTATGACACATGTACCATTCCAGCGATGCCCCACTGAGGCTATCCTGAAAGTAGTGAATTAGAAGAGGGTCATCCTTAACGTGGGCAGCCATTTTGCGACAGTATGCTCGCAAATGAGTCTTAGGGCAGCTAAGTCCCTTGTATTTGTCAAACATCGGCACTTGAAACTTATGTGGGATTACCAGTCCAGGGACTAAGCACATGTCGACAGCATCCAAGTCGGGAGTTGTCTGAACCTCCAAGGCCTTGAATTTCTCTTCTAGTACGTGCAACCGGTCAGCAGATGGATCAGATCCAACAAGTTGAAGAGGTGGAGGTGGTATGTTGAAGGCATCAACCTGCTCGTCCGTATCGCTCATGGATCCATGATGAGCCGAGTGTTCTGACAAGTCTATGTGAACAGGAGGAGAGACTCCCTTAACTCCAGAAGTGCCTATCTTTTCAACCACCTTCTTGGCATTAGCCACTGTTTCAGCATCTTTCTCTTTCTGGGCAAGCAACATCATAGTTTCCAGTAGCTGATCCATTTTAGCCTTCAGCGAATCGATATCACTCCTCATTGTGTTCTGGTTTTCCTCGATCTGTTCCAACGTCATATTGAAGCTTTGGCGAGTCTCGTATCGGTGTCGAGTAGTCAGGTTTTCTGTTGGGAGAAATGATAGAGTTTATTGCTAAGTGCTTTTGGAAAACGAATGCAATGATATGTATACAGGATGGAATGCATTTGTTTTCAGGGAATCGTTTGAATTAATCATCAACTCATACAGGAATGTTAAGGAACAAACTGTTGCAAAGGAGATCAAGTCTCATTCATTCATAAGATTGTAATAATCAAGTGATACATAATCATCCAGACATTAGTACAATTCACAAAGCAATAAAGTACAGAAACAACATAAAGATTCAGAACTTGGGCCTTCGAGCCTCGCGCTCCTTCAACTCCTCCTTAAACCTCTTCAGCATTGCCTTACAAAGGCAAACAAAGTCGACGATGGCTTGAGGGGTAGATTCGTTGAGAGCCTCTAAAGCATCTCTATACTTCCATACCAAGGCTTCAGCCAACCAGTTACAAAAATCCGCTAGCCCATTAAGCTTGTTGCGGTACATATCTCTATCAGCTATTAGAATGTGAATAGAGCGTTCATAACCAGTACATTCATCAAGCACCTTTTTCCTTGCGGAGGCCCAAATATCTTTGTCCGCCAGGACAGCCTCAAGATGATTCTTCTGCTCTTCCGCAAGCCTTTTGAGATTATTCAGCTCGCCACACACTTTGTCCTAATCTGCTGGCCCCATATAAGCAACTCTCATGAGATCCTCCATAAGTTGGCGTTCCATTGCTTCAGAAGCCTTTGACTGGCGTAAAGCTGAGCTTAGTTTTTCTATTTCCGCTCCCATCTCTTCTCTAAGTGCCTTCTTCCTTTCAGTGGCAAGGAGCCAAGCTTTCCTATTTTCAGCACACTTTGCATATGCCTGATCCAATTTTCCCTTAATCCTCTCTAATGCACCATCAACTTGATTCAGACAAATCTTAACTTTCTTCTTCTGTTGCTCTTCTTCATTGGCCTTACTTCCTGTTGCTTCTAGTTGAGTGTTCTTTCGTTGAAGCTCCCACTTCAAGTTATTCTTATCACTAGTAACATCTCGAAGCTTTGACTCAAGTTGCTCATTTTCCTTTACTAATCTGGCTATCGTTGCCTTGAGATCCTCGGCCTCCTCAATCGGGACGTGAGTAGGATTTGGCTCGGGTAAAGGCTTGGACATCTTGTCTTCAAAGGGCATCTTAATCTCTTTAGCCTTCTCTCTAGCCCATGCAAATTATGGTTCCTTGGTGATACTGTTCCTTTTTCCCAAGTCACCCTTTCCTTTCTTCCTTATATTCCTCCATGCTCTTATGACCCTTTCAAATAACTCCGGATTCTTAGTTCCCAAGTCATGCATTATGAAATCTTCCAAATCCTTCTCTATGGGGGGAGCTACCATTGGATACCCGAGCTGTCTAACTGATAATATCGGGTTGGTGTTGATACAACCTTGAGTTCCAATCAGCGGGATGTTGGGAAAATCGCTACAGCTGGAAATAACCTCGTCGTAGTCTTGCAAGTACCAAGAAAGGTCAGCAGATCGGAGAGATACCATCCTTTGAGCCCAGCTCTCATTGACTCGATCAACAAATGGTCCCTTGGTCGGAAGATGCATCATCATCCACTGATATAAGAGAGGTGCACATCAAACAATTGATCCTCCCTTCTTTTCTTGCCTCCAACTCAGGTAATAAAATACGTCAGCTAGAAGAGTAGGTACGAGGTTCTTAGTCAAAAAGATATGAACGGAAGTCACATCTACAAAATCATCTATATTAGGGAATAAGACGGTCCCATAGATGGCTAAGGCCATGACAGCATAACAAGCTTCCCAACTCTGAGCCTTTATGAGAGTGTCAGCTCGATTCATCAGGAACTTAGTAGGAAACCCCTTAACACCACCCTTAGTCTTTACCCAATTATCAGTAACATCTTTTTTGTGCATATGGAGAGCATCAGCTATAACCTTATCTTCCAAGGACTCATTTACACCCACAAACGGTAGCTTGCTCTTCATAGGAATTCCCACCAATTTCTCATATTCTTCAAGTGTGGGCGCTAACTGAAAGTCTTGAAATACAAAACATCTCAAGGAGGAGTCATAGAACTGAGCAAAAGTGACAAGTGCTCGTTGACCCACATCTTGATTCAAGATACGAATGAGCTTTCCATAATCCTTCCCGAAGTTAATTCTGAATACAGCAGGGATGCGGGAAACTAAGCCACGTAAATCCTCTAACTTAGGCTTTCTGAAAGTGTATGGACAGATACCCCTGATGTTTGTTCCCATAATTCCTGAATGCTTGTGATATAACTCTTAGATTCCCTGAAATCCACAAAATGTAAATGTTATGATATGAGTGCGAAATGCAGATGCAAGGTTACAACATCATCTGATTCTGAGGAAGGAGCTAGACACAGGATATCTCTGATCATCGGATCCCCCACAGGTAGGATCTAAACAGGTAGGTGCCTAGAGTTACAGATATATTTCAAAAACATTATAGCCACGACAAAGATTTGTCCGACTATAATATTCTCAAAACAATCAACTCTAGGTGAGGTCTTTGTATCTTCTCCACGAGAAAGATTCCTCGGAGGCGTCCACTACACAACCATCGACACAAGGGTTCTAAATAGGGTTCTCAGAATCTTAGATCGAGGTCGAAAATATTACTGTCAGGAAGTAATACGTTCGAGGGATCTCATCTGATTGGGGCATTCGCATTAACCCACAAAGAGTTAACACTACCAACCACCATGGGTAAATGGGTTAAGGTCCTTAGAGTTATGGATTCAAGCTTGAAAACATCACTTCCATGGCAAAGATTCACCACGATAATAACATCCCAAGCGAATCAACTCTAAGCGGGGCCTTCGCTTCGTCCCAACGAGAAAGATTCCTCGAGGGATTCCACTACACAACCGCCATCCTAATCCTAGGGTTATACTCAGACTCGGGTGTAGAACCGTCTCACAAAGCACCAATGATCAGAGGACCCCAACAGTGTCACAGGAAATAATAATAGGATATAATAGAAATAAGCAAGCAAGTAGACAACAGATAATCAGACAAGCAAGCAAACAAGAAAGGGAAGATAAACAAACAAGCGGATCTAACACTCACTAATCGAGTCAAGTTAGGCTTGACTCTCTCTAGCATAGGGCAATGCATGTCCCCAGCAGAGTCGCCATCTGTCGTACCTCGAAAAATACGATCCTCGCGATGGACGCGAAAAAAAAAGCGTTCGAAACAGAGTCGCCACCGAACTTTATTTATCCCATAAGAGGGAAAGGAAAATATCGATAAAACCTTTAAAAGGAGATATGAACATGGTCGTCACAACCAAATTCGGGTTCGGGAGTCGGTTACGCAAGAGGGAAGGTATTAGCACCCTCTACGTCCGTTGTACTCAACGGGAACCTCTTGATTCGATTCGTGAGAAAGGTTAGCTTGGTTTGTTTGTTTTCTTCTAAGGTAGATATTTTTTTCTAAAGGGAAAGTGGGTGGTTTTTTATTAGTGTGCTCGCCAAGGGTTGGGGGGCCTTGTGCCTACGTATTCCCTCGTGCAATGGGAAATACAGAGCATTCGTAGTTCGTGGGACTACGGTTGTTTGGTTGGTGTTTTTTAAGTGAACAAGTGTTTAGGGGGGCTAAACATTGTTTTTTTGGAATATAGTTTTAATCGCACGACGGTGAGGAGTTGGATTAATGTGTTCGTATGTTGATTGGGTGACGATTATTTGAACTTAAGAAAGATTCCTCGGGCCCAAGTAATCGGGAAAGCGAGTCGAAGAACCGGCTCTCTCTCTTTTTCATCCTTAATTATGAAAGAGTTTTAATATGGTTAGAGTATGTTGAATAGATGACAATTACTTGAACTTAAGAAAGATTCCTCGGGTCCAAGTAATCGGGAAAGTTAGTCGAAGAACCGACTCTCTCTCTTTTTCATCCAAGTGTTTCGAAAAAGAAGATTTGATTTAATTTATTGTAAAAAAAGGTTTGATGTGTAATCGCGTTATGAGTCTTTTAAAGAAGACAATTACTCGAACTTAAGAAAGATTCCTCGGGCCCAAATAATTGAAGAGAAGAATCGAAGATTCCATTCTACTCCCTTTTCTCCTTTTTTAGAAAAGTGTTTAAGTATGATTAAATGTATTAGTTTGATTTGAAAAATGCTCGATGTTGATTGAGGTTTGGATTTGCGTGTGAAACGGTTAAGGACTAATGGAAAGGAGGTCCTAATGGTTCAAGGTAAGGTCGATTGTGAAGCAAAAGCGCTCGACTTACAAATTAAGTGAAGGGACTTGATATGTGGATCAAGTGAAAGTTGGAAATTAATTGAATTTGATTTGGAAAATACTTGACGTTGGATCAAGCTTGTTTATTGTTGTAAAAAGGGGTTGATTTTAATCTTATGGGAGAGGGGTGTAATTAATCAAGTGGGAATAATCGAGCCATGATTAAAGTGAGCCAATCACATACATGCATACAAACCAAAGTGAAATGTGCAACAATTATCGTTGTATAAAGCCCAAGAGGAGGCATTGTGAGGTCGATTGCGATCGTGAAAACGATCGACTTACAAGGTATGAAAATGGCTTGACATTAAGTCAAGGTATTTGTTTGAAAAAGATCTTTGGTTTGGACGAGTTTAATATGAATAGCATACATATAATTAAAGCATGAAATAAATCCACATGAATTGAGTACACACAAAATAACTATAAAATAAAATAGTGGGATAAATAAATCAAGCACATTAGTTAGGTTAGTAACCTAATTCTAAATTAATTCTAAGGAGGGGAGTCCTAAACTAAAGTAAGTTCTAAGTTTCTTTTAGAATTAAAGTCCAAATAATTAATTAGACTAAATCAAAATGTTTAATAAAGTTAATCACTTAGCATTAACTAGTATTAAATAAAATGATTTAATAAAATTAATTAAAGCTTACTTAAATATATATCTTTTAGGATTAACAAAGACTCAAAACTAATTAGATTAAATTAAAATATTTAATTATATTAAAATATCAAAATTAATTAATATTAAATAAAATAATTTAATAAAATTAGTTAAATAAGAGTTGGGAATTAAATAGAAAAAGTGTTTTAGATTTTATTTAAATTAAGACCAAATTAATAATTAATTAAATTAAAATTCAATATTTAATAAAATTAATCATAGGTAGATTAATTAATATTAAATAAAAAAATTTAATAAAATCAACTAAATGGTTTAGAAATATATTATTATAAATTCTGTTTTTAAAATAAAATAGATTTTTATTAATGAAATAAAGTTAAGTTTTTAAAAACAAAAAAACAAGAAAAAAAGGCCAGAAGGTTTAGCAAACGGGGGTGTGGTTAAGACAAAAAACTAAGCCCAACATTCAGAAGCCCACGCTGGGCTGAGGGTTTACCATGGACCCTAGTTAGAATGGTTGGCTAAGGGGGAAGACTGGAGCGTTGGATCAAGCGAATCCTAGATCTAAGGGTCTGAGATGTAATGACCACGGTGGGACTGCCAAACGGTGCGCGTGGGATTATGGGAAACAAGGGGAACCGGTGACACTTGTCACCGGTGGGGGGCCACGTTAACTCACCCACATGAAACAAGGAAACGGTAGAGATGCGTCCATTTTACTCAGTTCATTCTCTCACTAACTTCACCTCTCTCTACACCTTCTCTCTCAACTCTCAAAATCCAATCACCGGAACCAAACTTCTCGCCGGAGAAGGCGGTGGCGCGCGGTGGCCGCCGCTGTCTGTCTCCGGCCAACCACCTGAAACACAACCTAAACCCACTAAACAGAACCCGTGGATTACAAATATGGATTCCGATTTTACGAAACCTTACTCTAAACCCTCGATCCCAAATAAACCATAAATCAGAAACGAAGTGAAAACGAGCAAATCAAAGCATGGACAAGCAAGTACGCATACAATAACAAAATTTTCAAGACAAAAGGTTCAGATTTGAAGAGAAAGAGGGTTCAGAATAGCTACCCTTTGAAGACTTCTCGCGAGGTTTCATAAAGTGCTCAGGTACTCGCTTCAAATCCTTCTTCTTCTATCTCAAATCCCCTTCTTTGCTTCAGTGTATGAAGTATGGCTTAGCTCAAAGTCTTCTAGAGTTTCAATGAAAAGCTCTAAAAACTTGTTGTAAGAGCGTTTTTCTGAGTAGGGTTTTGAAATATTGATTTAAGAATGTTAGCTGCGCTAGGGTTTTTTTTCAAACAAACTGAAATGATGCTCTTATATTGAAACCAATTAGGTTTAGCAGACCAATTTCTAAAATCCTCTGCAATCTATAGTTAGACCTTGTCTGCTATGAATTTGTCTTATTTCCATTTTTGTGTTAAGGTAGTTGTACCGTGTATTTCTGTTGTTCTGCTCTGTTTGCTGTTTTCATCATATGAAAGTGGTCTCTATTTTCTGCTTTTTGTTTTTGGAATTCTGACCTTAAGCTTGTGACTTGGTATGAAAATAGTTGACTCTTGGCTTATTTTTCACTGCGGATACGTAATTTTTACTGCTTGTAAAATTATTATTTTCCTGCTGATGTGGCTTTTATTGACTTAAGTTGACTTTTGTTATTTTGAGCTTGCTCTCAGTTGGTGAAATGGCACGATGGAGGCTTAGTGAATATCCTAGCAGAACAAAGAGGCTACCTTGGAGTTTGGTAATACTCAAAGATAAAGAAGTTGCGGCATGGAGTGCAATCAGGATTAGTTTGTGCTAGATGGCGCCTGACTTAGATTTTGAAGGCAAATTGGTATATTGGTAGTTTCTTGAAAACTTTCCTCAGGTTTTAGCAACCTAAGTTCCATCACCATATTCTTCCATTATTTATTTTTATTGTCAGGTTCTAATTTTCTCCGTATCTTATCTTATTTGGTACAAGGACCTTGGGTAATTTTGGAGGTTTGGATTTGCCTCATGAGAGTATTCTAGTATTGAATGCATTGCTTGTGGATTAGTCAGGTTCAAACCATGATGTGGAGCTGCCAACAGACTTTCTTTGAGCTTAGGCCAGCTGCTATACTTGTGATTCTTGTACACATTTTGTGAAGCAATTGTGAGACACTTTTAGATTTCCTTATGATTGTTCACCTAGCAGGTCTGTAGTAATGAACATGGTATTGAAGAGTGCTTGTTGAATTTTCTGATGAGTATTTCTCTTTTTGTGTTGAACTAATACAGGAGGCCTTAGGTACTTGTTCTTGAAGGTTTTAATCGAAGAGGTCACGGTTTGGGGGTTAATCAATGCTTTGTTTATGAGATCTTCTTGAAGGTATGAGCTTTGTCACAAGAAATTTTGGACTGTCAAATATTATCTCAGAAATAATGTTGACTTTGGAACATTGGAATTACTCTATCTCTTCTTAAGATTCTTGCTTTGACTAGGCATTAGAGTTTGGCTGACTTGATAACCACTAACATCCGTTTTGTATTTTGCAGCTGGAGTGAACTTGAGAGGAGATGATAATTGGATTCTCATTTTCAGGGCTACACGTAATACGTATGCAGATGGAAGGTTGGCTCCATGGTGAAAACACTAGAAGTGAGTATTTATCTCTTTGTGCTTTAGACAATACTTGTTCAACAGAAATGACTGTTGCAGATGGAAGGTTGAGAGGTTTTGAAATACAAGTTGTTGAGCTTTTGACTTTGATTTTTGGTTGATATTATTTGTATCATGGCTGCTGCAATTAGTATATTAGAATTTACAAGCTGCTACTATTTACTGTGTTTTCCCATGACTTTAATGAACTCAATTAATTAATGACTTTATTTTGCAGATTCGTTATTCTTGACGGGTCGATCAGCCTCGACAATTGCATCACTCTTGGCAGTAGCTTTCTTGGCCTCAAAACCTTCGGGTTCATGAGTACTATCAGTTTTGGAGTTGTGAGAAATCTTAAACTCCTTGTCCAAAACAACTCCAGAGCAGTCTGAGAATTTACTGGTAAGGGTTCCCGAACCAAGCTTCTAGTCACTAGCTTTCAAGCAACAATAGTCTTGTATCCTCCTAGTGCAGCATCATCACTAGTTTCTTGTAACTTCTAGCACATTCACTCTTGTGTAGTAATGCTCTTTCATTCTTTGCTGCAGCTGATTGTAGTGTGGTGTGCACATTTTTGTTGATTGTTTTGGAATCATACGATGCGACTTATCGTTTTTCTCTTGGTATGGCTTGCAGCGTGTGTATGAATCAAGTTGTGTCACTTTTGGCAGCTAGTGTACTGCTTGGAGTCTTGAGAGAATCTTGACATGAACTGACTTGTTGGATATCTTGATCTCTCTTAGGCTTAGATTCTTGTATCATGTCATTTTATAGTCATTGTAATTTGTATAATTTTGAACATGACTTTGAAATGCAAACAATTTGAACTCAATAAATTTGCAATTCTTGATTTTGAGCCCTTGTATAGAAATTGGTGTGGTGCCTTTAGCAAAGACTTGAATTTCCATTAGAATGGAAACTCTGCACTTTTAGAGAACTTGCAGTTGTCTTATAACTTCTCAGTTCAATTCATTGGTTTAACATCCTTGAATCCAAATGATATGAGCGTTGTGAAATTGGCCTTCCAATGAAGTTCAACTCTTTGGTTTCAAATCTTATCATAAATTAGAATTCAAACCAAATTTAAATATATCTTGGTATAACACTCTTGGACACCACTTGATCATAGCTTGAAAAAGATATAGGTCACGGCCTAGAAACAAACAAGGGATTTTAAAGCTCATCCCATGTGACTTGCAACAGCAAATGATCATAAAGTCCAAACATTAATTCAAACACGACTTAAAAACCTTTAAAAGCCTAGTCATGACTTGTCAATCATTAACCATAATAAAGCTTAAAACGATTTTCAACCATGACTTAACTTGCTTTGGAGGTAAGCTTGTTTTTATAGTTTGGAAATAAATCCACTCATGACTTGCAACTATGGTACAAAGTTCAACTTGAAGGCTTTTGATGGTTTTGTAGAGTATGTCTTAAAAATTGACTATGGTAATTAAAACATATATTTTCTCTTGTTTCTATTTGAGTCCCACACACTTTGCAAGAGACAATTATCACAACAATCACAAACAAAATCTCCATAACCTAAATTTCATAGGATCACGACTAAAGGCCAGATGATTAGCGTGAGAGAGATCATGAAGCAGCACGCCTGCTTGGTATAAGAAAAATGAGGGTGTAGGACAAATTTGGGGTATGACACCAAGGCTCTAACCTTTCGATCCATAAGCAGGATTACCTTCCAAACTAAATCTCCATGTCAGAAGGTCTTGATTCTAACCTTTTTATTATAAGACTTCTCCACTCTTTTCTTCTGTCTCTTTAAAAGTTCTAAGGCTTTAAGTCTTTCCTCGTCCAAATCTACCAGTTCGTCTAACATCATATTCCAATAAAGCTCAGAAGGAATTTCATGATGTCTCTGAATCCTAGTCGAATGGAGCTATATCTCAGCAGGTAACACTGCATCGTGACCAAAAGTCAATCGAAAAGGAGTAGTGTTAGTTGCTTTCTTGGGAAAGGTTCGGCATGCCCAGAGGATCTGGTCCAATGTCATATGCCAATTTCTAGGCTTTTTTCCCACATGTTTCTTGATTATACCAATCACCACTTTATTAGCTGCTTCGACTTGACCGTTAGCCTGGGCATAATAAGGTGTAGAGGTTAAGAGTTTGAAACCCATCTCTTTTGCAAACTCCTGCATCTTTCGACCAGTAAAGACTGATCCTTGATCTGTTGTGATCGTTTCTGGGATTCCAAACCTGTAAATGATGTATTTTTGAATGAACTCGATCACATCCTCTTGAACCACATTTGGTAATGGTACCGCCTCGATCCACTTTGTAAAGTAGTCGATCCCTACCAAAATGTATCTCTGATTCTTGGAGGATGCCGGTCGAATCTCTCCAATCAGATCCAAAGCCCAACCTCTAAAAGGTCATGGCTTGACTATGGAATGCAACTCACTTGCAGGGATATACTGTATGCCAGCATGAACTTGACATTCTTGGCAACCCTTGGCGAATTCAATGAAATCTTTTAGCATCGTAGGCCAATACATGCCTTGTCGAAACAATAGCCACTTCATCTTATGGCCTACCTGATGCGCCCTGCATGCCCAACTATGGACAGTAGAGAGGGCCAGATATGCTTCTGTTTCACTAAGAGACTTAAGTAAGACCCCCTCAGGGGTCTTTTTAAACAATTCATTGCCTAGAAGGACATAACTTAAGGCTTGATACCTAACCTTTTGCTCTGTGGATGCTGTCGGGTTTTTCAAATAATCGACTATAGGCTTCCTCTAGTCTTTATCCGTCAAGCTGTCTATTGCAAAAATCTCAAAATTTTCTTTCGTCAGCAAATCCAAGCTTTGTCACTTCTAGGTCTGATGGGCATAATCCAACAGATACCACTTTACCTCTAGCTTCGATTGCCTCTTGTAAATTTTCCTTCGAAACATTATACCCAGAAGCAACCTGAGCCAAGTTATTGGCCACTTGATTCTCTAGTCGAGGTATGTGTCGAATGCTCACTACTTCGAATCTCTTCAATAGTCTGTTGGCCACTACGAAGTACATGATAAGATTCTCCTTAACACATTTGTACTCCTTTGTAATTTGCTTTATGACCAACTCTGAGTCTCCCATTATTTCGACTCGAGTTGCCCCTAATTCTAACAAAATTTCAAGTCCAGCTATTAAGGCTTCATACTCAACCTCGTTGTTGGAACAAAATCCTTTGACCCTGTACTTGAATTTTGTTGGAATTTTATCTGGAGAAATAATCAGCACACCTATACCTATGTCATCTTTGTGGCTGGAGCCATCGAAGTATAACTTCCAAGGTTCCAATTCGACATAATTCAACATGCTTTTGTTTATGGAGTGGTCGACTATAAAGTCTGCTACCACTTGTCCCTTAACCGCCTTCAGAGGCTTATACGTTAAAGAGTACTCAGTCAATGCTAGTGCCCATTTACCGATTCGACTATGCAAGATAGGTTTTGACAACATGTACTTAATAACATCGAAATGAGACGAAACATAAACATCAACTGGCTTTATATATTGCTTCAATTTTGTACAAGAGAAATACAAGCATAGGCATAATTTTTCTATCATGCTATACCTAGTTTCTGCATCATTCAAAACTCTACTGAGGTAATAAATGGCTCTTTCGACACCATCCTCATCCTCTTGAGCCAGCATGCTCCCTATGGTTTTGTCTAATGTCGCTATGTACAATCTCATACTCCTATACCTACAAGGTGGGGAAAGAATTGGGGGATGACTCAGGTATTCCTTGATCTTGTCGAAGGCCGCCTGCTGCTCCGGCCCCCATTCGAATCCATCTTTATTAAATCGAAGCAATGGTGAAAAGGCCTGCGTTTTTCCACTTAGGTTCGATATGAATCTCCTCAAGAAATTGATCTTGCCCAGCAGCGACTGCAGCTCCTTTTTCGTTGATGGCACTTTCGCTTCCATGATGGCCTTGGTCTTATTCTGGTTGATCTCGATCCCCTTTTTATGGACCACAAAGCCTAGAAAATCCCCTGCCTGCACACAAAACGCACATTTAAGAGGATTCATTTTAAGACCATGCCTTCTCATCCTTTCAAAGGAGTGTCGAAGATGGTCTAAGTGACTCTTCCCTGAAACAGACTTAACCACGATATCATCGATGTATATTTGCATGAAAGTCTCTATATAATCATGGAAGATTGAGTTCATTGCTCGTTGATATGTTGCCCCAGCATTTTTGAGGCCCAAAGGCATCACCACCCACTCGTAGGTGCCTAAGGCTCCAGGGAAACCAAAAGCTGTTTTGGGGACATCATCTTCAGCAATGAATATTTGGTTATAACCAAAGTACCCATCTAACATACTGAGATACTCATGTCCTGCGGCGGAATCAACTAACATTTCTGCCACAGGCATAGAATACTCATCCTTAGGAGTTGCAGAATTTAAATCTCTAAAGTCTATGCAAACCCTCAAGGAACCATTCTTTTTAATAACAGGTACAATGTTAGCTAACCATTTGACATAGCTGACAGTGTGGATAAACTTGCATCGAAGGAGTCTTTCAACTTCCTCCTTTATCTTTGAGAGAATCTCTGGGGCAAACCGTCTTGGATTCTGTTTAACTGGCTTCTTCCCAGGCTTGATCGGCAACCTATGTTCGACCAACTCTCTACTCAAACCAGGCATCTCATCGTAGTCCCAGGCGAAACAGTCTTTAAACTCCTGCAACAACTGGGTAATTTCGACCTTAAGTTGTGGGTCAAGCTTGGCACTAACATATGTTGGCCTTCTGGTTGCCCCTTAGCCTAGGTCGATTTCTTCTAACGGATCTTGCGCCAGCATCTTAACATTATTTGCCAGCGGATCTTTTTCAAATCCCAAAGGCTCATCGTCATAAATAGCGTCAAGCCTCTGGCCTCGTTCTACACCCTGAACCTTATCAGGTGGCTCAGGGTCGAAGTCCTTACCAGGACCATCTTGGTGGGATTCAGGATTGGCTTCGCCAGCCATATATTCGTTAGCAGCCTCCAAAGCCGCTTGTAGTCTGGTTTTAGCCACGTAGGCCGAAATTCTTCTCAATGCTTCGAACTCGATCATTATCACTGAATTCACTTCCCCACCCTGTAGGGTCTATTGCAGGCTCGCCAAGGTACGAAAGTCTTTCCCCTGGAACCTCCTTATCCCAACGGAAACCCTCGACGGGATGTAAGTACAATGAGCAAAATGTCTCGTCGTTTGGGACAAACTCAAAATCGGCTGGACCACAGGGGGCAATGTGAGCCAAATGTTTGTCGAACTGACGTCTGTCTACATGATTGATTGGTGCTTTAAAATACCCCTGGTCAGCCTCAATGTTTTCGACTATGCCGTCTGGTCTCCAGATGGTGATGCATTGATGCATTGAAGATAGCACTGCACCAATGCCATGTATCCACTCTCGTCCTAAGAGCAGATTGTAGTTGGCTTTTGTTTCTACTACCATGAAGACAGTAGGCCTAGTGATTGTCCCCACTGTTAAGTCGACTTGTATCACCCCCAGAGTAGAGAGAAATTTTCCTTCGTAATTCGAAAGAACCATGTTATGTGGCTTAGTGTCAGTATCGTACTTTCCAATCTTGCTCAGTAAGAAGTGTGGCATCAAGTTCACTGTTGCGCCACAATCGACTAATATTTTATTTATTGGCACATTCTCCACCTTGCCAGTAATGTAGAGGGGCTTTAGGTGACTCCTCATTTCCTCTGTGGGTCGCTCAAAAAAAGCGTTCTGCTCTTCGACACACCCATTGTTCATAATATAGTAGTATACCGGCTTGTGTGCTGCCATCTCTGCCTCAGTGCAGGTATCCAAATCTTTGACTTCAGTGAGCTGGTCGAACTCTCTGGGCATCACAGATACCACATTGACTATGATGTCAAGAGAAGCATCAGATTCGGAGTCGAAGTTGTCTGTCATTTTGTCATCCTCTTCGACAGCCTTCTCAGGTTTATCCTCTTGAGAGGCAAACAGTTTTCGTCCTACAGGTATTTTTTCAGCAACCCTCGTTGGATTCCCTCCATTATTGTCAGTAGGGATATTAGTACTGGACTCTCCTTGATCCTTCGACTGGGCCTCCCTGAGAGCCTTCCTTCGACGTTTCTCTCTCCTCCATTGAGATCGCGACATCGGGTTCTTCCCCTTATAGTTTTCAGAAACATACGCCGATTTATTAGAAGTCTGAAACTCCTTTCGATATTCTACTGAAGAGCCTCTACCCACATCAAACTTCTGCCACTTTCTCTGACCTTTTTCCTTTCCTTTGACAGGTTTCATCCAGCTCCCTATTGGTGTATAGCTTGTTGGTTTGAAGGTCCTAGGTCTGGCCCCTAGGAACTGTGTTTTTCCTCCCAACTGTTTTGAAGAGGACCTTCTAGGGTCGAAACCCCTTTGACCCTGGGACATTCCTTGCTCCCTTCTTTCTTTAGCCTTCCTAACCCCATCAATATTATGGGAAGCTTTCTGATCGGAGATTTCACTGCATCTGGGGCATAACATGAGGCCTGATCCCTTCTTTTGGCAGCGGTGAAGGAATCCAATGATAGTTTCATCCTGTTTTGGATACGCCACTTTGTTATGCTCCTCTTGGCAGCTTGCTTCATCAGCCTCCCTGGTCTTATGTTGTGTAATCTCGACCATATTTATGTCCATGTCGACATCAGCACCAAGATTCAGATCGCAGAAGTCCATATCAAGGCCCTCAGCAGCCTTGTCCATCTTAACGAAACTCTCAACAGTTTCTTTAGTAACCAGCATCATGTTGGAACCCTCAGTAATCCCATCATTTAAGCCCTCAGTGGTTTTGTCGAAACCCTCCACGACCTTGCTCATGAGTTTCTCTACAGCATAAATGTCAAGGTCTTCAGTAACTTTGGCTATCACAGCGTTATTGGCAAAATCTTCAGTAATTTCCACCATATGTATCTCTGGCTCAGCATAATGGGCCTCTGCTGTTGGCAATGGGTCGGAGTCAATTTTCATCTGACCTTTGCTCTTCTCTCCGAATTTCAGCCTGCCCTCCTGAATAGCATTTTGCACCAGATCCCTGAAAAGAAAACATTGAGAAGTTTTATGACCAAAAAAATTATGGTACTTACAAAATCCTCTCTTTTTTCTTTGTTCTAAAGGTGGCATTTTAGCGCCAGGAGGCACTATCATCTGCCCATCTTTCACCAACAAATCAAAAATTTCATCACATTTGGTGATATCGAAAGTGTATGTTTTCTTGGGAAACTTATCATTCTTTTCGGATTTGCCAGAATTTTTTCCAGTCGAAGGGGCTAACATTTTATAAGCATACGGAGGACCTTGCTTTAACTCAGCAACGTCTACCTCACTCTCGTCAAAGTATAATGGTTCGTCGTACAAACCTTCGATATCCTCATTATATTCAACATAAGCTACCTTTTTACCCTTATTGAACTTAGCCTTTTCGTCTTTTAGACGTTCTAACTGTCGAACCCTATCAGCCAATTGGGCTATGTCTCTCAGATACTGGGTATCCAATTTCTTTCTAATAGAGTAATCAAGGCCACCAGTGGCCATTTCGACCAGTTCATGCTCTGGCACTTGAGTAAAACACCTAGCCTTAAGTAATCGAAACCTATTTAGGTAATCGTCTATTGGTTCAGTAAGCTTTCGCTTTATGCTGGCCAACTCCTTCAAACTAATCTTAGTTTGCCCCATATAGAATTGTTCATGGAACAAGCGCTCTAACTGGGTCCAATTACAGATTGAGTTAGGAGGTAGGGTTGTAAACCAAGTAAAAGCGTTTTTGGTGAGAGAACTTGGGAAATATTTCACCCTAAGACTTTCGTCATTTGCGATTTCTCCAGCCTCGATCATATATCGGGCTACGTGTTCGACAGTAGATTCAGTTGTATCTCCTGAGAACTTGGTAAACTTTGGGGCCTTCGTCCTAGGGGGTAATTCTGATTGCAGGATATAATCCACTATGGGTGAGGTATAGTTTGGCCTAGTAAAGCCAAAGTTCACCCCATTTCGAGCCATTATTCTTTCGACCATGGCTGCTAGGTTGTTATCCGCTGCTATGTTGTTACGTCGAACCTGTTGTACAACCTGATCAACATCTTGGTTTCTATTCACTATCACTACCTGTTGTTCCCCTTCTTCAGGAATTGGCCCTTGGTTCCTAGGTGGTTCGAGTCTAGGGAGTTCGACTCTAGGGGGTTCCAGGTTGGCCTCAGGCATAGTCTCTAGGTTTTGCCGTGGGATATTCTCCACCACCGTCGCACCTCGCACAGGGGCCAGCACCCCCATAAATTCTGCCATGCGTGCCAATTGCACCGTTAGTTGTTGGTTGGTCTGGGTAGTGTTCCGAATCAAAGGCTGGAAAATTTCCCCCATAGTTTGAGACAAAGTTTGTACCATTTGTAGATTACTCTCATCCATTTGTTGTCTTAAACATGCTATAGACGTGTTTGTTAGACTAGGACCTTGAGTGGAATATCCTATGCCTACACTTTGGCTGTTTCGACCCACATTTATCCCAGATCCTGACCCCTGTAATGGCGAAGACATTACATTGTCTGAGAATACTGGGGGGGGGGGAGGGGCATTTTGGAGGCTTTGCATTATTGATGTTGACATTCCATAAGGTGGATTCCTTGGTAAGGATTGTGAAAATCCTGGAGGAGGAAGATGCTTAAATGTCGAAGTTCCTCCTGGTGGAGTTTGGGGATTAGATGCTTGTGGGCCTATGTACTCCAAAACAGGTTGAGTGTAAGCCCTTATATATGTCGACCCTGGTCCTGTCATTGATGGGTCGGACATAACAGGAGGTGGGATTGGCTCTCCTGTCGAAGGAACTAGGGGTGGTACCACATCATTCCTAGACACATTTTAAGGGTTTGTGTTACTAGGTTGGGCATTCGAATTACTTGACTATGGATTAGAACCACTCCCTTGAGGATTTGGATTGTTTGGCTAACTAGTGTTCGTCGCCATTTTTCTAGTATATCTTCTCCTTGGTCTTTCTTCGTTTGTAGTGGCTACCTTACCACTTCTCAATAACATGCAACGAAGCTTTTTAAGGAGAAAAAGATTGATGAATGATGATTTTTCAAAATTTAGAAAAATATTTATATAGTTAGCACTGTCCCACTGGCCGTGCCAATTTGTTTACCGTGAAAATTGGTAAACAACCGCTGATCTTCCAAATCTAACTTTGGTGACTCACAGGATCGATCAGATTGATCCTAGGACATGTGCTAACAGTTGATCTAAGTTAAATTCTAAAGCAATGAATACTTCGACAATACTCGAAAAGGAAAATTTGTTGAAAATATAGTACAAGACAACACTTCAAAATGTGAAGTTAAAAGGCTGAAAATGTAAAAGGAAGGGTCTAACGTGTGCAATAAAGATCAAAGGTATAAAACGAAAGTAAGTGCAGAAACGTAACTAGCTTTAAATAAAAGATAAAAATTTAAGTAAAGATCAAAGTAAATTGCGTTAAAGGATAAATGGTGTTTACATCACGTACATTCTCAGAATACTCTTTTCTCAACACGCGGATACTATTGAGTAAATTTGGAGTTACTTGTACAAAGTGAACACAAGACCCCTAATCCTATTGCTAGGACCCTTATTTATAATACTAAAACTAACTGCTATAAACTGCCTGAAATAATCAACAAATGACAAGTGTCATATTGCATGCTTCCATTGCTTGGATACACGCCACCTGTCTTTCTTCAAGAGCGAACCAAAGTAACTACTCGCTCCTTCATTTGAATTTGAATTCCCAGCGTCAGACATCATTAACATTCTCGGTTGAAGGTTCCCCCTTCAACTCTTAGAAATATTTTCTAAGTCCCAAAAGATATCCTTTCCTCTTTGTCGTACCTCGAAAATTCATCGAAAATACGACCCTCGCGCGAAAGGCGCGGAAAACGGTTCGACAGAGTCGCCACCGAACTTTATTTATCCCAAAAAGAGGGAAAGGAAAATATCGAGAAAACCTTTAAGGAACGGATAAGAACATGGTCGTCGCAACCACATTCTGGGTTCGGGAGTCGGTTACGTGAGGGGAAGGTATTAGCACCCCTCACGTCCGTTGTACTCAACGGGAACCTCTTAGTTCGAATTGTGAGGAATGTTATCTAAGCTTGTTTGTTTTCTTCTCAACGATATGTACGAAAAGGTGAGGTAAAAGGTTTCGATTACTAAGGGAATGGGGTGGTTTTTGGATAGAGTGCTCGGCAAGATTATCGCAATCTCGTGCCTACGTATTCCCTCGTGCAATGGGAAAGTCAGAGCATCGTAGTTCGGCTACGGGGTTTGACGAAAAAAAGATGGTAGTGTGGAAACGGGGAAAAAAGAAAAAGGTAGCTCGCCAAGATTATCGCAATCTTGTGCCTACGTATCTTTATTCGGACGAGAATAAAGAATCAGAGCAGTCGTAGTTCGTGGTACGCCCACGAAACAAATGGGGTTAGGGTTTGAATTTTAGGAGACGAAAGATTGAATGACATGCAACCCAAGGGGCGTGCCTTGAGAGCAGTCACTCAAGAATCCAAGGAATGCTAGACTCCAAGAATTCAGTTCTTTCGTGATTTGATTGCGAAAATGTTTGATAATGGTTAAGTGTTTTAAGACGAAAGGGTGAATGAATAACAACCCAAGGGTGTGCCTCAAGAGCCATTCATTCGAAGATCCAAGGAATGCTAGATTCCAAGAATCTCCTCCTTTCGTTAGTTGATTAAAAAAACGGTTTGAATAAGATTGAGTCAAATTGGGTTGCGAAAAAAGGTGAGGATCAATACTAGTCCCTAGGGGTGCTCCTAGTAACGAAACCACGAGATGTGCAAGTGTGCATTTGACGACGAGGCAAAAGGCACTCGACTTACGAGAATGTTTTGAAGAGTGGCTCGACGACGAGTCGAGAATTGGTTTGGAAGCGGTTTGGTTTATTAAATGTTTTGGGGAGAATGACGATTATCGATAAACGAGACGTCGGCCTCGCAACCAATTAATCGAGGCATTACTGGGATGCTAGATCCCAACGACACCTTTTTCATTCGATTGATACATGAAATAATATTTGTTGGACGATGAAAGTACCACGTGGAATGCTAGACTCCAATGGCATTCCTTTGTCCAAATAGTTAAGATGAGTGTTTTAGGAGCGAAAGGTCGAGTGATCACCATCCAAGGTGTGCGCCTCAATAGTGGTCACTCAAGAACCCAAGAGGTGCGAGACCTCAAAAATTCAGTTCTTTCGCGGTTTAATTAAGAAAAATGGTTCGATTAGGTGCGTTAAGTATTTTAAACGGGAAGTAAGCGTTTGAACAAAAAAATGATTAGATAAGCACGAATACGAATATGATATGGATATGAATAAGAATGAATGATAAGAATCAAGATAAAATTCGACGGAAAATAAACAAGATAATGGATAATCGGGTGAATCAGAAAATAAGATGTGACGACCTCGTCTTAATCATGAAGTCTAAAAAAATGGTTCCATGTGTTTAAGACCTTCATTGATCGGAAATGAAAGGAATAAAATAAAAGAGTAAAGTGACGTAAAATCGAAATCGAAGAAAGGTCTCATCTCTAACCGATAAAATTTGGTTTTTAGATGTTCATCGACCGATAAAATGAAAAGTAAATCAAATGATAATAAAAATGAAAAAAAATCGTAAAGTGACCAAAAACGATAAAGGTCTCATCTTAACCGTTAAAATGTGGTTTTTAGATGTTCATCGACCCATAAAAATGAAAAGTAAATAAAATAATAAAATCGGTCTCGTCTTATCAAAATTTAATCGAGAAATCGATAAATCGTTGACTTTTGACTTTCATTGACCAAAATGAAAATAAAATGAAATAGGTAATAAAAAATGAAATAAAATCGAAAAAAGATAGGAAAAGGAATAAAGGTCTCACCTTTATCAAGATTTTAAATCGAAAATCGATAAATCATTGATATTTTGTTTTCATTGACCCAAAAGTTGAAAAAAGATAAAAGAAAATAAAAGTAGGCCTCAAATAAATCAAGATTTTGAATCGATTTGAGAGAATCAACTAAATCAAGATGGTTGTCATATCATTGGCCCAAAATGAACATAAAAGAATATACGAAATAAAAATTAAATAGAAGTTAGAAATTAAATCGAAAATATGAATAAAGGCATAAAGGTCTCACCTTTATCGAGATTTAATCGAGGATTCGATAAATCGATCGATATTTGGTTTTCATCGACCTAAAATAAATGTAAGCAACAATAAAAATGAAATAAAATCGATAAAATGAATACAAGAGGATAAAGGTCTCTCCTTTATCGAGATTTAATCGAGAAATCGAGAAATCGATCGATATTTGGTTTTCATCGACCTAAACTAGATGTAAATGAACCAAAAAATGATAAAAATGAAAATGACATGAAAAAAAAAAATAAAGGTCTCACCTTTATCGAGATTTAGTCGAAAAAATCGACAAATCCATCAATATATGTTTTCATTGACCCAAAATACTAAAAAAAATCTAAATAAATAAAATACAAAATAAAATGAAATAATCGAAATAAAAGTGAATAAAAAATGGTGGGCCTCAAATAAATCACAATTTAATCGGCTTGATTAAACTATGAATATCTTTATGTCATTGGCCCTAAAATCAAATATGGAAATGGAAATGACAAATAACAAGGGAAATAAAAAAAGAGGATAAACAAACAAATATTATTTTCTACAAAAAAAACGTTATAAAACTTTTGTTCAAAATGCAAGAAATTAAAAACCAAAGAGAAAAGAAAGGGAGAGGCGCAGCAACGTGTAATGAAGATGTCTTATGGTTTCATGGCCCATTTATCTTAACAAAAAAGGGTGGAGCAAAGACAAGGTGGGTGTGTAAAGAGTCACATGGGCTTCATAAAAAGGCCCATCATCTCATAGCTTGGTCCAAAAAGAAAAAATAAAAAAATAAAAAAAAACACCAAATGAACCAACCAAAGAAACACTCAGCACACTCTCTGAAAAGTGGAAAAGGCACATCACACTTCAAGATCAAACAATCACGCTCAAAAGAGAAGAAAAATCCATCTCCATCATCGCGCGAGCAAATTAAAAGCAGCAACAAGTTACATGAAGAAAAACAAAATGAATAGTATTCAACCGTCTTTCGCAACGAACTCGGTCAATCCTACCACGCCTTGACCTTGCTCGATTTCGCTCGTAAATGGTTTATTCAGGTTTGGTTCATTTCAGATTTGAGTGATTTGTTTGTGATTTCAAGTTTGTTTCCGTTTCGTTTCAAATCACTTCTTCTTCTCGTTTCTGGTTCATTTCTGAGTTTGCGAGTTTGGTTGTGGGTTTAGTGAGTTGAAAAAGGTTTGTGCGTGAGAGTGGGTTTTTGAGAAGGTGCGATTCGGATTGAAGAGTGCTTGGTGAGAGGTTGTTCTGTTGTTATTGAAGGTTTGTCGAAAGATAGAGAAATGAGGTTGAAGGTTCGAGTGACTGAGTGATGAAGATGAATTAGGGAGAGATTTGGGGCGGCTAGGGTTAGCGAAATGAAGGAAGAGGTGTTTGATTTATAGGAGGAGAGAAGGGTGATTTGGGAAAGATCGAGAGAAATTTGTGAGCTGGAAATTCTGATCTGGTGTCGTACGAACTGGTGACGGTTTTGTCGTGTTGTTGGCTCATGGTTTGTGAAATATTGTTAAGTGACTTGTGAAGGTTGTTGTTGCTGGTGCGTATTGCAGGTACAATGGGGTCCCATGATGTGGTTTTGGAATTGTTATGCTTTTGTGGCTTATTACAACAAATGATTTGCGTGAGAAATCCCCGGTTGTGATTTGCGTGAGAAATTTTGCTCGGTTACTCGCGGCTTTTGGACAAGTTTTGTGGGTTGCAGACGCTGCGTGAATAATTGCGACGTGCAGGGTGTGGCGCGCGAATGAAGGCTGGCCTGTGAGGAGGTCACGGCTTTGGTTTTTTCATTTGCAAGGTCGGAGGCTTGGTAAATTAAGGAGGATTGTGGGGTCTGATGCGTATTGGCTTGGTTGTAGTGAAAATAATGATGGTATTTTTGTATTCAAGCGCAGGTTACCATGAATAAGGTGGGATAGCATGTGTAGTACCTTGTGAAACATTGAGCGTGGCCTTTCACATTTTGTAATTTTAACCAATGGACCCCTTTTTTTTTATGAACGGGCTTCATGGAATTTTGAATTCTAGAACTTGTTTTTTTTTTAAATTTCAATGGACTTTATTAGCTTGTGAGTTAACTCAATTGGGCTTATAAAAAACTTAGAATGTAGACTTAACATAAGAATGATAATGATAATGGGCTTTTAAGAGATGATGAAATAAATTTGAAAGTTAATTGGATTTTTGGATTTGGTAGAATGATGGAAGTTAAAGTTGAATTTCTTTTAGAAGGTGGATAGTAAAATGGATAAATGGATCATTAAATTGAATTTGAGTTGGATTTGAAAAGTGGAAATTGGTTAGGAAAAAAAAACTATATTTGGAAATAATTATGGACATGGAAGAAAATGGATGGATATATGGTAAAAAAAATGGTTAAAAACTAGATATGACTTGAAAATAAAAATGGATAAAAACAAAAGAGGGATGAACATGTTTTTTTTTTATTTTTCTGAATATGGTTAGTGGACGGATATACAGATGAGAGTATATACAGGTAGGACAAATTTGGGGTATGACAGATGCCCCTATCTAATTGGCTTGAACCGAGTTCGATGAACTGATATGGCGTTCAACTTTCGAGGTATAAGACAATTAGATATAAAGAAGACCCTGAATTTGTCTGAAAAGAAAGAAAATGCTTGAGAAGTTGGAGTAAAAGAATAAATCTGACACCAAAAGGATGACAAACCTATCACCAAAAGGATGATAGTGAACACACACACACGCACCCTTCCATCAAAAGGATGGAAACGAGGTCAAAGCCTGCTATTATCGACGAAGTAATAGGGCACACACGTACACAGACCCTTCCATCAAAAGGATGGAAACGAGGTCAAAGCCTGCTATTACCGGGGAAGTAATAGGGGACACACACACAGCCTGCTATTACCGACGAAGTAATAGGGCACCCGACACAGCCTGCTATTACCGACGAAGTAATAGGGCACACGACATAGCCTGCTATTACCGACGAAGTAATAGGGCACACACACACAACCTGCTATTACCGACGAAGTAATAGGGCACCCGACACAGCCCGCTATTACCGACGAAGTAATAGGGCACACAACACAGCCTGCTATTACCGACGAAGTAATAGCGCACACACGCACACAGAGACCCTTCCATCAAAAGGATGGAAACGAGGTCAAAGCCTGCTATTACCGACGAAGTAATAGGACACACACACACAGCCTGCTACTACCGACGAAGTAATAGGGCACCCGACACAGCCCGCTATTACCGACGAAGTAATAGGGCACACAACACAGCCTGCTATTACCGACGAAGTAATAGGGCACACACGCACACAGAGACCCTTCCATCAAAAGGATGGAAACGAGGTCAAAGCCTGCTATTACTGACGAAGTAATAGGGCACACACACAGCCTGCTATTACCGAAGAAGTAATAGGGCACCCAACACAGCCTGCTATTACCGACGAAGTAATAGGGCACACGACACAGCCTGCTATTACCGACGAAGTAATAGGGCACACACACACACAGAGACCCTTCCATCAAAAGGATGGAAACGAGGTCAAAGCCTGCTATTACCGACGAAGTAATAGGGCACACACACACAGCCTGCTACTACCGACGAAGTAATAGGGCACCCGACACAGCCCGCTATTACCGACGAAGTAATAGGGCACACAACACAGCCTGCTATTACCGACGAAGTAATAGGGCACACACGCACACAGAGACCCTTCCATCAAAAGGATGGAAACGAGGTCAAAGCCTGCTATTATCGACGAAGTAATAGGGCACACACACACAGCCTGCTATTAGCGACGAAGTAATAGGGCACCCAACACAGCCTGCTATTAGCGACGAAGTAATAGGGCACACGACACAGCCTACTATTACCGACGAAGTAATAGGGCACACACACACACAGAGACCCTTCCATCAAAAGGATGGAAACGAGGTCAAAGCCTGCTATTACCGACGAAGTAATAGGGCACACACACACAACCTGCTATTACTGACGAAGTAATAGGGCACCCAACACAGCCTGCTATTACCGACGAAGTAATAGGGCACACGACACAGCCTGCTATTACTGACAAAGTAATAGGGCACACACACACAGCCTGCTATTACCGGCGAAGTAATAGGGCACCCGACACAGCCCACTATTACCGACGAAGTAATAGGGCACACAACACAGCCTGCTATTACCGACGAAGTAATAAGGCACACAACACAGCCTGCTATTACCGACGAAGTAATAGGGCACACACGCACACAGAGACCCTTCCACCAAAAGGATGAAAATGAGGTCAAAGCCTGCTATTACCGACGAGATAATAGGGCACACACGCACACAGACCCTTCCACCAAAAGGATGAAAATGAGGTCAAAGCCTGCTATTACCGACGAAGTAATATGGCACACGACATAGCCTGCTGTTACCAAAAGGATAATAGGGCACACACACAGCCCGCTATTACCGACGAAGTAATATGGCACACAACACAGCCTGCTACTACCGAAAGGATAGTAGGGAACACACACACAGGCTGCCACTCACCAAAAGGATGACACACAGACCAAGGGTTTATGGATCGGCGACACCAAAGGATGACGGATCAACACAAGCTACTACCACCAAAAGGATGATAGGAACTTCTTATTTGTGAGGACCAACACCAAAAGGATGAAGGTTAAACTGAAATAACATGGTTTAGGCTATCACCAAAAGGATGATAGTAAGGCAATTGACAAAAGGTCAGGTTTGCTGGGGATGTGATGATATTTATTTGGAGACATCAACAAAAGGTTGAAGTAAAGAATTCAATGAAGAAAGCCCACGAAAAGGAAAGGGAAACAGTGAAAAATGGATAAGGTAAACAGCGAAAAAAGGAAAAGGTAACCCGCCAAGATCTATGCAACTTTGTGCCTACGTATCTTTACTCGGACGAGAATAAAGAATCAGGGCAGACGTAGTTCATCCAAGATTCAATGACGAACGCCCACTGACTCGGAAGAATGTTTATTGGTTAGGATGAGGATGACGACCACATCAACAAAAGGTTGAGGAACACAACTCAATGAGGAATGCCCACTGGCTTGCTTGGAGATCACTGCTTTATCAACAAAAGGCTGAAGACTTCATGGGGGACGCCCATGAACTTGAAGAAAGTGCCCCTGACTGGGCTGAGGATTGCTTGAACTCTTGTCTTGATCATGATCGACAAAAGGTTAAACCAACTTCGTGAGGAACGCCCACTGATTTGAAGAAGGTGCCCTTGTCTGGGCTGAAGATCGTCTTCCAGTCTCGAGATTGATCCTGGATCTTACACATGTATGAATGCTTGAGTTTGTAATGATGTGCAATGCAAATGCTGACGCGCGGAGATGCAAGTGCTGGGGAAGTATGATTGGTTTTGGTATGCATATGATGCAAGTGATGCTTATGATGACGAATGCGATGCGTATGATGCACATGATTGCAGACGGGTGATTGGATAAGCTTGGAGGGGTGCCAACATGGTGGACTTCTGGTAGTTGCCAATGGGGATTGGACTTTTGGGCGGTGGGAGGGATTTGATTTCCTCGACACTCAGTTCGTTGAAGACGTCATGATTGAAGTAGACGAAGATGCTTTTGAAGCTTTGAGTTTGACCGCTTGTTAATTTGTTGGAATGTTCGTTCCTGAGAAGACCATAACTTCGTGCTTGATGATTGATAATGTCTGGCAAGGTATGCTTATCCAACAAGGCTTGCCCCAGTCTGAACATGGTAATGATCTGCCCCTGATTAACCAGTTCTTGACATAGTTGTATCTTTTAAACTTTGATGTGCTTTGAGATGACTCGCCCCTGATTGAGCTGTTGAAGGATTTGCCCCATACTGAGGGTGTTGAGGGAGTCTTGATTCGGGTCGGCACCACTGAAAGTTCAATTTCCTCTTCGATTGCCCCTTGTTGGAGTTGTCTTGAATGTCTAGCACTGATTTGCAGTTAAAATTGCACATTCACAAATGGTAATCTTAATACAATGCTCATGCAAGTTTTGAAAAAGAGTCGTTTATTGGAGTGTCGTGACAGTGAGACGAATGAACCGTTAGCCCAAGCGTGTGCTGATTTTGATGGTGTGAAAGATATAGCAAGGAGAATGACACCAATGCTGAAGATTAGCAAATATGGGGAGTCAGTTTTACGCAACCTCGCAATAGTATGCTTTCAGAATAAACCTCGCCTCAATTAGGTCTTTCGAGGGTCGTAACGTGGTCTGGTTTACGGTTTATGAAACAAAGGATATTAGGCTCAAAGTATGATTTGTACCCATCCCTTCTTCGTGATGATCTCCAGTCCTACGTTCAGTTAATTCTGTACATGTTTGTCTTCCAAAAGGGTTGACAGTGTAAGAGTGATGGCTCAAAATTTGCTCGAACTGGCAGTCACCTGATTTTGTTTTTGATGGATGTCAGTGACCCTTTGGTTTTGATATGGTGGTCATTGAGACTTACTTGGTTTTTGGTTGAGGATTCGAGGGTCTCTTTTGTTGTTTTGTTTTTTATCTCTATCTTTTGCATGGACTAATTTTGCTTGTCGAGTCCATCAGGGTTGCTTTGATTTTTGCCTAAGTCTCCTTTGAGGTGCTCGACTTAGCAGGCTTTTGATTTTTTTTTTGTCTTTTTTGGTTTTTGTTGGATGATTGTGATTGCCAAGTCATGGGTTATTGACGAACAACTGTCACGTCTTTTGGATTTTATCTTTGGGATTTGAGTGCGTAATTAGGATTAACTGAACACTACCCTGCCCCAGGTTGAGTGTAAGGATTTGAATATCCGAAGGAAACTGCTACTTCTTGGCTCGAAGTGGTTAGCTAGGGATTAACTCCTTGTCTCTCCAATGTTTGGGGGTTGAAACAATGCCTGTACATCATTGGCGGGATTCTATCCGAAAGCATACATTTTGCAATTATGGGTATTTCGTTTTCATCATCCTCCCTCCAAACATTGCTAACAACAGCTTGATATAGAAAGTGAAATGGATAAATGTGTCGGTGTTTTGCAGTAAAATGGAAAAAATGAGTGAATACGACATAACTGATTCAAAACATGCATAGTCATTACATTAAGAAAACCGAATATAAACGGCAACAAACATGCAAAATACAATAGTGTAAATGATGGAATGGCAACATGACTGCCTTCTTCGGGGAATGAACTTGACTTGACTTGTCTTGACTTGATGCTGGCACTAGCGTGGCGGCGGCATAGGGTTGTTGATGACGTTTGGAGCCTTCCCATTGAACACGAGATACTTCGAGTCGATCATGTCTTGAACCTTGTATTTGAAAGCTCTGCAGTTCTCGATCGTATGCCCTGGAGCACCCTTATGAAACTCGCAATGAGCATTATCATCATAATCTGGGGGGATGACAGTTGGAGGAGCTAGGTCCCTGGGAATGATTGCCCTCTTCTCCATCAATTGAGCAAATATCTGAGCATAGGTCATCGGCAGACGATCAAAGTCTCTATCAGACCTCCTTGTCCTCTGTTGATTAGGTTGGCGTTGTTGAACGACTCTCTGTTGTTGATGTTGAGGAGGATACTAATACCCTTGCTGGTTGTAGGATTGTTGCTGAGGAGCCTGTTACTGAGGCGTTGGAGTTTGAACAGCTTGAACAGTTGGTTGATAAGGCATTGGAGCGTATTACGCAGCAGCAACATACGGATATTGGAAGTATGGCATTTGATAAGGCATTGGAGTTGGAGCTTGTGGAGCTTGCCCATTCTGAGCATAGACAACATTTGTTTCGCCCTCTTTCTTTTTGAATCCATTGTTGAAAGGTTTCTTGGCTTGAGACTGGCTGCTAGAACCTCCTTGGATTTTTCCGCTCTTCAGACCCTCTTCGATTCTCTCACCGACAATCACCAAATCAGAGAATCCAGCAGAAACATTACTAATCAACTTCTCATAGTATTGGCCTTGTAAAGTACCCATGAAGATATCAATCAGTTCACGGTCAACCAGAGGTGGATGCACCCTTGCAGCTAGCTCTCTCCAGCGTTGCGCGTACCCCTTAAAGGATTCGTTGTCCTTTTGAGCCATACTCTGAAGTTGAGTACGGTTTGGAGCGAGGTCAGTGTTGTACTTGTATTGCGTGACAAATGCATCAGCTAGATCATCCCAAGTGCGCACATTGCTACGCTCTAGTTGCATATACCATTCGAGTGATGCCCCAGACAAGCTGTCTTGGAAGCAATGGATCATCAGTTTTTCATCTTTGGCATGGGCAGCCATCTTGCAGCAGTACATCCTTAGGTGCATGTGGGGACAACTGAGGCCTTTGTACTTTGGGAATTCTTGTACTTTGAACTTGGGAGGAATGACAACATCTGGCACCAAGCACATATCCAGAGCATTCAGAGATTTTGAGTTGCGCCCCTCCATGACTCGGAGTTTCTCAGCTAGATCACGACACATCTTCATGGCTTCAGAATCCTGAGCAGCAGTAGGATTGGTAATCGGGATAGCAGCATGGTAATTCTGGACCTCATCATACTGATCTACCAGGTTCTCTTCAGCATGAGGAATAGGAATCTGAGTGACAACAGGTTGAGCTTGCGGAATAGCTCCAACAGTAACTCCAGGGGTTGGAAGTGGTTGAGTGGTGGCTCCTTCAGCGGCAAGAGTGAAGTTCATTGGTATCCCATAAGTGATGGGGTTGGGAACAGGAGCTGAGAGCCTTGGGGGTGACCCTTGAACCTGTGCATTGTTGTTGGCGGCAGCGGCTTCACGTAGTTCTTCTTCTCTTCTGGCCGCCATGATGGCTTCAAGAATCTGATCAATCTTTCCCTTCATAGAGTTCATTTCTTCTCTGAAGGCAGCTTGCTCTTGCTGAATCTGCTCCATCGTTCTTCTTATGTTGCCTCGAGTTGCGTACTAGTGTCGAGGAATCAGCTTGATTTACTGGAGAAGGAAGGAAGTTGAGGTGAGATTCTGAGGTTGAAAATGCAATGCAAGATGCGTAACAGATGCAATGCAATGCAATGACATGAGATACAATGCAAGATGCAAGATCCAGGATCGCGAATCACAAGTTCAAACAATTTTGAGGTTGGCCATTCTCGGGTAAATGACCAAAGTCTCTGATCAAAGAAACCTTATAGGTAGGCTCTATGAGGAAAGTTCTAGATTCTTTACCCATAAACCCACTCACGGGATGGTTTCTACGTTGATGGATAAGGTTCCCAGGAGTACGGACACAAATCGCATCAGTGTCACGCAACAGGCTAGCTGCATTACGACGATAATGACGACAAGGTCTCCCCTGAGTGGGGTCCTCGTGCCAGCGCACAAGGAGCGAGTCCTTGGAGACTAACACTACACGACCACCAATATAGAACTTGGTTCTAAGAGTGGTTCATATAGTCACGAACCTTTCATGAATCAAGTCGTACGACAGGCTAGCTGTGTTACAACAGGATCTACGAGAAGATCTACTCTAGGGGAGCTTTCATGCTAGGCACTCAAGGAGCGAGTCCTTGGGGACCAACACTACTCGACATCCAATTCTAAACTATGTGTTCTCTCTGCTTTTACCAAAGCTCGGGTGTAGAGCTTTACTCATGATATTATCCCAAAATCCAACAGATAAGACCAATAGGAGAAAGCAATAAGAGAACAAATACGTAAACGAGAAAAAACATGCAAACAAAGATAACGCTCCTCAAAAATCACTCTAAGATAGGCTCGACTCTCTCTTGCATGAAGCAAAGGTCCCCAGCAGAGTCGCCATCTGTCGCACCTCGAAAATTCATCGAAAATACGACCCTCGCGCGAAAGGCGCGGAAAACGGTTCGACAGAGTCGCCACCGAACTTTATTTATCCCAAAAAGAGGGAAAGGAAAATATCCAGAAAACCTTTAAGGAACGGATAAGAACATGATCGTCGCAACCACATTCTAGGTTCGGGAGTCGGTTACGTGAGGGGAAGGTATTAGCACCCCTCACGTCCGTTGTACTCAACGGGAACCTCTTAGTTCGAATTGTGAGGAATGTTATCTAAGCTTGTTTGTTTTCTTCTCAACGATATGTACGAAAAGGTGAGGTAAAAGGTTTCGATTACTAAGGGAATGGGGTGGTTTTTGGATAGAGTGCTCGGCAAGATTATCGCAATCTCGTGCCTACGTATTCCCTCGTGCAATGGGAAAGTCAGAGCATCGTAGTTCGGCTACGGGGTTTGACGGAAAAAAGATGGTAGTGTGGAAATGGGGAAAAAAGAAAAAGGTAGCTCGCCAAGATTATCGCAATCTTGTGCCTACGTATCTTTATTCGGACGAGAATAAAGAATCAGAGCAGTCGTAGTTCGTGGTACGCCCACGAAACAAATGGGGTTAGGGTTTGAATTTTAGGAGACGAAAGATTGAATGACATGCAACCCAAGGGGCGTGCCTTGAGAGCAGTCACTCAAGAATCCAAGGAATGCTAGACTCCAAGAATTCAGTTCTTTCGTGATTTGATTGCAAAAATGTTTGATAATGGTTAAGTGTTTTAAGACGAAAGGGTGAATGAATAACAACCCAAGGGCGTGCCTCAAGAGCCATTCATTCGAAGATCCAAGGAATGCTAGATTCCAAGAATCTCCTCCTTTCGTTAGTTGATTAAAAAAACGGTTTGAATAAGATTGAGTCAAATTGGGTTGCGAAAAAAGGTGAGGATCGATACTAGTCCCTAGGGGTGCTCCTAGTAACGAAACCACGAGATGTGCAAGTGTGCATTTGACGACGAGGCAAAAGGCACTCGACTTACGAGAATGTTTTGAAGAGTGGCTCGACGACGAGTCGAGAATTGTTTGGAAGCGGTTTGGTTTGTTAAATGTTTTGGGGAGAATGACGATTATCGATAAACGAGACGTCGGCCTCACAACCAATTAATCGAGGCATTACTGGGATGCTAGATCCCAATGACACCTTTTTCATTCGATTGATACATGAAATAATATTTGTTGGATGATGAAAGTACCATGTGGAATGCTAGACTCCAATGGCATTCCTTTGTCCAAATAGTTAAGACGAGTGTTTTAGGAGCGAAAGGTCGAGTGATCACCATCCAAGGCGTGCACCTCAATAGTGGTCACTCAAGAACCCAAGAGGTGCGAGACCTCAAAAATTCAGTTCTTTCGTGGTTTAATTAAGAAAAATGGTTCGATTAGGTACGTTAAGTATTTTAAACGGGAAGTAAGCGTTTGAACAAAAAAATGATTAGATAAGCACGAATACGAATATGATATGGATATGAATAAGAATGAATGATAAGAATCAAGATAAAATTCGACGGAAAATAAACAAGATAATGGATAATCGGGTGAATCGGAAAATAAGATGTGACGACCTCGTCTTAATCATGAAGTCTAAAAAAATGGTTCCATGTGTTTAAGACCTTCATTGATCGGAAATGAAAGGAATAAAATAAAAGAGTAAAGTGACGTAAAATCGAAATCGAAGAAAGGTTTCATCTCTAACCGATAAAATTTGGTTTTTAGATGTTCATCGACCGATAAAATGAAAAGTAAATCAAATGATAATAAAAATGAAAAAAAATCGTAAAGTGACCAAAAACGATAAAGGTCTCATCTTAACCGTTAAAATGTGGTTTTTAGATGTTCATCGACCCATAAAAATGAAAAGTAAATAAAATAATAAAATCGGTCTCATCTTATCAAAATTTAATCGAGAAATCGATAAATCGTTGACTTTTGACTTTCATTGACCAAAATGAAAATAAAATGAAATAGGTAATAAAAAATGAAATAAAATCGAAAAAAGATAGGAAAAGGAATAAAGGTCTCACCTTTATCAAGATTTTAAATCGAAAATCGATAAATCATTGATATTTTGTTTTCATTGACCCAAAAGTTGAAAAAAAATAAAAGAAAATAAAAGTAGGCCTCATATAAATCAAGATTTTGAATCGATTTGAGAGAATCAACTAAATCAAGATGGTTGTCATATCATTGGCCCAAAATGAACATAAAAGAATATACGAAATAAAAATTAAATAGAAGTTAGAAATTAAATCGGAAATATGAATAAAGGCATAAAGGTCTCACCTTTATCGAGATTTAATCGAGGATTCGATAAATCGATCGATATTTGGTTTTCATCAACCTAAAATAAATGTAAGCAACAATAAAAATGAAATAAAATCGATAAAATGAATACAAGAGGATAATGGTCTCGCCTTTATCGAGATTTAATCGAGAAATCGATAAATCGATCGATATTTGGTTTTCATCGACCTAAACTAGATGTAAATGAACCAAAAAATGATAAAAATGAAAATGACATGAAAAAAAAAAATAAAGGTCTCACCTTTATCGAGATTTAGTCGAAAAAATCGACAAATCCATCAATATATGTTTTCATTGACCCAAAATACTAAAAAAAATCTAAATAAATAAAATACAAAATAAAATGAAATAATCGAAATAAAAGTGAATAAAAAATGGTGGGCCTCAAATAAATCACAATTTAATCGGTTTGATTAAACTATGAATATCTTTATGTCATTGGCCCTAAAGTCAAAAATGGAAATGGAAATGACAAATAACAAGGGAAATAAAAAAAGAGGATAAATAAACCAATATTATTTTCTACAAAAAATACGTTATAAAACTTTTGTTAAAAATGCAAGAAATTAAAAACCAAAGAGAAAAGAAAGGGAGAGGCGCAGCAACGTGTAATGAAGATGTCTTATGGGTTTCATGGCCCATTTATCTTAACAAAAAAGGGTGGAGCAAAGACAAGGAGGGTGTGTAAAGAGTCACATGGGCTTCATAAGAAGGCCCATCATCTCATAGCTTGGTCCAAAAATAAAAAATAAAAAAATAAAAAAAACACCAAATGAACCAACCAAAGAAACACTCAGCACACTCTCTGAAAAGTGGAAAAGGCACATCACACTTCAAGATCAAACAATCACGCTCAAAAGAGAAGAAAAATCCATCTCCATCATCGCGCGAGCAAATTAAAAGCAGCAACAAGTTACATGAAGAAAAATAAAATGAATAGTATTCAACCGTCTTTCGCAACGAACTCGGTCGATCCTACCACGCCTTGACCTTGCTCGATTTCGCTCGTAAATGGTTTATTCAGGTTTGGTTCGTTTCAGATTTGACTGATTTGTTTGTGATTTCAAGTTTGTTTCCGTTTCGTTTCAAATCACTTCTTCTTCTCGTTTCTGGTTCATTTATGAGTTTGCGAGTTTGGTTGTGGGTTTAGTGAGTTGAAAAAGGTTTGTGCATGAGAGTGGGTTTTTGAGAAGGTGCGATTCGAATTGAAGAGTGCTTGGTGAGAGGTTGTTCTGTTGTTATTGAAGGTTTGTCGAAAGGTAGAGAAATGAGGTTGAAGGTTCGAGTGGCTGAGTGATGAAGATGAATTAGGGAGAGATTTGGGGCGGCTAGGGTTAGCGAAATGAAGGAAGAGGTGTTTGATTTATAGGAGGAGAGAAGGGTGATTTGGGAAAGATCGAGAGAAATTTGTGAGCTGGAAATTCTGATCTGGTGTCGTACGAACTGGTGACGGTTTTGTCGTGTTGTTGGCTCATGGTTTGTGAAATATTGTTAAGTGACTTGTGAAGGTTGTTATTGCTGGTGCGTATTGCAGGTACAATGGGGTCCCATGATGTGGTTTTGGAATTGTTATGCTTTTGTGGCTTATTACAACAAATGATTTGCGTGAGAAATCCCCGGATGTGATTTGCGTGAGAAATTTTGCTCGGTTACTCGTGGCTTTTGGACAAGTTTTGTGGGTTGCAGACGCTGCGTGAATAATTGCGACGTGCAGGGTGTGGCGCGCGAATGAAGGCTGGCCTGTGAGGAGGTCATGGCTTTGGTTTTTTCATTTGCAAGGTCGGAGGCTTGGTAAACTAAGGAGGATTGTGGGGTCTGATGCGTATTGGCTTGGTTGTAGTGAAAATAATGATGGTATTTTTGTATTCAAGCGCAGGTTACCATGAATAAGGTGGGATAGCATGTGTAGTACCTTGTGAAACATTGAGCGTGGCCTTTCACATTTTGTAATTTTAACCAATGGACCCCTTTTTTTTTATGAACGGGCTTCATGGAATTTTGAATTATAGAACTTGTTTTTTTTTTGAAATTTCAATGGACTTTATTAGCTTGTGAGTTAACTCAACTGGGCTTATAAAAAACTTAGAATGTGGACTTAACATAAGAATGATAACGATAATGGGCTTTTAAGAGATGATGAAATAAATTTGAAAGTTAATTGGATTTTTGGATTTGGTAGAATGATGGAAGTTAAAGTTGAATTTCTTTTAGAAGGTGGATAGTAAAATGGATAAATGGATCATTAAATTGAATTTGAGTTGGATTTGAAAAGTGGAAATTGGTTAGGAAAAAAAAACTATATTTGGAAATAATTATGGACATGGAAGAAAATGGATGGATATATGGTAAAAAAAAATGGTTAAAAACTAGATATGACTTGAAAATAAAAATGGATAAAAACAAAAGAGGGATGAACATGTTTTTTTGATTTTTCTGAATATGGTTAGTGGACGGATATACAGATGAGAGTATATACAGGTAGGACAAATTTGGGGTATGACACTCTTATGAGTACCTTCGACTCAAACCTATCACACAAATCCTTTCGAAAGCTTTTCTAACCCTCTTCAAGAGCTTAACATTCCCCTCAACACTTCCAACTACATATGGGCGTCGAATTGACGAGCTAACACTATATTTCTTATGTGTTGACAGATGAAGGTCGTAAGGAGGGAGTGCTTGAGATCAAGAAGGAGGTTGCTAGATTCTTTGATCATAATTTTAGAGAGGCTGTAGGAAATAGACCGGTCATGAGTAACATTTATTTTGAGAGCCTCTCAATTTCTGACAGTGCGGTGCCTGAGGAGCCTTTTTCGGATAAAGAGATTAAGGAGGCAATCTGGAGCTGCAATGGGGCTAAGAGTCCGGGTCCGGACGAATACACATTCAACTTCTTTCAGAATTGTTGGGAGCTGGTGAAATCCGATGCCATTCGTTTTGTTGTAGATTTTCATTCTAATCCTACTTTGTCGAAAGCATTTATGGCTTCTTTTATCACGCTTGTGTCCAAAATTGTAAACCCTGAGAAGCTGGAGCATTTCCGTCCTATTTGCCTGGTGAGTACTTTTCAGAAAATTCTATCGAAAATTCTTGTTGCTCGTTTGAAGAAGGTTGTTGGCAATCTTATATCCCTAGAACAGGTTGCTTTCTTGTCTGGCCGGAGTATGTCAGATGGTGTTTTAGTGGCAAATGAGATTCTTGATTTGGAGAAACGTTTCAACAGAGAGTGTTTGGTTTTAAAGGTTGACTTCAAAAGAGCTTACGATTGTGTCAACTGGGATTATTTGCGATATTTGCTGAAGGTCATGAATTTTGGAGATAAATGGATTTTGTAGATGGAAGCTTTGGTTTTTAGTGGATCTATGTCTGTTCTTGTTAACGGTAGCGCGATGAAGGATTTCTTGGTGGGGAAAGGGGTAAGGCAAGGTGACCCTTTGTCACCTTTTCTTTTCATCTTGGTAATGGAAGGTTTAAACAGATTGATGAAAAAGGCTCTGGAACATAGTTTATTTAAATGTTTTGTGGTGGACGAAGATACTACCTATAGCATCATCCAGTTTGAGGACGACACGCTCTTTGTAGGGGAAGGAAGTTTGGAAAACCTCTGGTGTATTAAATCTCTACTGAGGGGTTTCGAATTAGTGTCGGGGCTGAAGGTAAATTTTTTCAAAAGTAGCTTGTGTGGTGTGAATCTTAAGAATTCCTTTGTCGAAGCTGCATTGTCTTTCCTCCACTGTTCGGTTTGCCAACTGCCAATTAAATTCCATGGCATCTGGATTGGGATTTCGCCGCGGAAAGCGTTGGCTTGGAAATCTATCATTGATGTGATTAAAAGTAAGCTGGCTGTTTGGAGAGGGAAACACTTGTCTGTAGGGGGAAGAATGGTTTTGATCAATTATGTCCTGAATGCGTTACCGGTTTATTCTTTCTCGTTTTACAAGGCTCCGGTGAAGGTTTTGAAGGAAGTGACGATGATTCAATCTAGGTTCCTGTGGGGAGGTTCCTCTAATAGTCGCCACATTCACTGGGTCAAGTGGAAGACGGTTTGCTCTGCGAAGGAGAAATGTGGGTTAGGAATCAAGGATTTAACTTTGGTTAACATAGCAATGCTCCTCAAATTGAAATGGCGGATTATATCTGAAGATAATGCCCTTTGGAAAGGTATTTGGGAGTTTAGATATGCGAGGTAATTCTAACTCGGCCAGTGTAATCTTGGGTAATAGTGGCACAACAACTAGTGTTAAACACTCAATCTGGTGGCGGGATTTACAGGCAATCGGTTTCGACAAAGAGAAGGAAGTGGATCTGTTTACGGAGTATGTTCGTGGCAACATTGTGAACAGTATGACCATCCCTTTTTGGCGGTGTAGGTAGCTGGATGATATTTGTCTTAAAGATTCTTTCCCAAACCTGTATAACTTTTGCTCTGCTGATATGAGGTATAGTTCTGTGGTTGAAGCTGGTTTCTGGTGCGGACAGGTTTGGTATTGGAGGAAGCAACTCCCATCTTTCCCTTTGATTCCGTCATAGCTTCCGAACATAAGGATATCATTGATTTGTTATTCGCTAGAGAATTCTACAGCATCAGCAGGGATTCTTTCTCCTGGGTTTTGGAAGATGATGAGGTCTTCTCAGTCAGATCTTGTTACGCTGCTCTTATGCGGAATGCGCAACAAGATTCTGCTATTAGCGGAGTGTCCGCATTGGCGATGAATCTGGTCTGGAAGTCGAAAGCTCAATCTAAAGTTAAGATTATGACTTGGAGAATCATCTTGAATTGTCTTGCTACCAAAGATCACCTGGAAAGACGTGGAATATCATTTGGTAATAATGATGCTTGCTGTGTTTTCTGTAATGTTGTTGTTGAGTCGTGTACCCACCTATTTTTATTCTGTGAGAAGTCTAAGATCGTTTGGAGGGGAATGGAACAATGGCTTGGCATGAAGGAGGGTTCAGAAGCTTGTTGTGCCTCCGAGTTTTTACGTTTTTCAAGCGTTTTGGGTAAGGAGGTGGGTTATATCAAAGGTGCTACTATATGACAGATTGTGGTGTCGGAGATTTGGAAAGGCCGTAATAATTGCACTTTTAATAATGTTATTTTTGACGCTTCGGAAATGATCTATTCGGTGCAGCTTCAGACATGGAGGTGGTACTGCTCTATTTTCAGTTTTTCACCTTCTTGTTCCTTGTATGAATAGATGGTAGCTCCAATATCTTGTCTCAGGCGGATGTAAAATTCCCGCTGTTGTATTTTTTTGGGTAGAGTATCCCTTGTACTCGTGTTAAATGAATCATTGCCTATTAGAAAAAAAAAGAAGGTAATAATCTAAAAAATCATACCAGCGGAGAAGGGGGTTATTGTGAATTGGTAGCCGGATAATCGTGCCAAGAACCTGAAATAAATCAATCCAAAATAAGGATGACAAATTCGGCGCTCAATTATATGGATGTGCTTGATGGCGGTCGAAAATGGAGCATTTTGCTGGGATCATAGGTTAATTTTTTTTTTTTTTGAAAACGTATTAAACAAAAATGATGTTCGTGAAGAGAGTGGGAGATTTGGGGTGGTTTTGTGACCATTATAGCAAGGAAAATGGCTGTGTGCGGTTAAAGAAGGAGCGAGTTATGCGTATGAGGGATGCATAAAAGCGTGCTGCTAATAAAGGTTTAAATCTGAAAGAAAATTTGCCTTTAAAAAAATCTCTATTAAACTTTCATATTAATTTGACAACTTTTTTTTACTTTAATCATTAAATAATTTGTTTCTAATTAGGTCTCTATAATGACTAGTTATTTATGATTTTTAAATTCTAAATGAAATTTTTTTAATTTTTCTTCAAAAAAATATTTTTTTATTTAAATAATTTTATTTATTGTTTTAATACATTTATATTTTTTATTTAAAAATCAATTAAATCTCATTTTAATATCAACAATCTCACTACAATAGAAAGAATATCAAACACTAAAAAGAGTTTATTTTAAATTTATTTTTGAAAAATATTTGGTTGTAAAATAAAATTGTTAAATGCAAAAAAAAAAAATACAATTAATCAGAATTAAAAAATTTGATATACTAAACAAATTTCACACACAATTAATCCAAGATATAGCTAGCCGATCTTGTTTTCCTGATTGAGATTAATATGTTTTTTTTAATATTAAAATAATACTCTAAAAAATCAATAATATATTGTATTAAATATGGTTTTCAAACAGTGTTGCTCTAAAAATATTGTGTTACTCCCAATGAAAATGACATCGCTGAAAAAATTGTATAATTTCCAATAACAAATTATATTGTTGTAAATATTTGATTATTTTCAACAATATTAATATATTATATTGTTGCCATGAAACGAACGCAATTTAGTTTGGAAATTTGGAAGTTAAGTATAGCTGTTTGAAGAATAGAATTCTTACTAAAGAAATCACAAGTAATTTTAGCATTGAATCAAGGTGGTGGAAGGACATTATGATTTTAGGGGATTCTACTCAAGGGGATTTTAGGGGATTCATGTTATGACTCCTTTTCTTGCGCTGATGACGGATCCTTAATTGATCCAAAAACTAGCAGGGCTCTAAATATTTTATGGCAATCTAACATTCCTCTTAAGGTTCAAATATTTGGTTGGCAACTCTTGTTAAATCGGCTGCTAACTGTTAGGTCCTAACAGTGTTTTAAAAACCGTACCGATCATCAAATCAGTAAGGGTATTGAATCACTGGTTTATCGGTCGAACCACTGGGTCATTGGTCGTACCGCATGACTAAACCGGATTAAATCGGATTAAACCGGATAACTCGGTTGAATAAACATGTCATTATAATAGGTATAAAACCGATAAAACCGGTCGAACCGGATGATTCAGTCCCTAAAAAATATAACTAGCACTTAAATTTTTTGAAAATATCATATCATAAATTCACAGGTTCATAATTTAAATGCAAATTTTAAAAAAAGTCTCATTGTAAATTTTAAAGAGAGTCTAACTTAAACAGAGTTTAATTTAAATTCATAGTTTTAATGTTAATAGAAAATCATTTTAATGTTTTAATAAAACAATACAAATATTAACATTATCCTAAATAATAAATTTTCCAAATCTATATATATATATAATGGAAATCAGTTAAGTCTAAAATTATATTATATTTAGTTTCTTAATCTGTGTTCTTAAATTTCTATACAAATATTTGTATGATGGTTTTTCAATCAATATAAATACAAAATAGTAAAAATAGTTTTGTGGATATTACGAAACTTAATTTGTGTATCACTTGAATTAAATGAGTGATCACTATTATTCTTGGGGAAAAGTTCATACTTATTTGAGTAAAAAAAATTTAAAAATAAAAAAATTTTAAATTTTTTTTTAAAATAAGCAGTTGAACCACCGGTTTGCGAAAACCGCCGGTTTTTCCGGTTCGCACCGGTTCACACCGGTTCCCTCCTGATCGAACAAGCGAACCCGGCCGGTTACCTGGCCGGTTTCCGGTCCAACCGGTCCGGTCCGGTTTTTAAAACATTGGCTCCTAATTTCAACGTCTGATATTGGATTTAGAGTTTTATTCTAAGAAATGAGATTTCTGAAGTTTTGAGAGACTTCGACAGGAATGGTACTTCTAGAAGATTTAGTCGAAGACGTCTTCATGCAAGAGGGAAGTATTTTAGGGACTTAGAAATATTTTTAACAGTTTGGAGATGTTCTTCAACAGAAGGCTGATGGGTGTCATTCGATTTAAGGATTCAAATTCAAATAATGGAGGGAACTTTGTTCTTATCCATTTGAGAAAAAGAGACACGTGGTGAACATCCAAAGAATGAAGACATTCAGAATGCCATGTGTTTCGCTCTGATTAGTAGGCCGTTAGTGGGTAGTTATTTTTTACTATTATAAATAGCAAGTCTTAGTATTAGGATTTGTGTGTGTTAAAGTTGTACAAATTTCTCAAAATTACTCAGAGTATCTGTGTGTAGCGAGAAAAGAGTTTTTGAAGAAATGTATGTTTTATATAACACCATTTTTCTTATTCAATGCAATCCAATTAATTTTCACTCAGAAGTTTACCTTCTTTCCTTTATTTTGTTAAGTTACTTTTCAATGTACTTTTAATTATTTCCTCGTATTACTTTTCCTTTAAGTGTTGTCGAAATACCTTTGTTTCCAAATATGAACACCATCGAAATGTTTAACATTATTCTCATATCCTTTTAAATTGTTTTAGCACATATCCTAGGATCTATGGTCGATCCTGCAAGTTACTCATTTTTCTTATAAAATTAATAGACCAGAGGTTGTTTGCTATTTTTCACAACGAACAAATTGGCACACCCGGTGGGACCAGTGCTAAACAAATTTCTTGTGTTTTCAAAAGAAATTTATAATTCTGCATTTGGATTATCTTTTCTCTATCGAAAACTTCATTGTATGTTATTAAGAAGTGGTAAAGTAGCCACAACAAACGAAGATAGACCAAGGAGGAGACATACGAGGAAAATGGCAAGTACTAATTGTAGCGCGATTTTTGTGGTTTCGAATCACTATCGCTTTGGTACTACAGTTCGATTCATTTTTTATACCGTGAAGCTGATTAAGGAAGGGAAATAGATGTCTCCAATTAACCCTGCTTGCATATTGAGTTTAAACAAATAATTGTTGGTTTACAGATGCTATCAAAAAGAGGGGTCTTCCTTAGGTTATTTTGCTTAAGAATACAGTGTCTGGACTATTTTGCGAGGCTTTTGGTAAGGTGTTTAGATCTGATGCTTTTGGTTGATTGACGGAGGTACTGGACTTTGAGTTTTTGATTAGTATGATCGCTAAGATTTCGCAATCTTATGCCTACGTATTCACGTTTAACGAAACAGGGAAATCAGAGCGATCGTAGTTCCCTCCTATTTTAAGGGAGGAAAAAGATGTTTTGGTGTCTTGTTCAAAGCCCAAGATTGAAGCTAAAAGTGATTTGTATCTTGTTTAAAGCCCAAGATATGAAGCTAAATGGTTTTTTTGTGTCTTGTTCAAAGCCCAAGATTGAAGCTAAAAGGTTTGACTGAGAGAGAACTTGTCATCTCTAAAGAGGAATTGTTGATGTTCGTATGCCTTGATTAAAGCACAAGTTTGATGCTAAAATTTTGATTGACTCAACCGGGGATTTCTCTATACAAAGCCTAAGAGGAGGCTATTGACCCAACAAGATGGTGTTTATTATTTGTCTCGTACGAAGCCCGAGATAGAGGCTAAAAGGGTTGACTCAACAAGAGAGTACTAACAAGTGACTGACTCAACAAGAGAGTGCTTTTATATGTCTTGTACGAAGCCCAAGACGGAGGCTAAAAAAGGTTTGATTCAACAAGAGAGTACTTTTATCTGTCTTATACGAAGCCCAAGACGGAGGCTAAAAAGGTTGACTCAACAAGAGAGTCTTTTATACTCAACAAGAGAGTGATTTGCTGTCTCGTACGAAGCCCGAGATAGAGGCTAAAAGGAAAGTGACTCAACAAGAGAGTCTTGAAAAGTGATGAACTCAACAAGAGAGTCTGAAAAGGTTAAATCCGCTAGGGGGAATCATTATACAAAGCCCAAGAGGAGGCTGACTTCGCTGAGTAAGGATCATTATACAAAGCCTAAGAGGAGGCTATACTTCTGTCGGGGATTCTTGAGACCCCGAGGCAGGTCCAAGAAGGGAATTAATCCTTGCAAGGGAATGCAAAAGGAATTGATAGATAAGAAACCTTGAGCCTCTGGTTTGAGATAGTGTTATCTGACCCGGGTTGGGGAATTTTGGGAGAAGGACGGGGTTTTAGAACCCGCAAATTTCTAACTCGGCTGGAGATTAATCCAGAATCTGGGGTTTCTCCTATGTTTGAAAGGGACTTGAGAATGTCTTTTGAGACTCAAAGGGAATTAGACTGTCCAAGTCTACTGGTAGAGTTTTATCTTTTGTATGATACCCAAGAGGAGGTCGACTCGTTTAAGGGATGAGTATCACTCCTAAAATTGGTCTGAAGGTTTTGACTCTTTTTAGAAAGACAGCTCTAACGAAGGATGACTAAGTTCTGTCCTATACCTTTAGGAGGTCGTGAAGGTCCTTGCATGAAGCCCAAGAGAAGGCATGAGAGCTTTTGAGAAGCCGAAGGGTCCTTGTACAACGCCCAAGAGGAGGCGGGGATGCTTTTAGGAAGCTTGTGGGTCCCCAAACCAAGAGAAGTTCAAGAAATGCAATTCATAGAGAAGAGATCATTCCAGGAAAGTTTGAGAATTTGGAAGAAACTCAAGAGATGATATTCACTGAGAATAGATCAATTATGGGGAGTAGAGTTTCTTTGACAATTTCTAAGGGTGACAGTCTGAGAAAAGGTTCACCGAGAATACTGCCTTTCTCTTTGTTCCATATTGTTTAACCCCAAGAGAAGGGAAGACTGTATCTGGAATTCTATGGGGATCTAGTTTTGTTTGTATTTGAGAGTGACCAACATGCTTTACCTAGTTCTAGACATAGTTGTCGGGGAAAACTCTAAATAATTATACTAGTATATATACAGTTGATATATGACGAGTATTTAAAAGGATGTGAAAGAAGACTTACAGTGAAACAGCCCCACAATACAATTATAGTTTCTTTTGTTAGTTGTTCAATAAAGAAACTAAAGAAAGTTTTGATAACAACATATATTTGAATTCAAAATCAAAGGAGAAAGTGCTTTGAAAAGATTGTTGGGACTTACAGCTCAAGGAGAGACCCAAGTTTTAACGATGATTGCACCGTTGTTTTGAAAACCGTATAGAGGGACTTATACAATATGTGAGGCCCAAAAAGTTTTTATGTCCAAGGGGATGGGTCTTACACTCTATTAGAGGCCCAAATATTTATTTTTGTACAAGAGATGGGACTTACCACTCAAGTAGAGGCCCAGAGTTATTTGTTTGAAAACGGCGATCGCGCCGAGGTTTTTGAAAACACAGTGGGTCTTATACAACATCTGAGGCCCAAATCATTTTGTTTTCAAAAAATGGGTTGGGTCTTACACTCTATTAGAGGCCCAAAGAGTTTGAAAATGAATAAATATGGGTCTTATAGCTCAAGGAGAAGCCCAGTTGATTTTGTTAAAAAGGCGACGATCGCGCCGAACGTTTGAAAATATACAGAGGGACTTATACAATGTGTGAGTCCCAAAGGTAATATTTACAAAGGGTTTGGATCTTACACTCTATTAGAGGCCCAAAGAGTAATTTTGTACAAATGATGGGGCTTACAACTCAGGGAGAGGCCCAGATGATTATTTGTTTAAAAAAATGGCGATCGCGCCGAGGTTTGAAAACACAGTGGGTCTTGTACGATGACCGAAGCCCAACAAGGTATCTTATTTACAAGGAATGGTTCTTACACTCTATTAGAGGCCCAAAAGTGATTTTGTACAAGTGATGGGGCTTACAACTCAAGGAGAGGCCCATGGGTTATTTTAAACTGGCGATCGCGCCGAGATTTTTTATCGTGTCGGGACTTATACAATATCTGAGGCCCAAAATGGTTTTGGTTAAAGGGGTTTATGTCTTACACTCTATTAGAGGCCCAAAGATTTTGAAAAAGATTTGTGAGGGTGAAAATTAAAGAAACCCTAATTTTATCATTTTTAAAAGTAAATTCTTAAAGAAAATCAATAAATAATGATAAAATACCAAATAAGCGTGAATAAACAACTTGTGATTTTTGGTTAAGATTTGAAAAATGATGTTTTAATCACAAGATGAATTAAAACTCATTTGGTTTTGATTTTCAAGATAAAAATCCACTTTTAAAAGTGTTTAAAACAATTAAAAATGAATTTATTTACAAAAATACCAACTATATTAAATAATTAATATAAATCTTTTTTTTCTGGAATAAAATATTTTAACATTTTTTTGATTTTTTGCAAAAAGAACCAATCAAAAATCATTAAAATTGAGAGAGTTATTAATTTTCCAAATCATTAAAAAATAATATGAAAAATAATGAAAAGTGGGAAAAATGATAAAAAGAGGATCTAGGGCGAGGGGGATTCGAACCCCAGACCTCTTGGGTGCAGCGCGCGCCTCTACCACCACTGGGGTGGTGATACATCTGTGTATCAAAACCACCACATGAATACATGAGGCATGCCTTGTTTTTGGCTTGGCCAAGGCAAGGCAAGGCAAGACAAGGTTTTGGCCAAAAACGTGAAACTTGTAACTTTCTCATTTCTCCATGGATTGGGACAAAATTTAGGTCTATCCTGCCTAGAATTTCACAAGGAATCCAATGTTGGTGGTGGTTTTTTCAAATGAGGCTCCTATTTCAAAACCCGATAGTGTTCTTGAAATAGGCCTATAATTGCATTTTCTATGATACCTCTTGTTACAGGCATGAATTACATGATGAATTGGTTCAAACACAACATATATAACATGTATGAGATGTGAATGATCAGTGGACTTCAAAGCAATGCATATTTCAAAGAGTTCAAGTTGTGATGCTTACCTCTTTATGAGGTTTTTGTGCAATCTGCCAAGTGCTTTGTTCCAGAAACAATTTGATGCTTTGGACACCCTCAAATGATCACTTAGAAGCTTTTAGAATGGCTGGAACCAACTGGAATCCTCAGGAACAAGTTTGAGCTCTTTCTTACAAAAGGGGCAAAAGTGACCAATATGGCAACTCTCTCAAATGGTGCTCCAGATGTGGGGAACCATTTGGGACATTTTAAGGATGATATTTAGAGTGTGTTTGAGGTTTTATCTGGTTTTGAAAGTGACTGAATCAAGACATGGCTTGAAAAATTCAAAAAAGTCTAATTTTGAGGTTTTGAGAGGGGACTTTGTGATTTTGGTATTACAGGTCACTTGTGAGAGTTTGGACAACTTAGATATGACATATTGGATGTGTTTGGATCATGAGCTGTGATGGAAATGCTCGTAACTCAAAAACTCAGAGTTACCTTGCTAAAGAAGGCATTTTTTCTTAGAGAAAGAGATTTTAAGAAAGGCAAGTGTTGTAGGCCTTTGGTGTACTTAAACTGAGCACAAATGAGCTCTATTTATAGTAGAGCAAGTTTGTTTTGCAAGCAATAGTGAATGGCAACAGCAGCAGCTCATTGTCCAATTGCATCCCTTTGGAATCTTAAGTCTCCTCTAGCCATTGACTAGAGGTTAGAGCACAGGCCTTTGGTTCCCTAGTTCAGAGATCATCATTGACTCATTCAGTTGGAAAAGGCTCAGTTCATGCCACCTTGGTGCATCCATTGAATGCTCCAAAACAAAATTCGAGTCTTGTCCCCCTTTTTTGGCATTTTTAGGTTTGGCATGCTACTTTTAGTTCCAAAGACTTGGGAGGCTTATGGATCAGTGTTTGTTCCTGAAGATGGTTGGTTTCTACCTGAGTGTATCGCACACTCAAAGATAACACAGAGTCGCCACCAAACTTTATTTAGTCCCAAAGGACAGGGAAAATATCGATAAAACCCAAGGGGAAGAGAAACGGGAACGGGGGTCGGTTATGCGAAAGGAAGGTACTAGCACCTAACGCACCCGTCGTACTCGACGGGAACCATTTCGCCTGCTTCTAGGCTTAGATGGGTTATCTATCTAAAGGCTTCTAGCTAAAAGAAAGAGGAGAGAGAGAGAATGAAGGGGAAAAAGAAAAGAAAGAAAGAAAGTGCTCGCGGAGGATTGGGGCCCTCGTGCCTACGTACCCTCATAGTGCAATGAGGAAATCAGAGCGTCGTAGTTCATGAAACCAGGGGACAGAGAAGAAGGAAGAAAGGGAGAAGGAAAGAAAGGTGGAAGTGTGCTCGCCAAGACATCGCGTCTCGTGCCTACGTATCTGACATTCAAAAGAATGCAGAATCAGAGCTTCCGTAGTTCGGGGAACTAAGACGGAAAAGGAAAAGGAAATGAAAGCGGTGTCAAAACCAAGAGCAAAATAAAGAAGGAAAATCCACTGGGGATTCCAAAGAAATGGTGTCAAAACCAAGAAAGAAGAGCAAAAGGCAAAAGAGAGTACTCCACTGAGGAGTAAGAGACTAAAGTGACTGTGCAAGAAACAATAGAAACGGTGTCAAAACCAAGAGAATAAGAAATTGAGAAAGATCCGCTGGGGATGCAAAAGAAATGGTTTCATAACCAAGAAAGAAGTGCAAAGGAAAGATAATAAATGTGCTAAGAATAAAGTGAAATAGTGGTGTCGAAACCAAGAGAGCGAAAAGAATAAGGAGACTCCACTGGGGAGTAAGATAACAAAGAAACCGTGACTGAGAATCATAAGGTAGCGACCCTACTGAGGAAACAATCAAAGGAATGGTGTTAAAACCAAGAGAAAAGAGGACTCGATATGTTAACTGACTGGCAGTGGTTAACCGAAGGAAGAGATTAAGACTCTATGGGGAAAATGAGTTTTAACAGATAAGAATTGTGATCAACCAAAGAACAAGTGTAGGACCGAGCGAAGGTCGTGACCCAAATGACGGGTGTAGGACCGAGCAAAGGTCGTGACCCAAAGAACGGGTGTGGGACCAAGCGAAGGTTGTGACTCAAAGGACGGGTGTAGGACCGAGAAAAGGTCGTGACCCAAAGGACGGGTGTAGGACCGAGCAAAAGTTGTGACCCAAAGGACGAGTGTAGGACCGATCAAAGGTCGTGACCCAAAAGAATAGGTGTAGGACCGAGCAAAGGTCGTGACATAAAGGACGTTCGGTACACTGACTGATCAAACAATACCTGGCCGAAGAAAAGGGTATTTGAACCAAAAGAAGGTTATTAACCCAAGGGTGCAAGTATTCGAACCAAGAGGAGGTTGCCAACTGCTGGGGATTCGGTGTTTACAGACGGACTGTGATTAACCGAAAGGAGCGAGTGATTAACCAAGAGAAGGTGATTAACTGGAAAAGGGGTTCAGTATTTTAACAGACGGACTGTGGTTAACTGAAGAAAAGGGTTATTAACCAAGAATAGGTGATTAACCCAAGAGGAACTCAGTGTTTTAACAGACGGACTGTGTTTAACTGAAGAGATGGGTGATTAACCAAGAGAAGGTGATTAACCCAAGAGGAATTCAGTGTTTTAACAGACGGTCTGTGTTTAACTGAAGAGACGGGTGATTAACCAAGAGAAGGTGATTAACCCAAGAGGAATTCAGTGTTTTAACAGAAGGACTGTGTTTAACTGAGAACGAGCGCAAATTGGTGTTTTAATTGACAAGCAATGGTTAACCAATCAAAGGGAGAAGAACCAAGAGAAGGTTGCGAACTCCACAAGAGTTTTGGTGTTTAACAGGAAAACTTTATTTAACCGAAGAAAGAGCGCGATAGAGCATTGGTTTTAACAGTATGACTGTGATCAACCAATGGAAGAATGAATACAACTCTCATATGGAATCAGCAAAAGAAATGACTAGCCACAAGAAAATGTAATTGAAGCCCTTTTGAAGAGAACAAGGGAAAGGTATTGAATAAGGGTAAGAGATTGACTCTCTGAAGATTGCTAATGATCGTGAACCAAGGGAATGGTGATAGATCAAAAGACTGATTAAAAGAGATAAGCGTGATTGAAGATCGACTCGATTGGGGAAGAATATACGTTACCGCCTGGGGATAGAGGTGACTAAGCCAGGCATGGGGTCATTCGTCCCCTACCTGAAGTGGTTAGAATGAGAGTAGGAATTCTCCCTTCTCATTCCTTCTCTAACACACAGGGTGTAGTGCAGAAGTTGAAACTGACAGCGTAACAACGCCAATTTGTACAGTGCTCCAGTGCGTTGTGAAATGAACAGCGTAACAGCTACAGTTTGTATAGCGCTCAAATGTCGTGCGTCGTGCGTCGTGAAAATCTTCAACTCCGCGGGAGGAAGAAGAGAAAGTGCTCTAAAGGAAGCCTAAAGAGAGGGAAAGGTAAGGATCAATTAATCGAAACATGGTTTCGATTAACTAATCAAAATGGAATGTTATGCTAACAACTTTCCAAAGAGAATGGAAAATCATTAAAGCAAGAGGTGTAAATTATGGATTATGCAAGATTAAGTTCATCCATGAAGAATAAACTTAATGCAAAAGAAAATAGAGGGAGTGCAAAATAGTACCACATGACATTGAAAATACAACACAAATCATGTATCATGTAGTCAAAGAAAGTGCAAGAATTAGCATGTTCAAACAAATATCAAGAACACACATATTTGCCAGAATTGATAAATCAATCATAGAATTAATGTAAAATTGCCTTAAACAGAGGTTAACAGCACTTAAAACATCCATAAATATCACGCATATCAATTCATGGAAGTTAGATGAAGAAAGAAGGTCAAACAAACTTGAAAAAGCTCAAAATTGGCCATCCTGTTCAGTGGTAACCGGTTACAGCATATCTGCTAACCGGTTACATGCTTGAAAACTTGTGTTTTTGGTGAAAATTGCACTGTGTAACCGGTTACAGCATATCTGCTAACCGGTTACCACTGAGACAGTGGCAAAAATAACTGCAATAACAGTTTTTCAAAAGTGGTTTTCCACACTTAATCACTTATGCCAACCACCACATGCTAGGACATGAATTTGTGCACTAAAATTACATCATGTAAGGGAAATTAAACATAAATTACAAGCATTAATCATGGAGATTAAAGATCTAGCAATTGCATGATAAATTAAACCGAAAACAATCGCAATTACAACGTAAACGTGCGGAAACGATCAAAATAATAAGTAAAGTGAGATCTACCAACCTACAAGGCTGAGATGTGCCTTGGTAATTGTTGCAAAGGATTCTTGATGCAGATAATCAAAGAAAACCAGAGGAATCTTCAATCATAGTTGAATCGTATCGAAACCGAGCAAAATTGCGACGAAGCTCCGAAATGCGAATTCGAACCGTAGAATCTTGAAGCAAACACTTGAGATGAATCTAAAAGTTAATAGAACTCCAGAAACTCAAGTATAATAGCAAGATGATGAAGATAATCAAAGAAAACCAGAGGAAATCTTCAATTATAGCCGAAACGTATCGAAACCGAGCAAACTTCGACGAAAACTCTGAAATGAGGATTAGCACTGAGGAAGCTCGAAGTGATCACTTGAGATGAATCCAAAAGCTACTGAAGCTCCACAAAATTCAGTAGAATGGAAAGATGATGAAGGCTAAGCTCAAGAAAAATCACTTTCAAGGTGAAAGTAGCTTTTCTTCTATGGTGAATTAATAGCTTTAGTGAGGTTTGGTGAAAAAGATGAAGAGGAATGTGTGGAAGTTGCAGAAAAATGCAGAGGAGAATGAGAGAATTGAGAGTGAAGAAAGTGTTAATTTGTGTGAATGATTGTGAAGGAGTTGCAAAATGGTGAAGCTTGGCTTATATAGAGTTTAGGTATGGAGTGTAAGAGGTTTGGAGCTAGCTTTGGACTTAGATTTGGGATGCTTGGAGTTAGGGTTGGAGTTAGTTACACCTGACTCACTGAGTCAAGGCGGTTAACTCGGTTAGTTAGGATCAACTCGGTAACAATCCCAATGCAAGCTTCCACATCCAAAGGTTGTCATGCTTGTAAATTAAGTAACATGGTACTCTTAATTTAAAGTGATGCATTGAATAAATGTAGGGGAAATATCTTGAATGGTCTTGAATTGTCTAGAATGTTCCACATGCTTCTAGAACTATGTAGAATCCAAGAACAAAGTGAGTGCAGAGTTGTTGTCCCAAAAATGCAGTAGAATCTACAACTTTGTACAGAGTAACCGGTTACAGCATATCTACTAACCGATTACTTGCTTGAAAAACTGTGTTTCTGGTGAAATTTACACTGTGTAACCGATTAGCAGATATGCTGTAACCGGTTACTGCAGCTCATTTTCCCCAGATTTGCTTGGAAATGATGTTGATGTCCCGATTTCAGTTTTCCACCTCTTGTTTTGATGGGTAAACACGGAAACCTTTATTTTGAGCCTGTTTTGATGATGTAATGTTCTTGTGAGAATGCGATTAACCGGGCTTGGAAAACCTGAATACTCCTGCAACGAAAATCATAAATAAAAAGTGCGAATGCATATGCCAGCGATGCGAATATACATGCTTATGCAAAAATTCAAAAAAGGAGTTCAAATTTTGGGTTACGAAAGCTGCCCCTATTTAATCCTCTTGGACCTGAATGTTCAAATTGTGCTAGCTTTTCGATTATTCGAGGTAGAAGGGGATTAAATAAAAAGAGTATCTCGAAAATTTGGCCGACGACAACAAAAAGAGAGGTGCGAGGTGCGAAGAGTTGATAGGTGCAAAGTTTGGCTGAAAAACTGCTGAGATGAATCAGGCCAAAAGAAAAGGAGTATACTAGATGCATATGCTAAGTATGTGCTATTCTACATGATGTTGGATAACATGCAATGCAAGGATGCTTGTTAGGATGCAGTGATATGTGATGATGATTACTATAGGCAGAATGCCAGTGATCAGATTTTGAAGAGATGTCAAATATGCTTAAGCTAAGGCTCCATGCTATGCCAGATGAAAAATAAGTATGAGTGAAGCGACGTGATCCAAGCATGAGAAAGGTCTATGCAATGGTTCAAGTGTTTTTGTTGTGGGAGGCGGAAGAGTTGAGGTTAGGGTGTAAGCCACAAAGACGTGATTCCCCGACACCGATTTCATGATCAGCAGTTGTTGATACAACATTGCTCTTGCCTCAAAAGAGGGAGAAAACTTGTACCTTGGTAGCCTGTCTCTGCCTCAGTCTGTTGGGCATCTGCATGAAATGCCCCAACCACAAGGCAGGAGACAGTAGTGTCACAGGATGATCTTGATCTGGCTTGCCCCAGTGTATTGGAACAGTATACCCTTGATTAATTATTTCTTAGAGAGGTTGACTTCTTGTGCTCATGGGATGGCCTGCCCCAATGTGAGCTTTGGAGTGATTTTGCCCCTGTCTGATCGATCTTTGGAGGAATGCCCCTGACCAACTGATCTTTGAGAGATTTGTCAAATCTCGACGTGATTGGCTCAGATTGACTGAATCTTGAGGTGGCTAAGCCCTTTTGCTCAACGGCGTTTTCAGGCGCTTTGCCCCTTGAGGTGATCAAACTTTCCAATGGGGAAACCTTTTTGATGTCAAGTGCTTGTTCGCAAGTAAAAATTGTTTGTTTTGAAAATGATAATGTTAACGCTATGCATATGTCAGTTTTGAAATCCAAGTATGTTCACTAAGATTATGACATAGTGTGAATGGATCACCAATTAGAATGCCATGTCAGTATCGGCACAAATGATAAGCAAATCTTTAGGAGTCGGCTTTGACGTGATTTTACCGTAGTATGCATTTGAAATAAACCCTGCTTCAATTAGGTCTTTTGAGGGTTGTAACGTGGCCTGGTTCATGGTTTAAGAAAGAAAGGATATAAGGCTCAAAATTTATTTTAACCCACCCATTCTCCTTGATGTTCTCTAGTCCTACGTTCAGCTAGTTTGACACAAGCGTTCACCTTTCAAAAGGATTTTGAATGGTAGATGCGATGGTAGAGGAACCGACGAGAGTTTTGGAGCGACAGTCACTCACCTTTTGTTTTTGTCACATGTGATCACATGAACTTGTTCTTATTGAGGAATTTTCTCTTTTGATTCTTTGTTGTTTTTTTTTCTTCTTTTTTTTTGCTTTCCCTAATTTTTGCGTAGACTGACTATTTTGAATTTGCAGTCTACCGAGATGCCCTAATTTTTGCCTAAGTAATTTACTTATGACTTAGCGGGCTTTTTGTTTTTTGCTTTTTTTTCTTGTGATTTTGATTTTTTCTCTCGAACAAACTCGTGTGACACGTGTTTATTTGATTTGTGAAGGTGAGTTGTGACTGCCTCATTCCTTTGGTCGATGAAAGACAACCATTATGGACTTGTAATTTTTCCGTCCTCTTGCGAGGGATAGGATGTGGTTGATCCTCAGAATGGGGTGCTCCTCTTTTGAAATTTGAACTCATGGTCAAACTAGTTGAAGACTACCCTGCCCCTGGTTAAGATTAAGGGTTTTATGTGTACAGAAAGAAACTCCTACTTTAAGGCCCAAAGGAGTTGACTAGGGATTATCTTCCTTATACCTCCGGTGTTTGGGAATGGAACCAATGCCTTACATCATCAGCAAGGTTTTATTCAAAAGCATACAGACAGTAATCTCATGTCTTTTTGATTTCATCATTCTCCATTGATTTTGCTTAATCAAATGTGTGATACAGATAAAAAGTATGAGTGAACACGAATGGATTTTTTCAAAACATGCACATTCATTTCATTATTATTATCATCTTAAAACAAACAAGTTTTACAAGTGAATAATGCTTGACAAACAAAAAGATTATAAATGGAAAAGATGGAATGACATGATGATTGCCGATGTTGAGGAAGTTCTCACAGGCTTATTCAAGGGATTCTTTTGCGATCTTGGCTCTTTCACGGACAAGGGATTTCCGTTCTCCCACAGATTCTCACCTTGAATGGTTAAGTGCTTCTTGTTAATCAACTGTTGGACCTTAGCTTTGAAAGCGTTGCAATCCTCAGTCGAATGCCCAGCCGACCCAGTATGATATCTGCATTGCACATTGGGATCATAACCAGGTGGGAATGGTTTTGGTGGAGGCTTCAAAGCTTTAGGAACCACCAGTGAGTTCTGAACCAGACGTGGGAGAAGCTGACTGTATGCCACAGGAATCGGGGCTTGTGCTGATTTTGGCGCTCTCGGCCTTGGGCTCGCTGATTATGATTCTGAGGAGGTTGTTGATATTGGGTTGCAGCAACATGCAAGAATGAATAGTATGGCGTGGGAGCCAGATGTGCTTGAGGATGAATCTGATGAGTAGCGTATTGCGCAAACACTTGAGCAGGGTGCATCAAACCAGGATTACCCATCCGATTAACAGTCTGACCAAAATGGATCCCATACGGAGTGTAGGGTGCCCCAGGATAAGCAACTAGAGGTGCAACAGTAGAGGGTTCCCCAGGATAGGTAAAAGGCATTCCCGAATTAGCGGATTGATAAGGGTACTGTCCAACAGGTTGAACAACTGGAGGAATCTGCACATGAATAGGAGGACCTCTATTCTCAACTTCGGCAGATGTTTCAGCAATCACAGGTGCGGACTTCTGGCAAGGCTTCTCTGTAAAGCAAAGCAACTTCTGATCGAGGAGCTCTTGGACTTTGTCCTTAAAGACAACACAGGTTTCTGTATTATGCCCCACATATCCAGCATGGTATCCACATGTGGCATTAGGATCATGCCTAGGATGATAAGGAAACTTGGACGACTTGATTTCTTTAGGAACAATTGCCCCAGCATGAATCAGAACAGGAAGTAGATGCGTGTAAGTCACGGGAATTGGATCTTGACGAGGACGTCTCCTCCCTTGATTGTTGTTCCCTTTGCTAATTTACTTACGCTTTTGTTTTTGGTTGCCTTGAGTGGTTTTCTGATTAGGCAAGGGGTGAACCGGCAGACTGCTTGTATCCACATTCATGACCTTATCCACTTTTGGTCCATTCTGGGCTTGCTCATCAATCACAACCTGATCAGAGGGGTTCATTGTCATGCTGTCCAGAAGTAGTTCTACAATCATGTCAATCTTAACTTCCTTGCGCAGTGTGTTCTCATACCAAATCTGTTCCATGATCCTTTGGATTTCGGCGTCCGAGAATCGTTGTCTTTGGGCTGATGAAGGGAAGAAAGTGAGCTTTTTCTGGTTTGAAGGTATGCAATGTAATGCAAAGGTATGTATGCACATGTTGTTTATGCAGGTGGAATGCAAATGAGATATGCAACAACCAATGATGCAAAGGGTAGATGATGCAATAGGTTCAACATACATACGATGATGCAATAACTCAAGTTCAAAAGTTCGGCATACATGATGATGCAATAACATTATGCAATAAGATTATGCAATAATGTAAGTTAGAGATGCAACTTCTTCTGGATAATCGGCATATGCAACTTCTGCGTCGGTGCGAAGATCTGAAGTGCGTGAGAGAACAAAGGTATGAAGAGGCTTGTTTTCCTGCAAAAACCCATATCCCCCTCACAGGTGTGATCTAGACACAACAAGGTGGTCCCTAGAAAAAGTCGTCCAAACCATAGGACTCAGAATGAAAACCCCCGCCGTAGTGAATTCTCACAGGACGGAAGTTTTCTCAAGCGAATCATGATCTAGGATGTGGCTCTCGTGATAACCCAACGCGCAAAACGCAGGCCTCACACCTATCCACGTTCTAGCCTATGTGTATGCTAGGCCCGGTGTTAGGACCTTTCTCTCCAATAATATCTACCCATCCCAACTACAGCAGAAAACAGCAGATATCCAGAATATGCAGCATATGAATATTCAAAGGAGTAAAGAAATGCGATAAATAAACATAAAGCTAAATCATAAAGATAAAGCGAGTAAAGCGCAAAAGATAAACACCCAAACAGGCAAGGAAGCAAGCAAAACTAGGAGAGACCACAACCTGCAAGCAAGGATTCCCCAGCAGAGTCGCCAGCTGAAGATGGCTGGTTTCTACCTGAGTGTATCGCACACTCAAAGATAACACAGAGTCGCCACCGAACTTTATTTAGTCCCAAAGGACAGGGAAAATATCGATAGAACCCAAGGGGAAGAGAAACGGGAACGAGGGTCAGTTATGCAAAAGGAAGGTACTAGCACCTAACGCATCCGTCATACTCGACGGAAACCATTTCGCTTGCTTTTAGGCTTGGATGGGTTATCTATCTAAAGGTTTCTAGCTAAAAGAAAGAGGAGAGAGAGAGAGAAGGAAGGGGAAAAAGGAAAGAAAGAAAGAAAGTGCTCGCGGAGGATTGGGACCCTCGTGCCTACGTACCCTTATAGTGCAATGAGGAAATCAGAGCGTCGTAGTTCATGGAACCAGGGGACAGAGAAGAAGGAAGAAAGGGAGAAGGAAAGAAAGGTGGAAGTGTGCTCGCCAAGACATCGCGTCTTGTGCCTACGTATATGGCATTCAAAAGAATGCAGAATCAGAGCTGCCGTAGTTTGGGGAACTAAGACGGAAAAGGAAAAGGAAAGGAAAGTGGTGTCAAAACCAAGAGCAAAAGAAAGAAGGAAAATCCACTAGGGATTCCAAATAAATGGTGTCAAAACCAAGAAAAAAGAGCAAAAGGCAAAAGAGAGTACTCCACTGAGGAGTAAGAGACTAAAGTGACTGTGCAAGAAACAAGAGAAACGGTGTCAAAACCAAGAGAATAAGAGATAGAGAAAGATTCGTTGGGGATGCAAAAGAAATGGTTTCATAACCAAGAAAGAAGTGCAAAGGAAAGATAATAAATGTGCTAAGAATAAAGTGCAATAGTGGTGTCGAAACCAAGAGAGCGAAAGGAATAAAGAGACTCCACTAGGGAGTAAGAGAACAAAGAAACCGTGACTGAGAATCAGAAGGTAGCGACCCTACTGAGGAAACAAACAAAGGAATGGTGTTAAAACCAAGAGAAAAGAGGACTCAGTATGTTAACTGACTGGCAGTGGTTAACCGAATGAAGAGATTAAGACTCTGTGGGGAAAAAGAGTTTTAACAGATAAGAATTATGATCAACCAAAGAACAGGTGTAGGACCGAGCGAAGGTCATGACCCAAAGGACGGGTGTAGGACTGAACAAAGGTCGAGATCCAAAAAATGGGTGTGGGACCAAGCGAAGGACGGGTGTAGGACCGAGCAAAGGTCGTGACCCAAAGGACGGGTGTAGGACCGAGCAAAAGTCGTGACCCAAAGGACGGGTGTAGGACCGATCAAAGGTCGTGACCCAAAAGAACAGGTGTAGGACCGAGCAAAGGTCGTGACCCAAAGAACGGGTGTGGGACCAAGCGAAGGTCGTGACCCAAAGGACGGGTTTAGGACCGAGCAAAGGTCGTGACCTAAAGGACAGGTGTAGGACCGAGCAAAGGTCGTGACCCAAAGGACGGGTGTAGGACCGCGCAAAGGTCGTGACCCAAAGGACGGGTGTAGGACCAAGCAAAGGTCGTGACCCAAAGGGCGGGTGTAGGACCGAGCAAAGGTCGTGACCCAAAGGACGGGTGTAGGATCGAGCAAAGGTCTTGACCTGTAGGACCGAGCAAAGGTCGTGACCCAAAGGACGGGTGTAGGACCGAGCAAAGGTCGTGGCCCAAAGGACGTTCGGTACACTAACTGATCAAACAGTACCTGACCGAAGAAAAGGGTATTTAAACCAAAAGAAGGTTACTAACCCAAAGGTGCAAGTATTCGAACAAAGAGGAGGTTGCCAACTGCTGGGGATTCGGTGTTTACAGACGGACTGTGATTAACTGAAAGGAGCGAGTGATTAACCAAGAGAAGGTGATTAACTCGAAAAGGGGTTCAGTATTTTAACAGAAGGAGTGTGGTTAACTGAAGAAAAGGGTGATTAACCAAGAATAGGTGATTAACCCAAGAGGAACTCAGTATTTTAACAGACGGATTGTGTTTAACTGAAGAGACGGTGATTAACCAAGAGAAGGTGATTAACCCAAGAGAAATTCAGTGTTTTAACAGACGGACTGTGTTTAACTGAAGAGACGGGTGATTAACCAAGAGAAGGTGATTAACCCAAGAGGAATTCAGTGTTTTAATAGACGGACTGTGTTTAACTGAGAACGAGCGCAAATTGGTGTTTTAATTGACAAGCAATGCTTAACCAATCAAAGGGAGAAGAACCAAGAGAAGGCTGCGAACTCCGCAAGAGTTTCGGTGTTTAACAGGAAAACTATGTTTAACCGAAGAAAGAGTGCGATAGAGCATTGGTTTTAACAGTATGACTGTGATCAACCAATGGAAGAATGAATACAACTCTCATGGGGATTCAGCAAAAGAAATGACTAGCCACAAGAAAAGGTAATTGAAACCCTTTTGAAGAGAATAAGGGAAAGGTATTGAATAAGGGTAAGAGATTGACTCTCTGAAGATTGCTAATGATCGTGAACCAAGGGAATGGTGATAGATCAAAAGACTGATTGAAAGAGATAAGCATGATTGAAGATCGTATCGATTGGGGAAGAAGATACACTACCGCCTGGGGATAGAGGTGACTAAGACAGGCACGGGGTCATTCGTCCCCTACCTGAAGTGGTCAGAATGAGAGTAGGAATTCTCCCTTCTCATTCCTTCTCTAACACACAGGGTGTAGTGCAGAAGTTGAAACTGACAGCGTAACAGCGCCAATTTGTACAGTGCTCTAGTGCGTTGTGAAATGAACAGCGTAACAGCTACAATTTATATAGCACTCAAATGTCGTGCGTCGTGCGTCGTGCAAATCTTCAACTCCGCGGGAGGAAAAAGAGAAAGAGCTCTAAAGGAAGCCTAAAGAGAGGGAAAGGTAAGGATCAATTAATCGAAACATGGTTTCGATTAACTAATCAAAAGGGAATGTTATGCTAACAACTTTCCAAAGAGAATGGAAAATCATTAAAGCAAAAGGTGTAAATTATGGATTATGCAAGATTAAGTTCATCCATGAAGAATAAAATTAATGCAAAAGAAAATAGAGGGAGTGCAAAACAGTACCACGTGACATTGAAAATACAACACAAATCGTGTATCATGTAGTCAAAGAAAGTGCAAGAATTAGAATGTTCAAACAAATATCAAGAACACACATATTTGCCAGAATTGATAAATCAATCATAGAATTAATGTAAAAATGCCTTAAACAGAGGTTAACAACACTTAAAACATCCATAAATATCAAGCATATCAATTCATGGAAGTTAGATGAAGAAAGAAGGTCAAACAAACTTGAAAAAGCTCAAAATTGGCCATCCTGTTCAGTGGTAACCGGTTATAGAATATCTGCTAACCAGTTACATGCTTGAAAACTTGCGTTTTTGGTGAAAATTGCACTGTGTAACTGGTTACAGCATATCTGCTAACCGGTTACCACTGAGGCAGTGGCAAAAATAACTGCAATAACAGCTTTTCAAAAGTGGTTACCACTTATGCCAACCACCACATGCTAGGACATGAATTTGTGCACTAAAATTACATCATGTAAGGGCAATTAAACATAAATTACAAGCATTAATCATGGAGATTAAAGATCAAGCAATTGCATAATAAATTAAACTGAAAACGATCGCAATTACAACGTATACGTGCGGAAACGATCGAAACAATGAGTAAAGTGAGATCCACAAACCTACAAGGTTGAGATATGCCTTGGTAATTATTGCAAAGGATTCTTGATGCAGATAATCAAAGAAAACCAGAGGAATCTTCAATTGTAGTCGAATCGTATCGAAACCGAGCAAAATTGCAACGAAGCTCCGAAATGCGAATTCGAATCGTAGAATCTTGAAGCAAACACTTGAGATGAATCCAAAAGTTAATAGAACTCCAGAAACTCAAGTATAATAGCAAGATGATGAAGATAATCAAAGAAACCCAGAGGAAATATTCAATTATAGCCGAAACGTATCGAAACCGAGCAAACTTCGACGAAAACTCCGAAATGAGGATTAGCACCAAGGAAGCTCGAAGTGATCACTTGAGATGAATCTAAAAGCTACTGAAGCTCCACAAAATTCAGTAGAATGGAAAGATGATGAAGGCTAAGCTCAAGAAAAAGCACTTTCAAGGTGAAAGTAGCTTTTCTTCTATGGTGAATTAATAGTTTTAGTGAGGTTTAGTGAAGAAGATGAAGAGGAATGTGTGGAAGTTGCAGAAAAATGCAGAGGAGAATGAGAGAATTGAGAGTGAAGAAAGTGTGAATTTGTGTGAATGATTGTGGAGGAGTTGCAAAATGGTGAAGCTTGGCTTATATAGAGTTTAGGTATGGAGTGTGAGATTTTTGGAGCTAGCTTTGGGAGGCTTGGAGTTAAGGTTGGAGTTAGTTACACTTGACTCACTGAGTCAAGGCGGTTAACTTGGTTAGTTAGGATCAACTCGGTAACAATTCCAATGCAAGCTTCCACATCCAAAGGTTATCATGCTTGTAAATTAAGTAACATGGTGCTCTTAATTTAAAGTGATGCATTGAATAAATGTAGGGGAAATGTCTTGATTGGTCTTGAATTGTCTAGAATGTTCCACATGCTTCTAGAACTATGTAGAATCCAAGAACAAAGTGAGTGCAGAGTTGCTGTCCCAAAAATGCAGCAGAATCTGCAACTTTCTACATAGTAACCGGTTACAGCATATCTGCTAACTGGTTACTTGCTTGAAAAACTATGTTTCTGGTGAAATTTACACTGTGTAACCGGTTAGCAGATTTGCTGTAACCGGTTACTGCAGCTCATTTTCCCTAGATTTGCTTGGAAATGATGTTGAAGTCCCGATTTCAGTTTTCCACCTCTTGTTTTGATGGGTAAACACGGAAACCTTTATTTTGAGCCTGTTTTGATGATGTAATGATCTTGTGAGGATGCGATTAACCGGGCTTGGAAAACCTGAATACTCCTGCAACAAAAATCATAAATAAAAAGTGCGAATGCATATGCCAGCGATGCGAATATACATGCTTATGTAAAAATTAAAAAAAGGAGGTCAAATTTCGGGTTACGACAGTTCCTCCTTGGTCTCCCCCTGAGGTGTTCAGATGGATAAACTTGTTTGTCATTTGTACAATTTGATAAAATCGAGTAAACTGCACAAATCTTCCTTGCCATGACAGTTGCAGCAAGGCATATTGCCACTGTCATAACTCTTAACTCAAATGGAATTTGATGGAGTTCTTGGCCATTTTGGAAAGCTCTCATATGATACAACATATGTGTGATCATAGTTTGTCTTGACACTTTTTGGATCCAAGTGAAAAATGCCCCTACATTTTGAAAAAGGTGAAACAGATTCTGACTTAGTGAAAATTTCACTAAGTGTTGGAAAAAATGACATTTTCATGTTTTCGTCATTTTGGTCACTCCATAACTTAAAATCCATGAGGAATTGGAATGAGGCGTAGTTGACACTTTTAAAGTATGCCATGAGAGATACAAATCCATCTTTGGATCAACTAAAATGGTTGCTTGGATCACAAGTTATGATCCTTGGAAGTTGGTACCCTAGCCACTTTGTTCCATAACTTAGAAAATTTCTAAGTTTTTTATGGTTACCCTTTTTACAAGTTATCCCACTTTTCTTGATTTTTATTGATGAATGATGATTCAAATCACACATTAACATCATTTTAGGGTTATGGAACCATAATTGATCAAAAAGTCAATCTTTGACTTTTGGGCACAGTTGACTTTTTATCACATGAATTCCAAACGGTACGATACTTTATGAAATCAAGTCCTTGACCTAAATCAAACTTGATGGATTGATTTAATAGGTGTTATATGGTGTATTGAATCATTTCCCAAGGTTTGGGAGCATGTCCTGGTCAAAAGTCAAAGGAACAGTTGACTTTTTCTTCAAAAACCCCAACTGTGGTTCAGATGAAATTGAAACTTGTGGATCAAGATTCTTGGATCAATCCATTGTTGCAAATGGACCAATGTAGTTTATTAGAGACCCTCAAACCATGTCTTGAGGTCTTGGTTCATGTTTTGTCCCAAAAGTCAACTTAGGGGTGAATTAGGTCAAGAAACCCTAATTCCCGGTTTTTTGTGAATGCATCCCCTGAGGCTAAATTGACTTGATGATTGGGCCCATGAGGTCCCTCGAAGTATCTTGGGTTATGCTTTGAAGCATTGGCTCATGCCCAGAGGAAAATTTCCATCTGGAGGCCCTGGTCGACCAAAATCCTAATTTGGTGACGCTGGCGATCTTGAGGCTTAATCCACTTGGAATGTTGCAGTCTTGTGCTTGATTCTTGCTGTGGGAGTCCTCTTGATCCTTTATGGATGTTTGAGAGGTTAGACAAGTTGAAGATCATGTCATTCCTTGATTGATCCTTTGTCTAAGAGCTCTGAGAGGGCTTGAAACCCTAATTCTTAGTTGTAGGGAATGCTCAACAATTCTTGAGGAGATTGATGAGGCATAAAGGTACGTCCATATTGTGATGATAATTTGCACAATGATGGGAAATCTTAGTGGTCAAAATTTGGCGTATGACAGATGCCCCTATTTAATCTTCTTGGACCCGAAGGTGTGAATGGCTAAGGTATTCAGGCATTCGTGGTGCAAGATAATTAAATATCGGAATACCCGAAATTTTGATGGTGGTTATGAATGGCAGTTTGCTCATCCATCTTCTTTTGCTAAGCAATGATACTTAGAAAAGGTAAAACTTCCCCTCGATCCTGGTCTTCAGCCAAGGAACTGGTCTCAGTTTTCTTTTGAAATAAACTTCCCCTCGATCCGGGTTTCCTACCAAAGAACTGGTCTCAGTTTCTGATATAAACTTCCTGTCGATCCTGGTTTCCTACCAAGGAACTGGTCTAAGTTTCTGAAATAAACTTCCCCTCGATCCTGGTTTTCTACCAAGGAACTGGTCTTAGTTTTCTGAAATAAACTTCCCCTCGATCCTGGTTTCCTACCAAGAACTTGTCTCAGTTTCTTTTTTCAATAAACTTTCTTGACAAGGGATGCTATGTGTAGCAGTTTTCATCAAACTTCTCGCCGAGTTTTCTACAAGGGAGATGCCATTTGACGGAAAAAACCTTTGATGTCAGACCGGCTGGGGAACCCAGTCATCTGAGCCGTAGAGGTGTACAAACTTCTCTGTTGGAGACGCCATTTGTTGACTCTACCGGGGAAAGCAAGTCTCTTGAAAGACTGCTTTCTGCTTGGGGATATTACATCATATTTTTCCCGAGGTCTTCTCGGAGAAACACCATGTGATGCGATCCAATCTGGAGGTGCTGATGACCTCATTTGATAGCAAATTTTCAGAGAGAAATTGCTATATTGCTAAAGCTTTGATTAAAAGGCTTTCTCCGGGGATTTTCCTTAATCCGGGAAAGTGAAGATATTATCTTCAATGATGAAGAGTGACGTTCGTCGACGGTTTTCTTGTCTCTCAGAGGTTCAAGTTATCAAAGTGGTCGAAGACTGACTTCAATCCAGAAATAAACTAGAGGAGAGATTGTTCAGACGCAACACCTCCTGGCAAGGACGGAACTGACAACTCGGGTGACAAGAGGACTTTTAGCACTAGGGGATAAGACCGACTAGAGTGATAGTGATGCAATATGAATATGAATGTAAATCAATAATTCATGATGTATGTATGTATATGCTGACAAAACTGATACGACATACAAACTGACAGATGAACACGGATGGATACTCGGCCACTGCGGGGGGGCGAAGAGGTATCGCTGGTTTAAGATAGAAATTCTGCCTTGATTAGGAGAGATGATCCTCATGGGGAAACCGTTGGTCGGGCTTAGGAGATAAGGACTCTGCCAAGGGTGTCGGACGGAATATTCGCATCTGACACAGTTGATCCTTCATTCAGGCGTGCTGGTTTAGAAGGAGTACTTTGATTCTGCACTTTGAAGCTCGGTTACTTCTGGAGAAGCGATCGATGTTCTTTCGATGTTCAACAATCAAAATAAATAGCCATCTTTGTTTTAAAAGCAGAAAAATTTGACAAGTAAAATTCATTTTTGTTTTATTTCAAGAATCCTTAATCATGTTAAAATGTCGTTCTGTAAAGCTAAAACAAATAAGAATTGCAAACAAAAGCACAAGGCCTAAATTTTATTGATAGGATGGAAATCAACCAAGCGCATGATTCGATGGAGTATTTACAAAGTTAGAAAATGGTAATTTAAGGGAAAAAGTGCTACATTGAAACATAACGACCGTTATCCTTCTACCAACTTTGATTTCTGGACATCCTGAGCTTCTGTCAAAAATGACCCTGACTGGAGTTTTCTGATGGATGACATTACTGCTGCTGAGGATTTACCTGTGTCAGACGTAGTTACTTGCCATGAATCCCTAACTTTTGCCTGGATTGTACTTTGAGATTTCCAATCCACCGGGATGATTTTTTATCATGTCTCTAATTTTTGCCTGGACCGCCCTTTCGGGTTTTCGATCCACCGAGATGTTTTATTTATTTATTATTATTTAGGCGAAGTATTTCTTGACTACATCAACATTCGTGGGGTAGGCAAACTCTTCTCCATCCATGGTTGCAAGTCTCAGGGCACAGCCTGAGAAAGCTTTCTTGACCACATAGGGGCCGTCGTAGTTCGGGGTCCATTGGCCCCGAGAATCAGTGAGAAATGACTGTATCTTCTTGAGCACGAGGTCTCCTTTTCTGAAGACGCGAGGTCGGACCTTTTTCTCAAACGCTTTCTTAATTCTCCGCTGATACAACTGACCGTGACATAGAGCCGTTATTCACTTTTCCTCGATCAGATTCAGTTCTTCGTGTCGACTTTGACACCATTCAACTTCTATTAGCTTAGCTTCCATCAATACCCAGATTGTTGGTATCCCTACTTCTATGGGAAGCGCTGCTTCCATGCCATATACTAGAGAGAAAGGGGTTGCCCCTGTTGAAGTACGGACAGATGTGCGATAACCGTGAAGAGCAAAAGGTAGCATCTCGTGCCAGTCTTTGTAGGTTACAACCATCTTTTGAATGATCTTTTTGATACTATTGTTAGCCGCTTCTACCGCTCCGTTCATCTTGGGTCGGAATGGAGATGAGTTATGGTGTTCGATCTTGAACTCTGCGCACAACTCCTTCATCATCTTGTTGTTCAAGTTAGATCCATTATCAGTAATGATCTAGTTCGGAACACCATAACGACAAATGAGATTGTTTTTGATAAATCGGACCACCACTTGTTGGGTTACATTGGCGTATGATGTTACTTCGACCCATTTGGTGAAGTAGTCAATGGCTACCAGAATGAACCGATGTCCGTTTGAAACCTTGGGTTCGATCATACCAATCATGTCAATTCCCCATATAGAAAATGGCCACGGGGAAGAAAGAACTTTGAGATGCGTAGGCAGTACATGGATTTTGTCAGCGTATATCTGACACTTGTGACATCTCCTCATGTACTTGTAGCAGTCGGATTCCATGGTCAACCAGTAGTACCCTGCTCTCAGAATTTTTCTCGCCATTGTGTGTCCGTTGGCATGGGTGCCAAAGGATCCTTCATGAATTTCTTTTATCAGCATATTTGCTTCTGGTCTGTCTACACATCGGAGCAAGACCATGTCAAAGTTTCTCTTATAAAGTGTATCACCGCTCAGAAAGAAACTGTCTGCCTATCTTCTGAGAGTCTTTCTGTCTTTTCTGGCTGCCCCAGGTGGGTAATCTTATTTATGAAGGAAGCATTTGATATCATGATACCAAGGTTTGTCGTCTATGACTGCTTCGATCGCAAAGATATAAGCGGGCCGTTCAAGGCGCATTATGTCGATCTTAGGTATGTCATTCCATTGACCTACACTAATCATGGAAGAGAGAGTGGCTAATGCATCAGCCATGTGATTCTCTTCACGAGGGATGTGATGAAACTCGATTCTGTTGAAGAATGGTAACAACCTTCTCGCGTAATCTTTGTAAGGAATTAGTCCTGATTGGTATGTGTTCCAATCTCCTTTGATTTGATTGACGACCTGAGCTGAGTTGCCATATATATCCAAGTTCTTGATCCTTAAGTCGATCGCTTCTTCGAGACCCATGATACAAGCTTCGTATTCAGCCTCGTTGTTTATGCACTTGAACGCAAGTCGGGCGGTGAAAGGAATGTGGGTACCCTGAGGTGTTATGATGATTGCCCCAATTCCGTTTCCATAATGATTGATAGCTCTGTCAAAGATTAGTCCCCATTGGGAACCTGGTTCTGGCCCTTCACTGGGTAGCGGTTCATCGCAATCTTTCATCTTTAGATACATGACATCTTCGTCTGGGAAGTCGAACCTGACTGATACCTAATCGTCAATCGGTTGATGAGCCAAATGATCGGCTATAACACTTCCTTTGATGGCTTTCTGAGCATGGTACTCAATGTCATATTCCAATAACAACATCTGTCAACGGGTTATCCTCCCCGTGAGAGCAGGCTTTTCGAAGACATACTTGATCGGATCCATTTCGGAGATTAACCAAGTAGTGTGACGAATCATATACTGGCGAAGATGTTTGGCTGCCCAAGCCAGAGCACATCAAGTTTTCTCAAGCATAGTATACCGAGTCTCACAGTCTGTAAACTTCTTGCTCAAATAGTATATGGCAGACTCTTTCCTTTTTGTTTCGTCTTGTTGGCCAAGTACACAACCCATGGAGTCTTCCAAGACTGTTAAGTAAATGATTAGTGGTCTTCCTTCCACTGGAGGTGATAGAATCGGTGGATTCAACAGATATTCTTTGATACTGTCGAAGGCGGTTTGGCAATCTTCTTTCCAAACGCAATCCTAATTCTTTTTAAATAATTTGAAAATCGACGCGCACGTTGCGGTCATGAGAAATATAAATATGGAAATGTAATTCAAACGTCCCAGGAATCCCCTGACTTGTTTCTCAGTCCTCAGAGAAGGCATTTCTTGAATGGCCTTGACCTTGTCAGGATCAACTTCAATTCCTTTATGGCTGACGATGAACCCTAATAGTTTCCCTGAACGGACACCGAATGTGCACTTATTGGGATTCAAGCGGAGTTTATACTTTCTCAATCGCTCGAATAGTTTTGACAGCTGGGTTACATGCTCCTCTTCTATTTTAGATTTGGCAATCATGTCATCGACATATACCTCAATTTCCTTGTGTATCATGTCATGAAAAAGAGTAGTCATGGCCCTTTGATAGGTTGCCCCGGCATTCTTCTACCCGAATGGCATTACCTCGTAACAAAAAGTATCCCATGGGGTGATGAACGAAGTTTTCTCCATGTCTTTCGGCGCCATTTTTATCTGATTATAGCCCGAGAATCCATCCATGAAGGAGAAGACTTTGAACTTTGCTGTACTGTCAACCAGCATGTCAATGTGTGGTAAAGGAAAGTCGTCCTTTGGACTAGCCTTGTTTAGATCTCTGTAATCCACACACATTTTGAGCTTTCCGTCCTTTTTCGGAACTGGTACTATGTTGGCTAACCATTGAGGATATTCTGATGTTGCGAGGAAACCCCCGTCAATCTGTTTATGTACTTCCTCTTTGATTTTGACGGACATGTCTGGGTGAGTTCTTCTCAACCTCTGTTTTACCGGAGGACATTCTGACCTCAATGGTAGATGATGTTCCACGATGCTGGTATCCAACCCTGGCATGTCCTGATAGGACCAAGCGAATACATCGGGAAACTCTTTGAGAAGCTTTATCAAATCCTGTTTGACAGTCGGACTGAGCAGTGCCCCATTCTTGATTTCCTTTCTCTCTTCTTCTGAACCCAAGTTGACCGTTTCCAATGGCTCTTTATGAGGTTTAATGGATTTTTCCTCTTGTCTGAGTAATCGGGAGATCTATTTTGGAATTTCTTTGTCATTTTCTTCTTCAGCCTCAAATACCGGGAATTCAAAGTTGGGAGAAGACGTCGGATCGTACATTTCAATGGGATTTAAAACAAGCAATCTGCACGACGTTATGATTTGTTTTTAGAAGAGATAGAGAGAATGCAAGAGTGTGTGCAGTGTAAATTTTTTGGAAAACTGCTTGTTTTTATTGTTAGAACTGTTTTTTAGGATTACCATTTTCTGAAAAAGCGAAAAGCGAAAACAACAATTAATGCGGAAATTATAGAATGACGTTATTTTATTTATGAACTTGTCGATTCTTGAAACTACAGCTCTATAAAACAAAACTCTGTCGCTTTGGGCGAAACGAAGAGGGACATTTACAAAAAGTGAGCCCTATCAAAACATTTGTTTCACCTGACAAGGTGAAAGGTTAAAACAAAGACGGCCATTACTTTGACTTATGAACAATCTTCGGAACATCGACTGTAACCCATTGGCGGCGAACTCCTCGGTGAATCACAAAGTCTGGTACCTTCCTTGATTTGTCTTCAGAAATAACGCTGATTTCTGGTGGAGCAGGATCATTGGAATCTGTCTCCCAGGAAGAGTTGTCGTAGGAGGATTCCTCTGTTGTATTTTGCATAGTATTTATGCTCTCAGGTAAATCTCCCCATCCAGTTGGCTGTATGTCTTCGAGCCTGATACGAGAGCTTTCAGGAGCAGTGTATTTAACCAAGAAGTCGTATTTATCACTCGGTTGTCCTAGGGTGTCCCACACTTCTTTGGAACAGGAGGAGTCATCTCTCTCGATGATGTTAACCTCGGGAAAAGCATAGTTGATGAATTCTAGTCCTGCAAGCTTTGTAAATTCATCGTCGTGCTGGATATTTTCTGAATGCCCTAAGTGTTGATCCCATGACATGGTGGGGACGCAGGTATTCTTTTCAATGATGCTCAACTGATTTTCATTGTTTAGCTGATTTTCTTGCCCCGAGTCTCCTGGGTACGGCTGCCAGATAGGAAGGCCATCCATCGGGCCATAATAGTCGTGGTCAAAGTTGTCTTTCATCAGAGTGTCCTCCTCTAATGAGTTTGGTGGAGCACGACATCCTTCTGGATCACAATCTCAGTATATCATTTTGACGTCTGACCTTGGTATAAATCTCGGACTCTGTGTAGGATAGCAAAAGGGCGTAGGCACTTCTTCCTGAGACATATAACCGTCCTCGTTAAGATAGGACTTCCACTCTTCATCTATATCGGAGGAGTCTCCCTCGTTGATGGTATGTACTTCTTGAGATACTGGGTGAAGGAAACCTCCACTATGGAAGAAGTCCTGAATAGGATGAAAACTTTCATCGTTAGTAGCTATCTGGGTACAAGTTGCAGAAAAACCAAGACCCTTCTTTGTTTTATTGTCAGTAGGAATGACAAGCTGTCCCCATCCCTTTGCATTGTTACTTTTGATCACCTCGAGAGAATCTTTGTACAAGGAGATCAATGTTCCCTTCCCTAATTGATTATCATTGCTCATCGAAAGTGCTTGGAACTGAGTTCCAACAACCTCCTCGGGTTCTACACAAGTGGATAATGAAAGGTTACTTACGATCAAGGCTTGTTCTCCACAAACCGTGATGAGTTGATCATTCTTGACGAACTTCAGCTTCTGGTGAAGTGTCGAAGTGACTGCCCCAGCCTGGTGTATCCAAGGTCTTCCCAACAAACAACTGTATGTTACTTGGATGTCCATGACCTGGAAAGTGACTTGGAAAGTGTAAGGACCGATAGTTATGGGAAGGTCGACTTCGCCGATAACTGTTTTCCAGGATCCGTCAAATGCTTTGACGACGACCTCACTGCCTCTCATCAGAGATCCTTTGAATGATAGTCATATTAGAGTGGACTTCGGCATAACATTGAGAGCAGATCCGGTATCTACCAGTACGCTGGTTAAGGCATCGTCCTGGCAATTAACTGTGATATTGAGCGCCATGTTGTGACTTTTGCCTTCTTCTGGCAATTCCTCATCACTAAACCCCAAATTGTTGCAGGAAGTGATGTTGGAGATGATGATGTCGAATTGTCTTATTGACACATCCTGTTCCACAAAGGCCTATTCTAAGACTTTCTGTAGAGCCTCCCTGTGAGCCTCGGAACTGAGTAAAAGAGATAACACAGAGATCTTTGAAGGAGTATGTAACAACTGATCAACAATGTTGTATTCACTCCTTTGGATGAGCTTCAGCATCTCATCATCGTTCTTTGCAACGTCGGGATCACTGGATTGACTGACTGGTGGATTGGGAGCTTCTGTCTGAAGTTCCTTTTCTCTGTTAGGTTCTCCAACTCCTCTGTTAAAGATTCGACCGCTCCGTGTTACTCGACTGATGTCTGTAATATTCACGACAGAGGGTAATGGAATTTCCTTTCCATTCTCAATTGTTGTTGCACCGTATTTGTAAGGGATAGCCTTATCAGACTTGTACGGCAATGGTCCTGGCAGATAGATAACTACAGGAGTCTTCTGATTTCTCTGACTGTCGTAAGTAACTTCAATCAGTTCCTGGTTAAGAACTTTTGATTTGTTGAGTAGAGGGATGATGGTACAAACATCCTTGGTCCTCTCAAGATCATAGATTGCAACAACATCTTTGATTTGATCAGCGAAGTAGTCAGGCATCAAGTTGATGGACCCCAAAACTGGATATGGTTGAATCTCTTCACGGTCCATTTGACTCTAAAGGGCCGCTCGCACGAGGTAGCATCCTTGGTTATTCTCCGAGCATACTCTACAGCGCTCGTAGTTATGTGGGGGCACCTGGCCACGTCCGCTTTGAATGCAGTGTAACCTTACTAGGTCCACTTCCATAGATCGAAAATCCTGACTTTGATGCCTAGTAGGGTTCTTATTAATCATGCTGACTTGTTGTGTGTCTTCGTCTAGATAAATCAGAAGCCACCAATGATTTAATAAGTGTTGCAAAGTTCTCTGAACGAGAGCACATCCTTGGTCACTCTCACAGTATACTGTACAGTTCCGATACTCATGCGAAGTCAGAAAACCGAGCTGGACTTGCTTAGCGTGTAATTCTACCAAGCTGGTATTCATCAAATGAATATCGAAGATCTGAATCATGTTGATCTGATAAGGATTTTTATCATGGTAGTCCTGGATCCATCCAAGATCCATCTGACGCTGGAGGGCCTCTTGTATAAAAGAGCATCCCTTATTGTTTACCGAGCAAATCAGACAGGAATTGTAATCGTCCCACGGCAGATTATGATACTGGCTTTGCCTTGAGTGCATTGCCACTAAGTTTACATTCATCGCACGGATGTCGTGGTTCTGAATGGTGTTAGAATTTGCATAAGTCATGTTAACTCCACGAACTGGATGCTCTTGGATCCACCCGAGATCAAATTGTTCCTGTAGAGCTGATTGCACCACAGAACATCCTTGATTGTATTTAGAGCAGATATCACACTGGTGATAATTGTGAGGTGGTATAAGGCCATACCCGCTCTGTCTGTGATGAATCTTGACCAGATTGGTCCTCAATAAGAGTACATCATGAATTTGATAGTTGTTGTTAGACTCTCCTTCTATCAAATTTACCGCAGCTTTCTCGTGTTAAGGCAACGGGTTCGTGAGAACATTCGGATTCGTATCTTTGAAAGATAAGACCCCGCTCCTAACAAGTTTTTGTACGTAGGATTTGAAACTGAGACAGTTTTCTATGTTATGCCCTGGTCCTCCTTGATGATAAGGGCAAGTCTGATCCGCTTTGAACCACAAAGGCGGATTTTCTGGTACTGTAAGAGGAGACCTGGTTTGGACGTGCCCCTTGACCAGTAAGAGTGGAAACAATTCTGCGTACAACATCGGTATAGGGTCGAACCCTGGTGGTCGCATTGTACGGTTGTTATTGTTGTACGAAGGACGAGCCTGCTGAAGAGGCTGTTGTGTCCTTTGCTGATATTGTTGTTGATTCAGTTGGCTTTGCGCAACCTGAGGTTGATACGTTGGAATAGTCGCAGGGTTGATAGCAGGAGTTATTGCTGCTACTGGTTGGTATCGTCACCTTTGCTTTCTGAGAGAGATATTCCCAATATCCTGCTCTTTTTTCTTAGGGAGAGCACTACCATATCGTTTTGTATTACTTGATGGTCCAGCATCTTTAACTAAACGTCCTTCACGGACGGCTTCCTCAAGACGAACTCCCATGCCCACCATCTCGGTGAAGTCACTGGGCGCACTGGTGACCATTATGTCGTAGTAAAATGATCTCAAGGTTTTCAAGAAGATCTTTGTCATCTCTTTTTCCTCAGGAGGTGGAAAAATCTGGGCGGCAATTTCACGCCATCTCTGAGCGTACTCCTTAAAGGTTTCCTTATCCTTCTGCGACATGGCTCTGAGTTAATCTCTGTCCGGTGCCATGTCCAGGTTATACTTATATTGTTGAACGAAGACAGCACCGAGATCTCTGAAAGTAGCGATCTTAGTGCGGTTTAAACCCAAGTACCATTCGAGTGCGGCACCGGTTAAACTATCCTGGAAGTAATGGATCAGTAGCTGGTGGTTCTCTGTCTGTGTTGACATCCTCCGAGCGTACATCACCAAATGGCTTTGAGGGCAAGAGTTACCCTTGTACTTTTCAAATTCTGGCACTTTGAACTTGTGCGGAACTTTCACATTGGGGACCAAACAAAGGTCTGCGGCGTCTTTTCCAAATAGATCCTGACCGCAAATGGCTTACAGTTCCTTCTGCATTTCCAGGAACTGTTCCTGGAATTCCTTCATCTTATCGTTCATACTCTCATTTCCACCAGAAGGTATCTGTGGAATATGTCCTTTCGGGACAGTGTGTACCACGGGTGGTGGTATAGTCATCATGGTCGTGACTCTTGGTGCCTCCCGAAGTTTGTAACCTTCAGGAGTTGTCGTCATGCCCCTGACATCCTCGCTTTCCCGAAGTTTGTAACGTTCAGGCCCAGTGGTTCCTGTTGCAGTTTCCGGATCTTCCGTGATCGGCGGAATATATCCTTCCGGGATATAGTTGAGTGGCATGCCCCAGGGACGATCTTTAGGCATGGTATACCGAGGGTCATACTTTTCCACTATGGGCGTCGGTATGATCTCTGAGATCATAGTCCTTTGTTGTTGCATCTGAGTTGTTGCTAGAGCCTGCATGTCACCGTGAAGTTTCCTCAGATCCTCTCTCAGAGCGTCGATTTCTTCTCTCATCTCTCTGTTTTCTTCCTCGAGATTATCCATTTTCTTCTGAATGTTGGCCCGAGTATTATACGAATGAGACAGTTTGACGCTAGAATCAAGACACAGATGTGAGATTCGCAGGGAAAAGAATGTGTTTACGCGAGAATGATGAATGATATGCATTGATTATATTAATTATTTTTTGTTTAATCAAAATAAACTTCGACAATTTGGATTGCAAATATCAAACAGTGGGGAAACCCTGTTTTATTGAATTCAAAGATTGCGGAAATGGAAATACAGTAATAGTGCTGTAAAAGGAAATCTCTAAGCTAATGGATCCTGAGTCCTCTCCGAGGAGGGCTCAGGTGCTGGTTCTGGTATTTTCCTTTTCTATGACCGGGGCTCTTGAGCCGTTGTCGGGTTGTCATTCCTTTGCCAAGTGAAAGGAGCGAGCAAATTCCTTTGGTCTTCTTGATTCTCTACAACATGTTGCTCTAAAATCTTGATTAGAGCATCTTTATCTTTCAATAGTTGTTGTATTTTCTTACACTCCATATTGAGAATACGGTACTTGTTCCTCCAAGACCTCTTCTCCTGTTGAACTCTGTTGAGAGTCACCTGAAGCTTTTCCGTATCAGACATAAAATAAAGGACAGGGTCCCTTAATGGAAGAACTTCTTGACGAGGGTAAGGCATCCTCAGCTTGAGAGCTCTAGTTTGTACCCAGTGGAGATAAGGTTCCATGGAGATACAGTCCGGTTTTCCTAGAGACTCTCGTCCTTTTCTATGAACGTGTTTCCAGGCATGCACTATTTTTGTCTTTAGTGCTCTGCCATTTTCTCCTTCCTTGAAGAAAAGACCTTCCAGATGAGCATTACGTGGGATATGCCTCATCGGGTATCCGAGTTGACGACGAACTAAAATTGGATGATAGTTGATTCCTCCCTTAGTTCCTATGAGGGGTACATTTGGGAAGTTTCCACAGCGGTCAATGATTCTGATCCCGTCATAGATTCAATTGTACCAATCGATGTCAGAGTGTGTAAGAGACATGATTCTCTACGACCAACGTAAAGTACTCTTTTGATCCCAAAATGCGACAGACTTTGGTAAATGGGAAATGAACCATTTGTATAGCAGGGGTACACAGCATGTGATCATTCCTCCGCTGTACAAATTCCTTAAGTGTACTGAATGATAAGCATTTGCAAGCAAGGTAGGTACAGGGTTTCCAATTAGAAAAATCTTAATGGCATTGATATCAACGAAGTTATCAATGTTGGGAAATAGAAATAACCCGTAGGTGAGCAAAACAAAGATGCTTTCGAAAGTAGCTACGTTCCCTATACTAGCAAAGTATAGAGCTTTCTTTATCAAGAACTGGGCTGGCAAAATCACTGACCCCTCTTGGGATAACAACAGCAAGCGGATCACCAAGCGAGCTGTACCATCTTAGAGTAATCTCAAATGAGGGTAGTATCGCATGACAACTATTTCCGATAGCTTCCGCACTACAAAATGGTTTCATTTTACTAAAATCCTCAGCTTCTCAGATAACCCAATCGAACAATCTGCTTTCAACAACCGAAGTCGTATAGGCATTGAATCCGCAAAGGGCATCTCCACTGATTCGATGGTCTACTGGGACCTCTTATTTGGGATTCACTCCCAATAAGATTACCCGTCTCGTGCCATCACCTATCTTAGGTGTATACTCAATCTTTCCAGATGCGGCATCACACGCATTCCCATTAGCAGAAAAATAAACACAGATATCAATTAGGAAAAGCAGTATATATATTTGTCCTAACATCCTAGACCTCTAGTCCTATGATCCTATACAGACAATGACTCCCCAGCAGAGTCGCTATTTCGGTGGTACCTTGTGAACTTAAGGCTTTTTACCAAAGACTGTGAGAGAGAAATGCCTCCCACCGTGGTCGCCATTCTTCTGTGGCGGCCACAGTGAAAATGACTTGTTCAAGGTTTCTACCTAAAACTTTAAGAAAGAATGTCTCCCACTGTGGTCGCCATTCTTCTGTGGCGGCCACAGTGAAAATGACTTGTTCAAGGTTTCTACCTAAAACTGTAAGAAAGAAAGTCTCCCACTGTGGTCGCCATTCTTCTGTAGCGCGATTTTTGTGGTTTCGAATCACTATCGCTTTGGAACTACAGTTCGATTCATTTTTTATCCTGTGAAGCTAATTAAGGAAGGGAAATAGATGTCTCCAATTAACCCTGCTTGTATACTGAGTTTAAACAGATGAGTGTTGGTTTATAGATGCTATAAAAAATGGGGTCTGTCTTAGGTTATTTTGCTTAAGAATACAGTGTCTGGACTATTTTGCGAGGCTTTTGGTAAGGTGTTTAGATCTGATGCTTTTGGTTGATTGACGGAGGTACTGGACTTTGAGTTTTTGATTAGTATGATCGCTAAGATTTCGCAATCTTATGCCTACGTATTCACGTTTAACGAAACAGGGAAATCAGAGCGATCGTAGTTCCCTCCTATTTTAAGGGAGGAAAAAGATGTTTTGGTGTCTTGTTCAAAGCCCAAGATTGAAGCTAAAAGTGATTTGTATCTTGTTCAAAGCCCAATATATGAAGCTGCAGGGTTTTTTGTGTCTTGTTCAAAGCCCAAGATTGAAGCTAAAAGGTTTGACTGAGAGAGAACTTGTCATCTCTAAAGAGGAATTGTTGATGTTCGTATGCCTTGATTAAAGCACAAGTTTGATGCTAAAAGGTTGATTGACTCAACCAGGGATTTCTCTATACAAAGCCTAAGAGGAGGCTATTGACCCAACAAGATGGTGTTTATTATTTGTCTCGTACGAAGCCCGAGATAGAGGCTAAAAGGGTTGACTCAACAAGAGAGTACTAACAAGTGATTGACTCAACAAGAGAGTGCTTTTATATGTCTTGTACGAAGCCCAAGACGGAGGCTAAAAAGGTTTGACTCAACAAGAGAGTACTTTTATCTGTCTTATACGAAGCCCAAGACGGAGGCTAAAAAGGTTGACTCAACAAGTGAGTCTTTTATACTCAATAAGAGAGTGATTTGTTGTCTCTTACGAAGCCCGAGATAGAGGCTAAAAGGAAAGTGACTCAACAAGAGAGTCTTGAAAAGTGATGGACTCAACAAGAGAGTCTGAAAAGGTTAAATCCGCTAGGGGGAATCATTGTACAAATCCCAAGAGGAGGTTGACTTCGCTGAGGAAGGATCATTATACAAAGCCTAAGAGGAGGCTATACTTCTGTCGGGGATTCTTGAGATCTTGAGGCAGGTCCAAGAAGGGAATCAATCCTTGCAAGGGAATGCAAAAGGAATTGATAGATCAGAAACCTTGAGGTTCTGGTTTGAGATAGTGTTATCTGACCCAGGTTGGGGAATTTTGGGAGAAGGACGGGGTTTTAGAACCCGCAAAGTTCTAACTCGGCTGGAGATTAATCCAGAATCTGGGGTTTCTCCTATGTTTGAAAGGGACTTGAGAATGTCTTTTGAGACTCAAAGGGAATTAGATTGTCCAAGTCTACTGGTAGAGTTTTATCTTTTGTATGATACCCAAGAGGAGGTCGACTCGTTTAAGGGATGAGTATCACCCCTAAAATTGGTCTGAAGGTTTTGACTCTTTTTAGAAAGACAACTCTAATGAAGGATGACTAAGTTCTGTCCTATACCTTTAGGAGGTCGTGAAGGTCCTTGTATGAAGCCCAAAAGAAGGCATGAGAGCTTTTGAGAAGCCGAAGGGTCCTTGTACAACGCCCAAGAGGAGGCGGGGATGCTTTTAGGAAGCCTGTGGGTCCCCAAACCAAGAGAAGTTCAAAAAATGCAATTCACAGAGAAGAGATCATTCCAGGAAAGTTCGAGAATTTGGAAGAAACTTAATAGATGCCATTCACGGAGAATATATCAACTCTGGGGAGTAGAGTTTCTTTGACAATTTCTAAGGGAGACAGTCTGAGAAAAGGTTCACCGAGAATACTGCGTTTCTCTTTGTTCAATATTGTTTAACCCCAAGAGAAGGGAAGACTGCATCTGGAATCCTATGGGGATCTAGTTTTGTTTGTATTCGAGAGTGACCAACAGGCTTTACATAGTTCTAGACATAGTTGCCGGGAAAAACTCTAAATAACTATACTAGTATATATACAATTGATATATGACGAGTACTTAAAAGGATGTGAAAGAAGACTTACAGTGAAACAGCCCCACAATACAGTTATATATATATATATATATATATATATATGAAAGCGGTAAATGAAAGAGGATAAACACTTACCCGTTGTAGAGCTTCCATGCTGTTTTGTTAGTTGTTCAACAAAGAAACTAAAGAAAGTTTTGATAACAACATATATTTGAATTCAAAATCAAAGGAGAAAGTTTAGATTGTTGGGGCTTACAGCTCAAGGAGAGGCCCAAGTTTTAACGATGATTGCTCCGTTGATTTGAAAACCGTACAGAGGGACTTATACAATATGTGAGGCCCAAAAAGTTTTTATGTACAAAGGGATGGGTCTTACACTCTATTAGAGGCCCAAAGATTTATTTTTGTACAAGATATGGGACTTACCACTCAAGGAGAGGCCCAGGGTTATTTGTTTGAAAACGGCGATCGCGCCGAGGTTTTTGAAAACACAGTGGGTCTTATACAACATCTGAGGCCCAAATAATTTTGGTTTCAAAAAAGGGGTTGGGTCTTACACTCACTTACAGGCCCAAAGAGTTTAAAAATGAATAAAGATGGGTCTTATAGCTCAAGGAGAAGCCCAGTTGATTTTGTTAAAAAGGCAACGATCGCGCCGAACGTTTGAAAATATACAGAGGGACTTATACAATGTGTGAGGTCCAAAGGTAATATTTACAAAGGGGTTGGGTCTTACACTCTATTAGAGACCCAAAGAGTATTTTTGTACAAATGATGGGGCTTACAACTCAGGGAGAGGCCCAGATGATTATTTGTTAAAAAAATGGCGATCGCGCCGAGGTTTGAAAACACAGTGGGTCTTATATGATGACCAAGGCCCAACAAGGTATCTTATTTACAAGGAATGGGTCTTACACTCTATTAGAGGCCCAAAAGTGTTTTTGTACAAGTGATGGGGCTTACAAATCAAGGAGAGACCCATGGGTTATTTTAAACTGGCGATCGCGCCGAGATTTTTTATCGTGTCGGGACTTATACAATATCTGAGGCCCAAAATGGTTTTGGTTAAAGGGGATTGGGTCTTACACTCTATTAGAGGCCCAAAGATTTTGAAAAAGATTTGTGAGGGTGAAAATCAAAGAAACCCTAATTTTATCATTTTTAAAAGTAAATTCTTAAAGAAAATCAATAAATAATGATAAAATACCAAATAAGCTTGAATAAACAACTTGTGATTTTTGGTTAAGATTTGAAAAATGATGTTTTAATCACAAGATGAATTAAAACTCATTTGGTTTTGATTTTCAAGATAAAAATCCACTTTTTAAAGTGTTTAAAACAATTAAAAATGAATTTATTTACAAAAATACCAACTATATTAAATAATTAATATAAATCTGATTTTTTTGTGGAATAAAATAGTTTAACATTTTTTTGATTTTTTACAAAAAGAACCAATAAAATATCATTAAAATTGAGAGAGTTATTAATTTTCCAAATCATTAAAAAATAATATGAAAAATAATGAAAAGTGGGAAAAATGATAAAAAGAGGATCAGGGGCGAGGGGGATTCGAACCCCAGACCTCTTGGGTGCAGCGTGTAACACCCTTCTACCCCACATAAAATTTTATGAAAATAAATCATATTATCAGAGTAAAATTCACAACCAAGGGTGTACATATTCAAAACATCATACAATTCTCATAGTTCTGTCCCGTAACACGGGTTACTCAAACATCATCAAAAGAAATCATAATCTCGCATCGGAATCAACTTGTCATTTGAAATTCAATTAAAACCTTCATAAGAAACTTATCCAATCTAGAACAACATCATCAGTATAAAATTCCAACATAAATCAAAAGAACACGAAGTTCGCAATCCATCCTAACCCGATGTTACATGACACAGAGCAGGACACCTCTAAACTTAAACGGCATAAACGAGACACTCCAAGCTACCTCCTTCGTCACCTCGAAGCTACTCTTGGTTATCTGCAAGTTACCCACATAAGAGGCAACATTTCCAAGCAGGCAGGGTGAGAAAACATAATTCGATATAGTAATACAAGACATGGAAATTAAATAAATTAAGCAGCAACAACAACAGATCATCATCCACATTCATTCACATCATCATCAACTTAAAATTCATAATACAACTCATCACAATTACTTCATAAGAAAATGCAATGTCGACTTCAATGAAAATGCAACGTATGCAATGCGGTACCGACTTTTCTCCATGTGATGTACACTGGCCATCAACCCTCCACAGTGGGAGCACAACATAACAACATATCACTCCAATCCGCACTATGGGATTGAAGCTACCAATAGGCCCAAGCCCCAACATAAAAATATGCCATGAAATGCAATGATGCTAAACTCCTCATTTCATTCCAAATATCAACATGTGCATCATTCATTTCATCTCAACAATATTCATCATAAAAATCACGTTTTATCAATTATATATCATCAACACCTCGACCCCAAGAAAACAACACGAGAAAACATCGAGAAACTTCAAGAAAACAGCAAAAATATAAGACAACCAGCAGTCTGACACAGCCGCCCGTGTCCTGTGACACAGCCCGTGTCAGGAAACCTGAGACACGATTTCAAAAACATCAAAACAATTTAACAAGTCAGTGGCCTGACACGGCCACCCGTGTCCTGTGACACGGCCTGTGTCAGAAGGTCTGGGACCAATTTCCAAAATTCACTTTTTCATACTCAACCAGAAAGCTGACACGGCCGCCCGTGTCCTGTGACACGGCCCGTGTCAGAGTGCGACAAAACCCACTTTTTCCAAAAATCTGATTTTCTGCAATTCATATCCCCCCAAAGCCAATGTTCTACATGAAAATTGATCAAAATACTCATAAGACACACATATGTCAACATATACCAGTGAAGTTCATTATATTCTCATCATATCTTACATTTCATATCAAAATCATCAAAAACAAAACACAATTTCACACAAACCTAATCTATTCAATCCCCAATTTCATAAACTACAAAGAATTAGGAATTCTCCCCATACCTTAAAGTAATCAGAAACCTTTCTTTTCCTTCTTCAAGATTCTTCTCGAAGTTCCTCAGCCCCTTAGGTTTCTTCTTCCTCTTCTCTACTTCAGTTTCCTTCACCCAAAACACGATCAGTTAGAATGATCGTTCCTTTTCTCTTTTAGTCATATATTCCAGTTTATGAACTTCCCATCCTATCCTCACTTATTCTCCAATAAGACCACCTTGCCCTTCCTCATTTTATTTAAAAAATTTTAATAATAACAATAATAACATAAATAATACATGATTATTCCTTTTATTAAAATTACTCAAATTGTATCTTTTAATCCATAATTCTCCAAAATCATCACAAACCCCTTAATTCCTTCTAAATTAATTAAATAAATTATTAAATAAATAATTTAGATTTTTCGGGTCGTTACACAGCGCGCGCCCTCTACCACTGGGGTGGTGATATATCTGTGTATCAAAACCACCCCATGAATACATGAGGCATGCCTTGTTTTTGGCCTGGCCAAGGCAAGGTTTTGGGAAAAAACGTGAAGCTTGTAACTTTCTCATTTCTCCATGGATTGGGACAAAATTTAGGTCTATCCTGCCTAGAATTTCACAAGGAATCCAATGGTGGTGGTGGTTTTTTCATATGAGGCTCCTATTTCAAAACCCGATAGTGTTCTTGAAATAGGCCTATAATTGCATTTTCTATGCTACCTCTTGTTACATGCATGAATTACATGATGAATTGGTTCAAACACAACATATATAACATTTATGAGATGTGTATGATCAGTGGACTTTAAAGCAATGCATATTTCAAAGAGTTCAATTTGTGATGCTTACCTCTTTATGAGCTTTTTGTGCAATCTGCCAAGTGCTTTGGTCCAGAAACAATTTGATGCTTTGGACACCCTCAAATGATAACTTAGAAGCTTTTAGAATGGCTGGAACCAACTGGAATCCTCAGGAACAAGTTTGAGCTCTTTCTTGCAAAAGAGGCAAAAGTGACCAATATGGCAACTCTCTCAAATGGTGCTCTAGATGTGGGGAACCATTTGGGACAGTTCAAGGATGATATTTGGAGTGTGTTTGAGGTTTTATCTGGTTTTGAAAGTGACTGAATCAAGACATAGCTTGAAAAATGCAAAAAAGTCCAATTTTGAGGTTTTGAGAGGGGACTTTGTGATTTTGGTATTACATGGCACTTGTGAGAGTTTGGACAGCTTAGATATGACATATTGGATGTGTTTGGATCATGAGCTGTGATGGAAATGCTCTCTAACTCAAAAACTCAGAGTTACCTTGCTAAAGAAGGCATTTTTGCCTAGAGAAAGAGATTTTGAGAAAGGCAAGTGTTGTAGGCCTTTGGTGTACTTAAACTGAGCACAAATAAGCTCTATTTATAGTAGAGCAAGTTTGTTTTGCAAGCAATAGTGAATGGCAACTGCAACAGCTTATTGTCCAATTGCATCACTTTGGAATCTTAAGTCTCTTCTAGCCATTGACTAGAGGTTAGAGCACAGGCCTTTGGTTCCCTAGTTCAGAGATCATCCTTGACTCATTCAGTTGGAAAAGGCTCAGTTCATGCCACCTTGGTGCATCTATTGAATGCTCCAAAACAAAATTCGAGTCTTGTCCCCTTTTTAGGCATTTTTAAGGTTTGACATGCTACTTTTAGTTCCAAAGACTTGGGAGGCTTATTGATCAGTGTTTGTTCCTCCTTGGTCTCCCCCTAAGGTGTTCAGATGGATAAACTTGTTTGTCATTTGCACAATTTGATCAAATCGAGAAAAATGCACAAATCTGCCTTGCCATGACAGTTGCAGCAAGGCATATTGCCATTGTCATAACTCTTAACTCAAATGGAATTTGATGGAGTTCTTGGCCATTTTGGAAAGCTCTCATATGATACAACATATGTGTGATCATAGTTTGTCTTGACACTTTTTGGATCCAAGTGAAAAATGCCCCTACATTTTGAAAAAGGTGAAACAGATTCTGACTTAGTGAAAATTTCACTAAGTGTTGGAAAAAATGACATTTTCATGTTTTCGTCATTTTGGTCACTCCATAACTTAAAATCCATGAGGAATTGGAATGAGGCGTAGTTGACACTTTTAAAGTATGCCATGAGAGATACAAATCCATCTTTGGATCAGCCAAAATGGTTGCTTGGATCACAAGTTATGATCCTTGGAAGTTGGTACCCTAGCCACTTTGTTCCATAACTTAGAAAATTTCTAAGTTTTTTATGGTTACCCTTTTTACAAGTTATCCCACTTTTCTTGATTTTTATTGATGAATGATGATTCAAATCACACATTAACATCATTTTAGGGTTAGGGAACCATAATTGATCAAAAAGTCAAACTTTGACTTTTGGGCACAGTTGACTTTTTATCACATGAATTCCAAACGGTACGATACTTTATGAAATCAAGTCCTTGACCTAAATCAAACTTGATGGATTGATTTAATAGGTGTTATATGGTGTATTGAATCATTTCCCAAGGTTTGGGAGCATGTCCTGGTCAAAAGTCAAAGGCACAGTTGACTTTTTCTTCAAAAACCCCAACTGTGGTTCAGATGAAATTGAAACTTGTGGATCAAGCTTCTTGGATCAATCAATTGTTGCAAATGGATCAATGTAGTTTATTAGAGACTCTTAAACTATGTCTTGAGGTCTTGGCTCATGTTTTGTCCCAAAAGTCAACTTAGGGGTGAATTAGGTCAAGAAACCCTAATTCCCGATTTTTTGTGAATGCATCCCCTGAGGCTAAATTGACTTGATGATTGGGCCCATGAGGTCCCTCGGAGTATCTTGGGTTATGCTTTGAAGCATTGGCTCATGCCCTGAGGAAAATTTCCATATGGAGGCCCTAGTTGACCAAAACCCTAATTTGGTGACACTGGCGATCTTGAGGCTTAATCCACTTGGAATGTTGCAGCCTTGTGCTTGATTCTTGCTGTGGGAGTCCTCTTGATCCTTTATGGATGTTTGAGAGGTTAGACAAGTTGAAGATCATGTAATTCCTTGATTGATCCTTTGCCTAAGATCTCTGAGAGGGCTTGAAACCCTAATTCTTAGTTGTAGGGAATGCTCAACAATTCTTGAGGAGATTGATGAGGCCTAAAGGTACGTCCATATTGTGATGATAATTTGCACAATGATGGGAAATCTAAGTGGTCAAAATTTGGGGTATGACACTAATCAACCAAATAGTTCGAATCCTCAAACTATGCCCAGTATCAACGTAGAACCAACCCCAAGGTCTTCGACTGGAGGAACAACGGTTTATGCGCCCGTGTCTGAAGCTATACCATCTATGGCAAGTTCGATCCCTACATATTTGATTGCTCATACTCAGTGCATTCTGAGTTATGTTGGATAAAAGGGGTCCACCAAGGACCCCCCACTAGTGGGAAATGCTAACTTCCAACCATTTATTCCCCCTGGATTTTCTATGCCTTTTCCTAGTCGAGACCCGCCTTATGGGATGCCAACTTCGATGATGGTGAACTTACAGAGTGCTCCTCCAGTATTTACAGAACCCATAGTGACTTCACCTTTACAAGGGTCAGGATCTGGGGTTAACATGGGTCGAAATAACCACTACTTAGGAATGGGATATTCAACCCAAATGTCAGGCTTGAAAAATACTACTGCAGCGTATTTAAGGCAACAAATGGATGAAAGTAACCATCAAATGGTCCAAATGATGTCCCAAACTATGGGAAAAATCTTTCAGCTTCTAATCCAAAATACCACCCAGACTAATCAGTAAATGGTTGCGCAGATGACGTGCCTTGCAGATTTCCTTGGTGTACCTAACCCTCCTCGACACCCTTAGAGGGAGTATATTGCAGGAAACCAAGGGGCAGTGTTCGAGGAAGACCCCACTATTAACCAAATCCAACAAAACCCAGGAAATCTACCTCAGGAGAATTTAGCAAACCAAGGAGTAGTCAAATCCCCTAGGAATCAACCATAAATTCCTGTAAGAGAACAACCAAGGGTGGTTTTGGTAAATAGAAATCAGGACGCTGGCAACGTTATGCAACAGGTTCGACGTAACGACATGGCAGCAGATAATAATTTGGCAGCCATGGTCGAAAGAATTATGGCCCAAAATGGAGTCAACTTTGGCTTACGAAGGCCAAATTATACATCTCCACTGTCAGAATATATTCTCCAGTCGTACGTTTTCTAGAACGAAAGTCCCTAAGTTCACTAAGTTTTCTGGGGACACCACTAAGTCCACTGTCGAACACGTGGCCAGATATGTGATAGAGGCTGGAGAAATTGCGAATAATGAGAATCTTAGGGTAAAATACTTCCTAAGTTCTCTGACGAAGAATGCCTTCACATGGTTCACAACTTTGCCACCAAATTCGATCCACAATTGGACCCAGTTGGAACAGTTATTTCATGAGCAGTTCTATATGAGACAAACTAAGATCAGTCTAAAGGAGTTGGCTAGTATAAAACGAAAATTCACCGAGCCAATAGATGACTATTTAAATAGATTCCGACTGCTCAAGGCTAGATGTTTTACACAAGTGCCAGAACATGAATTAGTCAAAATGGCTGTCGGAGGCCTCGATTATTCCATTAGGAAGAAATTGGATACCCAATATTTAAGGGATATGGCTCAATTGGCTGATAGGGTTCGACAACTAGAGTGCCTGAAGGAATAGAAGGCTAGGGCAAATAAGAATAAAAGGGTAGCCTATGTCGAAGTCAATGACGAAGACGAAAAATATTATAATGATCCAGTAAGTTTCGACGAAGGCGAGATTGATCTTGCTGAATTGAAACAAGGCCCAACTTTTTCTTGTAAGTTGTTGGCCCTTTCGAATGGAAAAAATTCTGTCGAACCAGAAAAGAATGATAAATTTCCTAAGAAAACTTACACTTTCGACATTACTAAGTGTGACGAAATTTTCGATTTGTTGGTTAAGGACGGTCAAGTGATAGTGCCTCCTGGTGCTAAGATGCCTCCTTTAGAACAAAGAAAAAAGAGAGGTTTTTGTAAGTATCATAATTTCTTGGGCCATAAGACTTCTCAATGTTTTATTTTCAGGGATCTTGTCCAGAATGTTATCCAAGAAGGAAGGCTCAAGTTTGGTGAGAAATCTAAAAGCCAAATGAAGATTGATGTTGATCCCTTACCGGTGGCTAATGCTCAACACAGAGTCGGCGGAGGTTAACATGATTGAGGTCGCTGAAGGTCTCGACAACAATATCAACATGGTCGAAGTCGCTGATGACTTCAACAATGGAGCAGTCATGGTTAGGATCACTAAAGGTCTCGACCAAGAATTCATAAAGAGCTTTGCTAATGAGGTTGTCCAAAGTTTCACCAAAGAAACTTCTCATGGTGTCGACACAGGGGTTACTGAAGACTCTGACGAAGGAATCACTGAGGATTCCCAGTGGATGATGATAACCAAAGAAACCGCTGACGGTTTCGTTCAAATGGATAAGGCTGCTGAGGGCCTTCAGATGGAATAACATAAGTTTGATATCATTGAGGATGTCAAAATGGAAATCAACATGGTGGAGATTTCGCAAGAGACACCCATGGAGGTCGATGACGAACGTCGACAGGAAGAATACAACAAATTGGCCTTCCCAAAAGAGGAGGAAAATCTGATTGACTTCATACACAGGTGTCGAAAGAAGAGGTCGGAAGTCATGTTGTGTCCCAGATATAGTGTTGTATTTGACATGAAGGCAGCGCAAAACCTTGAAGGAGTTCGAAAGGCCAAACAAAGGCGCGAGGAGAAAGCCCTTCATGGCCAGCGGGGTTTTGACCCAAGGAAGTCTGCTTCGAAGCAAGAACAGCCGAAGACTAGAGTTCCAGGGGCAAGGCCCGCTACCTTTAAACCATTTGAAGAACTTTCCAATGGCAAGTGGGTAAAACTAAATGAAAATAAGGGAAAGAGCCAACCAAAATGGTAGAGTTTTTATGTAGACAGAGGCTCTTCGATGGCCTCAAAGAAAACTTCCTACGTCTCATAGAACTATAAAGGGAAAAACCCTATGTCTAGGTCCCAGTGGAGGAGGGAACAAAGACGAAGGAAAGCCCAGAGAGAAGCTGGGGCGAAAGCAGAATCCAGCACCAACGTGCCAGTCGACAGGAAAGAACCAAAGCCTATCGAAAAGGCGCCTTCCGCTACACAAGAGCAAGCAGCCAAAGAAGAGCATGATCGAAAGGTTGCTGAGGATGAATTGCTCACTGATAATTTTGATTCAGGATCAGAGCAGTCTCTCAAAATTTTGGTCAACATGGTATTTGTCCTGCCAAGGGAATTCGACCAGGTATGTGAGGTCGAAGATACGACGGATAACATTGATATAGAAATGGCCACACATAGGCCAATTTGCTATTATGTGATGAATAACGGGTGTGTCAATGAGCAAAATGCATTCTTCGAAAGACCCATTGAAGCTATTAAAATCCATCTGAAGCCTCTTTTCATCACTGGGAAGATTGAAGAGGTACCAGTTAATAAAATTCTGGTAGACTGCGGCACAACGGTAAACTTGATGTCGCACTTCATGTTGAAAAAGATAGGAAAGTTCGATACTGACACCAAACCCCACAACATGGTATTATCCAATTTTGAAGGGAAGGTTGGCAACACGTTGGGGGTAATCTAAGTTGATTTGATGGTAGGGACAGTCACAAGGTCAACCATGTTTATGGATGTAGAAACGAAGGCCAACTACAACCTGTTATTGGGACGATAATGGATTCACGGAATAGGAGTCATGCCATCTTCGATGCACCAGAGAATCACCATTTGGCGAACAAATTGTATTGTTGAGAACATTGAAGTCGACCAGAGCTATTTTTTGGCTTCGACTAATCATGTCGATAGTCGAAGTTTAGACCAAAATTTGGCTAACATAGCTCCATGTTACCTAGCCAATTTTGCATTCACTCCAGACGACAACGCGTACTGTTCACTGTACCTACATCCAACAAATGGGTTTCAGTGGGATCTAGAAGTTGTAGAAGAAGATGACTTCGCTTATGAAGGGACATCCAAGTTAACCCCACAGGGCGGGGAAGTGAATTTGACGATGATGCCTGAGTTTGAGGCGCTCGAAAGGATTTCGGCTTACATATCCGAAAACAAACTACAAGCGGCCCTGGAGGGCGAAGTTAAACATATGGCTATTGAAGCCAACAAAGAAGTAAATAAAGAAGTTCCTGGTAAGGACTTCGATCCAGAACCACCTGATAAGGTTCAGGACGAAATGCAATGCTAGAGGCTCGACGCTATTTATGATGACGAGCCTTTTTATTTCGAGAAGGATCCGTTGGCAACCAACGTCAAAATTCCAGAGCAAGATCCTTTGGAAGAAATCGACTTGGGAGAAGGGGCAACGAAAAGACCAACATATATCAGTGCAAATATCAGCCCATAACTCAAGGTCGAAGTGATCGAGTTGTTAAAGGAGTTTAAAGAATGCTTTGCATGGGATTACGACGAGATGCCTGGCTTGAGCAGAGAGCTAGTCGAATTGAAGCTGCCAATTAAATCTGGAAAGAAGCCAATCAAGCAAAATCCAAGGCGATTTTCACCAGCAATTCTCTCGAAGATCAAGGAGGAAGTCAAAAGACTTCTTCGTTGCAAATTTATTCGAACGACCAGGTATGTCGATTGGCTAGAAAATATTGTGCCTGTTATAAAAAAGAATGGTACTTTGAGGGTTTGCATAGACTTTAGAGATCTAAATGTTGCGACCCTGAAGGACGAATACTCAATGCTTGTGGCGGAAATGCTAGTCGACTCTGCCGCTGGCCATGAATACCTTAGCATGCTCGACAGGTATTCTGGGTATAACCAAATATTCATTGCTGAAGAGGATGTCCCTAAGACGGCGCTTCGATGCCCTGGGGCCTTAGGCACTTACGAGTGGGTAGTTATGCTTTTTGGCCTAAAAAATGTTGGGGCAACATATCAAAGAGCAATGAATACAATCTTCCATGATTACATAGAGACTTTTATGCAAATTTACATTGATGATATTGTTGTAAAGTTTGTTTCAGGGAAGAATTATATCAACCACCTTCGACAATCATTCAAGAGGATAAGAAGTCATGGTCTCAAAATGAATCCTCTTAAATGTGATTTTTGTGTGCGGGCGCGAGATTTCTTAGGCTTTGTGGTCCATAAAAAAGGAATCGAAATAAAACAGAATAAGACCAAGACCATTATGGAGGCAAAAGCGCCATCTACAAAGAAGGAATTGCAGTCACTGCTGGGAAAGATCAATTTCTTGAGAAGATTCATCTCGAACCTCAGTGGAAAAACTCAAGCCTTTTCACCTCTGCTTCGATTAAACAAGGAAGGGTTTAAATGGGGGCAAGCTCAGTAGGAAGCTTTCGACAAAATCAAAGAGTATTTGAGTCATCCTCCAATTCTAGCACCACCTTGTAGAAATAGGAGCATGAGACTGTACATATCTGTGTCAGACAAAAATTTAGGGAGCATGTTGGCTCAAGAGGATGCAGAAACTACCTTATTAGGGTTTTGAACGATGCAGAAACTAGGTATATCATAGTTGAAAAATTATGTTTATGCTTGTATTTTCCCTGTACAAAGTTGAAGCATTATATAAAACCAGTTGACGTGTATGTTTCGTCTCATTTTGACATTATTAAACATATGTTGTCTAAACCTATTTTGCACAGTCGAATTTGTAAATGGGCATTGGCTTTAACTGAGTATTCCCTAACGTACATGCCTTTAAAGGTTGTTAAGGGACAAGTGGTAGCTGACTTCATTGTCGAGCACTCTGTAAACGAAAACATGTCGAATTTTCTTGAGCTTGAACCTTGGAAATTGTACTTTGACGGTTCTAGTCATAAAGATGGTACAGGCGTAGGAGTCATGATTATTTCTCCTAGTAGAATTCCAACAAAATTCAAGTATAAAGTCGAAGGTATTTGTTCGAATAATGAAGCTGAATATGAAGCCTTAATAGCCGGACTTGAAATATTGCTGGAATTGGGGGCAACTCGAGTCGAAATAATGGGAGACTCGGAGTTAGTCATAAAATAAATTACAAGGGAGTAAAAATGTGTTAAGGAAAATCTCATTATGTACTTCGTAATAGCCAATCGATTACTGAAAAAGTTTGAAGTAGTAAATATTTGACACATACCTCGATTGGAAAATCAAGTGGTAAATGACCTGGCTCAGATTGCTTCTGGATATAAGGTTTCGAAGGAAAGATTAGAAGATGCAATCGAAGTCAGAGGAAAAGTTGTATCAGCCAGATTGTCCCCATCAGATTTGGAAACAACGAAGCTTGGATACGCTGATAAAGAGAACTTCATAATTTTAGCAGTGGATAGCTTAACAGATGAAGACTAGAGAAAATCGATAGTTGAATATCTGCAGAACCCAACGGCGTCCGCTGGTCGAAAAATCAGGTATCGAGCTTTAAGTTACGTTCTTTTGGGTAATGAGTTATTTAAAAAGACTCCTGAGGGAGTTTTGCTTAGGTGCCTTAGTGAGTCAGAAGCGTACATAGCCCTGTCGACTGTTCATAGTGGGGCACGTGGTGCTCATCAGGTTGGCCACAAGATGAAATGGTTGTCGTTCCGACAAGGGGTGTATTGGCTAACTATGTTAAAGGATTGCATCGAATTCGCTAAGGGATGCCAAGAGTGCCAAGTGCATGCAGGTATACAACATGTCCCTGCGAGCGAATTGCACTCTATAGTCAAGCCATGGCCCTTTAGAGGTTGGGATTTAGATTTGGTTGGTGAAATTTGACCAGCGTCATCAAAAAATCAAAGGTACATTTTGGTAGGCATTGACTATTTTACGAAATAGATCGAAGCCGTACCATTGCCAAATGTTGACCAAGAAGACGTGATCGAGTTAATTAAAAAACACATTATCTATAGGTTTGGAATCCTAGAAACCATTACGACAGATCAAGGATCAGTGTTCACTGGTCAAAAAATGCAAGAATTTTCTAAAGAAATGGGTTTCAAACTTTTAACCTCTACACCTTATTAAGCTCAGGCTAATGGTCAGGTCGAAGCAGCAAATAAAATGGTGATTATCTTAATTAAGAAGCATGTGGGAAAGAAGCCTAAGAATTGGCACAATACTTTCAACCAAGTTCTTTGGTCATGTCGAACCCTCCCAAAGAGGTGACTAATTCCACACCTTTTCGATTGACCTTTGGCCATGATGCAGTATTACCAGTTGAGATCTACCTTCAGTCGACGAGAATCTAAAGGCATCATGAAATCCCATCTGAGTTATATTGGAACATGATGTTGGACGAATTGGTAGACTTAGATGAGGAAATTCTTAATGCTTTGGAGCTATTGAAAAGGTAGAAGAAGAGAGTGGAGCAGTCTTATAATAAGAAGGTTAAAGTTAAGACTTTTTCGCCTGAAGAGTTGGTTTGGAAAGTGTAGCTGTCGCACCTCGAAAAAATCGCTTAATCGAAGACGCGACCCTTCGCACGAAAGGCGCGGAATGGTTCGACAGAGTCTCCACCGAACTTTATTTATCCCAAAAGAGGGAAAGGAAAATATCGAGAAAACCTTTGAGGGAGATAAGAACATGGTCATCGCAACCACATTCCGTGTTCGAGAGTCGGTTACGTGAGGGGAAGGTACGCGCACCCCCTCACGTCCGTTGTACTCAACGGGAACCTCTTAGTTCAAATTGTGAGGAATGTTAGCTAAGCTTATTTGTTTTCTTCTCAACGATATATGCGAAAAGGTAAGGTAAAAGGTTTCGATTACTAAGGGAAACAGGGTGGTTTTTAGGATAGGGTGCTCGGCAAGGATTGGAGCCCTTGTGCCTACGTATGCTCATTTGGACGAGAATAAGAAATCAGAGCAATCGTAGTTCGACTACGGGGTTTGACGGAAAAAGATGGTAGTGTGCTCGCCAAGATCATCACAATCTTGTGCCTACGTATCTTTACTCGGACGAGAATAAAGAATCAGAGCAGTCGTAGTTCGTGGTACATCCACGAAAAGAGAGGGGGATTTAAATTTTATGGGATGAAAGATTGAATGTCATACAACCCAAGGGGCGTGCCTCGAGAGCAGTCACTCAAGAATCCAAGGAATTCTAGACTCCAAGAACTCAGTTCTTTCGTGAGTTGATTGCGAAAATGTTTGATAATGGTTAAGTGTTTTAAGACGAAAGGGTGAATGAATAACAACCCAAGGGCGTGCCTCATGAGTCATTCATTCGAAGACCCAAGGAATGCTAGATTCCAAGAATCTCCTCCTTTCGTTAGTTGATTAAAAAATCGGTTTGGAAAAGATCGAATTGGATTGGTTGAGAAAAGAGGTGAGGATCGACACTAGTCCCTAGGGGTGCTCCTAGTAACGACACCACGAGATGTGCGAGTGTGCGTATTAGGTTGATGGTGAATGCTAATGAGCAATCGACTTACGGGGGTGTTTTGAAAATGGCTCGATGACGAATCGAGAATTAGTTTGAAAATGGGTTGTCTATGCTAGTCCCTAGGGGTGCTCCTAGTAAACAAACCACAATCAAAAGAAAACTAATGCATACATCGTAATGGGAGTGGGGTACATGTAAAGTACAAGGGATGACATGAAATAAAAGGTCTCATTGTAAGGTAGCCCAAGAGGAAGCCGTGTGTGTGCAAGGTGTCCTAAACTAAACCTTGAGCAAGAGTCAGACAAAAGCTCCAAGCGAAGGATAGTAGCCAACGGTCCACCAATTTATTGTTTTTAGGGTTTCGATATTTATTAGTGTGTTTTGAATAGTGTATGAACAAAGAAAATGGTTAGATGAATAAGTATGAATATGATATGAACAATATGAATAATATGAATAATAATATAATCAAGATAATATGAACAAGATATAATAATGACATAAAAGTAAATCAAGATAATATTGACGGAAATGTAAGGTTAGTTGTTAGTAGTTAATCGGATGAATCGGGTCCAATGTAGCGCGAAGCCATCGTAGCAAGATCTATGACGAAGATCACACTATAGGAGGATGCGCAATTTGATCTTTGTGCTAAAACACGATGGAGAAATGATATTGAGGATCATTCTCCAATTGAATCGTGCCACACGAGAAGGAAAGGTGAAGATCTCATCTTAATCACTAACTTTCGTCGATTAATCGAAGGTAACCTATCACGATCCCAAAGTATATAAAGAGATCTCAATGATCACTCACTACAGATTTGAAATAATGAAGGTTAATCGCTTCAACAATCAACATTCGCGAATAGAAAGACTTCATCGATCGAAAATGAGAAAATAGAAGAAGATAATAGACAATGAAATGGAAATAGAAAATAAATCAAAGTGGTCTCGTCTTAATCAAGATTTAATCGAGAAATCGATAATCAACGATATTTGACTTTCATTGACCAAAAATGAAAAGATATAATCGAAAATAAGATGGAAAAGGAAGAAAGGTCTCATCTTTACCCAGATTTTAAATCGATAAATCGATAATCTTTGGTTTTAGATTTTCATCGAATGATAAGAAGAGAAATAAATAAATAGAATATGAAATGAAAAGGAAATCGAAATAAAAATAAAAATCGGTCTCGTCTTAATCAAGATCTTAAATAGATAAATCGACGATCTATGGTTTTAGATTTTCATTGACCGATAAAAAAAAGTGGCCTCATATTAATCATGATTTTGAATCTATTCGAATAAATCAACCAATCAAGATTGTTGTTATATCATTGGCCCAAAAAAATCGAAAAGAAAATCAAAGATGAAGTTAAAATGAAATGGAAATCGAAAGAGAAAGATTTAAGAAACAAAAACATTAAAAATGGATTCAAAATATTTTGTATCAAAATCTAAAATAAACATAAAAGAAATCTAAAAAAAACATTAAGATAGAAAGATGAGGGGTGAATATTGACAAAGAGGATCATATGGGCTATGAAAGGCCCATCACCTTCTGACTCAAGAAATAAGAGAAAAAAAACATATATAAAACCAAAACGGGCCGAGCCCAATGGAAGGTTAAAACCAAAAAAAAAAGGAACCCAATAGTATCAGCATCACAACATCATCATCCTTTTCTCATTATTAAACGAAAACAAATTCTAATAAACAAATAAATAAGAAAAAGGTAACACAAGGTTATTGAGAAGAAGCAGGGCAACATGAAATCAAGACAAAGGTTAAAAATCAGAAAACGAAACATCAACGGCCACGCAAAACAACAAACAAATCAACTCATCTCAACCTCTTTCTTGCGATTTCGCCTTCGTCTCTCACTTCTACTCGGTTCGCAGATGGTCCGATTCTTCTTCTTTACTCTGGATTTGTTTTGTATGTGGGTGAGCTTTTGTTTGGTGCTTGTGAATCGATTCCCCTCATCTCATCTCTTTCTCGATCTGGTTCTGTGATTTGGTTTGTGTGTTGTTGATTTGAAAGGGGATTGGCTTGTGTTGAGAGTTGTTTTGTTTGGGTTATTCGAAGGAGTTGGAGAAGAGAACGACAGAAGAAGGTTTAAGGGTTGAAGGAGGTCGTGAAAAATGAGGTTGAAAGAGTTTATGGTTGAAGAATTGAAGGGTTGGAGGAGGATTTGGCATAGTGTTTGATGGATGAGGAGCTTAAGGTTGTCTTTGATTAACCACACCGAATCCTCCCTCAACAAGTTTGTTCCCTCCTCCTTTTAAAATCGAATTTCAAACCAACTTTGTCTTGTTGTTGTTGTTAAGCCCTATACATGGCAGGTTATAACATTGATATCTCACTTTCCTCTGCAGATTATTTGTCCTTGTTGTTTTGATCACAGGTTTTATGTTGTAGCTTTCATGTCGGGTTCTGGTGTATTATGCAGGTACGGTTTGGGGGTTGGGAACGGTGTGTGGCATATTATGGTAAATTTTTGTTCTGCTTGTATTGTGCCAAATGTGTGACTTAGTTAGAAAAAATGAAATTTTGCAGGTGGTGTTTTTTGATGTTGATGTGTGGAGACTCGCTGGTGGCGTGTGTAGGGTATTTGTGCATAACTTCCTTTTTCATTTTGCAGGTAATTGTGGAGAATGGCATGGTTTGGAGGTGTGTGTTTCACATGGTGCTTCAACCGTGTGGGAGCTAGTTTGGCTGAAGAGTGGCCTCACGGAATTGTAGTTTGATACATGATTCTCTTCTTTTTTTTTTTATTGAAAGCTCTTGCAACCATGTGGCTTGATCGTTGGGCTTGTGACCCTTTTTTACTTTCCTTGGCAGTGGACTTTTGTATCTTTACAATGATAGTAGACTTGTAACTTGGGCCTTCATTGGGACATTTGATTTTTCCTTTGAGTTTGTTCTATTCTTGTAAGCATTTTGTAGTGACATGGCCTTTAATTGATGTGGGCTTTTGAATGCAATTCGCACCCTCTATTCTCTATCTTGAACCATGCTTAACCATTGAACTTTTAAGAGACCATAACAATTACGCTTGAATTTTTCAATTAGATAAAAAAACTCACAAACAAAATTCCACCCTTTTTGAATTCTCACTTGAAAATGAATGAAATCTTGAATCGGTTCTTGAGACATAAAATCAACCATAACTAAGTCCTGCACTTTGAATCCATTAAAACCTTGAATCACTGAATCAATTTTAGCTTAACCTTGAACTCAGCCCTTTAAATTATGATGAACACAGACACGACCTCCGTGATCTAAAATTTAGAGGATTATGGCCAAAAGCCATATGATGATCTTGAGAGGTTCAGAAATCAAACGCATACTTAGCATATAAAAAAGAGAGTGTAGGACAAATTTGGGGTATGACAGTAGCGCGAATTTTTGTGTGGTTGTGAAGCACTATCGCTTTGGGGTACTACAGTTTGATTCATTTTTTATCCTATTGAAGCTAGCGAAGGAAGGGAAATAGATGTCTCCAATTAATCCTGCTTGCAAACTGAGTTTAAACAGATGACTGTTGGTTTACAGATGGTATTAAGATTGTGGGTCTCTCTTAGGTTATTTTGCTTAAGAACATTGTCTAGGGTATTGGTAGGATGTTAGGTCTGATGCTTTTCGATTGATGTATGAAGGTATATGATTTTGGGTTTTTTGATTAGTATGCTCGCTAAGATTTTTCAATCTTATGCCTACGTATTCCCGTTTAATGAAACAGGGAAATCAGAGAAATCGTAGTTCCTCCTATTCTATGGGAGGAAAAAGTTGTTTTGGTGTCTTGTTCAAAGCCCAAGACGTGAAGCTAAAGGGAGTATATGTATCTTGTTCAAAGCCCAAGATGTGAAGCTAAAGGTGGTTTGTATCTTGTTCAAAGCCCTAGATGTGAAGCTGAAGGGTTTTGGCTTGAGAGAGAATTTATCATCTCTAAAGAGGAGTTGTTGATGTTTGTATGCTGTGAGCAAGGCACAGATTTGATGCTAAAAGGTTGATTGACTCAACCAGGGGTTTTCCTTATACAAAGCCTAAGAGGAGGCTATTGACCCAACAAGAGGGTGCTTTTATATGTGTCTTGTACGAAGCCCAAGACAGAGGCTAAAAGGTTTGTGACACAACAAGAGGGTCTTTTATACTCAATAAGATAGTGTTTTGTATCTCGTACGAAGCCCGAGATGGAGGCTGAAAGGTTTGTGACCCAACAAGAGGGTCTTTTATACTCAACAAGAGAGTGTTTTGTATCTCGTACGAAGCCCAAGATGGAGGCTGAAAGGTTTGTGACCCAATAAGAGGGTCTTTATACTCAACAAGAGAGTGTGAAAAGGTTAGCTCTGCTGGAGAGAATCATTGTGAAAAGCCCAAGAGGAGACTATGTTTGTTGGTGAATGTTTCAGTTTAGTGACAGGTCCAGTATGTTGGATAAAAGAGAAAATCAGTTCTTATAAAGGGACTGATTAAAGGTAAGGTTGTGCTTTGGTATTGATCAGAGGATCGGGTTATTTCCTGGGAAATCCAAAGGGTATTGAGACTGTCCAAGTCTACTGGTGTTTTGAGAAGTCGATTCTCAGATAAGTGAATGATCTTTGTATGATGCCCAAGAGAAGACTGGTATGTTAAGGGATGAAGGTCAACCCATTAACTGGTCTGACACTTGACTCAGAAAGACAGCTCTAGAAAATTGATGACTAGGTTATGTTCCTATACCTGTAGAGGTCTCTGGGTCCTTGTACTAAGCCCAAGAGAAGGAATGAGAGCTTTTAAGAAGCCGAAGGGTCCTTGTACAATGCCCAAGAGGAGGCGGGGATGCTTTTAAGAAGCCTGTGGGCCCCCAAACCCCGAGAAGTTCAAGACATGCCATTCACCGAGAATAGATCAAGCCAGGAAAGTCCGAGAATTTGGAAGAAACTCAAGAGATGCCATTCACAGAGAAAAGATCATCTCTGGGGAGTTAGAGTTTCTTTGACAATGTCTAAGGGTGATAGTCTGAGAAAGGGTTCACAGAGAATGATGCCTTTCACGTCCCCATATTGTTTAACCCCAAGAGGAGGGAAGACTGTATATGGAATCTTATAGGGGATCTAGTTTTGTTTGTATTTAAGAGTGACCAACAAGGCTTTACCTAGTGCTAGACGTAGTTGCCGGGGAAAACTCTAAATAACTATACTAGTATTACACAGGGGATATATAGCAAGTATATAAAAGTTTGTGAAAGAAGACTTACAGTGAGCAGCCCCACAATACAGATATATATATGAAAGCGGATAAAGAAAGCGGGTAAACACTTACTCGGTTGTAGAGCTTCCATGTTGTTTTGTTAGTTATTCAACAAAGAAAGCTTTGATAACAATATTATATTCTAAATCAAAGGAGAAAGTGCTTTGAAAAGATTTTCGGGGCTTACAGCTCAAGGGGAGACCCAAGGTTTTATCAATGATTGCACTGTTGTTTGAATTTATACAGAGGGGCTTATACAAGTGACTGAGGCCCAAAAAGGTTTTCTGCTCAAAGGGATGGGCCTTACACTCTCTCAAGAGGCCCAAAGAGTTTTAAAGAAAAGAAATGGGGCTTATAACACGAGGGTAGGCCCAGATGATTTAATTTTTGAACTGGCGATCGCGCCGAGATTTTCTTTTAACGCAGAGGGACTTATACAATATCTGAGGCCCAAAAAGGTTTTGGTTAAAAGGGGATTGGGTCTTACACTCTATTAGAGGCCCAAAGGTTTTTTTGTACAAGTGATGGGGCTTACAGCTCAAGGAGAGACGCAGTTGATTTTGTTAAAAAGGCGACGATCGCGCCGTTGTTTTTGAAAATACAGTAGGACTTATACAATGACTGAGGCCCAAAAAGGGGTGTAATTACAAAGGGATTGGGTCTTACACTCTAATAGAGGCCCAAGAGTGTTTGAAAATGATTTGTGAGGGTGAAAATCAAAGAAACCCTAATTTTTGTTTTCCTTTAAAAGTAAATATTTAAAGAAAATCAAATAAAATGATAAAAATACCAAATAAATTTGAATAAACCATTTGTGATTTTTTTTAAGGTTTGAAAAATGAGGTTTTAATCACAAGATGATTTAGAACTCATTTGGTTTTGATTTTCAAAGTAAATATTCACTTTTAAATGTTTAAAAACAATTAAAAATGAATTTATTCACAAAAATACTAATTATATTAAATAACTAATATAAATTTGATTTTTTTGTGGAATAAAATATTTTAACATTTTTGTGATTTTTTGCAAAAAGAACCAATAAAAAATAATTAAAATTGAGGGAGTAATTAATTTTTCAAATAATTAAAAATAATAAGAAAAACAATAAAAAGTGAAAAAAATAACAAAAAGAGGATCTGGGGAAAGGGGGATTCGAACCCCAAACTTCTTGTGTATAGGGCGTGCGCCTTACCACTGGGGTGGTGATACATCCGTTGATTGAAACACAACCACAAATATACAAGGCTTGCCTTGTTTTTGGCCTGGCCCAAGGCAAGGCAAGGCAAGATTTTGGTCGAAAACGATAACTTTCTCATTTCTCCATGGCTTGGGACAAAATTTAGGTCTATCCTGCCTAGAATTTCACAAGGAATCCAATGGTGGTGGTGTTTTTTTTTCAGATCATGCTCTTATTGAAAAACCCAATGGTGGTTTTGAAATAGGCCATGATTTGCATTTTCTGTGCCATCTCGTGGTACAAGCATGAATTACATGATAAATTGGTGCAAACACAACACATATAACATGTATAAGAGATGCATGATCAGTGGAGATCAAAAGAAAGCATGATTCAAAGTATCCAAGTTGTGATGCTTACCTCTTTTTGGAGCTATTGTGCAATCTGCCAAGAAATGATTTGATGCTTTGGACACCTGTAGCGAGCGATTTTGGACGCGGTTCTTAAGCGCTGGTCGCTCTCTGCGGTTGAGTTTACTACAGGTCGATTCATTTTTTATCCTATTGTAAGCTGATGAAGGAAGGGAAATAGATGTCTCCAATTAACCCTGCTTTGCATACTGAGTTTAAATAGCGGTCTGTTAAGTTACAGATGCTACAATGTGGGGGGCCTTTGTACTGGTTATTTGTATTTTCGCCAATACGGTTTTCTTTCTTTTTATCTAGGCAGAGGGTTTCTGAAGAGGAACAAGGATTAGGATGTTTTTGAATTACTACTTTTGAAATGGGATTTGGGTTTTTTGTTGATTGTGCTCGCTAAGATCTTTTCTTTTGATCTTATGCCTACGTATTCCCGTTTACCGAAATAGGGAAATCAGAGCGTTCGTAGTTCCTCCTATTCTATGGGAGGAAATGGGGTTTTGGTGTCTTGTTCAAAGCCCAAGACGTGAAGCGAAAGGTGATTTGTATCTTGTTCAAAGCCCAAGATGTGAAGCTGAAAAGGTCTCAACTTTAGAGAGAATTTGTCATCTCTAAAGAGGGGAGAAGGAGAATTACTTTAACTGGGATACGCGGATCTGAGCAATGCCATAATTTCCGAAGAAGGGGTTTTAACCTGAAGGAGAAGACTTTAACTCAGTGTAGAGCAATGCCATTTTTCCTTAGGAATTCCTCATGCTAAAAGAAGGACAGTGGCATGGATATAGATGATCCAGAGGCTTGCCGCTTACAGTGATTAGATGAAAGGGAAGGAGTTGTTGATGTTTGTGTACTGTGAATGAGGCACAGGTTTGATGCTAAAAGGTTGATTGAGTCAACCAGTAGTTTTCTTATACAAAGCCTAAGAGGAGGATAATTTCCGCTGGGGAAAATCATTATACAAAGCCTAAGAGGAGGCTATTTTGTGTCTCGTACAAAGCCCGAGAGAGAGGCTAGAAGGGTTTGATTCCATAAGAGAATCTTTTATACTCAACAAGAGAGTGTTTCTTGTATCTCGTATGAAGCCCGAGATGGAGGCTGTTGCTTGTTTGGCTCAATAAGAACCTTTTTGTATCTCGTATAAAGCCCGAGATGGAGGCGAAAAGGTTTGTTTGACTCAACGAGGGAGTCATTTGTATCTTGTACGAAGCCCGAGATGGAGGCTGAAAAGGTTTGTTCCACTGGGGAGAATAATTTGTACAAAGCCCAAGAGGAGGCTAAAAAAGAGACCGAATCTTTTGGGGATATCATTATACAAAGCCTAAGAGGAGCCTATCTGTTGGTGACTGTTTTAGTTTAAGTGACAGGTCCAGTATACTGATTTTGAAAGAGAAAATCAGTTCTTATATGAGCAACACTGTACTCATGGATTTGACCTGAGGATCGGGGTTGTTCCCTGTTCTTTAAGGAAACGGGGAAATCCAAAGGGTATTGAGACTGTCCGAGTCTACGGGTTTCTTCCTTTCTAACGAAAGGGTGCTTGAGAATATCTTTAAGACTCAAGAAGAATATACTGTCCAAGTCTAGAGTTTTATCTTTTGTACTATGTTTTGAGAAACAGTAGTAGACTCTGGAAAGGACTGATCTATAAAGATTACTAAGTTTTGTTCCTATACCTCTAGGAGGTCGTCGGGACAATTTGTACGAAGCCCAAGAGGAGGCTGGAAACTTTTAAGAAGCCGATCGGTCCTTGTACTAAGCCCAAGAGGAGGCTAGGTTGCTTTTAGGAAGCCTGAGGGTCCTTGTACGATGCCCAAGAGGAGGCCGATGCTTTTAAGAAGCCCGTGGGTCCCCAAACCCCGAGAAATTCAAGGCAATGTTATTCACCGAGAATAGATCAAAGTCAGGAAAGTCCGAGAATTTGGAAGAAACTCAAAGATGCCATTCACGGAGAATACATTCATCTTTGGGAGTAGAGTTTCTTGACGATTCCTAAGGAGGACAGTCGAAGAGAAGACTGTATCTGGTGATCCTATTGGGGATCTAGGTGTCTATTTCTACGAATAAACGAAATGGCGTCACCTAGTTCTAGACGTAGTTGCCGGGGAAACTCGAAATATCTATACTATTATTACACAGTCGATATGAGTTTATGAAAGGAGACTTACAGTGAGCAGCCCCACAATACAGTTATATATATATATATATATATATATATATATATATATATATATATATATGAGTTTGTGAAAGGAGACTTACAGTGAGCAGCCCCACAAAACAGTTATATGATATGAAAGCAGTAAATGAAAGCGTATAAACACTTACTCGGTTGTAGAGCTTCCATGCTGTTTGGTTAGTTGTTCAACAAAGAAAGATTGAAAACAACAGTATATTCAAAATCAAAGGAGAAAACACTTTGAAAAAGAAAGATTCGGGGCTTACAGCTCAAGGAGAGGCCCAGGGTTTTACCGTTGAATTTGTACAGAGGGTCTTATACAAGTGACTGTGGCCCAAAAAGTTTTTTGTACAGAGGGATGGGTCTTACACTCTCTCAAGAGGCCCAAAAAGTTTTAAAGAAGAAGAGTGGGGCTTATAACACGAGGGTAGGCCCAGTTGACTTTTTGTTTAAAAATGGCGATCGCGCCGAGGTTTTCTTTTAACGCAGAGGGACTTATACAATAAGTGAGGCGCAAAATTGTTTTGGTTAAAAGGGTATTGGGTCTTACACTCTATTAGAGGCCCAAAGAGTTTTTGAATGGGTATTATAGCTCAAGGAGAGGCCCAGATGGTTTTAAAAAGGCGACGATCGCGCCGTTTGTTTTTTGACGGTATCGGGACTTATACAATAAGTGAGGCCCAAAAATGATTTGGTCAAAAAAGGATTGGGTCTTACACTCTATTAGAGGCCCAAAAGTGTTTGACAAAGTTTGTTGAAAGGGAAAATCAACAAAACCCTAATTTCATCATTTTAAAAGTAATTTTTCAATGAAAAATTAATTAAAATGATACAAAATCCCACATAAGTTTGAATAAACAACTTGTGATTTTGGTTTTAGGTTTGAAAAATGAGGTATAAATCACAAGAGATATTAAAACTCATTTGGTCTTGATTTTTCAATATGGATATTTATTTTTAAAATGGTTTAAAAATAAATAAAGGCATTTATTCACAAAAATACTAATTATATTAAATAAATAATATAAATCTAATTTTTTTGTGGAAATAAATATTTCAATATTTTTGTGATTTTTTACAAAAAGAACCAATAAAAAATAATTAAAATTGAGTGATTTATTAATATTCCAAATAATTAACAAAACATGAAAATAATTGGAAAAATAGCAAAATGTGAAAAATCACAAAATGGCATGGGTGGGGTTTGAACCTACGACCTCAAGCATACAAGGCGCGTGCCTTACCACTGGGGTGGTGATACATCCATTGTTTGAAACAAACCAACAAATATACAAGGCATGACTTGGTTTTGGCTTGCCCAAGGCAAGTTTTGGCTCAAAAACGTGAAGGTCATAACTTTCTCAATTCTTAATGGATTGAGACAAAATTTATATGTATCTGGGCCAGAATTTCACAAGGAATCCAATGGTGGTGGTGGTTTTTTCAGATCACACTCCCTCCTCAAAACCCGATAGTGGTTTTGAAAATGGCCTATAATTGCATTTTCTGTGCCATAGCTCAATACAGGCATGAATTACATGATCAATTGGCACAAACACAACACATATGACATGTATGAGAGATGCATAATCAATGGACTTCAAATGCACACATGTTTTGGTGACTTCAAGTTGAGATGCTTACCCTTCTTTGAGATTTTGGAGTTTTCTCAGCAATCTGCCAACTCCCTTGCTCCAGATATGATTTTATGCTTTGAACAACCTCAAATAATCCCTTGGATGCTTTGAGGATGATTGGAATCAGCTGGCATCTGCAAAAACACAAACTGTCCCTTTCTTGCAAAAGGGGTTAAAAGTGACCAAAATAGCAACTCCCTCAAATGGTGTTCCAGATGTATGAAACCATTTGGGACAGTTCAAGGATGATATTTGGAGTGTGTTTGAGGTTTTATCTGGTTTGGAAAGTGACTGAATCAAGACAAGGCTTGAAAAATGCACAAAAGTGCCATTTTGAGGTTTTGAGAAGTGACTTTGTGGTGTTGTGATTACAGGTCACTTTTGATGGTTTGCACAGCTTACATATGATATATATGAGGTGTGTGTGTGATTGGTTTGAGTGGAATTGCTCTCTAGCTCAAAAACTCAGAATTACTTGCTTTGGAAGGAAAAATTAGAGTGAAAGAAGAGATTTTGAGGAAAGCATCTGTTTGATGGCTTTGGTGTACTCAAACTGAACACAAGTGAGCTCTATTTATAGTATAGCAAGTTTGTTTTGGCTGCAATAGTGAATGGCAACTGTAGCAGAGGTTTGGCCAATGTTGGCCAATTAAAAATCAAGTCTTCTCTAGCCATTGACTAGAGGTTAGGGCACAGGGTTGTGGTTCCCTTGGTCTTGGATAAGTCTTGACTGATTTCAGATGAGAATGGCTCAGTCCATGCCACCTTGATGGTTCCATTGAATGCCTCATTCCAAATTTGAAGTCTTGTCCCTATTTTGGCAACTCTAGGTTCAACATGCTATTCCTTGTTCCTTGGACCTTGGAGGCTTGGCTCAGTGATTGTCCCCTTTGGATTCAATCCTCAGAGGTGTCCAAGTGGATAGGAGCATTTGAAATTGGCTGATTTTGGCAAATCGAGCCAAAATGCAAAATCTGCCTTGCTTTGACAGATTTCAGCAAGGCAACTTGACAATGTCATATCTCATGGTGTAAGTGGAATTTGGCAATGTTCTTAGCCATTTTGGAAAGCCCTTACATGATACAACAACTGTTTGAACAAGTTTGGTTTTGATCTATTTTGATTCCAAGTGAAAAATCCCCCTACATTTGGCAAAAAGTGAAGGCAGATTCTGACTTAGTGAAAATTTCACTAAGTGTTGGAAAAAGTGACATTTTCACTTTTCAGCCACTTTGATCACTCCATAACTCAAAATCCTTAATGAATTGGAATGACTTGTAGTTGAAGTTTTTGTAGATGATAATGAGGTCTACAAATCAAGCTTTGGATGGAAAAAATTGGCCTTGTGGTTTAGGAGTTATGGTCCTCCAAAGTTGGTACCCTAGCCACTTTAATTTTAACTTAGAAAAATTTCTAAGTTTTTATGGTTACCCCTTTTACAAGTTATCTCACTTTTTTTGGTTTTTCTTGATGAATGATGATTCAAATCATACATTAACATCATTTTAGGGTTAAAAAACCATTTTGGTGAAAAATCTCAAAAAGTCAAAGTTGACTTTTTGTGCACAGTTGACTTTTTATCAAATGAAGTCCAAACTGTGCAATTCTTTAGGAAATCATGTCCTTGACCTAAATCAAACTTGATGGACATGTTCCATGGGTGTCATAGGGTATATTGAATCATGTCTTAGGGTTTGGGAGCATGTCCAGGTCAAAAGTCAAAGTTACAGTTGACTTTCCTCGCGAAACCCTAATTGTGGGGCAGATGAAATTGAAACTTGTTGCTCAAGCTTCTTGGATCAATCCATTGTGGCAAATAGATCAATGTGGTATATTAGAGACCCTCATATCCTCTCTTGAGGTCTTGGCTCATGATTTGTCCCAAAAGTCAACTTAGGGGTGAATTAGGTCAAGAAACCCTAATTCCTGATTTTTGATGTATGCATCCCCTGAGGCAAAATTGACTTGATGAATGGGTCCATGAGGTTCCATGAAGTATATTAGGTCATGTTTTGGATCATTGGCTTGTGCCCAGATGAAAAATTTCCATCTGGAGGCCCTGGGCGATCAAAACCCTAATTTGGTGACACAGTCGATCTGGAGGCTTGATCCACCTAGAAGGGAGCAGCATTGTGCTTAATCCTTAAAGTGGGAGTCCTTTTGATCCATTTTAGATGCTTGGGAGGTTAGACAAGTTGAAGATCAAGTCATTTCTTGACTGATCCTTTGTCTAAAGCTCTGAGAGGGCTTGAAACCCTAATTCTGATTGTAGTGAATGCTCAACAATTCCTTGAGGAGATTGATGAGGCATGATGGTTCATCCATATTGTGCTGATGATTTTCACAATGATGGGAAACTTTAGTGGTCAAAATTTGGGGTATTACAGATGCCCCTATTTAATCTTCTTGGACTCGAAGGTGTGAATGACGAAAGTATTCGAGCATTCGGGGTGCAAGAGGATTAAATATCAGAATATCCGAAATTTTGATGGCTATGAATGGCAGCTTGCGCATTCATCTTCTTTTGCTAAGTAATGATGCTTAGAAAAAGGTAAACTTCCCCTCGATCCTGGTTTCCAACCAAGGAACTGGTCTTAGTTTCTGATTTAAACTTCCCCTCGATCTTGGTTTCCAACCAAGGAACTGGTCTTAGTTTCTTATGTAAACTTCCCCTCGATCCTGGTTTCCAACCAAGGAACTGGTCTCAGTTTCTTTTGTCAATAAACTTTATTGACAAGGGACGCTATTCGTAGCAGTTTTCCTCAAACTTCTCGCCGAATCTTCCCGGGGAGATGCCATTTGACGGAAAAAGTTTCGATGTCAGACTTGCTGGGAAACCCAACGTCTGAGTTGTAGAGTTGCACAAACTTCTCTGTTGGAGACGCCATTTGTCGATTCTACTGGGGAAAGTGAGTCTCTTGGAAGACTGCTGTCGCTTGGGGATATTACATCATACTTTTCTCGGGATCTTCTCGGAGAAACGCCATATGATGGGATCCAATTTTGAGGTGCCGATGACCCTTTCATCAGCGGATTTTCGGAGAAACACTGTTGTACTGCCGAATCTCTGTTTAAGAGGCTTTCTCTGGGGATTTTCCTTAATCCAGGAAAGCAAGGATATCATCTTTAATGGCGAAGAGTGACATCTGTTGAAGGTTCTCTGATGTTTCAGAGGTTCAAGTTATCAAAGTAGTCGAGCGCTGACTCTGATCTAGAGATACACTGGTGGCGAGATTGTTCAGACGCAACACTTCCTGACAAAGCAAGAACTGACAAACTCGATTGAGAGGACGGTTATCATGGCAGGACAAGACCGACTCAAGTGATAGTGATGCAATATGAAATGCGAATGCAAATAAAATGCATGATGTATGTATGTTTATGCTGACAAAATAGACGCGACATACAGAGTAAAAGATGAACACGACAGAATACTCGGCCATCGCGGGGCGAAGCAGTACCGTTGGTTCAAAATAGTAATTCCACCTTGCTTAGGAGAGATAGTCCCTGTTGGGAGCTATGTTGGTCGGGCTTAGGAGATGAGAACTCGGCCGAGGGTATCAGATGGAAAGACCGCATCTGATACAGTTGATCCTTCATTCAGGCGCACTGGCTTAGAAGGAGTACTTTGATTCTGCACTTCGAAGTTCGCTTACTTCTGGAGAAGCGATCGGTGTTCTTTTGATGTTCAACATTCAAAAGAAATGCCATCTTTAATTTAAAAGCAGAAAAAGTTTTAACAAGTAAATTCATTTTGTTTCATTTCAAGAATCGCTGATTAAATTAAACAACGCCGTTCTGTAAAGCTAAAACAAGTAAGAATTACAAACAAAAGCACAAGGGCTCAAATTTTATTGATAAGATGGAGATCAGCAAAACGCGTGATTCCAAAGAGTATATACAAAGTTAGAAAATGGTAATTCACAGGGAAAAGGGCTACGTTGAAACATAACGATCACTATCCTTCTACCAACTTTGAGTTCGGGACATCCTGAGCTTCCGTCGAAGATGACCTTTGACTGGAGATTTCCTCCGATGGGTGATGTAACTGCTGCCAAGGGACTTGCCTCTGTTGAACATAGTTACTTGCCATTATCCCTAATTTTTGCCTGGATTGTACTATGATATTTCCAATCCACCGGGATGATTTTTTTTCATGTCTCTAACTTTTGCCTGGACCGCCCTTTCGGGTTTTCAATCCACCGAGACGTGTTTTTTTAGGTGAAGTATTTCTTGACTACATCAACATTCTTGGGGTAGGCAAATTCCTCTCCGTCCATGGTTGCAAGTCTCAAGGCACCGCCTGAGAAAGCTTTCGTGACCACATAAGGGCCATCATAATTCGGAGTCCACTTGCCCCGAGAATCAGTGAGAAATGATTGTATCTTCTTGAGCACGAGGTCTCCTTTCCTGAAGATGCAGGGTCGGACCTTTTTGTCGAACACCCTCTTCATTCTTTGTTGATACAACTGACCATGGCATAGTGCCGTTATCTGTTTTTCTTCGATCAGGTTCAATTCGTCGTGTCGACTTTGACACCACTCAGCTTTTGTAAGCTTAGCTTCCATCAATACCCGAATTGATGGGATCTCTACTTCTATGGGGAGAACTGTCTCCATGCCATACACTAGAGAGAAAGGGGTAGCCCCTGTTGAAGTGCGGACAGATGTACGATAACCGTGAAGAGCAAAGGGTAGCACCTCGTGCCAGTCTTTGTAGGTTACTACCATCTTTTGAACGATCCTCTTGATGTTCTTGTTAGCCGCTTCTACCGCTCCGTTCATCTTGGGTCGGTAGGGAGATGAGTTATGGTGTTCAATCTTGAACTCTGCGCACAACTCTTTCATCATCTTATTGTTCAAGTTAGATCCATTATCTGTAATGATCTGGCTTGGAACACCATAACGGCAGATGATATTGTTTTTGATAAATCGGACCACCACTTGTTGGGTAACATTAGCGTACGACGCTGCTTCGACCCACTTGGTGAAGTAGTCAATGGCTACCAGAATGAACCGATGTCCGCTTGAAGCCTTAGGTTCAATCATGCCAATCATGTCATTCCCCATATCGAGAAAGGCCATGGGGAAGAAAGAACTTTGAGATGCGATGGCGGTACATGAATTTTGTCAGAGTATATCTGACACTTGTGACACCTCCTCATGTACTTGTAGCAGTCGGATTCCATTGTCAGCCAATAGTACCCGGCTCTGAGAATTTTTCTCGCCATTGTGTGTCCGTTGGCATGAGTGCCAAAGGATCCTTCGTGAATCTCTTTCATAAGCATGTCTGCTTCTGGTCTGTCGATGCATCGGAGCAAGACCATGTCAAAATTCCTCTTATAAAGAGTGTCACCGCTCAGGAAGAAGCTTCCAGCTAGCCTTCTGAGGGTCTTTCTGTCTTTTCTGAGTGCCCCAGGTGGGTACTCTTGTTTCTGAAGGAAGCATTTGATATCGTGATACCAAGGTTTGTCGTCTATGACTGCTTCAATCGCGAAGATGTAGGCGGGCCGTTCAAGGCGCATAACGTCAATCTTAGGTAGGTCATTCCATCGGCCTACACTAATCATGGAAGAGAGAGTGGCTAAAGCATCAGCCATGTGATTCTCACCACGAGGAATGTGATGAAACTCGACTCTGTTGAAGAAGGGTAGCAACCTTCTTGCATAGTCTTTGTAAGGAATCAATCCTGATTGGTATGTGTTCCAATCTCCTGTTATCTGATTGATAACCAAGGCTGGATCGCCGTATACGTCCAAGTTTTTTATCCTTAAATCAATCGCTTCTTCGAGACCCATAATACAAGCTTCGTATTCGGCCTCGTTGTTCGTACATTTGAACGTAAGTCTGGCAGTGAAAGGAATGTGGGTACCCTGAGGGGTAACAATGATTGCCCCAATTCCGTTTCTGTAATGATTAACTGCTCCGTCAAAGATTAGTCCCCATTGGGAACCTGGTTCTGGCCCTTCACTGGGTAACGGTTCATCGCAGTCTTTCATTTTTAGATACATGACATCTTCGTCTGGGAAGTCAAACCCGATTGATTCTTGATCGTCAATCGGTTGATGAGCCAAATGATCGGCTAAAATACTTCCTTTAACGGCTTTCTGAGCGTGGTACTCTATGTCATATTCTGATAGTAGCATCTGCCAACGGGAAATCCTTCCCGTGAGAGCAGGTTTTTCGAATACGTACTTGATTGGATCCATTTCGGAGACCAACCAAGTAGTATGACGAATCATGTACTAGCGAAGACATTTGGCTGCCCAAGCCAAAGCGCAACAAGTTTTCTCAAGCATCATGTACCGAGTTTCACAGTCGGTAAATTTCTTGCTCAGATAGTAAATGGCAGACTCTTTCCTTTTGGTTTTGTCTTGTTGGCCAAGTACACACCCCATTGAGTCCTCAAGGACTGTGAGGTAAATGATCAGTGGTCTTTCTTCCACTGGTGGCGACAGAATCGGCGGATTCAACAGATATTCCTTAATACTGTCGAATGCGGTTTGGCAGTCTTCTGACCAAACGTAATCCTGGTTCTTTTTCAGTAATTTGAAAATCGGCGCACATGTGGCGGTCATAAGGAAAATGAATCTGGAGATGTAGTTCAAACGTCCCAAGAATCCTCTGACTTGTTTTTCAGTTTTCGGAGAAGGCATTTCTCGAATGGCCTTGACCTTGTCAGGATCAACTTCAATTCCTTTCTGGCTGACGATGAACCCTAGTAGTTTCCCCGAACGGACACCGAAGGTGCATTTGTTGGGATTCAAGCGGAGCTTGAATTTTCTTAAACGTTCGAACAATTTTGACAGATGTTCAACGTGCTCACTCTCTGTTTTTGATTTTGCAATCAAATCATCGACATACACCTCGATTTCCTTGTGTATCATGTCATGAAACAGAGTAGTCATGGCCCTTTGATAGGTTTCCCCGGCATTCTTCAAACCGAACGGCATTACCTTGTAGAAAAAGGTACCCCATGGGGTAATGAACGAAGTTTTCTCCATGTCTTTCGGCGCCATTTTTATCTGGTTATAGCCCGATAATCCATCCATAAAGGAGAAAACTTTGAACTTTGCTGTGCTGTCTACCAGCATGCCAATGTGTGGTAAAGGAAAGTCGTCCTTTGGACTAGCCTTGTTTAAGTCTCTGTAATCAACACACATTCTGACCTTTCCGTCCTTTTTGGGAACGGGTACGATGTTGGCTAACCATTGAGGATATTCAGATGTAGCGAGGAAACCCGCGTCGATCTGTTTCTGTACCTCCTCTTTGATTTTGATGGCCATGTCCGGGTGAGTGCGTCTCAACCTTTGCTTTACTGGCGGACATTCCGATCTCAATGGTAAATGATGTTCCACGATGATGGTATCCAACCCAGGCATGTCCTAATAGGACCAAGCAAACACATCAGGAAATTCTCTGAGAAGCTTTATCAAACCCTCTCTGGCAGTTGGACTGAGCAGTGCCCCAATCCTGATTTCTTTTCTCTCTTTTTTTGAACCCAAGTTTACCGTTTCCAACGGCTCTTTGTGAGGTTCAATGGACCTTTCCTCTTGTTTGAGTAATCGGGAGATCTCTTCTGGAATTTCATTGTCAACTTCTTCTTCAGCCCCAAATACCGGGAACTCAAAGTCGGGAGAAGGCATCGGATCGTATGTTTCAACGGGGTGTAAAACAAGCAATCTGCATGACGGTATGATTCGTGTTTAGAATAGATAGAGAAAATGCAAGTGTGTGCAGTGTTTTGATTTTACTGCTTGTTTTTATTATTGAATGTTTTTTAGGATTACCATTTTCTTAGAAAAGCAAAAAGAGAAAACAGCAAATAATGCGGGAATTACAGAACAACGTTATTTTATTAATGCACAAATCGGTTTTTGAAACTACAGCCCTATAAAACAAAACTCTGTCGCTTCAGGCCAAGCGAAGAGGGAAATTTACAGAAAGCGAGCCCTATCAAAACATCCGTTTCACCTGGGCAGGGTGAAAGGTTAAAGATGGCAATTACTTTGACTGGTGAACGACCTTCGGAACATCGACGGCAACCCATTGGCGGCGAACTCCTCGGTGAAACACAAAGTCTGGCACCTTTCTTGATTTGTCTTCAGAAATGACGCTGATTTCTGGTGGAGCAGGATCATTGGAATCTGTCTCCCAGGCAGAATTGTCGTAGGAGGATTCCCCTGTTGCATTTTGCATATTATTTGTGCTCTCAGCTGCATCTCCCCATCCAGTCGGCTGGATATCTTCGAGCCTGATACGAGAGCTTACGGGAGCGGTGTACTTGACCATATAGTCGTATTTTCCACTTGGTTCTCCCAGAGTGTCCCAAACTTCTTTGGAACTGAAGGAGTCATCTCTCTCGATGACGTTGACCTCGGGAAAAGTATAGTTGATGAATTCTAGTCCGGAAAACGTTGCGAATTCATCTTCATGTTGAGTAGTTTCCGAATGACCTGAGTGTTGATCCCATGACATGGCGGGGACACTGGTATTCTGTTCAATGACGGTCAGCTGATTTTCATTACTCGGCTGACTTTCTGACCTTAAGTCTCCTGGGTAAGGTTGCCACATTGGCAGACCATCCATTGGGCCATAGTAGGTGTAGTCAAAATTATCTTTCATCGGAGTGTCTTCTTCTAATGAATTTGGCGGAGCACAACATCCTTCCGGATCACAATCTCCATAGATCATCTCGATGTCTGATCTGGGTATAAATCTCAGACTCTGTGCGGGATAGCAAAATGGAGTTTGCGTTTCATCCTGCGACACATAACCGTCCTCGTTAAGATAGGATTTCCAATCCTCATCTATGTCCAAGGGATCCTCTTCATTGATAGCATGGACTACTTGAGTCACTGGTTGGAGGAAACCTCCACTATGGAAGAAGTTTTGAATGGGATGAAGACTTTCATCGCCGACAGCTGTCTGGGTGCAGGTTACAGAAAAACCAAGACCCTTCTTTGTTCTATTGTCAATGGGAATGACAAGCTGTCCCCATCCTTTTGTATCGGTACTCTCGACCTCTTTGATAGCATCCTTATATGAGGAAATCAACGTTCCTCCTCCGGATTGATTGTTCTTGCTCATCGACAGTGCTTGGAACTGCGTTCCAATAACCTCATCAGGTTCTATACCAACGGACGATGACAAGCTACTCACGAGCAAAGCCTGTTCCCCACAGACTGTGGCAAGTTGATCATTCTGAACGAACTTTAGCTTTTGGTGGAGGGTCAAAGTGACCGCTCCAGCCTGATGTATCCAAGGTCTTCCTAATAAACAACTGTATGTTGCCCGGATGTCCATGACCTGGAAAGTGACTTGGAAAGTATGAGGACCAATAGTTATGGGAAGATAAACTTCGCTGATAACTGCTTTTCTGGATCTGTCGAATGCTTTGATGACGACCTTGTTGATTCTCATCGGAGGACCTTTGAATGATAATTGCATCAAAGTGGACTTCGGCATAACATTCAGGGCTGACCCTGTGTCTACCAGTACGTTGGCTAAAGCATCGTCCTGGCAGTTAACTGTGATATTGAGCGCCATGTTATGACGGCGACCCTCTTCAGGTAATTCCTCATCACTAAATCCCAAATTGTTGCAGGAAGTGATGTTAGAGACAATACTATCGAACTGTCTGATTGTTACATCCTGTTCCACGAAGGCCTGCTCTAAGACTTTCTGTAGAGCCTCCCTGTGCGCTTCTGAACTAAGTAACAGTGATAATACTGAGATCTTCGAAGGATTTTGTAACAGCTGATCAACAATGTTGAATTCACTCCTTTGGATGAGCTTTAGCATCTCATCTTTGTCTTTCGACAGGTCGGGATTACTGGGTTGACCGACTGGTGGATCAGGAATTTCTGTCTGAAGTTCCTTTTCTTTGTTGGACTCTCCAACTCCTCGGTTGAAGATTCGACCGCTCCGTGTTACACGACTGATGTCTGCAATATTCACGACGGAGGGTAATGGAATTTCCTTTCCATTTTCAACTGTTGTTGCACCGTATTTGTAAGGGATCGCCTTAGCTGATTCATACGGTAATGGTCCCGGCAGATAGATGACTATGGGAACCTTCTGGTTTTTCTGACCATCATAAGTAATCTCGATCCGTTCCCGGTTGGGAATTTTGGATTCATCAAGTAGAGGAATAATGGCAAAAACATCCCTGGTCCTGAGATGACCAGAGATCGTGAGGACATCCTCAACTTGCTCGGCAAGGTAGTTCGGCGACCAATTGATGGGTCCAGAACCCGGATATGGACGAATTTCTCCACGATCGACCTGACCCTGAAGAGCTGTTCTCACAAGGTAACACCCTTGGTTACTTTTTGAACAGACGTTACAACTGTCATAGTTGTGTGGGGGCACCTGGCCACGCCCACTTTGAATACAACGTAACCTCACTAGGTTAGCTTCCACTGATCGGACATCCTGACTTTGACGCCGAGTGGGATTTCTGTTACTGATACTAATCTGCTGAGTATCTTTATCCATATAGATGGGCATCCACCAATGATTTAACAAGTGCTGAAGGGCCTCCTGGACAAGGGTACAACCTCGATCGTCCTCGCAACCCACCTTACAGCTTTGATAGTCGTGTGAGATCAGGAATCCGAGTCGGACCTGCTCAGCATGTAACTCTACCAGGTTGGTATTCATCACGCGAATATTGAAAACCTGAACCATGTTGATTTGATAGGGATTCCTGTCATAGTAGTCTTGGATCCATCCAAGATCCATCTGACGCTGGAGGGCCTCTTGTATGAAAGAGCATCCTTGTTTGTTTACCGAGCAAGTAAGACAGGAATTGTAATCGTGCCGCGGCAGATTATGATACTGGCTTTGCCTTGAGTGCATCGCCACCAAGTTGACATTTATTGCACGGATATCGTGGTTCTGAATGACGTTAGAATTCGCGTAGACCATGTTAACTCCACGAACTCTGTGCTCTTGGATCCATCCGAGATCCATCTGTTCCTGTAGAGCTGCTTGCACTACAGAACATCCCTGGTTGTCTTTAGAGCAGATATCACACTGGTGATAATTATGAGGTGGCACATGGCCATATCCACTCTGTCTACAATGCATCTTGACTAGATTGGTCCTCAATAAGAGTACATCGTGAATTTGATAGACGTTGTTAGTCTCTTCCTCAATCAAATTGACCGTAGCCTTCTCGTGTTGAGGCAGCGGGTTCGCGAGAACATTAGGATTCGTATCTTTGAAAGATAAGAGCCCGCTCCTGACAAGCTTTTGTACGTCAGATTTGAAATTGAGGCAATTCTCTATGTTATGCCCCGATCCTCCTTGATGATAAGGGCATGTCTAATCCTCTTTAAACCAAAAAGACGGATTTTCCGGTACAGTAAGAGGAGACTTAGTCTGGACGTGCCCCTTAGCCAGTAGTAACAGAAACAGTTCTGCGTACGACACGGGTAGAGGATCAAACCCTGATGATCGTGTTGTACGGTTGTTATTGTACTGAGGACGAGCCTGCTGAAGAGGCTGTTGAGTCCTTTGCTGATTAGGTTGGCTCTGCGCAACCTGAGGTTGATACGTAGGAACAGGCGCGGGGCCGATAGCAGGAGTTACAGCTGCTACTGGTTGATAACGATGCCTTTGCTTTCCGAGAGAGATATTCCCAATATCTTGCTCTTTTTTCTTAGGGAGAGCACTACCGTATTTCTTAGCACTACTCGTCGATCCAGTGTCTTTTACCAAACGTCCTTCTCGGACGGCTTCCTCAAGACGTACGCCCATGCCGACCATTTCGGTGAAATCACTGGGCGCACTGGCGATTATTCGGCCATAGTAAAATGAGCTCAAGGTTTTTAAGAAGATCTTTTTCATCTCTTTTTCCTCAAGAGGTGGACAAATTTGAGCGGCGATTTCACGCCACCTCTAGGCGTACTCCTTAAAGGTTTCCTTGTCCTTTTGCGACATCGATCTGAGTTGATCTCTGTCGGGTGCCATGTCCAAATTGTATTTGTATTGTTGGACGAAGGTAGTGCCAAGATCTCTGAATGTGCTGATCGTGGCACGGTTTAAACCCATGTACCATTTTAAGGCAACACCGGTTAAACTATCCTGAAAGTAGTGAATCAGCAGGTCCTGATTTTCCGTCTGAGCTGACATTCGTCGAGCGTACATTGTCAAGTGACTCTGAGGGCAAGAGTTACCCTTGTATTTTTCAAAGTCAGGCACTTGGAATTTGTGCGGAACTTTCACATTGGGGACCAGACAAAGGTCTGCGGCGTCCTTTCCAAAAAGATCCTGACAGCGAATGGCTTGCAGTTCCCTCTGCATTTCCAAGAACTGTTCCTGGAATTCATCCATTCGGTCAAACATAGTCTCCTTCTTTCCAGAAGGTATCTGTGGAATCTGTCCTTCCGGGACAGAATGCACCACAGGGGGTGGTACCGTAACTACGACGTTGAATCTTGGCGTCTCCCGAAGTTTGTAACCTTCAGGGGTCTTTAATATGCCTCTGGCATCTTCGCTTTCCCGAAGTTTGTAACCTTCAGGACCAGCGGCTCCTGCAGATGTTCCCTGATCTTCAACGATCGGCAGAACATATCCTTCCGGGATATAGTTAACAGGCATGCCCCAGGGACGATCTTTCGGCATCTGATACCTAGGATCGAACTTCTCCACTATGGGCGTCGAGGTGATCTCCAAGATCACAGTCCTTTGTAGCTGAGCTTCTGCCATGGCTTGCATGTCGTTACGAAGCTTTCTCATATCCTCTCTCAGAGCGTCGAGCTCTTCTCTCAACTCTCTGTTTTCTTCCTCAAGATCATCCATCTTTTTCTGACGACTGGCCCGAGTATTGTACGAATGAGACAGTTTGACTCTAGAATCGAGACACAAACGTAAGATTCGTAGGTAAGGAGAATACGCAATGTGAGAATGATGAAATGCAATGATTTATATTAATTGTTTGTTGATTTAATCAAAATAAACTGTGACAATTAGATTGCAAATATCAAACTGTGGGGAAACCCCTTTTTTATTGAATTCAAAGGATTACAGAAATGGAAATACAGTAGATTACAAGGTGCGGAAACAGAAACCTAAACTAATGGATCCTGGTACTTCCTCTTCTTTGACCAGGGCGCTTGGGCCGTTGTCGGGTTGTCATTCCTTTGCCAAGTGAAAGGAGCGAGCAAATTCCTTTGGTCGTCTTGATTCTCTACAGCATGTTGCTCTAAAATTTCAATCAGAGCATCTTTCTCTTTCAGTAGTTGCTGTATTTGGATACACTCTATGTTGAGGGTGCGGTACTTGTTCTTCCAAGACCTTCTCTCCTTTTGAACTTTGTTGAGAGTAACCTGAAGCTTTTGAGTTTCCGTCATGAAGTACATGACAGATTCCCTCGGCGGAAGAATTCCGTAACGAGGATAAGGCATCTTTAGCTTAAGAGCTCTAGTTTGTACCCAATGGAGATAAGGCTCCACCGAGACACAATCTGGTTTTCCTAGAGACTCTCGTCCTTTCCTATGAACGTGCTTCCACGCATGCACTATTTCCATCTTCAGTGCCCTGTCGTTTTCTCCTTCCTTGAAGAAAAGACCTTCCAGATGAGCGTTCTGCGGAACAAGCCTCATCGGGTATCCAAATTGACGAAGAATCAATATCGGGTGATAGTTGATTCCTCCTTTAGTTCCTATGAGGGGTACGTTGGGGAAGTTTCCACAACGATCAATGATTCCTATCCCATCATAAATCCTAATACACCAATCTATATCAGAGTTGGTAAGAGACATGATCTTCTGCGACCAACGCAAGACACTCTTGCAATCCCAAAAAGCAGCAGACTTAGGCAAATGGGAGATAAACCATTTGTAAAGCAAAGGTACACAACATGTGATCCCCCCTCCGCTGTACAAATTTCCTAAGTGTACAGAATGATACGCATCTGCGAGCAAAGTCGGCATAGGGTTTCCAATGAGAAAAACCTTAATAGCGTTGATATCGACGAAGTTATTAATGTTGGGAAACAAAAATAATCCGTAGGTGAGTAAGACAAAGATGCTTTCAAATGCAGTCTTGTTCCCTATACTAGCGAAGTACAGAGCTTTCTTTGTTAAGAACTGGGCTGGAAAACCTTGGATGCCACCCTTGGTAGTCAGGTGAGTCCTGACCTCAGACTCGTCCAAATGGATTGCTCTTGCAATGGTCTGATTCTTTGGAATTTCTTCCAGTCCGGAAAATGGAACTCGATCAGTGATATGTAAATCCAACAGATGAGAATATTCCTCCAGCGTTGGTGCTAGTTGATAATCCGGGAATGTGAAACAGTGATAAACCGGATCGTAGAATTGAACGAGCGCGTCCATGATTCCCCCAATCACATGGACTCTTAACAGTGGTAGCAAACCACCGTGCTTGGCTCTGAAAGCCTCTGGGTTAGTGATCATCCTCGCTAACCTTCTCAAATCCTCAAGCTTTGGAACCTTGAAGGTATACTGGTGAGTTCTCCTTCTACCAAAATCCATCGGTGCAATCCTTTTCTCTAATATTTGCAATCACAGTCTTAGTTTAATTTGAAAAACAGAGAGACTAGAAGAGAAATTTTTTTTTGAATGTTTTAATGTTTTTTTTAAATGAATGCATGAATGTAGCACACAAAAACATAGAAAAAACATGGGGTCAGAGGGTCGTTGTCATGAAGCCAAGGCTCTACCCATCCCCAAAGGTTTACTAAGGTGATTTTTGTACCTGTACTCATTATCATTAGCTCCTCCCAGGAAGGCAGACAACAAGCGGATCGCCAGCGAGTTGTGTGCAATCTTAGAGTAAGTGCTATTCACCGAGAATAGATCACCAGCCTCAAATGAGGGTAGTATCGCGTAACAACTATTTCCGATAGTTTCCGCACTACGAAAGGGTTGGCTTTTCTAGGTGTATACTCAATCTTTCCACATACGGCATCACCCGCATTCCCATCAGCAGAAAAATAAACACATATAGCAATTAGGAAAAGCAGTATATATATTTGTCCTAAACATCCTAGACCTAATGAAGCTAAGAAACTTAAGTTCCTGACAGAAAATGGGTTCCCGGCGGAAGCCCCAATCTGTGGTATCCACACAAGAGATGAAAAGAAAGAAGACCGTGCCTTGATCTAACTTTGAAAGGCCCCACGGTGAGCGCCACTTTTCAGTGGTGGCCACCGCCATGAAAAAGATTCGTCCAAGGTTTTTACCTTAAATTTTAAGAAAGTCAGTGAACGGCCCCACGGTGGGTGCCACTTTTCTGTAGCGAGAGATTTTGGACGCGGTTCTTAAGCGCTGGTCGCTCTCTGCGGTTGAGTTTACTACAGGTCGATTCATTTTTTATCCTATTGTAAGCTGATGAAGGAAGGGAAATAGATGTCTCTAATTAACCCTGCTTTGCATACTGAGTTTAAACAGCGGTCTGTTAAGTTACGGATGCTACAATGTGGGGGGCCTTTGTACTGGTTATTTGTATTTTCGCCAATACAGTTTTCTTTCTTTTTATCTAGGAAGAGGGTTTCTGAAGAGGAACAAGGATTAGGATGTTTTTGAATTACTTCTTTTGAAATGGGATTTGGGTTTTTTGTTGATTGTGCTTGCTAAGATCTTTTCTTTCGATCTTATGCCTACGTATTCCCGTTTACCGAAATAGGGAAATCAGAGCATTCGTAGTTCCTCCTATTCTATGGGAGGAAATGGGGTTTTGGCGTCTTGTTCAAAGCCCAAGACGTGAAGCGAAAGGTGATTTGTATCTTGTTCAAAGCCCAAGATGTGAAGCTGAAAAGGTCTCAACTTTAGAGAGAATTTGTCATCTCTAAAGAGGGGAGAAGGAGAATTACTTTAACTAGGATACGCGGATCCGAGCAATGCCATAATTTCTGAAGAAGGGGTTTTAACCTGAAGGAGAAGACTTTAACTCAGTGTAGAGCAATGCCATCTTTCCTTAGGAATTCCTCATGCTAAAAGAAGGACAGTGGCATGGATATAGATGATCCAGAGGCTTGCCGCTTACAGCGATTAGATGAAAGGGAAGGAGTTGTTGATGTTTGTGTACTGTGAACGAGGCACAGGTTTTGTGCTAAAAGGTTGATTGAGTCAACCAGTAGTTTTCTTATACAAAGCCTAAGAGGAGGCTAATTTCTGCTGGGGAAAATCATTATACAAAGCCTAAGAGGAGGCTATTTTGTGTCTCGTACAAAACCTGAGAGAGAGGCTAGAAGGGTTTGACTCCACAAGAGAATCTTTTATACTCAACAAGAGAGTGTTTTTTGTATCTCGTATGAAGCCCGAGATGGAGGCTGTTGCTTGTTTGGCTCAATAAGAACCTTTTTGTATCTCGTATAAAGCCCGAGATGGAGGCGAAAAGGTTTGTTTGACTCAACGAGGGAGTCATTTGTATCTCGTACGAAGCTCGAGATGGAGGCTGAAAAGGTTTGTTCCACTGGGGAGAATCATTTGTACAAAGCCCAAGAGGAGGCTAAAAAAGAGACCGACTCTTTTGGGGATATCATTATACAAAGCCTAAGAGGAGGCTATCTGTTGGTGACTGTTTTAGTTTAAGTGACAGGTCCAGTATACTGATTTTGAAAGAGAAAATCAGTTCTTATATGAGCAACACTGTACTCATGGATTTGACCTGAGGATCGGGGTTGTTCCCTGTTCTTTAAGGAAACGGGGAAATCCAAAGGGTATTGAGACTGTCCGAGTCTACGGGTTTCTTCCTTTCTAACGAAAGGGTGCTTGAGAATATCTTTAAGACTCAAGAAGAATAGACTGTCCAAGTCTAGAGTTTTATCTTTTGTACTATGTTTTGAGAAACAGTAGTAGACTCTGGAAAGGACTGATCTATGAAGATTACTAAGTTTTGTTCCTATACCTCTAGGAGGTCGTCGGGACAATTTGTACGAAGCCCAAGAGGAGGCTGGAAACTTTTAAGAAGCCGATCGGTCCTTGTACTAAGCCCAGGAGGAGGCTAGGTTGCTTTTAGGAAGCCTGAGGGTCCTTGTACGATGCCCAAGAGGAGGCCGATGCTTTTAAGAAGCCCGTGGGTCCCCAAACCCCGAGAAATTCAAGGCAATGCTATTCACCGAGAATAGATCAAAGTCAGGAAAGTCCGAGAATTTGGAAGAAACTCAAAGATGCCATTCACGGAGAATATATTCATCTTTGGGATTAGAGTTTCTTGACGATTCCTAAGGAGGACAGTCGAAGAGAAGACTGTATCTGGTGATCCTATTGGGGATCTAGGTGTCTATTTCTACGAATAAACGAAACGGCGTCACCTAGTTCTAGACGTAGTTGCCGGGGAAACTCGAAATATCTATACTATTATTACATAGTCGATATGAATTTATGAAAGGAGACTTACAGTGAGCAACCCCACAATACAGTTATATATATATGAGTTTGTGAAAGGAGACTTACAGTGAGCAGCCCCACAAAACAGTTATATGATATGAAAGTAGTAAATGAAAGCGTATAAACACTTACTCGGTTGTAGAGCTTTCATGCTGTTTGGTTAGTTGTTCAACAAAGAAAGATTGAAAACAACAGTATATTCAAAATCAAAGGAGAAAACACTTTGAAAAAGAAAGATTCGGGGCTTACAACTCTAGGAGAGGCCCAGGGTTTTACCGTTGAATTTGTACAGAGGGTCTTATACAAGTGAATGTGGCCCAAAAAGTTTTCTGTACAGAGGGATGGGTCTTACACTCTCTCAAGAGGCCCAAAAAGTTTTAAAGAAGAAGAGTGGGGCTTATAACACGAGGGTAGGCCCAGTTGACTTTTCGTTTAAAAATGGCGATCGCGCCGAGGTTTTCTTTTAACGCAGAGGGACTTATACAATAAGTGAGGCCCAAAATTTTTTTGGTTAAAAGGGGATTGGGTCTTACACTCTATTAGAGGCCCAAAGAGTTTTTGAATGGGTCTTATAGCTCAAGGAGAGGCCCAGATGGTTTTAAAAAGGCGACGATCGCGCCGTTTGTTTTTTGACGGTATCGGGACTTATACAATAAGTGAGGCCCAAAAATGATTTGGTCAAAAAAGGATTGGGTCTTACACTCTATTAGAGGCCCAAAAGTGTTTGACAAAGTTTGTTGAAAGGGAAAATCAACAAAACCCTAATTTCATCATTTTAAAAGTAATTTTTCAATGAAAAATTAATTAAAATGATACAAAATCCCACATAAGTTTGAATAAACAACTTGTGATTTTGGTTTTAGGTTTGAAAAATGAGGTATAAATCACAAGAGATATTAAAACTCATTTGGTCTTGATTTTTCAATATGGATATTTATTTTTAAAATGGTTTAAAAACAAATAAAGGCATTTATTCACAAAAATACTAACTATATTAAATAAATAATATAAATCTAATTTTTTTGTGGAAATAAATATTTCAATATTTTTGTGATTTTTTGCAAAAAGAACCAATAAAAAATAATTAAAATTGAGTGATTTATTAATATTCCAAATAATAATCAAAACATGAAAATAATTGGAAAAATAGCAAAATGTGAAAAATCACAAAATGGCATGGGTGGGGTTTGAACCCACGACCTCAAGCATACAAGGCGCGCGCCTTACCACTGGGGTGGTGATACATCCATTGTTTGAAACAAACCAACAAATATACAAGGCATGACTTGGTTTTGGCTTGCCCAAAGCAAGTTTTGGCTCAAAAACGTGAAGGTCATAACTTTCTCAATTCTTAATGGATTGAGACAAAATTTATATGTATCTGGGCCAGAATTTCACAAGGAATCCAATGGTGGTGGTGGTTTTTTCAGATCACACTCCCTCCTCAAAACCCGATAGTGGTTTTGAAAATGGCCTATAATTGCATTTTCTGTGCCATAGCTCAATACAGGCATGAATTACATGATCAATTGGCATAAACACAACACATATGACATGTATGAGAGATGCATAATCAATGGACTTCAAATGCACACATGTTTTGGTGACTGCAAGTTGAGATGCTTACCCTTCTTTGAGATTTTGGAGTTTTCTCAGCTATCTTTCAACTCCCTTGCTCCAGATATGATTTTATGCTTTGAACAACCTCAAATAATCCCTTGGATGCTTTGAGGATGATTGGAATCAGCTGGTACCTGCAAAAACACAAACTGTCCCTTTCTTGCAAAAGGGGTTAAAAGTGACCAAAATAGCAACTCCCTCAAATGGTGTTCCAGATGTATGAAACCATTTGGGACAGTTCAAGGATGATATTTGGAGTGTGTTTGAGGTTTTATCTGGTTTGGAAAGTGACTGAATCAAGACATGGCTTGAAAAATGCACAAAAGTGCCATTTTGAGGTTTTGAGAAGTGACTTTGTGGTGTTGTGATTACAGGTCACTTTTGATGGTTTGCACAGCTTACATATGATATATATGAGGTGTGTGTGTGTGATTGGTTTGAGTGGAATTGCTCTCTAGCTCAAAAACTCAGAATTACTTGCTTTGGAAGGCAAAATTGGCATGAAAGAAGAGATTTTGAGGAAAGCATTTGTTTGATGGCTTTGGTGTACTCAAACTAAACACAAGTGAGCTCTATTTATAGTAGAGCAAGTTTGTTTTGGCTGCAATAGTGAATGGCAACTGCAGCAGAGGTTGGCCAATGTTGGCCAATAAAAAATCAAGTCTTCTCTAGCCATTGACTAGAGGTTAGGGCACAGGGCTGTGGTTCCCTTGGTCTTGGATAAGTCTTGACTGATTTCAAATGAGAATGGCTCAGTCCATGCCACCTTGATGGTTCCATTGAATGCCTCATTCCAAATTTGAAGTCTTGTCCCTATTTTGGCAACTCTATGTTCAACATGTTATTCGTTGTTCCTTGGACCTTGGAGGCTTGGCTCAGTGATTGTCCCCTTTGGATTCAATCCTCAGAGGTGTCCAAGTGGATAGGACCATTTGAAATTGGCTGATTTTGGCAAATCGAGCCAAAATGCAAAATCTGCCTTGCTTTGACAGATTTCAACAAGGCAACTTGACAATGTCATATCTCATGGTGTAAGTGGAATTTGGCAATGTTCTTGGCCATTTTGGAAAGCCCTTACATGATACAACAACTGTTTGAACAAGTTTGGTTTTGATCTCTTTTGATTCCAAGTGAAAAATCCCCCTACATTTGGCAAAAAGTGAAGGCAGATTCTGACTTAGTGAAAATTTCACTAAGTGTTGGAAAAAGTGACATTTTCACTTTTCAGCCACTTTGATCACTCCATAACTCAAAATCCTTAATGAATTGGAATGACTTGTAGTTGAAGTTTTTGTAGATGATAATGAGGTCTACAAATCAAGCTTTGGATGGAAAAAATTGGCCTTGTGGTTTAGGAGTTATGGTCCTCCAAAGTTGGTACCCTAGCCACTTTAATTTTAACTTAGAAAAATTTCTAAGTTTTTATGGTTACCCCTTTTACAAGTTATCTCACTTTCTTTGGTTTTTCTTGATGAATGATGATTCAAATCATACATTAACATCATTTTAGGGTTAAAAAACCATTTTGGTGAAAAATCTCAAAAAGTCAAAGTTGACTTTTTGTGCACAGTTGACTTTTTATCAGATGAATTCCAAACTGTGCAATTCTTTAGGAAATTATGTCCTTGACCTAAATCAAACTTGATGGACATGTTCCATGGGTGTCATAGGGTATATTGAATCATGTCTTAGGGTTTGGGAGCATGTCCAGGTCAAAAGTCAAAGTTACAGTTGACTTTCCTCGCGAAACCCTAATTGTGGTGCAGATGAAATTGAAACTTGTTGCTCAAGCTTCTTGGATCAATCCATTGTGGCAAATGGATCAATGTGGTATATTAGAGACCCTCAAATCCTCTCTTGAGGTCTTGGCTCATGATTTGTTCCAAAAGTCAACTTAGGGGTGAATTAGGTCAAGAAACCCTAATTCCTGATTTTTGATGTATGCATCCCCGGAGGCAAAATTGACTTGATGAATGGGTCCATGAGGTTCCATGGAGTATATTAGGTCATGTTTTGGATCATTGGCTTGTGCCCAGATGAAAAATTTCCATCTGGAGGCCCTGGGCGATCAAAACCCTAATTTGGTGACACAGTCGATCTGGAGGCTTGATCCACCTAGAAGGGAGCAGCATTGTGCTTAATCCTTAAAGTGGGAGTCCTTTTGATCCATTGTAGATGCTTGGGAGGTTAGACAAGTTGAATATCAAGTCATTTCTTGACTGATCCTTTGTCTAAAGCTCTGAGAGGGCTTGAAACCCTAATTCTGATTGTAGTGAATGCTCAACAATTCCTTGAGGAGATTGATGAGGCATGATGGTTCATCCATATTGTGCTGATGATTTGCACAATGATGGGACACTTTAGTGGTCAAAATTTGGGGTATTACAACACCCTCAAATGATCTCTTAGAAGCTTTTAGGATGGTTGGAATCACCTGGAAACCTCAGGAACAAGTTTGAGCTCTTTCTTGCAAAAGGGGCAAAAATGTCCAAAATAACAACTCTCTCAAATGGTGTTCCAGATGTGTGGCACCATTTGGGACACTTCAAGGATGATATTTGGAGTGTGTTTGAGGTTTTATCTAGTTTAGAAAGTGACTGAATCAAGACATGGCTTGAAAAATGCACAAAAGTCCTATTTTGAGGTTTTGAGAGGTGACTTTGTGATTTTCGTGTTACAGGTCACTTGTGAGAGTTTGGACAGCTTAGATAAGACATATTGGATGTGTTTGGATCATGAGCTGTGGTGGAATTTCTCTCTAACTCAAAAACTCAGAGTTACCTTGCTAAAGAAGGTATTTTTACCTAGAGAAAGAGATTTTGAGGAAAGCAAGTGTTGTAGTGCTTTGGTGTACTCAAACTGAACACAATTGAGCTCTATTTATAGTAGAGCAAGTTTGTTTTGGTTGCATTAGTGAATGGCAACTGCAGCAGAGGTTTGGCCAATGTTGAGCAATGAGAATCCAAGTCTCCTCTAGCCATTTACTAGAGGTTAGGGCACAGACTGCTGGTTCCCTTGGTCTTGGTAAGTCTTGACTAAATTTAGTTGGGAATGGCTTAGTCTATGCCACCTTGGTGCATCCATTAAATGCTCCAATCCAAAATTGGAGAATTGTCCCTCTTTTAGGCATTTCTAGGTTTGGCATGCTACTCTTGGTTCCAAAGACTTGGGAAGCTGTTGGATCAGGGTTTGTCTCTCCTTGGTCTCCCCCTGAGGTGTTCAGATGGATAGATTTTTTTGCCCTCTGGAAAATTTGAGCAAATTGAGCAAAACTCCCAAATCTGCCTTGCCATGACAGTTTGCAGCAAGGCATATTGGCATTGTCATATCTCATGGCTCAAGTGGAGTTTGATGGAGTTCTTGGCCATTTTGTAAAGCCCTCATATGATACAACAACTATTTGATCATAGTTGGTTTTGATACCTTTTGGATCCAAGTGAAAAATGCCCCTACATTTGGAAAAAAGTGAAGGCAGATTCTGACTTAGTGAAAATTTCACTAAGTGTTGGAAAAAGTGATATTTTCACTTTTTGTGATTTTGATCATTCCATAACTTAAAATTCATGAGGAATTGGAATGTGTTGTGTTTGAAGCTTTTGTAGAGGGCCATGAGAGCTACAAATCCAGCTTTGGATGGGAAAAAATGGCCTTGTGGTTTAGGAGTTATGATTCTCCAAAGTTGGTACCTTTGCCACTTTATTCCATAACTTAGAAAAATTTCTAAGTTTTTATGGTTACCCCTTTTACAAGTTATCCCACTTTTCTTGATTTTTCTTGATGAATGATGATTCCAATCATACATTAACATCATTTTAGGGTCAAAGAACCATAATTGTGAAAAATCTCAAAAAGTCAAAGTTGACTTTTGTGCACAGTTGATTTTTGTCAGATGAATTTCAAACTGTGCGATCCTCTATGAAATCAAGTCCTTGACCTACATCAAACTTGATGGATTGATTTTATAGGTGTTATAGGGTGTATTTAATCATGTCCCAAGGTTTGGGAGCATGCCTGGGTCAAAAGTCAAAGGCACAGTTGACTTTTTCCCGCGAAACCCTAACTGTGGTTCTGATGAACTTGAAACTTGTTGCTCAAGCTTCTTGGATTAATCCATTGTTGCAAATGGATCAATGTGGTGTGTTAGGGACCCTCAAATCCTGCCTTGAGGTCTTGGCTCATGTTTTGTCCCAAAAGTCAACTTAGGGGTGAATTAGGTCAAGAAACCCTAATTCCTGATTTTTTTTATGAATGCATCCCCTGAGGCCAAATTGACTTGATGATTGGGTTCATGATGTCCCATGGAGCATTTTAGGTTATGCTTTGAAGCATTGGCTCATGCCCAGAGGAAAATTTCCATCTGGAAGCCCTGGTCGACCAAAACCCTAATTTGGTGACACTGGCGATCATGAGGCTTAATCCACCTGGAAGGCTGCAACCTTGTGCTTAATCCTTGATGTGGGAGTCCTATTGATCCAATGTGGATGTTTGAGAGGTTTAGACAAGTTGAAGATCATGTCATTCCTTGATTAATCCTTTATCTAAGAGCTCTGAGAGGGCTTGAAACCCTAATTATTGTTGTAGTGGATGCTCACCCATCTTTGGGCATAATGATACACCCATATTGTGATGATGATTTGCACAATGAAGGGAAATCTTAGTGGTCAAAATTTGGGATATGATAGATGCCCCTATTTAATCTTCTTGGACCCGAAGGTGTGAATGGCGAAGGTATTCGGGCATTCGGGGTGCAAGAGGATTAAATATAGGAATACCTGAAATTTTGATGGTGGTTAAGAATGGTAGTTCACGCATCCTTCTTCTTTTGCTAAGCAATGATGCTCAGAAAAGGTAAAAACTTCCCCCCGATCCTGGACTTCAGCCAAGGAACTGGTCTCAGTTTCTGAAATAAACTTCCCCTCGATCCTGGTTTCCTACCAAGGAACTGGTCTAAGTTTCTGATGCAAACTTCCCCTCGATCCTGGTTTCCTACCAAGGAACTGGTCTAAGTTGCTGAAATGAACTTCCCCTAGATCCTGGTTTCCTACCAAGGAACTGGTCTAAGTTTCTGAAATGAACTTCCCCTCGATCCTGGTTTCCTACCAAGGAACTGGTCTAAGTTTCTGATGCAAACTTCCCCTCGATCCTGGTTTCTTACCAAGGAATTGGTCTCAGTTTCTGAAATAAACTTCCCCTCGATCTTGGTTTCCTACCAAGGAACTGGTCTAAGTTTCTTTTGTCAATAAACTTTCTTGACAAGGGATGCTATGCGTAGCGGTTTTCCTCAAACTTCTCGCCGAATTTTCCTGGGGAGATAACATTTGATGGAAAAAAGTTTTGATGTCAGACTTATTGGGGAACCCATTTGTCTGAGCTGCAGAGGTGTACAAACTTCTCTGTTGGAGATGCTATTTGTCGGCTCTATTGGGGAAAGCCGGTCTCCTGAGATACTACTTCTGCTTGGGGTAGTACGTACATCATACTTTTCTCGAAGATCTTCTCGGAGAAATGCCATAAGATATGATCCAATTTTTGAGGTGCTGATGACCTTTTCGTCAGCGGGTTTTTCTGGAGAAAAACGGTTGCATTGCCGACTCTCTGATTAAGAGGCTTTCTTTGGGGATCTTCCTTAATTCGGGAAAGCGAAGACAACATCTTCAATGGCGAAGAGTGACGTTGGCTGAAGGTTCTTTTGTTCTTAAGAGGTTCAAGTTATCAAAGTGGTTGAGGACCAATTCTAATCCAGAAATAAACTAGAGGAGAGAGATTGTTCAGACGCAATAATTCCCGACGAGGAAATGACTGACAACTCTATTGAGAGGACTTCTATCACTAGGGGATAAGACCGACTAGAGAGATAGTGATGCAATATGAATATGAAAGTAAATCAATAATGCATGATGTATGTATGTATATGCTTACAAAACTGACGTGACATACAGACTAGTGGATGAACATGTCTGGATACTCGGCCACAGTGGGAGATGAAAAGTATCACTGGTTCACGATAGCAATTCTGCCTTGCTTATGAGAAGTAGTCCCTGCGGGGAACAACCGTTGGCCGGGCTTAGGAGGTAAGAACTCTGTCGGGGATGCCAGATGGAGTATTCGCATCTGACATAGCTAATCCTTCATTCAGGCGCACTGGTTTAGAAGGAGTACTTCGATTCTGCACTTTGAGGTTCAATTACTTCTGGAGAAGCGATTAGCGTTCTTTCGATGTTCAACAGTCAAAAGAAATTGCCATCTTTATTTTAAAAGCAGAAAAAGTTTAACAAGTAAATTCGTTTTTGTTTTATTTCAAGAATCGTTGATAATATTAAAATGTCGTCCTGTAAAGCTAAAACAAATAAGAATTGCAAACAAAAGTACAAGGGCTCAAATTTTATTGATAGGATGGAAATCAGCCAAACGCATGATTCCATAGAGTATTTACAAAGTTAGAAAATGGTAATTTAAGGGAAAATGGCTACATTGAAACATGATGACCGCTATCCTTCTACCAACTTTGAATTCGGGGCATCCTGAGCTTTCGTCGAAGATGACCTTGACTGAGTTTTTTGATGGACGACATAACTACTACTGGGGGATTGGCCCCTGTTGCACGTAGTTACTTGCCATTATCCCTAATTTTTTCCTGGATTGTACTATGATGTTTCCAATCCACCGGGATGATTTTTTTTATTTTATCTCTAATTTTTTCCCGGACCGCCCTTTCGGGTTTTCAAACCACCCAGACGTTTTTTTTTCTTTCTTTTTTTTTTTAGTTTAGGCGAAGTATTTCTTGACTACGTCAATATTTGTGGGGTAGGAAAATTCTTCTCCATCCATGGTTGCAAGTCTCAAGGCACTGCCTGAGAAAGCTTTCTTGACCACATAGGGGCCGTCATAATTCGGAGTCCATTTGCCCCGAGAATCACTGAGAAATGATTGTATCTTTTTGAGCACAAGGTCTCGTTTCCTGAAGACGCGAGGTCGGACCTTCTTGTCAAACGCCCTCTTCATTCTTTGCTGATACAACTGACCATGGCATAGTGTCATTATTCGTTTTTCTTCGATCAGATTTAGTTCATCGTGACGACTTTGACACCACTCGGCATCTTGTAAGCTTAGCTTCCATCAATACCCGGATTGATGGGATCTCTACTTCTATGGGGAGCACTGCTTCCATGCCATATACTAGAGAGAAAGGGGTTGCCCCTGTTGAAGTACGGACATATGTTCGATAACCGTGAAGAGCAAAGGGTAGCATCTCGTGCCAGTTTTGTAGGTTACAACCATCTTTTGAACAATCTTCTTAATGTTCTTGTTAGCCGCTTCTACCGCTCCGTTCATCTTAGGTCGGTAGGGAGATGAGTTATGGTGTTCGATCTTGAACTCTGCGCACAACTCTTTTAGCATCTTATTATTCAAGTTAGATCCATTATCAGTAATGATATGGCTCGGAACACCATAACGACAGATGATATTGTTTTTGATAAATCGGACAACCACTTGTCGGGTTACATTGGCATATGACGCTGCTTCGATCCATTTGGTGAAGTAATCAATGGCTACTAGAATGAACCGATGTCTGTTTGAAGCCTTGGGTTCGATCATGCCAATCATGTCGATTCCCCATATGGAAAAAGGCCATGGGAAAGAGAGAACTTTGAGATGTGTTGGCGGTACGTGGATCTTGTCGGAGTATATCTGACACTTATGACACCTCCTCATGTACTTGTAGCAGTCGGATTCCATGGTTAACCAGTAGTACCCTGCTCTTAGAATTTTTCTTGCCATTGTGTGTTCGTTGGCATGAGTGCCAAAGGATCCTTCATGAATTTCTTTCATCAGCATGTCTGCTTCTGGTCTGTCTACGCATCGGAGCAAGACAATGTCAAAGTTTCTCTTATAGAGTGTATCACCGCTCAGGAAGAAGCTGCCTGCTAACCTTCTGAGGGTTTTTCTGTCCATCCTTAGTGCCCCAGGTGGGTACTCTTATTTCTGAAGGAAGCATTTGATATCGTGATACCAAGGTTTATCGTCTATGACTGCTTCAATCGTGAAGATGTAAGCGGGCCTTTCAAGGTGCATTATGTCGATCTTAGGTAAGTCGTTCTGTTGACCTACACTAATCATGGAAGAGAGGGTGGCTAATGCATCAGCCATGTGATTCTCATCACGAGGGATGTGATGAAACTCGATTCTATTGAAGAAAGGTAGCAACCTTCTTGCGTAGTATTTGTCAGGAATCAATCTTGATTGGTATGTGTTTCAATCTCCTTTGATCTGATTGATAACCAGGGATGAGTCACCATGTACATCCAAGTTTTTGATCCTTAATTCGATCGCTTCCTCGAGACCCATGATACAAGCTTCGTATTCGGCCTTGTTGTTTGTACACTTGAATGTAAGTCTGGCGGTGAAAGGAATGTGGGTACCCTGAGGGGTAACAATGATTGCCCCAATTCCGTTTCCGTAATGATTGACAACTCCGTCAAAAATTAATCCACATTGGGATCCTGGTTCTGGCCCTTCACTGGGTAGCGGTTCATCGCAGTCTTTCATTTTTAAATACATGACATCTTCGTCTGGGAAGTCAAACCCGATTGATTTCTGATCGTCAATCGGCTGATGAGCCAAATGATCAGCTAAAACACTTTCCTTAACGGCTTTCTGAGCATGGTACTCTATGTCATATTCTGATAACAACATCTGCCAACGGGCAATCCTTCCCGTGAGAGCAGGCTTTTCGAAAACATACTTGATTGGATCCATTTCGGAGATTAGCCAAGTAGTGTGACGAATCATGTACTCGCGCAGACGTTTAGCTGCCCAAGCCAAAGCGCAGCAAGTTTTCTCGTGCATAGTGTACTGAGTCTCGCAGTCGGTGAATTTCTTGCTCAAATAGTAGATGGCAGACTCTTTTCTTTTGGTTTCATCTTGTTGGCCAAGCACACAACCCATTGAGTCCTCTAGGACTGTTAAGTAGATGATCAGTGGTCTTCCTTCCACTAGAGGTGATAGAATCAGTGGATTCAATAGATATTTCTTGATACTGTCGAAGGCGGTTTGGAAATCTTCTGTCCAAACGCAATCCTGGATCTTTTTAAGTAATTTGAAAATCGGCGCGCATGTCGCGGTCATGAGGAATATGAATCTGGAGATGTAGTTCAGACGTCCCAGGAATCCTCTGACTTGTTTTTCAGTTTTTGGAGAAGGCATTTCTTGAATGTCCTTGACCTTGTCAGGATCAACCTCAATTCCTTTCTGCCTGACGATGAACCCTAAGAGTTTCCCCGAACGGACACCGAAGGTGCACTTATTGGGATTCAAGCGGAGTTTGTACTTTCTCAGACGCTCGAATAATTTTGACAGGTGGGTCACATGCTCCTCTTCTGTCTTAGATTTTGGAATCATGTCATCGACATATACCTTGATTTCCTTGTGTATCATGTCATGAAAAAGAGTAGTCATGGCCCTTTGATAGGTTGCCCCGGCGTTCTTCAAACCGAACGGCATTACCTTGTAACAAAAGGTATCCCATGGGGTAATGAAAGAAGTTTTCTCCATGTCTTTTGGCGCCATTTTAATCGGATTATAGCCCGAGAATCCATCCATGAAGGAGAAAACTTTGAACTTTGTTGTACTGTCTACCAGCATGTCAATGTGTGGTAAAGGAAAGTCGTCCTTTGGACTAGCCTTGTTTAGATCTCTATAGTCCACACACATTCTGACCTTTCCGTCCTTTTTTGGAACGGGTACAATGTTGGCTAACCATTGAGGATACTCTGATGTGGCGAGAAAACCCGTGTCAATTTGTTTTTGTACTTCCTCTTTGATTTTGATGGCCATGTCTGGGTGAGTTCTTCTCAACCTCTGTTTTACTGGTGAACATTCTGACTGTAACGGTAGATGATGTTCCACGATGCTGGTATCCAACCCTGGCACGTCCTGATAGGACCAAGCGAATACATCAGGAAATTCTTTGAGAAGCTTTGTCAAACTCTCTTTGGCAGTTGGACTGAGCAGTGCCCCAATCTTGACCTCTTTTCTCTCTTCCCCTGAGCCCAAGTTGACAGTTTCCAACGGCTCTTTCTGAGGTTCAATAGACCTTTCCTCTTCTCTGAGTAGTTGGGAGATCTCTTCTGTAATTTCCTCGTCAACTTCTTCTTCAGCCCCAAATACCGGGAATTCAAAGTTGGGAGAAGGCATTGGATCGTATGTTTCAACGGGGTTTAAAACAAGCAATCTGCGTGACGTGTTGATTTATGTTTTAGAAGAGATAGAGAGAATGCAAGAGTGCGTGCAGTGTATTTCTTTGGAAAACTGCTTGTTTTTATTATAGAGTTGTTTTTTAGGATTACCATTTTCTGAAAAGTGAAAAGAGAAAACAGCAATTAATGCGGAAATTACAGAACGACGTTATTTTATTTATAAACAAGTCGATTCTTGAAACTACAGCCCTATAAAACAAAACTCTGTCGCTTTGGGCAAAGCGAAGAGGGATATTTATAGAAAGTGAGCCCTATCAAAACATCTAATTCACCTGGGCAGGGTGAAAGGTTAAAGGCGGCAATTACTTTGACTTATGAACAATCTTCGGAACATCGACAGAAACTCATTGGCGGCAAACTCCTCGGCGAATCACAAATTCTGGTACCTTCCTTGATTTGTCTTCAGAAATGACACTGATTTTTGGTGGAGCAGGATCATTGGAATCTGTCTCCCAGGCAGAGTTGTCGTAGGAGGATTCCTCAGTTGTATTTTGCATAGCATTTGTGTTCTCAGGTAAATCTCCCTATCCAGTTGGCTGGATGTCTTCGAGCCTGATACGAGAGCTTTCAGGAGCAGTGTACTTGACCATATAGTCGTATTTTCCACTCGGTTGTCCCAAGGTGTCCCACACTTCTTTGGAACTGGAGGAGTCATCCCTCTCGATGACGTTGACCTCGAGAAAAGCATAATTGATGAATTCTAGTCCAGCAAGCTTTGCCAATTCATCGTCATACTGGATATTTTCTGAATGCCCTGAGTAATGATCCCATGACATGGTGGGGATGCAGGTATTCTGTTCAATGATGCTCAACTAATTTTCATTGTTCGATTGATTTTCTTGCCCCAAGTTTCTTAGGTATGGCTGCCAGATAGGCACGCCATCCATTGGGCCATAATAGTCGTGGTCAAAGTTGTCCTTCATTAGAGTGTCCTCCTCTAATGAGTTTGGTGGAGCACGGCATCCTTCCGAATCACAATCTCCGTATATCATTCTGACATCTGACCTTGGTATAAATCTCGGACTCTGTGCGGGATAGCATAATGGCGTAGGCACCTCTTCCATATAACCGTCCTTGTTAAGATAAGACTCTCATTCCTCATCTGTGTCGGAGGAATCTTCCTCGTTGATAGTGTGTACTTCTTGGGACACTGGGTGAAGGAAACCTCCATTGTGGAAGAAGTTCTGAATGGGATGAAGACTTTCATCATTAGCAGCTGTCTGGGTACAGGTTACAGAAAAACCAAGACCCTTCTTTGTTTTATTATCAGTAGGAATGACAAGCTATCCCCATCCTTTCGTATTGTTACTTTCAATCATTTCGAGAGCATCTTTGTATGAGGAAATCGAGGTTCCTTTCTCTGATTGATTCTCATTGCTCACCGAAAGTGCTTGGAACTAAGTTCCGACAACCTCCTCGGGTTCTATACAAGTAGATAATGACAGGTTACTCACGATCAAGGCTTGTTCTCCACAAACCGTAACTAGTTGATCGTTCTTGACGAACTTCAATTTCTGGTGCAGTGTCGAAGTGACTGCCCCAGCCTGGTGTATCCAAGGTCTTCCTAATAAGCAACTGTATGTTGCCTGGATGTCCATGACCTGGAAAGTGACCTGGAAAGTGTGAAGACCGATGGTTAAGGGAAGGTCGAATTCGCCGATAACTGCTTTCTGAGATCCGTCAAAGGCTTTGACGATGACCTCACTGCCCCTCATCGGGGGTCCTTTGCATGATAGTTGCAATAAAGTGGACTTCAGCATAATGTTGATGGCCGATCCTGTGTCTATTAGTGCGCTGGCTAAAGCATTGTCCTGGCAGTTAACTGTGATATTGAGCGCCATGTTGTGGCGTTTTCCCTCCTCTGGCAAATCCTCATCACTAAACCCTAAGTTGTTGCAGGAAGTGATGTTAGAGATGATGCTATCGAACTGTCGTATTGACACATCATGTTCCATAAAGGCCTGCTCTAAAACTTTCTGTAGAGCCTCTCTGTGGGCTTCGGAACTGAGTAAAAGCGATAGCACAGAGATCTTTGAAGGAGTTTGTAACAGCTGATTAACAATGTTGTATTCACTCCTTTGGATGAGCTTCAACATCTCATCATCGTTCTTTGAAAGGTCGGGATTAGTGGATTGACCGACTGGTGGATTGGGAAGTTCTGTTTGAGGTTCCTTTTCTTTTTTAGGTTCTCCAACTCCTCGGTTCAAGATTCGACCGCTCCGTGTTACTCGACTGATGTATGCGATATTCACGACGGAGGGTAATGGAATTTCCTTTCCATTCTAAATTATTGTTGCACCGTATTTGTAAGGGATCGCCTTAGTTGATTCATACGGTACGGGTCCCGGTAGATAGACAACTACAGGAGCCTTCTGATTTTTCTGACTGTCGTAGGTAACTTCAATCAGTTCCTGGTTAAGAACCTTTGATTCGTCCAGTAGATGGATGATGGTACAAACATCCTTGTTTTGTTGATGATCAGAGATTATGACAACGTCTCTGATTTGATCAGCGAAGTAGTCTGGCGTCCAGTTGATTGGCTTGGAACCCTGACATGGGTGAATCTCTTTACGATCCAATTGACCTTGAAGAGCTGCTCGCACAAGGTAGCATCCTTGGTTATTCTCCGAGCAGAATCTGCAACGTTCGTAATTATGTGGTGGCAAATTATGGTACTGACTTTACCTTGAGTGCATCGCCACCAAGTTGACATTCATTGCACGGATGTCGTGGTTCTGAATGATGTTGGAATTTGTATAAGTCATGTTGACTCCGCGAACTCGATGCTCTTGGATCCACCTGAGATCCAATTGTTCCTGTAGAGCTGATTGCACCACAGAACATCCTTGATTGTTCTTAGAGCAGATATCACACTGGTGATAATTATGAGGTGGCACATGTCCATATCCACTCTGTCTACAATGCATCTTGACCAAGTTGGCCCTTAATAAGAGTACATCATGAATTTGATAGCTGTCGTTAGATTCTCCCTCTATCAAATTGACTGCAGCTTTCTCGTGTTGAGGCAACGGGTTCGTGAGAACATTCGGATTCGTATCTTTGAAAGATAAGACCCTTCTCCTAACAAGCTTTTGTACGTCGGATTTGAAACTGAGACAGTTTTCTATGTTATGCCCTGGTCCTCCTTGATGATAAGGGCAAGTCTGATCCGTTTTGAACCAGAAAGGCAGATTTTCCGGTACTGTAAGAGGAGGTTTGGTTTGGACATGCCCCTTGACCAGTAATAATGGAAATAGCTCTGCGTACAATATAGGTATAGGATCAAATCCTGGTGGTCGTGTTGCACGGTTGTTGTTGTATGGAGAACGAGCCTGCTAAAGAGGCGGTTGTATCCTTTGCTGATATTGTTGTTGATTAGGTTGGCTCTGCGCAACTTGAGGTTGATACGTAGGAACATGCGCAGGGTTAATAGTAGGAGTTACAGCTGGTATTGGTTGGTAACATCGCCTTTACTTTCCAAGATAGATATTCCCAATATCCTGCTTTTTTTTCTTAGGGAGAGCACTACCGTATCGTTTCGTACAACTTGATGGTCCAGCGTCTTTAAATAAACGTCTTTCTCGGACGGCTTCCTCAAGACGAACTCCCATGCTCACCATCTCGGTGAAGTCACTGGGGGCACTGGCAACCATTCTGTCGTAGTAAAATGAGCTTAAGGTTTTCAAAAAGATCTTTGTCATCTCTTTTTCCTCCAGAGGTGGAGAAATCTGAGCGGCAATTTCACGCCATCTCTGAGCGTATTCTTTAAAGGTTTCCTTGTCCTTTTGTGACATTGATCTGAGTTAATCTCTGTCCGGTGTCATTTCCAAATTGTATTTATATTGTTGAACGAAGGCAGCGCCAAGATCTGTGAATGTGTCGATCGTGGCGCGGTTTAAACCCATGTACCATTTTAATGCGGCACCGATTAAACTATCCTGAAAGTAGTGAATGAGCAGCTCCTGGTTCTTTGTCTGAGCTGACATTCGCCGAGCGTACATCACCAAATGGCTTTGAGGGCAAGAGTTACCCTTGTACTTTTCAAAGTCGGGTACCTGGAACTTGTGTGGAACTTTCACATTGGGGACCAAGCAGAGATCCGCGGCGTCCTTTCCAAATAAATCCTGACCGCGAATGGCCTGCAGTTCTTTATGCATTTCCAGGAACTGTTCCTGGAACTCATTCATTCTGTCGAACATGCTGTCGTTTCCACCAGAAGGTATCTGTGAAATCTGTCCTTCCGGGATAGTGTGTACCACGGGCGGTGGTATAGTCATTATGGCCGAGACTCTAGGTGCCTCCTGAAGGTTACAAACTTCAGGAGTTGCTGTCATGCCCCTGGCATCTTCGCTTTCCCGAAGTTTGTAACCTGCGGTTCCCTGATCCTCAGCGATAGGCGGAACATATCCTTCCGGGATATAGTTAAGTGGCATGCCCTAGGGACGATCTTTCGGCATTTTGTACCTAGGATCATACTTTTCCACTATGGGCGTTGATGTGATCTCTGAGATCCCAGTCCGTTGTTGTTGCATCTGAGCTTTTGCAAGAGCTTGCATGTCGTTATGAAGCTTTCACAGATCCTCTTTCAGAGTGTCGATCTCTTCTCTTAACTCTCTGTTCTCTTCCTCGAGATCATCCATCTTTTTCTGACGATTATCCCGAGTATTGTACGAATGAGACAGTTTGACTCTAGAATCGAGACACAAACGTGAGATTCGTAGGTAAGAAAAATGCGTTTACGCGAGAATGATGAATGATATGCAATGATTATATTAATTATATGTTTTTGTGTATTCAAAGTAAACTTCGACAATTAGATTGCAAATATCAAACAGTGGGGAAACCCCGTTTGATTGAATTCAAAGGATTGCAGAAATGGAAATACAGTAGATTACAAAGTGCTTGTAACACGGTGGGCGAACTGACCTTTTTTTGTTTTGTTTTCGCAAAACATGTTGCGGTTAGCAAAAGTCGCCACCGACTTTTCTTTTATCCAATAAGGAAAGGCTGAAAAGAACAGGAAAGGCCTTGATAGATTTTGAGTTCGGGGGGTAAGTTATACAAAGGGAAGGTATTAACACCCTTTGTATCCATGGTTATCCACGGGCTCTTAAATGATTAGCTCACTTTTTTTTACTTACTTTTTGAATGTGTATGAACGTTTTTTTGAAAATATTTTGTAAAAGTTTGACTTTGTAATAATTTATGTAAGAATGTATACAAAGTGTTTGTTTGCTTTTTTTTTTTGAAAATATTTTTGGAAAAGTGAAATATGAAAAGTATTTGTTTTTGAGTTGTGAGTAAACATTTAAAAGTTACTTACCCCTAATTTGTAAGGTCTTTCTTGTACTTATCATTTTCCTTGAGAGATAGTACTATCCATACCATTAATGGGTAGGTAGTACTGTCTATTGGATGTTGAGGGACATCGAAGGGTCATCGAATGGTCATAGAAGGCAACTTGTAAGGATACCTTAGCAATGCGAATGGACTATCATCATTTTTCCATAGGGACAAGATCGTTTTTTTTTGGTAGGAAGCTCGAAGGGTCATCGAGGGACTAAGATCTTTATATCGAAGGGACTATGATGATATTATTCGTAAGTGTCTTTTGCCAAAGTACCCCTACTTTCGAGGGACATGACCGTTTTAATCGTAAGGCAACAGAGAGAGGCTACCCTAGAGGTGAATGTGTGCAATGTGCGTTGATTCAATTATATTATCTTGAGTTATAGGTTATTCTAACGTTTGATTTTAGATCTTGCCATACATGCCTATTTATCTAGCAAATAACATATAAGTGCAAAAAATAAATACCTACACTATTACATGGCTTATGGGCAGTTACATGATATAATCGGGCGAGAATGTAACATAGACTATTACAAGGCTTATGGACAGTTACATAATATAATCGTGCGAGAAATTTAAACTACACTATTACAAGGCTTATGAACAGTTACATAATATAATCGTACAAGAAATGTAAACTACACTATTACAATTTATGCACAAACCTATACATTTATTCTAAGAAAATAAATGATAAACGAAAAGCAATTACATATTAAAAGTCAAGTTAAATGTCCTAAATATCTAAGTCAATATTCGTTTTTATTTTATTTTTGAGAAATAATTTTAAAATAAGTAAACCTAATTTCTAATTCATTTGTATAAAAATTAATTAATTATAAGCCTAAGTCTAAAAAATTAATTTTATTAAAAAAATCTAAGTCTATAAAAAAGATTGCATAACCTAAACTATATTTTTTATTCTTTTAATGGTTTTATGATTTTTTTTGTTGTTTTAATTTAATTGAAAAGAAATAAATAAATTACTTGAAATATGATAAAAGAAAGGGATTAGAAAATAGTTAAAAAGAAATTGAATGGGGTGGGAATCGAACCTTCAGGATGAGTATTTAATCCTTGGTTTGGATTGAGAATGATTGGAAATGGAGTTTTGAATTTTCACCTCTTTTTTTTTCAAGAATTTTGTGATTTGGAAGCCTTCCTTTGTGAAGCCTCTTGCCCCCTTTCTCTTGTGTTTAAGCCTTGTATTTATAGGAGAAACATGGTAGACAAAGAATCATTGAAAAGCTAGGATCAAGGAACATGTTTCCAACCATTTTAATTTTTTGAAAACCATGTTTCCTTCACTTTCTCCCACGGTTTTATTTGGGTTTTGATGGCCTTGAATGACATGTTTTAACCTTCTAGAAACTCAATTTAAAAGGATCCATGTGCCCACCATTATTTGATTTATTTTGTTTTATTAAATTTTGTTTATTTCTTTGAATAAAATCAAAATAAAATAAAAATCAAAATAATATCAAAGTGAACTTTGAGGTCCTTGAATATGTCATAAACATGATTCAACCTTAAAAGATAGGCCCACTGGTCCAAAAGCTCAAAAATATTGAATGTAGGTTTCATGCGTTTCTCAAATTTTACTCAACTTGCACTAATCGTAACTCTCTCAATTTTTGTCACATGAAGGTGATCTTGGACTTTTTGGAACCCTCAAGATGTCGCTTACAACTTTTGTGTTGATCACTTTTTCATTTGAAGTCTTTATTTTTGTGTAAATTGTTTTGACGAAAAAAGTGTCTTTTGTTGCCTTTCAAAATGACCTGTAAAGTTTTGGTCCATATCTCTCAAACGAGGCATTTTTGGCCTTGAGCTTAGATAGACAAAGTTGTAGAAAATTGAATTTCCTTCAAAATGAGCTTTGGTTGAGGAATTTCTGATGAAGTATGTGAAAGTTGTGCGTGGTCAAAGTTCAGTTGACTTTTCCTTAAGAAACCCCTAATTTGGCAATTTTTGACTTTTGAGTAAATCTTGATTTTCTTGAGGAATCATGATCAACCCTTGATCAAATGATGAATGGGACTTCAAAATCTTGATGTTGGCAAGAAATGGTGACGTTTGACAGTAAATTGGTCAAAGTTGACTTTTGGTCCAATACAATCGGCTGTTGATTATTTGAGCAATTGACTGAGCAAACTTGTGAAGCAAGGCTTGAGACTTGACATGAGGATACCCTTGAGTAGTCTTGAGCTTTTGAGACTCCCAGGAGTGTGAGGAAGCTTCTTGAATCAATTTGTCTCAAAGATGTGAGGGAAAATTTTGGGGTGCAACAGCTGCCCCTGTTCAATTTTCTTAAACCTGAAGAGTTAGATTGGCGCATCCGCCATTCGTGATCTGAAGGTGGAAGAGGATTGAACACTTAAGTGCCCAGAAATTTGCACTCATGGGTGCACGAAGTAACGCTGTTGGTTGATTGTATTGCTTAAATGGGCTTAAAGATGCCATTCGGAAAGATGACAGGAGATAGATGGGCTTATAGATGCCATCTAAAGTAACTGTTGACAGGAGTATCAGAAGGAGTCTAGGTTTGACTGTATCTGAGGAGTATACTAGAATGAGTCCGTATCCAACTGTATCTAGCAGATGTGCTGGGGAATGTCAGAATGAATCTACGCCTTGATTATATCTGAGGATGTATTGGAATGAGCATCAGAATGAAACCTATCTCTAGATCGTATCTGAACTGTATCTGGAAAATATACTTGACCATCTCTGAACTGAATTTGGAACATATTCTGGAATAAGTATCAGAATTAAATCTTCGTCTCGATCATCTCTGAACCATTTTTTTTGGAAAATCTTCTGGGATAAGTGTCAAAATTAAATCTCTGTCCTGATTATCTCTGAACTGTTGAAGTACTAGAATTATATCTCTGGGTTGATTATCTCTGAGCTGTTGAAGTATCAGAATTAAATCTCTGGGTTGATTATCTCTGAGTTGTTGAAGTATCAGAATTAAATCTCTGGGTTGATTATCTCTAAGCTGTTTAAGTATCAGAATTAAATCTCTGGGTTGATTATCTCTGAACTGTTTAAGTGTCAGAATTAAATCATCTGTCTTGATTATCTCTGAACTGTTTAAGTATCAGAATTAAATCTGTCTTTGAATTAGTGTCAGAATTAAATCTTTGTCTCGATTATCTCTACACCGTATCTAAAAGATGATAATGTTTGTCTGATTGTGAACTCACCTGAAAAAGGCAAAGTTAGTTTTATGCAATGTCATGATGTATGTAATGCATTGCGTAATGATGCTCTCAAGATAAATGAGAATGTTATATGTTTTGTATGTATATGCTATGATATTCTGTACATGATGCATGGATGTCAATGTTGCTGACGACAACGGTGGCTTTGAATAGTAACATCTGGCTAGGGAAAATAAATCCCTTTCTGTTGCTGGGAATAAAGAATATCACTCTTCGTCTTTTGTTTGGAACGATTGTACTAGGAATTCCCGCTTTTCTGTTTGGGAATACTCCGCTGGGGATCTTCGACTTCTGCTTGGGGATAAAAGCGTTCAAGGAGAGTTTGGCTGCATGTACCCTGACTGGGGATGAACGAGATGGATAATCCTCCGATGCAATATCTGCCCGGGTTCTAGATATGAGCGTCAACTATGCTGGGGGAGAGAATTCTGTTGGTGAATTTATAGTGTTAGAGGAATAAACTCAGCCGGGGAATTGAATTATGTATACTACAAAGAGGGAATAATCTCTGATGGGGATTAGAATTTCATAGGCTGCGCTGAGGAAATTTCTGTTGTATGCTAGGGAAATGATCAACTTCCTTATCTGCTAGGGGACCCATTGGAGAAGATGATCATGCTAAGCTATCCATCAAATATATGGAAGTGAACCGCTGGAAGATGCCCCAATTTATGTCTGAGGGCATACTAATTCTGTCGGGGAATATATCTCTTTTGGGGATGAGCTTGTGAAGATAGCTCTATAGAGATAGTTCCATGGGGATTGCTTTGTGGAGATATTTCCACGAAACTGGCTCTATGGAGGTTCGTGGACGTCTTGAACATTATCCCAACTCCTAGAGTCCTTAGTAAATGCTATTCCTGTTTTCGCGTATATTTTTGGTAAACTTCAATCATATTCAAGTGCATATGTTTATTCAAAGTACCCATTGGACGTTTACGAAAACAAAAAAGGGCAAGTAAAAACAATTTTGAATTTGAAAGTAGACTTGTATTGATTTTGAAATTGGCCTATAAACAGGCATTTTTGAACAAGGAGACAGAAATCCTAGTAAGAGGAAATTGTCGTAAAAATTAAAAAGGTACAAAGTGATAAACAAAGAAAAACAGCTATGTGGAAATGATCCCATTGAGTTTCAACTCTGCTATTGCCACTATATCTTCAAGCATCTCATCCCTTGTTGTGGAAGGAAGATGACTGGATTGATCGGCGTCGTTCGAACTTGATATTGATAACAAAACTAAGCTGGAAGCAGATAAGTGATCCAAAGGGACATAGTCGTACGCTTTAATCCCTAACTTTTGCCTGGACCGCCTTTTCAGGTTTTCAGTGCACCGGGATACCCTTTTTTGCCCAAGCCGCCTTTTCAGGTTTTCGACTTGCTGGATGTACAGTTCTTTTGGTATATATATCCCTAATTTTTTCCCGAACTCTTTTGGTTCGCCGGTATGCCCTTATTTTTGCCTAGGCCAGTCAACCTAGCGGGTCTCTTTTTATGCGTAGTATCTTTTGACTATGTCTGCGTTCACAGGGTGCGGGAAATCTTCACCGTCCATAGTAGTAAGCATCATAGCGCCGCCAGAAAATATTTTCTTGATTACAAATGGACCTTCATATGTGGGAGTCCATTTGCCCATGGGATCACCCTGTGGTAGTATGATATGCTTTATTACCAAATCACCGGCCTGGTACACTTGGTGCTTGACTTTCTTGTTAAAGGCCTTGATCATACGCTTCTGATACATCTGGCCATGATAAACAGCCGCGAGCCTCTTCTCATCAATCAAATTTATCTGATCAAGTCAAGTCTGAACCCATTCGTCTTCGTCTAAGTCTGCATCTCTCATAATCCTTAGGGAAGGAATCTGAACTTCAACAGGTAAAACTGCCTCCATACCATAGACTAAAGAGAAAGGGGTTGCCCCTGTTGAGGTACGTACTGAGGTGCGATAACCATGAAGAGCAAATGGTAACATCTCATGCCAATCTTTGTATGTCACCGTCATCTTTTGCAAGATCTTCTTAATATTCTTGTTGGCGGCTTCCACTGCGCCATTCATCTTTGGTCGATATGGAGAAGAATTATGATGCTTAATCTTGAACTGCGTGCAGAGTTCAGAGATCATAGTGTTGTTCAGATTAGTACCATTGTCTGTGATAATCCTTTCAGGGATGCCATACCGACAGATAAGATTATACTTAATGAACCGGGCTACAACATTCTTGGTAACAGAAGCAAACGAGGCTGCTTCCACCCACTTCGTAAAGTAATCGATAGAAACAAGGATGAAACGATGTCCATTGGAAGCGGTAGGTTTAATCTCTCCTATCATATCAATGCCCCACGTTGCAAAAGGCCAAGGAGCAGTCAGAACATTCAATGAAACCGAAGGTACATGTACTTTGTCAGCATAGATCTGGCACTTGTGACAAGTTCTGGAGTGATGATGGCAATTAGTTTCCATGGTAGACCAGTAGTAACCTGCTCTCAAAATCTTCTTAGCCATTGTATGCCCACTGGAGTGAGTGCCAAAGATTCCGTCATGCATCTCTTCCATAATCTTTTCTAGTTCCTTCTTGTCTACACAACGAAGCAAGGTTGAATCATGGTTGCGTTTGTACAAAATTCCGTTACTCAGAAAGAACTTGGCAGAGAACCTCCTTAGAAACTTCTTGTCATTGATAGATGCCCCTTCAGGATATTCCTGAGTTTCGAGATATCTTTTCACTTCGTGGAACCAAGGTTTCTCTTCTACCCCATCAGTATCAACTTCATAACAGTATACTGGCTCGTCTAGTCTGTCAATAGTAATCCTAGGAGCCTCGTTGTCCCATCTAACTTTGAACATAGATGACATGGTGGCTAACGTGTCCGCCAACTGATTCTCTTCTCGTGGAATATGCTCAAAAGTGATTTCTTCAAAGTATGGAATCAAAGTCAACACATCTTCTCGGTAAGGAATGAGATTTGGATGCTTCGTGTCCCATTCTCCTTTAATCTGACTGATCACTAGGGCTGAATCCCCATATACATTCAAGAATTTGATCCTCATATCAATGGCAGCTTTGATACCCATGATGCATGCTTCATATTCAGCCATATTGTTGGTACAGTCAAAGTAAAGTCTAGCAATAAACGGTGTATGGTAACCCTTAGGAGAGATAATTACAACACCAATACCATTGCCAAGTGCGTTAGAAGCTCCATCAAAAACCATAGTCCTTCGGGATCCCAGTTCAGGTCCTTCATATGGTCCAGGTTCTTCATAATCAATAACAAGCATAATATCCTCATCTGAGAACTCAAAATTCATAGACTGATAGTCATCCACCGCTTGATGAGCCAAATGATCAGCTAGTACACTTCCTTTGATTGCTTTCTGCGTAGTGTACTAGATGTCGTATTCTGTCAAGACCATCTGCCATCTTGTTATTCGTCTGGAGAGAGCAGGTTTCTCAAATATGTATTTGATAGGATCCATCTTAGAGATCAATAAAGTGGTATGAGTCAACATATACTGTCTTAGTCGGCGAGCAACCCATGCCAAAGCGCAACAAGTTTTCTCATGCAGTGAATATCTTGTTTCACAGTCGGTAAACTTTTTGCAAAGGTAGTATATTGCATGCTCTTTTCGACCAGACTCGTCATGTTGCCCCAACACACACCCCATTGAATTCTCTAGCACTGTTAAGTACATGATTAAAGGTCTTCCTTCAACTGGTGGCATCAGAACCGGAGGTTCTTGGAGATACTCCTTGATCTTATCAAAAGTTATCTGACATTTGTCGTTCCACTTCACTACTTGATCTTTCCTCAGTAATTTGAAGATTGGCTCACAAGTAGCGGTCAAATGGGAGATAAATCTGGCAATATAGTTCAAACGTCCCAAGAAACCTCTGACTTCTCTCTCAGTACGGGGAGCGGACATATCTTGTATAGCTTTTACCTTTGCAGGGTCGACTTCAATACCTTTACTACTGACGACGAAACCCAAAAGTTTACCGGATCTAACCCCAAAGGTGCATTTGTTTGGATTCAATCTCAACTTGTACTTTTTCAACCTCTCAAACAGCTTGTGTAGGTGGTCAAGGTGTTCTTCTTCATTCTGAGACTTGGCTATCATATAATCAACGTATACCTCTATCTCGTGATGGATCATATCATGGAATAAAGCAACCATAGCGCGCTGGTATGTTGCCCCTACGTTCTTCAAACCAAATGGCATTACCTTGTAACAAAAGGTTCCCCACTGTGTAACGAACATAGTCTTCTCCATGTCTTCAGGTGCCATCTTGATTTGATTATAACCTGAGAAACCATCCATGAAAGAGAATACCTTGTGTTGAGCAATGTTGTCTACCAGAACATCAATATGTGGGAGAGGAAAGGCATCTTTGGGGCTTACCCTGTTCAGATCTCTGTAGTCCACACACATGCGAACTTTACCAACCTTCTTAGGCACTGGTACCACATTTGCAACCCACTGAGGATATGATGTGACAGCTAGAAAACCTGCATTGAACTGCTTCATAACCTCTGCTTTGATCTTTTCAGACATCTCAGGGCGCATACGACGAACCTTCTGCTTAATCGGAGGACAACCTTCTTTCATCGGTAAACGGTGAACCACGATATCGATATCAAGTCCTGGCATATCTTCATAAGACCAAGCGAAAATCTCAGCATAATCACGTAGCATCTGAATCAATCTTTTCTTGACACGGTCTTCTAATCCAGCACCTATCTTGATTTCTTTCTTATCCTCCTCAGTACCTAGATTTATGACCTCGACTGGCTCTTCGTGCGGTTGTATGGTCTTTTCTTCTTGCTCTAATAGTCTAGCAAGCTCTCTAGGCACTTCACAATCTTCCTCACCTTCGTCCTCGGCTTGGTAGATCGGATTTTCGAAGTCATAATTGACAATAGCAGAATCGTTATCAATGGGATCCAGAGTGGATGTGGATCTGCAGTTTGTCGCGTGGCTGTGTGTAAGAATACATAGCCATTTTGATGAAGATAAAGTAAAACAAAAGACAAAGAGCGCAAAATTTGAATGCAAAACGTCCATTGATTTATTGAATGAAAATATGCGATGAAATTACAACCCTAACAAATGGGACATTGTGCCCCGGGCAAGGCATAAGGCTTAAAAGTTTTATTGTTCAAATTACAAAACCAAACTTTGAAAATAAGAAAAACAGCAAATATCATTTACTCCTGACTAAAGGAGATAGGAATAATGTCTTCAGTCTTCCAATTGTTGAGCCCACTGCCAATGGTAGGAAAGATCCAACTGTCTAGGTCACAGTCACTATCAGCATCTTCCACAGCGTTGACCTGATCTTTATGAACTCCTTTGTTGGTGATACAAATAGCACGAGCACGACGTACAACCCTCTGAGCCTATGAAGTGAAGCCTAAACCAAATTTGTCAGACTTGTAAGGAATGTCAGGAAGCTGACCCCAAATGGTACAACCACCTTCTTCAACCACAACTCTAGCATTCTTTAGGGAAGCCATTGTAGGAGGCACTCTAGTAACCTTGGGAACAGTAGGAACTGGTTTAGCAATAGGAGCAGTCTGAGGAGCCAATTCAAATGTTTAACAAGGAGTCTCGAGGAATTCGCCATCCATCTCAACATACTTGAAAGTATTCAAATGACTAACCATGTACTCTTCTTCACCACAGATGGTGACAATCTTGCCTTTCGCGGGATACTTCAACTTCTGATGTAAGGTAGAAGTCACAGCGCCTGCCCCATGTATCCAAGGGTGCCCAAACAAACAGGAATAGGCAGGACGAATATCCATTACATAGAAAGTATAATCAAAGACTTGAGAACTCACTCTGATCGGGAGATCAACCTCTCCATGCATCATTCTCTTCGAACCATCAAAGGCTCTTACCACGACGTCACTAGGTTTCAGCACAACCCCTTCATAGTCGAGTTTGTCTAGAACAGCCTTTGGCAACATATTCAATGAGGAACCATTGTCCACCAATACATGAGATAGGGTAGTGCCCCTACACTCAATAGAGACGTGCAGGGCCTTATTGTGGTTCCTTCTGGCGGGAATTCGATCAGCATCAGAAAAGCCTAGACCATTATCAGTTGTCAGGCTAGCGACACAATTTTCAAGATGGTCAACAGAGATTTCTTGTGGCACGTGCGCAGATTTCAAAAACTTCACCACAGCTTTAGCATGGGCCTCGGAGAACATTAATAGAGATAGCATAGAGATCTTGGAGGGGGTGTGCCCCAACTGTTCAACAACATTGTAATCACTCTTGCGGATAATTTTCAGCACTTCCTCCATCTCTTTCTTGGAGGAATCTTCGATAGCAGTTTCACCCGGGGCCTCCATCTGGGCAGGCTCAATCATTGGTTCTTTGCCTCGAGTCTCAGTAATTGGCTCAGAGACAGAGATACGAATTGGAGTAGTAACAGTCTTCGGAGAGATTTCTGGGGAGAAGATCCTTCCACTTCGGGTAACCTTACTAGTCCCAACGATATTGTCGACATCGGGATTAGTAACTTCAGTAGTTCCATCAGTCAAAGGCTCTTGCTTGACACCATGAATGTAAACATCAGCACCATAATTCCAAGGGATAGCCTTGCTAGAGGAATATGGAATCGGACTGGGCGTAGTAATAATCAGGGGAGCCACTCTAGGCTCGGCAGTAATCTTCACAGGACCTTTAGAGGTGATCCTCACTGGAGTTTAGGAATTAGTAACCACAGATACGTCCTCAAACTTCAGACCTCGGGAAAAATTTTCACATAAGCTCTCCATAGAAGGAGTCTTCTCAAACAATATAGTACGGTCGTCCATCAAACGTTGAATGCCTTCTTTCAGCTTCACACAACCATTGGATTGAGATGCACAATAATAACAGTTTTCAACGCAGCCCGAAAATAAACCAGCTTGCAACAGCTTCTTCTTAACAATTGATAGAGGAACAATCAAGTCAACCATGGTAGAAACACAAGAACCATCGTCAATAGCATTAACGATCTTGTCATGATTCGGCATAGGAGCGGTAATCACATTAGGAGTCTCAGGGGGTCAAACTCAATCTCCTTAGCGTCAATCATGTCTTGAATCTTGTTCTTCAGTGCCCAACAGTTGTTCGTATCATTTCTAGGACTATTAGAATGGTATGCACACCTTGCATTGGGATTATAGCTAGGAGCAGAAGTATTAGGATTCCTAGGAGGATCCCCCAAAGTAATCAATTCTGCCTTCAACATATGTTGCAACGCCTGAGCCAATGACATGTTGATCTTTGTAAACTATCTCCTGGGTGCATCCTGCTTATGCTGACTACCCTGTTGTTGTTGTGGCACCGGTGCAGAGATCAGAACTGCCCCAACAGATTGGTTGTGGTCATTCTTATTACGACCCTTCTGGCCGTACACAGCATTAGACTCCTTCTTCCCATTCTTATTACGACCCTCCAGACAAACTCTCTTGGAAAAAATGCATCCACAACGTTTTGTCAGTAGTACGTGGCTGAATCTTTCGGACATAAGATCTCAAATGCAGCTTCGGGCAAGACACACCGTCATATTGAGCAAACGTGGGAGTTTTGAACCTAGGAGGAATGAAAACTCCTGAAACCAAGCCCAAGTCCTCAAAATCCAAACCAGGTACTTTCTGAACCTCCATGGCCGTCAGACGTTCTTCAAAAAATTTGTATTTCTCATCACCAAGGGGATACTGATCATTCAGATAATCATCTTCCTCTTCAGAGTGTCCACCGGTGTCGTGGTTACTATTTTCTTCATGTTTGTCACTTTCATAATTGTCATCCAATTCATCATCTTGGTCTACTAGGATCCCAATTTCCTTAACCTGTTTAGCCGGACCTTTGAATCTCCTCCCCATGTTGATGACACCAGTTGATTTTCTTGCTTTCTTCTTCTTCTTGGTCAGAAGTGCTTTCAGTTCATCTTGCCCTTTGGACAAGTTCAGGATCAGCTCTTGGAACTGGGCGTTCTGGGCCTGGAGATCTTTGACGGTTTGCTCGAGAGCCATTTCTTCTGAAATAAACAGCGAGAAGATGAGAAACCTGTCTTAGAAACCTGTTATGCAATGATTATGAGATGTAGATGCATATGCAATGATTTCAAGGACTTTAGAGTTTATCTTTGCAAACAAACAGAAACAAAAGGAAAACTTTTATTAGTAAACTCAAAATTCCTTTTTTTTATATGCCTCTTGGGCTACAATGAAAGGAAATTTCAAAAAGCAAATTCAAAAATGCCTAAGACCTAGGACTCAAGACTCAAGTCTCCCACGGGCGCTTCCTCTTTGTGCCGATGTAAGCATTGATGCTCTGCTCCTTATGAAGTAATTTTGTCAACTCCAACACCTTCTTCTCACTAGCATAGAACTGAGTCTTAAAGGTGTCCCTTTCTTCTTTCATATGAACCCGGGACTTCTACAGCTCTTCAAGATCGGTAGGCATATCTGGATGGAGAATGACTTGAGGAACATCTCCTTCAAACTCAGGTTCAACAATCACTGGTCTGACAGCTGGATATGGCATAATAAGATCTCGAGCACGAGTGCGCACCCATCTGAGGTAAGGCTCCAAAGGAATAGAGTTCTTCTGTCCCAAGGTCTTGCTTTCAATATTATACACCTTATTCCACGCGCGTATAAACCTTTGATGGTAACCTTGAGGATCGTCTTCATAATCGAACACAATACCTTGAATAAGCATATCATAAGGACCATCCCTTCGAGCATAACCAAACTGGCGCAAAGCTAGCGAAGGATTATAGGTGATGCCTCCCCTAATGCCAAGGAGTGGCACATTAGGGAATTCCCACAATGATCAATAAGAGTGAAGTCTTCAAGAGATCGGGCACACCAATAGATATCTGAATGGGAGAGTGACATTATCCTTCGAGACCACTGCAACCTTTATTCATTCTTCAACACTGACCGGGGAAGGTGCGAAATAAACCACCTGGATAGTAAGGGTACGCAACACATGAGAGTCCCTCGCTCCTTGATAGTACGAGTGTGAAGTTAGTGCAGAATATCTCCGAGCAAGGTAGGTACCGGGTTATGAGTCAGAAATATTTTGATAGCGTGCACGTCTATGAGTTGGTCTGAATTAGGGAACAACACCAACCCATAGATCAACAAAGCCAATACTTCCTCAATAGCATGGTAACTCATAGCGCTTAGGAACAATTGAGCCTTCTCAATCAGGAATTTAGCAAGAAACCCCTTGACTCCACTCCTTGTTTCCCAATTGGACACAATGTCTGACCTCTTTAGATGTAAAGCAGCTGCAATGACTTCAGGCTTTGGAACGTCTTCTAGACCGGTAAAAGGTATCTGATCGTGAATAGGTATTCCAAGTAGCTTAGAGAACTCCTCCATTGTGGGCACCAATTGGTAATCCGGGAAGGTGAAACAATGGTGCTTAGGATCAAAGAACTGGAATAGGACTCTCATCATGTCTTCTTCAAAACCTGAGGTAACCAAGTTGAGTAGAAAAAAATGCCTTTTGGTGAATCGAGAGCCATCGGGAACCTTTGAGACCAATTCTTTAAGCTGGGAAGGAACCCTTACAAATTTGACTCGGCTGAAATTTCTAAGAACGGAAGCCATGGCCTGCAACGACGAATAAAGATAAATTCCTTGGTCCTTGAAATGGTTAGTGAAAATGATATGTTATGATGTTATGATGTCATGTACATGTTAATAGTAAATAAGTAGCACACACAAACAAGTCATACAAGAGCCTTAGGTTTAAAGGCTTGTATGAAGTCCAAAAGTAAGTACCCTTCCCCACTAAGGTTTAGTTGGCTCAACCTGTCCTAGAATAGTAACCGGGTTCTAAAGGACTCATATCACGGATCTTTCTCGAAGGCCTTATTTTAGTGCGACACTCGAGTAGCCGACCAAAACATCCCGAAAGTCTGATCTCAATGAGAGTAGCCTCGAGTATCAACCAACTTCGGTCTAAATCCAAAGTCGTCCATCTCACTACCTTCTAATGGCCAAAGATGAGTTAACTAGGGTTCTAAAGACTGTGACCATCATATCAACCATATCGATACATGCCGTACAGTCTCCATGATCTATTGTCACTTACCTAAGGAATCACTAGGTCCGGGTGTAGGACCTTTCACACAAGTAACCCCAAAACAAAGCCCATTAGAAATAAAGCACATAAGTCAAAAAATTTTAAGCAAGTGGTAAAGTGATCTAACTCTAAGGTAACCCCTCTTTTATTATATCCCCAGTAGAGTCGCCATTTCTGTAACACGGTGGGAGAACTGACCTTTTTTTTGTTTTGTTTTCACAAAACATGTTGCGGTTAGCAAGAGTCGCCACCGACTTTTCTTTTATCTAATAAGGAAAGGCTGAAAAGAACAGGAAAGACCTTGATAGATTTTGAGTTCGGGGGGTAAGTTATACAAAGGGAAGGTATTAGCACCCTTTGTATCCATGGTTATCCACGGGCTCTTAAATGCTTAGCTCACTTTTTTTTTACTTACTTTTTGAATGTGTATGAACGTTTTTTGAAAATATTTTGTAAAAGTTTGACTTTCTAATAATTCGTGTAAGAATGTATACAAAGTGTTTGTTTGTTTTTTTTTTTTTTGAAAATATTTTTGGAAAAGTGAAATATGAAAAGTATTTGTTTTTGAGTTGTGAGCAAGCATTTAAAAGTTACTTACCCCTAATTTGTAAGGTCTTTCTTGTACTTATCATTTTCCTTGAGAGATAGTACTATCCATACCATTAATGGGTAGGTAGTACTGTCTATTGGATGTTGAGGGACAACGAAGGGTCATCGAATGTTCATAGAAGGCAACATGTAAGGATATCTTAGCAATTCGAAGGGACTATCATCATTTTTCCATAGGGTCGTCGAGGGGCAAGATCATTTTTTTGTAGGCAGCTCGAAGGGTCATCGACGGACTATGATCTTTATATTGAAGGGACTATGATGATATTATTCGTAAGCGTCTTTTGCTAAAGTACCCCTACTTTCGAGGGACATGACCGTTTTAATCGTAAGGCAACAGAGAGAGGCTACCCTAGAGGTGAATGTGTGCAATGTGCGTTGATTCAATTATATTATCTTGAGTTATAAGTTATTCTAATGTTTGATTTTAGATCTTGCCATACATGCCTATTTATCTAGCAAATAAAATATAAGTCCGAAAAATAAATACCTACGCTATTACATGGCTTATGGGCAGTTACATGATATAATAGTGCGAGAATGTAACATAGACTATTACAAGGCTTATGGACAGTTACATAATATAATCGTGCGAGAAATGTAAACTACACTATTACAAGGCTTATGAACAGTTACATAATATAATCGTACAAGAAATGTAAACTACACTATTACAATTTGTGCACAAACCTATACATTTATTCTAAGAAAATAAATGATAAGCGAAAAGCAATTACATAATAAAAGTCAAGTTAAATGTCCTAAATATCTAAGTCAATATTCGTTTTTTTATTTATTTTTGAGAAATAATTTTAAAATAAGTAAACCTAATTTCTAATTCATTTGTACAAAAATTAATTAATTATAAGCCTAAGTCTAAAAAATTAATTTTAATAAAAAAATCTAAGTCTAAAAAAAAGATTACATAACCTAAACTATATTTTTTATTCTTTTAAGGGTTTTATGATTTTTTTTGTTGTTTTAATTTAATTGAAAAGAAATAAATAAATTACTTGAAATATGATAAAAGAAAGGGATTATAAAATAGTTAAAAAGAAATTGCATGGGGTGGAAATCGAACCTTCAGGATGAGTATTTAATCCTTGGTTTGGATTGAGAATGATTGGAAATGGAGTTTTGAATTTTCACCTCTTTTTTTCTTTCAAGAATTTTGTGATTTGGAAGCCTTCCTTTGTGAAGCCTCTTGCCCCCTTTCTCTTGTGTTTAAGCCTTGTATTTATAGGAGAAACATGGTAGACAAAGAATGATTGAAAAGCTAGGATCAAGGAACATGTTTCCAACCATTTTAATTTTTTGAAAACCATGTTTCCTTCACTCTCTCCCACGGTTTTATTTGGGTTTTGATTGCCTTGAATGACATGTTTTAACCTTCTAGAAACTCCATTTAAAAGGATCCATGTGCCCACCATTATTTGATTTATTTTGTTTTATTAAATTTTGTTTATTTCTTTGAATAAAATCAAAATAAAATCAAAATCAAAATAATACCAAAGTGAACTTTGAGGTCCTTGAATATGTCATAAACATGATTCAACCTTAAAAGATATGCCCACTGGTCCAAAAGCTCAAAAATGTTCAATGTAGGTTTCATGCGTTTCTCAAATTTTGCTCAACTTGCACTAATCGTAACTCTCTCAATTTTTGTCATATGAAGGTGATCTTGGACTTTTTGGAACCCTCAAGATGTCCCCTACAACTTTCGTGTTGATCACTTTTTCATTTGAAGTGTTTATTTTTGTGTAAATTGCTTTGACGAAAAAAGTGTCTTTTGTTGACTTTCAAAATGACCTGTAAAGTTTTGGTCCATATCTCTCAAACGAGGCATTTTTTGCCTTGAGCTTAGAGAGACAAAGTTGTATAAAATTGAATTTCCTTCAAAATGAGCTTTGGTTGAGGAATTTCTGATGAAGTATGTGAAAGTTGTGCGTGGTCAAAGTTCAGTTGACTTTTCCTTAAGAAAACCCTAATTTGGCAATTTTTGACTTTTGAGTAAATCTTGATTTTCTTGAGGAATCATGATCAACCATTGATCAAATGATGAATGGGACTTCTAAATCTTGATGTTGGCAAGAAATGATGACGTTTGACTGTAAATTGGTCAAAGTTGACTTTTGGTCCAATACAATCGGCTGTTGATCATTTGAGCAATTGACTGAGCAAACTCTTGAAGCAAGGCTTGAGACTTGACATGAGGATACCCTTGAGTAGTCTTGAGCTTTTGAGACTCCCAGGAGTGTGAGGAAGCTTCTTGAATCAATTTTTCTCAAAGATGTGAGGGCAAATTTTAGGGTGCAACAGTGCTGAAAAAGGAAATCTAAACTAATGGATCCTGAGTCCTCTCTGAGGAGAGCTCAGGTGCTGGTTCTGGTACTTTCCTTTTCTTTGACCAGGGCTCTTGGGCCGTTGTCGGGTTGTCATTCCTTTGCCAAGTGAAAGGAGCGAGCAAATTCCTTTGGTCATCCTGATTTTCTACAGCATGTTGCTCTAAAATTCCAATCAGAGCATCCTTTTTTCTTAATAGCTGCTGTATTTTCTTACACTCCACATTGAGAATACGGTACTTGTTCCTTCATGACCTCTTCTCCTGCTGAACTTTGCTGAGAGTAACCTGAAGCTTTTTCATCTCAGACATAAAATAAAGGGCAGAGTCCCTTAATGGAAGAACTTCTTGACGAGGGTAAGGCATCCTCAGCTTGAGAGCTCTAGTTTGCACCCAGTGGAGATAAGGCTCCACCGAGACGCAGTCTGGTTTTCCTAGAGAATCTCGTCCTTTCCTATGAACGTGTTTCCAAGCATGCACTATTTCTGTCTTTAGTGCCCTGTCATTTTCTCCTTTCTTGAAGAAAAGACCTTCCAGATGAGCATTACGCGTGACATACCTCATTGGGTACCCAAACTGACGCAGAACTAACATTGGATGATAGTTGATTCCTCCCTTAGTTCCTATAAGGGGCACATTTGGGAAATTTCCACAACGGTCAATGATCCTGATCTCGTCGTAGATTCAGTTGTACCAATCGATATCGGAGTTGGTAAGAGACATGATTCTCTGCGACCAACGTAAATTATTCTTTTGATCCCAAAATGCAGCAGACTTGGGCAAATGGGAAGTGAACCATTTGTATAGCAGGGGTACACAGCACGTGATCCTTTCTCCGCTGTATAAATTCCTTAAGTGTACCGAATGATACGCATCTGCGAGTAAGGTTGGTATAGAGTTTCCAATCAGGAAAATCTTAATGGCGTTCATATCTACGAAGTTATCAATGTTGGGAAACAAAAATAACTCGTAGGTGAGCAAAACAAAGATGCTCTCGAAAGTATACTGGTAAAGTACATGGCTTTCTTTGTCAAGAATTGGGCTGGCAAACCTTGGATGCCACCCTTAGTGGTCATGTGAGTCCTGACCTCTGACTCGTCTAAATAATTTGCTCGTGCAATGGTTCGATCCTTTGGAATTTCTTCCAGTCCAGAAAAGGGAGCTTGGTCAGTGATATGCAGATCAGTCAAGTGAGAATACTCCTCTAGTGTTGGTGCTAGCTGATAATCCGGGAATGTCAAACAGTGATAGACCGGATCGTAGAACTGGATTAGTGTGGACAGGATTCCTTTGATTACATGAACCCTTAATAGAGACAGTAGTCCTCCATACTTAGCTCTGAAAGCCTCGTGGTTGGTGATCATTCTCGCCAAACCTCTCAAATCCTCTAACTTTGGAACCTTGAAGGTGTACTTATGAGTTTTCCTTCTACCGAAATCCATTAGCGCAATCCCTTTATCTGACATTTGCAATCACTGTCTCAGTTTAATTTGAAAAAGAGAGACTAGAAGAGAAGATTTTTCTTTGTTTTAATGTTTTTTAAATGAATGTATGAATGCAACACACAAAAACATAGAAATAACATGGGGTCAAAGGGTCGGTGTCATGAAGTCAAGGCTCTACCCCCCCCCCCCCCTCAAAGGTTTATACTGGTGATTTTTTGTACCTGTCCGCAAAATCATTGATCCCTCTTGGGATGACAACAGCAAGCGGATCGCCAGCGAGCTGATGTATCCTAGAGTGATCTCAAATGAGGGAAGTATCGCGTGACAACTATTTCCGATAGCTTCCGCACTACAAAATGGCTTTAGTCTACTAAAAACCTCAGCTTCTCAGATAACCCAGTCGACCACACTACTTTCAACAACCGAAGTCGTATAGGCAATGTATCTGCAAAGGGAGTCTCCACTGAGTTTGATGGTCAATCGGGGGCTCTTAACTGGGATTCACTCCCCACAAGATTACCCGCATTGCCATCACCTATCTTAGGTGTATACTCAATCTTTCCACATGCGGCATCACACGCATTCCCATTAGCAGAAAAATAAACACAAACATCAATTAGGAAAAGCACTATATATATTTATCTTAATCATCCTAGACCTCTAGTCTTATGATCCTAACAGACAATGACTCCCCTAGCAGAGTTGCCATTTCTGTGATACCTTGAGAACTTAAGGTTTTCTACCTAAGAGATGGGAAGAGAACAAGATCTCAAATTAATCCCCAGCAGAGTCGCCATTTTTCTATAGCGCGAATTTTTGTGTGGTTGAGAAGCACTATCGCTTTGGGGTACTACAGTTCGATTCATTTTTTATCCTATTGAAGCTGACGAAGAAAGGGAAATAGATGTCTCCAATTAACCCTGCTTGCAAACTGAGTTTAAACAGATGGCTGTTGGTTTACAGATGCTATTAAGATTATGGGTCTCTCTTAGGTTATTTTGCTTAAGAACAGTGTCTAGGCTATTGGTAGGATGTTAGGTCTGATGCTTTTCGATTGATGTATGAAGGTATGGGATTTTGGGTTTTTTTATTAGTATGCTCGCTAAGATTTTTCAATCTTATGCCTACGTATTCCCGTTTAATGAAACAGGGAAATCAGAGCAATCGATGTTCCTCCTATTCTATGGGAGGAAAAAGTTGTTTTGGTGTCTTGTTCAAAGCCCAAGGCGTGAAGCTAAAGGGAGTATATGTATCTTGTTCAAAACCCAAGATGTGAAGCTAAAGGTGGTTTGTATCTTGTTCAATGCCCAAGATGTGAAGCTGAAGGGTTTTGGCTTGAGAGAGAATTTGTCATCTCTAAAGAGGAGTTGTTGATGTTTGTATGTTGTGAGCAAGGCACAGATTTGATACTAAAAGGTTGATTTACTCAACCAGGGGTTTTCCTTATACAAAGCCTAAGAGGAGGCTATTGACCCAACAAGAGGGTGCTTTTATATGTGTCTTGTACGAAGCCCAAGACAGAGGCTAAAAGGTTTGTGACCCAACAAGAAGGTCTTTTATACTCAACAAGATAGTGTTTTGTATCTCGTATAAAGCCCGAGATGGAGGCTGAAAGGTTTGTGACCCAACAAGAGGGTCTTTTATACTCAACAAGAGAGTGTTTTGTATCTCGTACGAAGCCTGAGATGGAGGCTGAAAGGTTTGTGACCCAACAAGAGGGTCTTTATACTCAACAAGAGAGTCCAAAAAGGTTAGCTCTACTGGAGAAAATCATTGTGCAAAGCCCAAGAGGAGACTATGTTTGTTGGTGACTGTTTCAGTTTAGTGATAGGTCCAATATGTTGGATAAAAGAGAAACTCAGTTCTTATAAAGGGACTGATTAAAGGTAAGGCTGTGCTTTGGTATTGATCAGAGGATCGGGTTATTTCCTGGGAAATCCAAAGGGTATTGAGACTGTCCAAGTCTACTGGTGTTTTGAGAAGTCGATTCTCAGATAAGTGAATAATCTTTGTATGATGTCCAAGAGAAGACTGGTATGTTAAGGGATGAAGGTCAACCCATTAACTGGTCTGACACTTGACTAAAAAAGACAGCTCTAGCAAATTGATGACTAGGTTCTATTCCTATACCTATAGAGGTCTCTGGGTCCTTATACTAAGCCCAAGAGAAGGCATGAGAGCTTTTAAGAAGCCGAAGGGTCCTTGTACAATGCCCAAGAGGAGGCGGGGATGCTTTTAAGAAGCCTGTGGGTCCCCAAACCCCGAGAAGTTTAAGACATGTCATTCATCGAGAATAGATCAAGCCAGGAAAGTCCGAGAATTTGGAAGAAACTCAAGAGATGCCATTCACGGAGAAAAGATCATCTCTGGGGAGTTAGAGTTTCTTTGACAATGTCTAAGGGTGACAGTCTGAGAAAGGGTTCACAGAGAATGTTGCCTTTCACGTCTCCATATTGTTTAACCCCAAGAGAAGGGAAGATTGTATCTGGAATCCTACAGGGGATCTAGTTTGGTTTGTATTTAAGAGTGACCAACAAGGCTTTACCTAGTGCTAGACGTAATTGCCGGGGAAAACTCTAAATAACTATGCTAGTATTACACAGGGGATATATAGCTGTTATTTCTTTGATTTTGTGGTTGGCATTTATTTTGCTAAAACTATTCTAGCAGCAAGATGTTGAAACAAGATGTTCTATTTTTCTGCATTCAACATGTCGAATAAAGATGTCCCATACTGGCCCTTAGGACATCGCGTCTGACTTTGATCTAAAAGGAAGATTCTGTTGCTGTCTGTTGCTGTTAGTTGTTACTAAATATTCTGTGAATATTTGGTTATCCTATGTGGCATTCAAAGTATTTTTTGGTTAGGTTTTTATATGTTGGTTTTCGGATTCTCAGCGTTTTCTAATTATGGAGACATATTTGGAAACTTTAGATTGAAGACCTATTTTGTTGGAGCTTATTTTGCAGATTTGTGAGCAGTCTCTTTGCTGCAATTTTGAAGCCCAATCCAATCCAGATTTAATGCTATATATTGACTGGTGTAAACCTAGTTTTGTGTGGAACTTACGTGTGTTTTGTTAGGGTTTGTGAGTGGTATTTGTGAGCCTAACTGGTATCATTCTGATAACAGTACAAGGACTGGTTTTTGTGTTGTAAGTTCTGTCAGTTACTCATAAGCTTTTAAGCATTGAGTTTCTTGTGTGTCAATTCTCATAAGCTTTGAAGTATTGAGAATTGTGTGTTTTGAAAGTGTGACTTTCGTTTTGTTACTTGTGTTGAAAGGAACCAATCACGGGTTGTGGTTGTAGAGGGATTTGAGGAGGGCCTCATACCTAGGTGAGTCTTAGGTAGAAGTCATATGAAGGGTAGTGATTATGTGAGCAGATTGTAACCGGGTATGGTTGCTGTATGATCTGTGAATTGATACTATCGTATATTGGTTTTGTCCCTGGCTTGGTAGCCCCCAGAGTAGGATTGTTGATCCGAACTGGGTAAGCATATCACCGTGTTCTTTACTTTCTGCACTATTATTATTGTGAACTTGTTCATTGTGTTGGATATCCGTGTCTCAACATCTGTGTAGGACATCTGATATATGTGCCAGAATTTCAATTGGCATCAAGAGTTTGCACCCTTGTTTGGTTCTGGGTGAGATTCAGGGAAGGTACTTTCTGGTACAATGGACAAGGATGGAGGATTTTTGAACAAACCACCTCTGCTTGATGGTTCCAACTATGACTATTGGAAACCAAGGATGATAGCATTCATCAAATCTATGGATGATCAAGCATGGAAAACTGTTATCAAAGGATGGGAACCCCCAAAGTTTAAAGATGGAAAAGGTAATCCTACTGATGTGGTGAAGGAAGAGGAAGACTGGGATGATGCAGACTACAAAGGTGTCATACCCCAAATTTTGACCACTAAAGATTCCCATAATTATGCAAATCATCATCACAATATGGATGAACCATCATGCCTCATCAAATGCCTCAAGGGTTGTTGAGCATTCACTACAATCAGAATTAGGGTTTCAAGCCCTCTCAGAGCTCTTAGACAGAGGATCAATCAAGGAATAACTTGATCTTCAACTTGTCTAACCTCTCAAGCATCCACAATGGATCAAAAGGACTCCCACTTCAAGGATTAAGCACAAGGCTGCTCCCTTCTAGGTGGGTCAAGTCTCAAGATCGCCAGTATCATCAAATTAGGGTTTTGATCGCCCAGGGCCTCCAGATGAAATTTTTCATCTGGGAACAAGCCAAGGATCCAAAACATAACCTAATATACTTCATGTAATCTCATGAACCCATTCATCAAGTCAATTTTGCCTTAGGGGATGCATACATAAAAAATCAGGAATTAGGGTTTCTTGACCTAATTCACCCCTAAGTTGACTTTAGGGACAAAACATGAGCCAAGACCTCAAGACATGATTTGAGGGTCTCCAATGAACCATATTGATCCATTTGGAACAATGGATTAATCCAAGAAGCTTGAGCAACAAGTCTCAATTTCATCTGCACCACAGTTAGGGTTTTGCGAGAAAAGTCAACTGTAGCTTTGACTTTTGACCAGGACATGCTCCAAAACCCTAGGACATGAATAAATATACCCTATTACACCCATGGAACATGTCCATCAAGTTTGATTTAGGTCAAAGACATGATTTCCTGAAGAATTGCACAGTTTGGAATTCATCTGATAAAAAGTCAACTGTGCACAAAAAGTCAACTTTGACTTTTTGAGATTTTTCACCAAAATGGATTTTTAACCCTAAAATGATGTTAATGTATGATTTGAATCATCATTAATCAAGAAAAATCAAGAAAAGTTGGATAACTTGTAAAAGGGGTAACCATAAAAACTTAGAAAATTTTCTAAGTTAAAAATAAAGTGGCTAGGGTACCAACTTTGGAGGACCATAACTCCTAAACCACAAGGCCATTTTTTCTCATCCAAAGATGGATTTGTAGCCCTCATTATCCTCTACAAAAACTTCAACTACAAGTCATTCCAATTCATTAAGGATTTTGAGTTATGGAGTGATCAAAGTGGCTGAAAAGTGAAAATGTCACTTTTTCCAACACTTACTGAAATTTTCACTAAGTCAGAATCTGCCTTCACTTTTTACCAAATGTAGGGGGATTTTTCACTTGGAATCAAAAGAGATCAAAACCAAACTTGTTCAAACAGTTGTTGTATCATGTAAGGGCTTTCCAAAATGGCCAAGAACATTACCAAATTCCACTTACACCATGAGATATGACATTGTCAAGTTGCCTTGCTGAAATCTGTCAAAGGCAAGGCAGAATTTGCATTTTGCTCGATTTGCCAAAATCAGCCAAATTCAAATGCTCCTATCCACTTAGACACCTCTGAGGATTGAATCTAAAGGGGACAATCACTGAGCCAAGCCTCCAAAGTCCATGGAACAAGAAATAGCATGTTGAACCTAGAATGGCCAAAATAGGGACACGACTCCAAATTTGGATTGAAGCATTCAATGGAACCATCAAGGTGGCATGGACTGAGCCATTCTCATCTGAAATCAGTCAAGACTTATCCAAGACCAAGGGGACCAAAGCTCTGTGCCCTAACCTCTAGTCAATGGCTAGAGGAGACTTGCATTTCCATTGGCCAACATTGAGGAAACACCTGCTGCAGTTGCCATTCACTATTGCAGCCAAAACAAACTTGCTCTACTATAAATAGGGCTCAATTGTGTTCAGTTTGAGTACACCAAAGCCATCTAACAGATGCTTTCCTCAAAATCTCTTCTTTCACTCCAATTTTGCCTTCAAAGGCAAGTCACTATCGGGTTTTGAGCTAGAGAGTAATTCCACTCAAACTAATCATACACACACCTCATATATATCATATGTAAGCTGTGCAAGCCATCAAAAGTGACCTGTAATCACAACATCACAAAGTCACCTCTCAAAAACCTCAAAATGGCACTTTTGTGCATTTTTCAAGCCATGCCTTGATTCAGTTACTTTCCAAACCAGATAAAACCTCAAACACACTCCAAATATCATCCTTGAACTGTCCCAAATGGTTTCATACATCTGGAACACTATTTGAGAGAGTTGCTATTTTGGTCACTTTTAACCCCTTTTGCAAGAAAGGGACAGTTTGTGTTTTTGCAGGTACCAGCTGATTCCAATCATCCTTAAAGCATCTAAGGGATCATTTGAGGTTGTTCAAAGCATAAAACCATATCTGGAGCAAGGGAGTTGGCAGATTGCTGAGAAAACTCCAAAATCCCAAAGAAGGGTAAGCATCTCAACTTGCAGTCATCAAAACATGTGTGTATTTGAAGTCCACTGATTATGCATCTCTTATACATGTCATATGTGTTGTGTTTGTGCCAATTAATCATGTAATTCATGCCTGTAATGAGTTGTAGCATAGAACATGCAATTATAGGTCATTTTCAAAACCACTATCGGGTTTTGAGGAGGGAGTGTGATATGAAAAAACCACCACCACCATTGGATTCCTTGTGAAATTCTGGCCCAGATACATATAAATTTTGTCTCAAACCATTAAGAATTGAGAAAGTTATGACCTTCACGTTTTTGAGCCAAAACTTGCCTTGGGCAAGCCAAAATCATGTTATACCTTGTGTATTTGTTGTTTCATTTTAAACAATGGATGTATCACCACCCCAGTGGTAGGGCGCGCGCCTTGTATGCTTGAGGTCGTGGGTTCAAACCCCACCCATGCCATTTTGTGATTTTTCACATTTTTGCTATTTTTCCAATTATTTTCATGTTTTGTTAATTATTTGGAAAATTAATAACTCACTCAATTTTAATTATTTTTTATTGGTTCTTTTTGCAAAAAATCACAAAAATATTGAAATATTTATTTCCACAAAAAAAAAATTAGATTTATATTATTTATTTAATATAATTAGTATTTTTGTGAATAAATGCCTTTTATTTGTTTTTAAACCCTTTTAAAAATAAATATCCATGTTGAAAAATCAAAACCAAGTAGGTTTTAATTCATCTTGTGATCGAAACCTCATTTTTCAAACCTAGAAAACCAAAATCACAAGTTGTTTATTCAAACTTATTTGGAATTTTGTATCATTTTAATTAATTTTTGATTGAATAATTATTTTAAAATGATGAAATTAGGGTTTTGTTGATTTTCCCCTTCAACAAACTTTGTCAAACACTCATGGGCCTCTAATAGAGTGTAAGACCCAATCCTTTTTTACAAAATCATTTTTGGGCCTCACTTATTGTATAAGTCCCGATACCGTCAAAAAACAAATGGCGCGATCGTCGCCTTTTCAAAAATCATCTGGGCCTCTCCTCGAGCTATAAGACCCATTCAAAACTTTTGGGCCTCTATTAGAGTGTAATTCCCAACCCCCTTTTAACCAAAACCATTTGGGGCCTCACTTATTGTATAAGTCCCTCTGCGTTAAAAGAAAACCTCGGCGTGATCGCCATTTTAAACGAAAAATCAACTGGGCCTACCCTCGTGTTATAAGCCCCACTCTTTTTCTTTAAAACATTTTGGGCCTCTTGAGAGAGTGTAAGACCCATCCCTCTGTACAGAAAACAATTTTTGGGCCACAGTCACTTGTATAAGTCCCTCTGTACAAATTCAAACAGTGCACTCACTGGTAAAACCCTGGGTCTCTCCTTGAGCTGTAAGCCCTAAATCTTTCTTTTTCAAAGCACTTTCCCCTTTGATTTTGAATATCCTGTTGTTTTCAATCTTTCTTTGTTGAACAACTAACCAAACAGCATGGAAGCTCTACAACCGAGTAAGTGTTTATACGCTTTCATTTACTGCTTTCATATACATATAACTGTTTTGTGGGGCTGTTTCACTGTAAGTCTCCTTTCACAAACTCATATATATATATAACTGTATTGTGGGGCTGCTCACTGTAAGTCTCCTTTCATAAACTCATATCGACTATGTAATAATAGTATAGATATTTAAAGTTTCCCCGGTGTTGCACCCCAAAATTTGCCCTCCTTACTTTTTTACTAACTGGCTTATGTTTCATTTCATTTTTTTCATTATCGTGTATGCATATCATTAGCATGGGGTCAAGGTGCTGGAGGCAGTTCAAGAAAGTCCTATTTGGTCTACTACATCATCAAGAGTTCACAAGTGGCAAGGGATCTCAAGTGGATCACTCTCTCCTAACCAGTGCATGAATTAGGGTTTTGAGATTCTTGGGTTTATTGCTCCAATGGGCAAGCTCCTTGGGTTTTTATCATCACCAAATGGCATATCTTATCTTTGTTGGAGAGGATACACATTATACTCAAAGGAATTTGGATTTGGAGAATGTGTTATTTCCTCCTAGACTGAGGGTACCAAACTAGGGTTTTCCATAAAGTCAGTTTATTTCTGATATTTTGGGAAAAACTTGATCCCATGGTATTCCTTGGGTCCCTAAGTATCTAGGAGTGGAATATTGTCCATCAGTTTGGTTCAGGAGAAGTTCAATTGGCCAATGGATTGAAAATCAGTTGAATTTGGGGAAAAGTCAACAGTGAAAGGAGAAAAGTCAACAGTGAAAGGAGAAAAGTCAACTGTGAAATTTTGAGCTTCTCTTCAGGGATTTTAAGATCTTACATCCTCATATGGTTTCCAGGGGTCAAGTTTCATACATATCTGTCAGGAATCAGGAGTTGGTGCAAAGTTTCTAAATTTGGAAAGTGCCCTATAATGAAAAGTTTCCTTTTTGGGCAAGTTCCTGCACTGCATTCAACTTGACTTTTCATCATCAAGAAAGCTTCAGATGAATTTTTCTCCAACATGAAAGTTGAAGATCTTTTTCTCCTCTTTCCAACAAGTACTAGTGGGTCTCCATATCATTTGTGAAACTCCAGTTATGATCGAAAGAAGGCAAAGTGGTTTTTAGGGTTTCTCATGATGCCATTTTCACAACTTTGGGCATAATGACCTATAACCAATTCCATTGCTTCATGCCACATTCCAATATTAAAAAACATTCCTTGAGGATTATTTTGGGCCCAAGAATGAAGAAATTCCATGGTTTGTTCTTCATTTATTTTCCATTGTTCTAAAATGCCAAATTATTCAAAAGTCATGAATCAAAAAGTTTCAAGGCCCAATTTAAATATGGTGTGATTAGTAATCCAAATGAAGGTGATCCATCAAATAATTCTCAAGTATCCATGCAAGGAGAAAGGTGTAATTCACAATATGCATTTTTCCAAAATTATTCAAAAATCATTAAACAATGGATTACCCAAGCCCAAATGATCAGATATGAAATAACCCTAAGTATTTAAGCCTATTTATGCATTGGTTGGGGTTCATGCACGTGAAGTTGGAGGAGTTCTCAAGAAAACCCTAAAAGAGGATTTTTTATTCACACTCACGATCCACAAGGTTTTTGCCAAAAGTTCTTCCACAAGTCTATTCCTGGTGATTTCTGGAGCACAACCCAACCACCATTCGCAGCCAAAGGCAAGGATTGGAGTTGCTCCATCTCAGGTTGAGAGGTTTTTTTCATGCTCTTAAAACTCCAATTTTTTATATGAATATTAACGTGTGATGAATGGTGATCACTCTGGTATAATTATTTTTAATTATGGATGTGTGAATTGCTTGTAATATGGATTTAAAGTTTTGTGCCCTAATGGTTTTTCATTCGTTTTTTATTATACACTAACAATTTGAAATTTTTAATGCTATATTTGAGATCCTGACGAAATTCTGGTCAGAATGGTATACCCCTTTGCATTTTCTGGAAAAATACAGGTTGCAGGGTGGCGGCCGGAGCTAGGGCTCCGGCAAGGTGTGGTGGCCGGCCGGTGAAGGGTGGAACGGAGAAGATGAAGTGTGGGTCGTTGATGCTCTTGATCGCATGGGCCATAGCGCGCCATGTGTTCTTTTTGTTATTTTTTTTTCTGAATTTCTATTATTGATCACGTGTTTTCCATTCCATGAATTCCACCGTGCGTCTACAGATCATGGTCTTTGTTCCTTTTTTATTTTTGATCAGGCGGTTGTAGTGGTGACACCACATTAATGAGGTCACACGCATGGCACATGGCTGGTGCATGGTGTACCGATCGTTCATGTGGGTGCGTGAGCATGTGTTTATGGTACGTTGGGTGATCACGCCCGTTGATTCTAATTACCTCTTGATGATGTTGACCGTATAACATGCGTTGGATCAAACGGTGGGTTGAGATTAATTCTGCATTTTGACTATTCCCATACTCTCTCATTGACTCCGTTTGGAATTTCTGGCCATGGGCCTTTGTTATTCGCACCCACCTTCCGGTCCAAATTATATTTCTAACACATTTTCTTTACCCAATGCACCCCCCTTGCCATTATCTCATTTTATTTTTATCTTAATAATTATTTTCATTCTTTAATAATTAAAAATATATAATTGCATTAAAAAATTACAAAAAAATTCATACATTATGTTTATCATTTTATAAAATTTTTGAAAATTTTATTTTTTATTTTTATCTTATTTTTATCATCCAAATTAGTTATTTTATTAATTTCCTTTTTGCATTACACATCTCATGCATACATGAATTTCTTTATTTTATTTCTCTACAATCATAAAACATTTTTGATCCGTTCTTTTTGCATCAATTAGATAATATCCTAAATTGCATAAAAATATTTTTCCTTCGTTTTTAATCATATTTCATATTGCATTTTGGTCATTCCCTTTTGGCACACTGAGCCCTAATTCCCACCTGAACTCTGCCTAATTATTTGAATGACTAATATCTTGATTTTTTGCAGGGACTTTTGATATGTTGTTTGCCTGTGGTTGAGGAACCTTAATGTTTAATTTGGGAATTTTAGGAGTTATTTTTTCTAATTATCTGATCTGTTTTCTCTTGAGATTTTCTTGTGTGCGCATCTTTGATCTTGTCTGATTATCGTGTTTGAAAGGCACTTGTGCCATTTGCTCTGGGGTTGCTTCCTTGATCTTTGAGTTCATGTTTGGATTATTATCATAATTGTTTGCCATTGTGTGATTTTCATTCACCTCTTTTCTCTTACTTGTGCCTATTCTGTACTAATCTTTTATGCAGGGACTAAGGTAAGTTCTTTAAGGGTGTGGATAAGCATCCATATTCACCCTTACTATTCTCTCCTTCTCTCATCTCTTTCCTTTAGGATTTAGGTTGTCGTCAAACCTCACTAACCGTAGGTCACCCATGCATGATAACTTTAGGGTTCATAGTCCCCCCTTTACAGTTACCTTTGTGTCTTCTCTCTTCTCATCTCAAATTTCTTTAAAACACTTAATAAGAATAAGGTGTATTGCACACGAGCCTTAAGTATGGGGAATGAGGGATGAGGGGCTTCCTCTCATCTTTCTAGAGTGCTTAGCGAGCGTCATGTCTTGGGACGATGCGTTAAGTATTCGCCCCTGTGCCCTAGACTTTGGTGCAATGCAACTTAGGAACTAACTTAAGCCACTTCTGTCCTAAAAAATACAAACAAACTTCAAACCTTTTTGTCCTTCGAGACCGTAAAACTAAAGGATATTTTCAAAAAGGGCACGTTACTTTCCGTCTGAGTCGCAAACAGGCATCGACCCTAACTGCCGGACGCGAACTTAACGTTGCTCATAAAAAACACAAAAAGAACTTGGTCCGAACTACGTTGACTCTGAATTTCCCATTGCACAAAGGGAGTACGTAGGCCTAGGACGTCGACGTCCTACCGAGTCTGTCTTTGGCTTTCCCTTTCTCATTTTAGTACATCCCTAGATGATAGTATAACTCACCCTTAGAATAGACAACAAGCGTGGATCCCGTCGAGTACGATGGACGCGTGGGGTGCTAACACCTTCCCCTCGCGTAACCGACTCCCGAACCCAGGTTATGGTTGCGATGACCATTCCTTTCCCTCTTCCTCAGGTTTATGCGGTGTTCCCTTTCCCTCTCTTGGGATAAATTTACACGGCTGGCGAATCTGTTTTTCCGCGCCACTCTCACGTTTGTACCTGGATGAAAATCCTGGGAGCGACAGCTGGCGACTCTGCTGGGGACCTGGTTGACCTATGCTGGTCCATCCCTAAGCGAGTCAATCCTAACGCTTGCTTGTCTTTGTTCTCTTTGGGTGCTTTGTTTTGTTTTGCTTTATGTTGTATTTTATTTTTTTACCGCATTTTCTGCATTTCATTTATTATTACTGTCATGCTACTGTGCTGTGCTAGTTGTCTTTGTTTTGCAGGTTGGGTGGGACTGAGAGCTAAGCCCAATACCCAGGCTTGAGAATACCCTAGGACTAAAGTGGAAAGTAGTAGGACCTACGTGCCCGCTTGGTACGTTTGTGTGTTCACGAAATTCACAACCAGACGAGGCTATCTTGGGACGCATTCTAACGTGTGTGTCTTGCGCATGTTGGGGTGTTGATCTAGAGAGCTGTCGACTCTGGTGACCGATCATTGAGGACCTTAGTGGAAACATCCCTCTTTAGTGGTGACAGTGGCAGACCACATCCTGTGGCAAACCCATTCGCACCCGAGGGCCCGCTTTGGAACTCGCATAGGATGGCCCCTACGTTTTGAAGAGAATCAGTGGAGGCACTCCTCGATTGACTTTAGTACTGTACCCAGAGGGATGAAAGTACTATTGTTTCTCGACCTCAGTGCAAAAACTGAGGACCTTCCGCTTTGGAGAATCAGTTGAGGCCTCCTCGATTGATGATGATGCCAAACCAGAAATGGTGAGCGTATCATCATTTCTCGACCTGAGAGCCCGGGATACTGAACATCCTAGTACCCACATGTGAGAGGGGATGGGCGTTTGCAGGTTTGTAGGTAACCGAGACTTCCAACCTACCCGATTTTCTGGATTTCTCATCAATGTCTATTTATTTGGGTTTCTCAGTGGTTCAGAGTTCTGGTTTTCTGGTTTCCCGTTCAGCTAACAGCACAACACATCCAGCAGTGTGCCTTGACCCCATGTTTGCATGAGCATATCATTTTTCTTGCATTCTGACATGTTTGACTTTTTGTAGGGTTTGCATCTTACTCTTGATTCCGGTTTTCTGAGGTTACTTCAGCATGGGTGTTCAGAGAAAGAAGACTGTTGCTTATTCGTTCCCAGAACCGACTTTGACACTGATTCATAAACTGATTAATATGGCTAGTTTCGGGGTTCGTACAGAGTTCAGTGGAAGGTATGGGAGACTTCTGAAATTTGTCTACAATATTTCCAAGTATGAGAAGAATGCCATCCATACACTTCTTCAATTCTACGATCCGTCTCTGCGTTGCTTCACTTTCCCAGACTACATCTTGGCTCCAATGTTGGAGGAGTTCTCATTTATTTTGGGAATTCCTATCGGTCATGATATAGTTTTCTTTTCTGAGGAACACCCCGGTATAAAAGAAATGGCTGTGGCTCTTCATATTAGTGAATCCATCCTGAACAGTAATATTGAAGAAAAACAAGGAGTTAAGGGTTTCCTATTAAAGTTCTTGTTTGATCAAGCCTGCATACGTGTCAAATAGAAGAACTGGACTGCTTTCCAAGCTATCCTAGCTATGTGTATCTATGGGACTGTTCTGTTTCCGAATGTTCCTGATCTGGTGGATATGAATGCTGTCAGAATCTTTATTTCGAAGAACCCTATACCTACCTTGCTAGGTGATGTGTATCACTCAGTCCACTACAAGAATGAGAATAGGCGTGGGAAAACTGTGAGTTGTTGTGCACCACTCTTATCTACTTGGTTTCTGAGTCGTCTCCCCGAATCTGGCGCTTTCGTTGATACAAAAGATTCTCTGAAATGGTCAAAGAGGGTTATGGGCTTAACTGCTGACAATATTGTTTGGATCAATCATGACTTGATAGGAATGGATATTGTTTACAAGTGCGGAGAATTCCCTAATGTTCCCTTGATAGGGAGGAAAGGTGGAATTAACTATAATCCCTCCCTAGCTATCAGACAGTTTGGTTATCCTTTGAGGGATCCACCGGACGAGAGAGACATCAGAGAGTCCTTATTCTTCAATGGTATTAAGGATCAAGAGATGATGTAGAAGGTTGTGAATGCTTGGAAACAGGTAACCAAGAAGGGTAAAATTCCATTCGGAAAAAGTAACAATCGGGCTTTCCCTTCCTATAAAGAGTGGGTTAAGAAGAGAGCAGAAGAGGAGCTTCTTCCATTCCCGGTGGAACCACCTTTGTATCCTTTGGTGATCGAGCCTCCTACCACCATTGAGTTGGAGAAGTATAACAGATTATGGGCTGAAAAGGAGAGGTTACGGGAAGATAATAGTGAGCTAAAGATAGAGATTTATCAGTGGAAGCATGAGCGGGGTGAAGCTGTTCATACCGCCAAGTTGAAGACAGAGCTCCTTGCTAAAGTAGAAGGAGAGCTTGCTGACATGATCGCATCCAGAGAAAGGATGAAACAAGCTTTAGATGGTGTCAGTAACGTTCTCAGGTCCAAGGAGGAGGAATTAGGCAAGGCTTTGTTGAAGATTCACAGGTTCAATGATCACCAAGAAACTGCCATGGCTGAGAATAAAAGAAAGGAAGATGCCTACATAGCTAAGATTGATCAGTTGAAGTCGACGCTCAAGAAGAAAGACGCCGAGATCTTATCAGGGATATTCAAGAGGCAAGTAGTCGAGGGTCGACTCAATGAAGCCATAGCCTCCATAGAGGAACTGAAAGTCCAAGCTGAAGTGAAGAAACCTAGACATGAGGGTCCTAGCATGGATGGTGCTACCGGAGAAGATGCTTGGGAGCTACATTGCCGATACTTGGATGGGATCATACACAGGAGAGACCTTCTCATTCAAGGGCTAATTCAGAGGCCTAAGCATCCCGATACCATAAAACTGTTCAAGGAGATTCAAGACTGGTGCAGAAAGCATAATGGATGGGGGGATTGACACTTGTGAATTTTGATGACATGCCATAGTTTTCTGTTTTCTTTCATTGTATGTGGATCACCACCAGGCTTGTTGGTTGGGACCTATGGTTTTTATGTTCAGATTTGTTATCTTGGATTCGTGATTGTTGGCATTTGACTTTTCTCTGGTTTTCTTATTATATGAGCAGAAGTTCCATTATATCTTGTTATTAAACCGGAATCAAGGGGTGGATCGCCTTGTGAATTTTCAAACATGTCCATTTGCATTTGCATAATCATTTTGCATAATCATTTTGCATGACAGGTGTTTATCTCCGGTATTCTTATCTTGTTCCAATCTCAGAATTGCAGACTTAACCCCTCAGGCCGTTCAAGAGTTGATCATGGAGCAAGTTCAAGCTGAGTTGAAGGAAATGCGAGGCCAGATGAGGCAATTTGGGGAAGACATGCTCCAGGAGCAGATGATGCTAAGGGAGGAGATCAATCAGGTGAAGACTCAGATGAGTTTGATCATGGAGATTTTGAAAACAATGTTGAAGAAGGAAGACAGTCCTGTGCCCGCTTCCACAACAGAGGTCCTTACTCTTCCCATCTCTTTGGGGTCTCCTCCAGACCATGGATTGCCTCGTAGATCCTATCCACCGCCAGAGCTTTTCCATCAACAACCGTTTCTTGAGGGTCTTAATCCAGAAAAGCTTGAAAAGAAGTTTGATCAGATTCTGATACCATACGCTCAGTTGCTTCAGCACTTGCTCAAGTTTCAGCTAGTTGAATTGATTGCTGCGGGACCTCCACACACCAAGTTTCGTATGGGTTCCAATGTACATGATAGGTGTGAATTCCATTCAGGGGTACCTGGTCATAATGTTGAAGATTGTAAGATGCTCAAGTACAAAGTCCAAGAGCTCATTCATTCAGGGGCAATCAAGTTTACATCAGTTGGCACTGGTAAACAAAGTGATGTTACTCCCAGTGTTGCAAAGGGACTGAGGACTCCCTCTTTTGCCAAAGGATCCACCTCGCGTCAGGGATCTCTTCCACAACCCTTGTTTGTGCCTCAGCCAAGTGCAGAAAGGAAAGTGCAGGGCCAGACTGGGCGCCCAAATCAGCACCGACAGCAGAATTATCAGCAACAGTGGCAACCGAGACCAAGAAGGCCCAACAGGATATTTGATCCTATTCCTATCCCCCATAATCAGTTGTTTGCTCGTCTGCTCGAGAATTCTCTGATTCAGACGAGGAGTACCACGCCGGTACCGTACCCTATTCCTCCGGATTATGACATGACTACTAGGTGCGAGTTCCACTCGGGAACGTTTGGGCATACGATTGATGAGTGTAAGGCATTCCAGCACAAGGTCCAAGACCTGGTGGACTCCGAGATCATTGTATTCACTGAAGATGATATGTACATCAATGGAAGCCTCCTTTCTCGAATGAACACCCAGTCTACAAGTACGTCCAGGCAGAATTAAACTTCCTCAGCAATGGCAATCTTCAGCTTCTTTACTGCATTTTCATTTGTAGTTTTTTATTTCTTGTTAAAGCATCATATGTATGCAAGACTTGTTTTTTTTTATGATGATATTAATGCAATGAGTATGTTTTCCTTGAAGTAATCCATTCGTATTCACTCTTAAATGTTTTGATGCACTGCAATACCAATTTTCTTTGTTTAGAACTCTTGAGGGAGGATGACGTAATAAGAACGCAGATTCCTAATGCTACGCTTTTGGATAGAACCCTGTTGAGGATGTACAGGCATTGTTTCAAACCCCTAAAACACTGGAGAGATAAGGAGATAAACCTTCGTTAACCCCCTTGAGCCTTGGAGTAGGAGCTTCTTTTGTACGAAAAATCCTCATACTTAACCCAGGGGCAGGGTAGGAGTCAGTTAGTTTGACCGAGCGTTCGGATTTCAAGGAGAGTGTGCATCGCAGGGCCCATTACCTTCTATCCAACGTCAAGAGGTCGAGGGATGTGAAACCACGATGGTTATCCGTCAACAATCAAGGAGTGAGGCAGTCACAACCCTTTCAAGCAAGTAAGACGACCAGTGTCACACGCTTTGTTCAAAAGGGGGAATAAAAAAATAATAAAAGTCCGCTAAGTCGAAACTTGAAAACAAACGACTTAGGCAAAAGTTAGGGCATCCCGCTGGACTTCAAAATCGAAAAAACCCAAAAGAGTCAGTCTAGGCAAAAATTAGGGATCGAAAAAGCAAAAGAAAGAAAAAACGAAAAGCGTTACAAAAGAAAATCCCCGATAAGAACAAATTCGTGTGATTACAGACACAAAAGATAAAAGGGATGACTGTCACTCCAAAACCTCCTTAGGTGTCAAACCATTAGTGGCATGGGTTCCCTAAAGATCATAAACCTTTTGAGAGATAAGCGTTTGGGTCAGATTAACTGAACATAGGACCGGAGAACATCACAAAGAGTGGGTGGGCACCGATAAATTTTGAGCCATAAATCCTTTTTCTGAAATCGTGAACCAAACCACGTTACAACCCTTTAAAAGTCCTAATTGAAACAGGGTTTATTTCGAAAGCGTACTGCAACGGGGGTAGCGTTCCTGACTCCTATGAGTTATGCTAATAAGATCTCTTGGTATTGCATGCGCGCATTGTCTTTCCATTCAAAAAAATCAAGGCCGCATCCCATCAAGTGATTCGTTCACAAGGCTTGGCGACGCATTTTCAAAAAAAACTTCAAGGTTAACATGAGTGTTGCATTAGAATTGTCATTCTCATAAATAAATTGTTCTGTTTGCATATATGTGCCTAAGCATCAATGCAGCTTACACAGTGAACATCAGTCAAGAAGCTTGATCCTGCCAAGTTGGGGTGCTTGAAAATTCTGAAGGACAATCATATCAAAAGGCATGCTGCCAAGAGACTCAGTGTAGAGTGGGCTCTCCCTAGTAAGTCGTGTCAAGATGTAGCCAATCTGGGGCAGTCACGTCGAGAAATCTCTTCGAAGTTCAGTTACTCCGGGGTACTCATTCTAATATCCGGGGCAAAGCCACGTCAATGCTCACACCGGGGCAGGCCACCTCTAGAGCGTGAGAAGTTGTCCACTCTGGAAAATGGGTAGTTGAAAACACCTCTTCAATGTTCAGAATACTGGGACAGAGTATTTTCGAGTCATTACAATCCCTTTCGAGGTAATGTACTTCATGGATTATGAAGATTGGGCCAGTTATGTCGAGATATGATAAATCTCTCCAAGAGTTTGAAGACCCTGGGGCAGTGCGAACGCCCGATCTTCTATAAAATCCTCTTGAGACGATTTCTTCCATTAGACTTGGTGGTCTGGGGCAAGTGGAAAGTTCAGAGGGCAGTCTATGACCTTAGGAACAAGTCAGGATTGAATGGCAAAAGGATTGTAGTTCCCCAGCAGTTGCCCACCCCACATTGAGATTGCACCTTTACTCAGCAGAGCAGACCTTCCCCAGCAGGAGACCTGGAAAGTACTTTCAAGACATTATTTCCCCACAAAGTTTTAACGCTTATTTTCCTCAGCTAGTCAGGAAATGTTTTTCAGCAGCAGCGGTATAATCTGATCCCCAACAAACGAGTAAGCTTGAGGTTATCCGCTAGCAGGGTGGATGTCAGCATCTACCGTTACCCCAAGCAGAGTTTGGTGGCAATCCTAGCAACAGTTTGTCCAACGGTGGTTGACATCCCTAGCAGGTTTTAAATCCAAGTGATATTTGGCACTCTTCTTATTCAGGCCGTGGCCTCCCTTTTCAAAGAGTTATGCATAATCCCCAGTAGAGCGGATGTTCTTTTGGAATTTCATCCCCAGCAGAAGTTGTTGATCCAAAGAGTCGGTCACTATGATCCTTCCCAATGGAGTTCCTGTTCAGAGGACAATTTATTTTTGTCATCCCCAGCTAAATTAGTCTTTTCTCTCCAGCATTTATTTTGCTGGAGGGGCCCTCTTGCATATCATAAGCATTTGCATTGCATCCTCAAACGCGTAGCATTTCCACTTCGTGTGGAGCATTACGGCAAAATTTAAACATTTGCATTCGAAGCATAAGCCAGGTTTGGTACTTTCTTCGCTATTTCTCTTTCTCAGCAGAGATGGCGTAACTCAGGAGATTTTGGAGGGATGTGTTCCTCATACTTGTGCTCCCCGGCAGAGTCTTTTATTTAGACTTCTCCTTTCCTCAGCGGAGTCATCTTGCCTTTGGATTATGAGTTAGTTGGGAGTTTGCCTTTATTGGCCCGGCTCCTTTGGGAAATCCATGTGCTCGCCTGGTAGTCGGTTCTCGCTTGACGTATTTTGTTTGCCAGTTGCTCTTTCTCAGCAGGGGTGGTATAAACCAGAAGATTTGTTTCACGTTATCCCCAGTGGAGTCCATTTTCTGTAAGGTCTTCCTTGGCGAGTACGATTGAGGTCGTATTCGTATTTTCTTTGTGGAAGTGATTGAGGTCGGTCTTCCTTTGCGGGTGCAATTGAGGTTGTGTTCGTTTTTTGGGTGCGATTGAGGTCGTATTCGTATTTTCTTTATGGAGTGATTGAGGTTAGTTTTCCTTTGCGGGTGCAATAGAGGTTGTGTTCGTTTTGTGGGTGCGATTGAGGTCGTATTCGTATTTTCTTTGTGGGAGTGATTGAGGTCAGTTTTCCTTTGCGAGTGCAATTGAGGTTGTGTTCGTTTTGTGGGTGCGATTGAGGTCGTATTCGTATTTTCTTTATGGAGTGATTGAGGTCAGTTTTCCTTTGCGGGTGCAATTGAGGTTGTGTTCGTTTTGTGGGTGCGATTGAGGTCGTATTCGTATTTTTCTTTGTGGGAGTGATTGAGGTCTGTCTTCCTTTGCGGGTGCAATTGAGGTTGTGTTCGTTTTGTGGGTGCACTTAAGGTCGTATTCGCATTTTCTTTGTGGGAGTGATTGAGGTCAGACTTCCTTTGCGGGTGCAATTGAGGTTGTGTTCGTTTTGTGGGTGCGATTGAGGTCGTATTCGTATTTTCTTTATGGAGTGATTGAGGTCAGTCTTCCTTTGCGGGTGCGATTGAGGTCGTATTCGTATTTTCTTTATGGAGTGATTGAGGTCAGTCTTCCTTTGCGGGTGCGATTGAGGTTGTATTCGTTTTGTTGGTACAATTGAGGTTGTATTCGTTTTGGGTGCGATCGAGGTCGTATTCGTTTTTCTTGTAGATATGATTGAGGTCATATTCCTTTTTTTCCAGCACGCTCCGTCTCGTTATTCTCATCATTAGCAAAATTCTGGAGTTCTTTCAGTATTCAATCCCCGTGTATCCTGGAATGTCTGAGAGCCGTCGCTATCATACACTCAGGACCAAGTTGATTGAATAGGGGCAGCTGTTGCACCCCAAAATTTGCCCTCCTTACTTTTTTACTAACTGGCTTATGTTTCATTTCATTTTTTTCATTATCATGTATGCATATCATTAGCATGGGGTCAAGGTGCTGGAGGCAGTTCAAGAAAGTCCTATCTGGTCTACTACATCATCAAGAGTTCACAAGTGGCAAGGGATCTCAAGTGTATCACTCTCTCCTAACCAGTGCATGAATTAGGGTTTTGAGATTCTTGGGTTTATTGCTCCAATGGGCAAGCTCCTTGGGTTTTTATCATCACCAAATGGCATATCTTATCTTTGTTGGAGAGGATACACATTATACTCAAAGGAATTTGGATTTGGAGAATGTGCTATTTCCTCCTAGACTGAGGGTACCAAACTAGGGTTTGCCATAAAGTCAGTTTATTTCTGATTTTTTGGGAAAGACTTGATCCCATGGTATTCCTTGGGTCCCTAAGTATCTAGGAGTGGAATATTGTCCATCAGTTTGGTTCAGGAGAAGTTCAATTGGCTAATGGATTGAAAATCAGTTGAATTTGGGGAAAAGTCAACAGTGAAAGGAGATAAGTCAACTGTGAAATTTTGAGGTTCTCTTCAGGGATTTTAAGATCTTACATGCTCATATGGTCTCCAGGGGTCAAGTTTCATACATATCTGTCAGGAATCAGGAGTTGGTGCAAAGTTTCTAAATTTGGAAAGTGACCTATAATGAAAAGTTTCCTTTTTGGGCAAGTTCCTGCACTGCATTTAACTTGACTTTTCATCATCAAGAAAGCTTCAGATGAATTTTTCTCCAACATGAAAGTTGAAGATCTTTTTCTCCTCTTTCCAACAAGTACTAGTGGGTCTCCATATCATTTGTGAAACTCCAGTTATGATCGAAAGAAGGCAAAGTGGTTTTTAGGGTTTCTCATGATGCCATTTTCACAACTTTGGGCATAATGACCTATAACCAATTCCATTGCTTCATGCCACATTCCAATATTAAAAAACATTCCTTGAGGATTATTTTGGGCCCAAGAATGAAGAAATTCCATGGTTTGTTCTTCATTAATTTTCCATTGTTCTAAAATGCCAAATTATTCAAAAGTCATGAATCAAAAAGTTTCAAGGCCCAATTTAAATATGGTGTGATTAGTAATCCAAATGAAAGTGATCCATCAAATAATTCTCAAGTATCCATGCAAGGAGAAAGGTGTAATTCACAATATGCATTTTTCCAAAATTATTCAAAAATCATTAAACAATGGATTACCCAAGCCCAAATGATCAGATATGAAATAACCCTAAGTATTTAAGCCTATTCATGCATTGGTTGGGGTTCATGCACGTGAAGTTGGAGGAGTTCTCAAGAAAACCCTAAAAGAGGATTTTTTATTCACACTCACGATCCACAAGGTTTTTGCCAAAAGTTCTTCCACAAGTCTATTCCTGGTGATTTCTGGAGCACAACCCAACCACCATTCGCAGCCAAAGGCAAGGATTGGAGTTGCTCCATCTCAGGTTGAGAGGTTTTTTTCATGCTCTTAAAACTCCAATTTTTTATATGAATATTGACGTGTGATGAATGGTGATCACTCTGGTATAATTATTTTTAATTATGGATGTGTGAATTGCTTGTAATATGGATTTAAAGTTTTGTGCCCTAATGGTTTTTCATTTGTTTTTTATTATACATTAACAATTTGAAATTTTTAATGCCATATTTGAGATCCTGACGAAATTCTGGTCAGAATGGTATACCCCTTTGCATTTTCTGGAAAAATACAGGTTGCAGGGTGGCGGCCGGAGCTAGGGCTCCTGCGAGGTGTGGTGGCCGGCCGGTGAAGGGTGGAACGGAGAAGATGAAGTGTGAGCCGTTGATGCTCTTGATCGCATGGCCCATAGCGCGCCATGTGTTCTTTTTGTTATTTTTTTTTCTGAATTTCTATTATTGATCACGTGTTTTCCATTCCGTGAATTCCACCGTGCATCTACAGATCATGGCCTTTGTTCCTTTTTTTATTTTTGATCAGGCGGTTGTAGTGGTGACACCACATTAATGAGGTCATACGCATGGCACATGGCTGGTGCATGGTGTACCGATCGTTCATGTGGGTGCGTGAGCATGTGTTTATGGTACGCTGGGTGATCACGTCCGTTGATTCTAATTACCTCTTGATGATGTTGACCGTATAGCATGCGTTGGATCAAACGGTGGGTTGAGATTAAATCTGCATTTTGACTATTCCCGTACTCTCTCATTGACTCCATTTGGAATTTCTGGCCATGGGCCTTTGTTATTCGCACCCACCTTCCGGTCCAAATTATATTTCTAACACATTTTCTTTACCCAATGCACCCCCCTTTCCATTATCTCATTTTATTTTTATCTTAATAGTTATTTTCATTCTTTTATTATTAAAAATATATAATTGCATTAAAAAATTACAGAAAAATTCATGCATTATGTTTATCATTTTATAAAATTTTTACAAATTTTATTTTTTATTTTTATCTTATTTTTATCATCCAAATTAGTTATTTTATTAATTTCCTTTTTGCATTACACATCTCATGCATACATGAATTTCTTTATTTTATTTATCTGCAATCATAAAACATTTTTGATCCGTTCTTTTTGAATATATTAGATAATATCCTAAATTGCATAAAAATATTTTTCTTTCATTTTTAATCATATTTCATATTGCATTTTGGTCATTCCCTTTTGGCACACTGAGCCCTAATTCCTACCTGAACTCTGCCTAATTATTTGAATGACTAATATCTTGATTTTTTGCAGGGACTTTTGATATGTTGTTTGCCTCTGGTTGAGGAACCTTAATGTTTAATTTGGGAATTTTAGGAGTTATTTTTTCTAATTATCTGATCTGTTTTCTCTTGAGATTTTCTTGTGTGCGCATCTTTGATCTTGTCTGATTATCGTGTTTGAAAGGCACTTGTGCCATTTGCTCTGGGGTTGCTTCCTTGATCTTTGAGTTCATGTTTGGATTATTATCATCATTGTTTGCCATTGTGTGATTTTCATTCACCTCCTTTCTCTTACTTGTGCCTATTCTGTACTAATCTTTTATGCAGGGACTAAGGTAAGTTCTTTAAGTGTGTGGATAAGCATCCATATTCACCCTTACTATTCTCTCCTTCTCTCATCTCTTTCCTTTAGGATTTAGGTTGTCGTCAAACCTCACTAACCGCAGGTCACCCATGCATGATAACTTTAGGGTTCATAGTCCCCCCTTTAGAGTTACCTTTGTGTCTTCTCTCTTCTCATCTCAAATTTCTTTAAAACACTTAATAAGAATAAGGTGTATTGCACACGAGCCTTAAGTATGGGGAATGAGGGATGAGGGGCTTCCTCTAATCTTTCTAGAGTACTTAACGAGCGTCCTGTCTTGGGACGATGCGTTAAGTATTCGCCCTTGTGCCCTAGACTTTGGTGTAATGCAACTTAGGAACTAACTTAAGCCACTTCTGTCCTAAAAAATACAAACAAACTTCAAACCTTTCTGTCCTTCGGGACCATCAAACTAAAGGATATTTTCAAAAAGGGCACGTTACTTTTCGTCTGAGTCGCAAACAGGCATCGACCCTAACTGCCGGATGCGAACTTAACGTCGCTCATAAAAAACACAAAAAGAACATGGTCCGAACTACGTTGGCTCTGAATTTCCCATTGCACAAAGGGAGTACGTAGGCCTAGGACGTCGACGTCCTACCAAGTCTGTCTTTGGATTTCCCTTTCTCATTTTAGTACAGCCCTAGATGATAATATAACTCACCCTTAGAATAGACAACAAGCATGGATCCCGTCGAGTACGATGGACGCGTGGGGTGCTAACACGTTCCCCTCGCGTAACCGACTCCCGAACCCAGGTTATAGTTGCGATGACCATTCCTTTCCCTCTTCCTCAGGTTTATGCGGTGTTCCCTTTCCCTCTCTTGGGATAAATTTACACGGCTGGCGACTCTATTTTTCCGCGCCACTCTCGCGTTTGTACCTGGATGAAAATCCTGGGAGCGACAGCTGGCGACTCTGCTGGGGACCTGGTTGACCTATGCTGGTCCATCCCTAAGCGAGTCAATCCTAACGCTTGCTTGTCTTTGTTCTCTTTGGGTGCTTTGTTTTGTTTTGCTTTATGTTGTATTTTATTTTTTTACCACATTTTCTGCATTTCATTTATTATTACTGTCATGCTGCTGTGCTGTGCTGGTTGTCTTTGTTTTGCAGGTTGGGTGGGACTGAGAGCTAAGCCCAATACCAAGGCTTGAGAATACCCTAGGACTAGAGTGGAAAGTAGTGGGACCTACGTGCCCGCTTGGTACGTTTGTGTGTTCACGAAATTCACAACCAGACGAGGCTATCTTGGGACGCATTCTAACGTGTGTGTCTTGCGCATGTTGGGGTATTGATCTAGAGAGCTGTCAACTCTGGTGACCGATCATTGAGGACCTTAGTGGAAACATCCCTCTTAAGTGGTGACAGTGGCAGACCACATCCTGTGGCAAACCCATTCGCACCCGAGGGCCCGCTTTGGAACTCGCATAGGATGGCCCCTACGTTTTGAAGAGAATCAGTGGAGGCACTCCTCGATTGACTTTAGTACTGTACCCCGAGGGATGAATGTACTATTGTTTCTAGACCTCAGTGCCAAAACTGAGGACCTTCCGCTTTGGAGAATCAGTTGAGGCCTCCTCGATTGATGATGATGCCAAACCAGAAATGGTGAGCGTATCATCATTTCTCGACCTGAGAGCCCGGGATACTGAACATCCTAGTACCCACATGTGAGAGGGGATGGGCGTTTGCAGGTTTGCAGGTAACCGAGACTTTCAACCTACCCGGTTTTCTGGATTTCTCATCAATGTCTGTTTATTTGGGTTCCTCAGTGGTTCAGAGTTCTGGTTTTCTGGTTTCCCGTTCAGCTAACAACACAGCACATCCAGCAGTGTGCCTTGACCCCATGTTTGCATGAGCATATCATTTTTCTTGCATTCTGACATGTTTGACATTTTGTAGGGTTTGCATCTTACTCTTGATTCCGGTTTTCTGAGGTTACTTCAGCATGGATGTTCAGAGAAAGAAGACTGTTGCTTATTCGTTCCCAGAACCGACTTTAACACTGATTCATAAACTGATTAATATGGCTAGTTCCAGGGTTCGTACAGAGTTCAGTTCAAGGTATTGGAGACTTTTGAAATTTGTCTACAATATTTCCAAGTATGAGAAGAATGCCATCCATACACTTCTTCAATTCTGCGATCCGTCTATGCGTTGCTTCACTTTCCCAGACTACATCTTGGCTCCAACGTTGGAGGAGTTCTCATTTATTTTGGGAATTCCTATCGGTCATGATATAGTTTTCTTTTCTGAGGAACACCCCGGTATAAAGGAAATGGCTGTGGCTCTTCATATTAGTGAATCCATCCGGAACAGTAATATTGAAGAAAAACAAGGAGTTAAGGGTTTCCTATTGAATTTCCTGTTTGATCAAGCCTGCATACGTGTCAAAGAGAAGAACTGGACTGCTTTCCAAGCTATCCTAGCTATGTGTATCTATGGGATTGTTCTGTTTCCGAATGTTCCTGATTTGGTGGATATGCATGCTGTCAGAATCTTTATTTCGAAGAACCCTATACCTACCTTGCTAGGTGATGTGTATCACTCAGTCCACTACAAGAATGAGAATAGGCGTGGGAAAACTGTGAGTTGTTGTGCACCACTCTTATCTACTTGGTTTCTGAGTCGTCTCCCCGAATCTGGCGCTTTCGTTGATACAAAAGATTCTCTGAAATGGTCAAAGAGGGTTATGGGCTTAACTGCTGACAATATTGTTTGGATCAATCATGACTTGCTAGGAATGGATATTGTTTACAAGTGCGGAGAATTCCCTAATGTTCCCTTGATAGGGAGGAAAGGTGGAATTAACTATAATCTCTCCCTAGCTATCAGACAGTTTGGTTATCCTTTGAGGGGTCCACCGAACGAGAGAGACATCAGAGAGTCCTTATTCTTCAATGGTATTTAGGATCAAGAGATGATGAAGAAGGTTGTGAATTCTTGGAAACAGGTAACTAAGAAGGGTAAAATTCCATTCGGAAAAAGTAACAATCGGGCTTTCCCTTCCTATAAAGAGTGGGTTAAGAAGAGAGCAGAAGAGGAGCTTCTTCCATTCCCGGTGGAACCACCTTTGTATCCTTTGGTGATCGAGCCTCCTACCACCGTTGAGTTGGAGAAGTATAACAGATTATGGGCTGAAAATGAGAGGTTGCGGGAAGAAAATAGTGAGCTAAAGAGAGAGATTTATCAGTGGAAGCATGAGCCGGGTGAAGCTGTTCATACCGCCAAGTTGAAGACAGAGCTCCTTGCTAAAGTAGAAGGAGAGCTTGCTGACATGATCGCATCCAGAGAAAGGATGAAACAAGCTTTGGATGGTGTCAGTAACGTTCTCAGTTCAAAGGAGGAGGAATTAGGCAAGGCTTTGTTGAATATTCACAGGTTCAATGATCACCAAGAAATTGCCATGGCTGAGAATAAAAGAAAGGAAGACGCCTACATAGCTAAGATTGATCAGTTGAAGTCGACGCTCAAGAAGAAAGACGCCGAGACCTTATCAGGGATATTCAAGAGGCAAGTAGTCGAGGGTCGACTCAATGAAGCCATAGCCTCCATAGAGAAACTGAAAGTCCAAGCTGAAGTGAAGAAACCTAGACATGAGGGTCCTAGCATGGATGGTGCTACCGGAGAAGACGCTTGGGAGCTACATTGCCGATACTTGGATGGGATCATACACAGGAGAAACCTTCTCATTCAAGGGCTAATTCAGAGGCCTAAGCATCCCGATACCATAAAACTGTTCAAGGAGATTCAAGACTGGTGCAAAAAGCATAATGGATGGGGGGATTGACACTTGTGAATTTTGATGACATGCCATAGTTTTCTGTTTTCTTTCATTGTATGTGGATCACCACCAGGCTTGTTGGTTGGGACCTATGGTTTTTATGTTCAGATTTGTTATCTTGGATTCGTGATTGTTGGCATTTGACTTTTCTCTGGTTTTCTTATTATATGAGCAGAAGTTCCATTATATCTTGTTATTAAACCGGAATCAAGGGGTGGATCGCCTTGTGAATTTTCAAACATGTCCATTTGCATTTGCATAATCATTTTGCATGACAGGTGTTTATCTCCGGTATTCTTATCTTGTTCCAATATCAGAATTGCAGACTTAACCCCTCAGGCCGTTCAAGAGTTGATCATGGAGCAAGTTCAAGCTGAGTTGAAGGAAATGCGAGGCCAGATGAGGCAATTTGGGGAAGACATGCTCCAGGAGCAGAGGATGCTAAGGGAGGAGATCAATCAGGTGAAGACTCAGATGAGTTTGATCATGGAGATTTTGAAAACAATGTTGAAGAAGGAAGACAGTCCTGTGCCCGCTTCCACAACAGAGGTCCTTACTCTTCCCATCTCTTTGGGGTCTCCTCCAGACCATGGATTGCCTCGTGGATCCTATCCACCGCTAGAGCTTTTCCATCAACAACCGTTTCTTGAGGGTCTTAATCCAGAAAAGCTTGAAAAGAAGTTTGATCAGATTTCGATACCATACGCTCAGTTGCTTCAGCACTTGCTCAAGTTTCAGCTAGTTGAATTGATTGCTGCGGGACCTCCACACACCAAGTTTCGTATGGGTTCCAATGTACATGATAGGTGTGAATTCCATTCAGGGGTACCTGGTCATAATGTTGAAGATTGTAAAATGCTCAAGTACAAAGTCCAACAGCTCATTGATTCAGGGGCAATCAAGTTTACATCAGTTGGCACTGGTAAACAAAGTGATGTTACTCCCAGTGTTGCAAAGGGACTGAGGACTCCCTCTTTTGCCAAAGGATCCACCTCGCGTCAGGGATCTCTTCCACAACCCTTGTTTGTGCCTCAGCCGAGTGCAGAAAGGAAAGTGCAGGGCCAGACTGGGCGCCCAAATCAGCACCGACAGCAGAATTATTAGCAACAGTGGCAACCGAGACCAAGAAGGCCCAACAGGATATTTGATCCTATTCCTATCCCCCATAGTCAGTTGTTTGCTCGTCTGCTCGAGAACTCTCTGATTCAGACGAGGAGTACCACGCCGATACCGTACCTTATTCCTCCGGATTATGACATGACTACTAGGTGCGAGTTCCACTCGGGAACGTTTGGGCATACGATTGATGAGTGTAAGGCATTCCAGCACAAGGTGCAAGACCTGGTGGACTCCGAGATCATTGTATTCACTGAAGATGATATGTACATCAATGGAAGCCTCCTTTCTCGAATGAACACCCAGTCTACAAGTACGTCCAGGCAGAATTAAGCTTCCTCAGCAATGGCAATCTTCAGCTTCTTTACTGCATTTTCATTTGTAGTTTTTTATTTCTTGTTAAAGCATCATATGTATGCAAGACTTGTTTGTTTTTTTATGATGATATTAATGCAATGAGTATGTTTTCCTTGAAGTAATCCATTCATATTCACTCTTAAATGTTTTGATGCACTGCAATACCAATTTTCTTTGTTTAGAACTCTTGAGGGAGGATGACGAAATAAGAACGCTGATTCCTAATGGTACGCTTTTGGATAGAACCCTGTTGAGGATGTACAGGCATTGTTTCAAACCCCTAAAACACTGGAGAGATAACGAGACAAACCTTCGTTAACCCCCTTGAGCCTTGGAGTAAGAGCTTCTTTTGTACGAAAAATCCTCATACTTAACCCAGGGGCAGGGTAGGAGTCAGTTAGTTTGACCGAGCGTTCGGATTTCAAGGAGAGTGTGCATCGGAGGGCTCATTACCTTCTATCCCACATCAAGAGGTCGAGGGATGTGAAACCACGATGGTTATCCATCAACAATCAAGGAGTGAGGCAGTCACAACCCTTTCAAGCAAGTAAGATGACCAGTGTCACACGCTTTGTTCAAAAGGGGGAATAAAAAAATAATAAAAGTACGCTAAGTCGAAACTTGAAAACAAACGACTTAGGCAAAAGTTAGGGCATCCCGCTGGACTTCAAAATCAAAAAAACCCAAAAGATTCAGTCCAGGCAAAAATTAGGGATCGAAAAAGCAAAAGAAAGAAAAAACGAAAAGCGTTACAAAAGAAAATCCCCGATAAGAACAAATTCGTGTGATTACAGACACAAAAGATAAAAGGGAAGAGTGTCACTCCAAAACCTCTTTAGGTGTCAAACCATTAGTGGCATGGGTTCCTTAAAGATCATAAACCTTTTGAGAGATAAGCGTTTGGGTCAGATTAACTGAACATAGGACCGGAGAACATCACAAAGAGTGGGTGGGCACCGATAAATTTTGAGCCATAAATCCTTTTTCTGAAACCGTGAACCAAACCACGTTACAACCCTTTAAAAGTCCTAATTGAAACAGGGTTTATTCCTAAAGCGTACTGCAACGGGGTAGCGTTCCTGACTCCTACGAGTTATGCTAATAAGATCTCTCGGTATTGCATGCGCGCATTGTCTTTCCATTCAAAAAAATCAAGGTCGCATCCCAGCAAGTGATTCGTTCACAAGGCTTCGCGACGCATTTTCAATAAAAACTTCAAGGTTAACATGAGTGTTGCATTAGAATTGTCATTCTCATAAATAAATTGTTCTGTTTGCATATATGTGCCTATGCATCAATGCAGCTTACACAGTGAACGTCAGTCAAGAAGCTTGATCCTGCCAAGTTGGGGTGCTTGAAAATTCTGAAGGACAATCATATCAAAAGGCATGCTGCCAAGAGACTCAGTGTAGAGTGGGCTCTCCCTAGTAAGTCGTGTCAAGATGTAGCCAATCTGGGGCAGTCACGTCGAGAAATCTCTTCGAAGTTCAGTTACTCTGGGGCACTCATTCTAATATCTGGGGCAAAGTCACGCCAAAGCTCACACCGGGGCAGGCCACCTCTAGAGCGTGAGAAGTTGTCCACTCTGGAAAATGGGTAGTTGAAAACACCTCTTCAATGTTCAGAATACTGGGACAGAGTATTTCGAGTCATTACAATCCCTTTCGAGGTAATGTACTTCATGGATTATGAAGATTGGGGCAGTTATGTCGAGATATGATAAATCTCTCCAAGAGTTTGAAGACCCTAGGACAGTGCGAACGCCCGATCTTCTATAAAATCCTCTTGAGACGATTTCTTCCATTAGACCTGGTGGTCTGGGGCAAGTGGAAAGTTCAGAGGGCCGTCTATGACCTTAGGAACAAGTCAGGATTGAATGGCAACAGGATTGTAGTTCCCCAGCAGTTGCCCTCCCCACATTGAGATTGCACCTTTACTCAGCAGAGCAGACCTTCCCCAGCAGGAGACCTGGAAAGTACTTTCAAGACATTATTTCCCCACAAAGTTTTAACGATTATTTTCCTCAACTAGTCAGGAAATGTTTTTCAGCAGCAGCGGTATAATCTGATCCCCAACAAATGAGTAAGCTTGAGGTTATCCGCTAGCAGGGTGGATGTCAGCATCTACCGTTACCCCAAGCAGAGTTTGGTGGCAATCCTAGCAACAGTTTGTCCAATGCTGGTTGACATCCCTAGCAGGTTTTAAATCCAAGTGATATTTGGCACTCTTCTGATTCAGGCCGTGGCCTCCCTTTTCAAAGAGTTATGCATAATCCCCAGTAGAGTGGATATTCTTTTGGAATTTCATCCCCAGCAGAAGTTGTTGATCCAAAGAGTCGGTCACTATGATCCTTCCCAACGGAGTTCCTGTTCAGAGGACAATTTATTTTTGTCATCCCCAGCTAAATTAGTCTTTTCTCTCCAGCATTTATTTTGCTGGAGGGGCTCTCTTGCATATCATAAGCATTTGCATTGCATCCTCAAACGCGTAGCATTTCCACTTCGTGTGGAGCATTACGGCAAAATTCAAACATTTGCATTCGAAGCATAAGCCAGGTTTGGTACTTTCTTCGCTATTTCTCTTTCTCAGCAGAGATGGCGTAACTCAGGAGATTTTGGAGGGATGTGTTCCTCATACTTGTGCTCCCCAGCAGAGTCTTTTATTTAGACTTCTCCTTTCCCCAGCAGAGTCATCTTGCCTATGGATTATGAGTTGGTTGGGAGTTTGCCTTTGTTGGCCCGGCTCCTTTGGGAAATCCATGTGCTCGCCTGGTAGTCAGTTCTCGCTTGACGTATTTTGTTTGCCAGTTGCTCTTTCTCAGCAGGGGTGGTATAAACCAGAAGATTTGTTTCACGTTATCCCCAGTGGAGTCCATTTTCTGTAAGGTCTTCCTTGGCGAGTACGATTGAGGTCGTATTCGTATTTTCTTTGTGGGAGTGATTGAAGTCGGTCTTCCTTTGCGGGTGCAATTGAGGTTGTGTTCGTTTTGTGGGTGTGATTGAGGTCGTATTCGTATTTTCTTTATGGAGTGATTGAGGTCAGTTTTCCTTTGCGGATGCAATTGAGGTTGTGTTCGTTTTGTGGGTGCGATTGAGGTCGTATTCGTATTTTCTTTATGGAGTGATTGAGGTCAGTTTTCCTTTGCGGGTGCAATTGAGGTTGTGTTCGTTTTGTGGGTGCGATTGAGGTCGTATTCGTATTTTCTTTGTGGGAGTGATTGAGGCCAGTTTTCCTTTGCGGGTGCAATTGAGGTTGTGTTCGTTTTGTGGGTGTGATTGAGGTCGTATTCGTATTTTGTTTATGGAGTGATTGAGGTCAGTTTTCCTTTGCGGGTGCAATTGAGGTTGTGTTCGTTTTGTGGGTGCGATTGAGGTCGTATTCGTATTTTTCTTTGTGGGAGTGATTGAGGTCAGTCTTCCTTTGCGGGTGCAATTGAGGCTGTGTTCGTTTTGTGGGTGCGATTGAGATCGTATTCGCATTTTCTTTGTGGGAGTGATTGAGGTCAGACTTCCTTTGCGTGTGCAATTGAGGTTGTGTTCGTTTTGTGGGTGCGATTGAGGTCGTATTCGTATTTTCTTTATGGAGTGATTGAGGTCAGTCTTCCTTTGCGGGTGCGATTGAGGTCGTATTCGTATTTTCTTTATGGAGTGATTGAGGTCAGTCTTCCTTTGCGGGTGCAATTGAGGTTGTATTCGTTTTGTGGGTACAATTGAGGTTGTATTCGTTTTGGGTGCGATCGAGGTCGTATTCGTTTTTCTTGTAGATATGATTGAGGTCATATTCCTTTTTTTCCAGCACACTCCGTCTCGTTATTCTCATCATTAGCAAATTTCTGGAGTTCTTTCAGTATTCAATCCCCGTGTATCCTGGAATGTCTGAGAGCCGTCGCTATCATACACTCAGGACCAAGTTGATTGAATAGGGGCAGCTGTTGCACCCCAAAATTTTCCCTCCTTACTTTTTTACTAACTGGCTTATGTTTCATTTCATTTTTTTCATTATCATGTATGCATATCATTAGCATGGGGTCAAGGTGCTGGAGGCAGTTCAAGAAAGTCCTATCTGGTCTACTACATCATCAAGAGTTCATAAGTGGCAAGGGATCTCAAGTGGATCACTCTCTCCTAACCAGTGCATGAATTAGGGTTTTGAGATTCTTGGGTTTAAGTCTCCAATGGGCAAGCTCCTTGGGTTTTTATCATCACCAAATGGCATATCTTATCTTTTTTGGAGAGGATACACATTATACTCAAAGGAATTTGGATTTGGACAATGTGCTATTTCCTCCTAGACTGAGGGTACCAAACTAGGGTTTGCCATAAAGTCAGTTTATTTCTGATTTTTTGGGAAAGACTTGATCCCATGGTATTCCTTGGGTCCCTAAGTATCTAGGACTAGAATATTGTCCATCAGTTTGGTTCAGAAGAAGTTCAATTGGCCAATGGATTGAAAATCAGTTGAATTTGGGGAAAAGTCAACAGTGAAAGGAGAAAAGTCAACTGTGAAATTTTGAGGTTCTCTTCAGGGATTTTAAGATCTTACATCCTCATATGGTCTCCAGGGGTCAAGTTTCATACATATCTGTCAGGAATCAGGAGTTGGTGCAAAGTTTCTAAATTTGGAAAGTGACCTATAATGAAAAGTTTCCTTTTTGGGCAAGTTCCTGCACTGTATTCAACTTGACTTTTCATCATCAAGAAAGCTTCAGATGAATTTTTCTCCAACATGAAAGTTGAAGATATTTTTCTCCTCTTTCCAACAAGTACTAATGGGTCTCCATATCATTTGTGAAACTCCAGTTATGATCGAAAGAAGGAAAAGTGGTTTTTAGGGTTTCTCATGATGCCATTTTCACAACTTTGGGCATAATGACCTATAACCAATTCCATTGCTTCATGCCACATTCCAATATTAAAAAACATTCCTTGAGGATTATTTTGGGCCCAAGAATGAAGAAATTCCATGGTTTGTTCTTCATTTATTTTCCATTGTTCTAAAATGCCAAATTATTCAAAAGTCATGAATCAAAAAGTTTCAAGGCCCAATTTAAATATGGTGTGATTAGCAATCCAAATGAAGGTGATCCATCAAATAATTCTCAAGTATCCATGCAAGGAGAAAGGTGTAGTTCACATTATGCATTTTTCCAAAATTATTCAAAAATCATTAAACAATGGATTACCCAAGCCCAAATGATCAGATATGAAATAACCCTAAGTATTTAAGCATATTCATGCATTGGTTGGGGTTCATGCACGTGAAGTTGGAGGAGTTCTCAAGAAAACCCTAAAAGAGGATTTTTTATTCAAACTCACGATCCACAAGGTTTTTGCCAAAAGTTCCTCCACAAGTCTCTTCCTGGTGATTTCTGGAGCACAACCCAACCACCATTCGCAGCCAAAGGCAAGGATTGGAGTTGCTCCATCTCAGGTTGAGAGGTTTTTTTCATGCTCTTAAAACTCCAATTATTTATATGAATATTGACGTGTGATGAATGGTGATCACTCTGGTATAATTATTTTTAATTAAGGATGTGTAAATTGCTTGTATTATGGATTTAAAGTTTTGTGCCCTAATGGTTTTTTATTCGTTTTTTATTATACACTAACAATTTGAAATTTTTAATGCCATATTTGAGATCCTGACGAAATTCTGGTTAGAATGGTATACCCCTTTTCATTTTCTGGAAAATACAGTTTGCAGGGTGGCGGCCGGAGCTAAGGCTCCGGCGAGGTGTGGTGGCCGGCCGGTGAAGGGTGGAACGGAGAAGATGAAGTGTGAGTCGTTGATGCTCTTGATCGCATGGCCCATAACGCGCCATGTGTTCTTATTGTTATTTTTTTTCTGAATTTCTATTATTGATCACGTGTTTTCCATTCCGTGAATTCCACCGTGCGTCTACAGATCATGGCCTTTGTTCCTTTTTTATTTTTGATCAGGCGGTTGTAGTGGTGACACCATATTAATGAGGTCACACGTATGGCACATGGCTGGTGCATGGTGTACCGATCGTTCATGTGGGTGCGTGAGCATGTGTTTATGGTACGCTGGGTGATCACGTCCGTTGATTCTAATTACCTCTTGATGATGTTGACCGTATAGCATGCGTTGGATCAAACGGTGGGATAAGATTAATTCTGCATTTTGACTATTCCCATACTCTCTTATTGACTCCGTTTGGAATTTCTGGCCATGAGCCTTTGTTATTCGCACCCACCTTCCAATCCAAATTATATTTCTAACATATTTTCTTTACCCAATGCACCCCCCTTGCCATTATCTCATTTTATTTTTATCTTAATAATTATTTTCATTCTTTAATTATTAAAAATATATAATTGCATTAAAAAATTACAGAAAAATTCATGCATTATGTTTATCATTTTATAAAATTTTTACAAATTTTAGTTTTTATTTTTATCTTATTTTTATCATCCAAATTAGTTATTTTATTAATTTCCTTTTTGCATTACACATCTCATGCATACATGAATTTCTTTATTTTACTTCTCTGCAATCATAAAAGATTTTTGATCCTTTCTTTTTGCATCTATTAGATAATATCCTAAATTGCATAAAAATATTTTTCTTTCATTTTTAATCATATTTCATATTGCATTTTGGTCATTCCCTTTTGGCACACTGAGCCCTAATTCCCACCTGAACTCTGCCTAATTATTTGAATGACTAATATCTTGATTTTTTGCAGGGACTTTTGATATGTTGTTTTCCTCTGGTTGAGGAACCTTAATGTTTAATTTGGGAATTTTAGGAGTTATGTTTTCTAATTATCTTATATGTTTTCTCTTGAGATTTTCTTGTGTGCGCATCTTTGATCTTGTCTGATTATCGTGTTTGAAAGGCACTTGTGCCATTTGCTCTGGGGTTGCTTCCTTGATCTTTGAGTTCATGTTTGGATTATTATCATCATTGTTTGCCATTGTGTGATTTTCATTCACCTCCTTTCTCTTACTTGTGCTTATTCTGTACTAATCTTTTATGCAGGGACTAAGGTAAGTTCTTTAAGGGTGTGGATAAGCATCCATATTCACCCTTACTATTCTCTCCTTCTCTCATCTCTTTCCTTTAGGATTTAGGTTGTCGTCAAACCTCACTAACCGTAGGTCACCCATGCATGATAACTTTAGGGTTCATAGTCCCCCCTTTAGAGTTACCTTTGTGTCTTCTCTCTTCTCATCTCAAATTTCTTTAAAACACTTAATAAGAATAAGGTGTATTGTACACGAGCCTTAAGTATGGGGAATGAGGGATGAGGGGCTTCCTCTCATCTTTCTAGAGTGCTTAGCGAGCATCCTGTCTTGGGACGATGCGTTAAGTATTCGCCCCTGTGCCCTAGACTTTGGTGCAATGCAACTTAGGAACTAACTTAAGTCACTTTTGTCCTAAAAAATACAAACAAACTTCAAACCTTTTTATCCTTCGAGACCGTCAAACTAAAGGATATTTTCAAAAAGGGCACGTTACTTTCCATCTGAGTCGCAAACAGGCATCGACCCTAACTGCCGGATGCGAACTTAGCGTCGCTCATAAAAAACACAAAAAGAACTTGGTCCGAACTACGTTGACTCTGAATTTCCCATTGCACAAAGGGAGTACGTAGGCCTAGGACGTCGACGTCCTACCGAGTCTATCTTTGGCTTTCCCTTTCTCATTTTAGTACAGCCCTAGATGATAGTATAACTCACCCTTAGAATAGACAACAAGCGTGGATCCCGTCGAGTACGATGGACGCGTGGGGTGCTAACACCTTCCCCTCGCGTAACCGACTCCCGAACCCAGGTTATGGTTGCGATGACCATTCCTTTCCCTCTTCCTCAGGTTTATGCGGTGTTCCCTTTCCCTCTCTTGGGATAAATTTACACGGCTGGCGACTCTGTTTTTCCGCGCCACTCTCGCGTTTGTACTTAGATGAAAATCCTGGGAGCGACACCCGACAACTACGTCTAGTACTAGGTAAAGCCGTTTCATTTATTCGTAGAAATAGACAGCTAGATCCCAAATAGGAGCACCAGATACAGTCTTCTCTTCGGCTGTCCTCCTTAGGAATTGTCAAGAAACTCTACTCCCAAAGATGAATGGATTCTCTATGAATAGCATCTTTGAGTTTCTTCCAAATTCTCAGACTTTCCTGACTTTGATCTATTCTCGGTGAATAGCATTGCCTTGAATTTCTCGGGGTTTGGGGACCCACGGGCTTCTTAAAAGCATCGGCCTCCTCTTGGGCATTGTACAAGGACCTACAGGCTTCCTATAAGCAACCCCGCCTACTCTTGGGCTTAGTACAAGGACCCGTCGGCTTCTTAGAAGTATTGACAGCCTCCTCTTAGGCTTCGTATAATGATCTCTTCCTCCGGGAATGATAGCCTCCTCTTGGGCTTGGTACAAGGACCGATCGGCTTCTTAAAAGCTTCCAGCCTCCTCTTGGGCTTCGTACAAATTGTCCCGACGACCTCCTAGAGGTATAGGAACAGAACTTAGTTATATTCATAGAGCATTCCTTTCCGGAGTCTACTACTATTTCTCAAAGCATAGTACAAAAGATGAAACTCTAGACTTGGACAGTCTATTTTCCTTGAGTCTCAAAGACATTCACAAGTGACCCTTTCGTTAGATAGGAAGAAAACCTGCAGACTCGGACAGTCTCAATACCCTTTGGATTTCCCCATTTCCTTAAAGAACAGGGAACAACCCTGATCCTCAGATCAAACCCATGAGTACAGTGTTGCTCATATAAGAACTAATTTTCTCTATCAAAATCAGTATATTGGATCTGTCACTCAACCATAACAGTCATCAGCAGATAGCCTCCTCTTAGGCTTTGTATAACGATATCCCTAAAAGAATCGGTCTCCTTTTTGCCTCCTCTTAGGCTTCGTATAATGATCCTTCTTTTCCTCAGCATAAAGTAGCCTCCTCTTGGGCTTTGTACAAATGATTCTCCCCAGCGGAGCAAACCTTTCGCCTCCATCTCGGGCTTTATACGAGATACAAAAAGGTTCTTATTGAGCCAAACAAACAAATAGCCTCCATCTCGGGCTTTATACGAGATACAAAAAAACTCTCTCGTTGAGTATAAAAGATTCCCCTGTAGAGTCAACCCTTTTAGCCTCTCTCTCAGGCTTTGTCTGAGACACATAAAAGACTCCCTCGTCGAGTCAATCACCTTTTCGCCTCCATCTCGGGCCTCGTACGAGATACAAATTCCTTAAGCAAGAGTCAAACTCTTCTTCAGCCTCCATCTCGGGCTTCATACGAGCTATAAAAGATTCTCCAGCTGAGTCAACTTGTAGTTAGCCTCCTCTTAGGCTTTGTATAACGAAATCCCCCACTGAGTCGAACCCTTTTAGCCTCTCTCTCGGGCTTTGTACGAGACACATATCAGCCTCCTCTTAGGCTTTGTATAATGATTTTCCCTAGCGGAAATTAGCCTCCTCTTAGGCTTTGTATAAGAAAACCACTGGTTGATCCAATCAACCTTTTAGCATCAAATCTGTGCCTCGTTCACAGTACACAAACATCAACAACTCCTTCCCTTTCATCTAATTGCTGTAAGCGGCAAGCCTCTGGATCATCTATATCCACGCCACTGTCCTTCTTTTAGCATGAGGAATTCCTAAGGAAAGATGGCATTGCTCTACACTGAGTTAAAGTCTTCTCCTTCAGGTTAAAAAACCCCTTTTCAGGAAATTATGGCATTGCTAGGATCCGCGTATCCCAGTTAAAGTAATTCTCCTTCATCCCTCTTTAGAGATGACAAATTCTCTCTAAGGTTGAGACCTTCAGCTTCACATCTTGGGCTTTGAACAAGATATAAACCACATTTAGCTTCACGTCTTGGGCTTTGAACAAGACACCAAAAACCATTTCCTCCCATAGACTAGGAGGAACTACGAACGCTCTGATTTCCCTGTTTCGGTAAACGGGAATACGTAGGCATAAGATCGAAAGAAAAGATCTTAGCGAGCACACTAAACAAAAACATCAAATCCCATACTTTCACGTATCTATCAGAAAAGCAATCAGTCCTAACATCCTAAACATCTCATCGAACAAAATAACCTGAGTAAATCCCCGAATCTTTGAAGCATCTGTAACCGGACAGACCGCTGTCCAAACTCAGTATGCAAGCAGGGTTAGTTGGAGACATCTATTTCCCTTCCTTCATCAGCTTTAATAGGATAAAAAATGAATCGAGCTGTAGTAACACCAAAGAGCGGTTGTGCTTCGCAACCACGTCCAAAAATCGCTCGCTACAGAAAAGTGGCGACTCCACCTGGGAGCCATTTCTGTCAGGAACTTAAGATTCATAGCTTTATAAGTCTAGGACATTAGGACAAATATATATACTGGTTTTTCTAATTGCTATACGTGTTTATTTTTTTGCTACTGGGAATGCGGGTGATGCCGTATGTGGAAAGATTGAGTATACACCTAGGAAGCCAACCCTTTCGTAGTGCGGAAACTATCGGAAATAGTTGTTACGCGATACTACCCTCATTTGAGGCTGGTGATCTATTCTCGGTGAATAGCACTTACTCTAAGATTGCACACAACTCGCTGGCGATCCGCTTGTTGTCTGTCTTCCTGGGAGGAGCTAATGATAATGAGTACAGGTACAAAAATCACCTTAGTAAACCTTTGGGGATGGGTAGAGCCTTGACTTCATGACAAAGACCATCTGACCCCATGTTTTTTCTATGTTTTTGTGTGCTGCATTCATCTAAAAAACATTAAAACATTCAAAAAATATTTTCTCTTCTAGTCTCTCTGTTTTTTCAAATTAAACTAAGACTGTGATTGCAAATATCAGAGAAAAGGATTGCGTTAATGGATTTCGGTAGAAGGAGAACTCATAAGTATACCTTCAAGGTTCCAAAGCTAGAGGATTTGAGAAGGTTAGCGAGGATGATCACTAACCCAGAGGCTTTCAGAGCCAAGCACGGTGGTTTTCTACCACTGTTAAGAGTCCATGTGATTGGGGGAATCATGGACGCGCTCGTTCAATTCTATGATCCGGTTTATCATTGTTTCACATTCCCGGATTACCAGCTCGCACCAACGCTGGAGGAGTATTCTCATCTGATGGATCTACATATCACTGATCGAGCTCCATTTTCTGGACTGGAAGAAATTCCAAAGAATCAAACTATTGCAAGAGCAATTTATTTGGACGAGTCTGAAGTCAAGACTCACTTGACTACCAAGGGTGGCATACAAGGTTTTCCAGCCCAGTTCTTGACAAAGAAAGCTCTGTACTTCGCTAGTATAGGGAACGGGACTGCTTTTGAAAGCATCTTTGTCTTGCTCACCTACGGGTTATTCTTGTTGCCCAACATTAATAACTTCGTCGATATCAACGCTATTAAGGTTTTCCTCATCGAAAACCCTGTGCCGACTTTGCTCGCGGATGCGTATCATTCTGTACACTTAGGAAATTTATACAGAGGAGGGGAGATCACATGTTGTGTACCTTTGCTCTACAAATGGTTTGTCTCCCATTTTCCTAAGTCTGCTGCTTTCTGGGATTGCAAGAGTGCCTTACGTTGGTCGCAGAAGATCATGTCTCTTACCAACTCTGATATAGATTGGTGTAATAGGATTTATGATGGGATCAGGATCATTGATCGTTGTGGAAAATTCCCCAACGTACCCCTTATAGGAACTATGGGAGGAATCAACTACCATCCGGTTTTGGTTCTTCGTCAATTTGGATACCCGATGAGGCTTGTTCCGCGCAACGCTCATCTGGAAGGTCTTTTCTTCAAGGAAGGAGAAAACGACAGAGCACTAAAGATGGAAATAGTGCATGCTTGGAAGCACGTTCATAAGAAAGGACGAGAGTCTCTAGGAAAACCGGACTGTGTCTCGGTGGAGCCTTATCTCCATTGGGTACAAACTAGAGCTCTCAAGCTAAAGATGCCTTATCCTCGTTACGGAATTCTTCCGCCGAGGGAGTCTGTCATGTACTTCATGACGAAAACTGAAAAGCTTCATGTTACTCTCAACAAAGTTCAAAAGGAGAGAAGGTCTTGGAAGAACAAGTACCGCACCCTCAATATAGAGTGTATCCAAATACAGCAACTACTGAAAGAGAAAGTGCTCTGATTGAAAATTTGGAGCAGCATGCTGTAGAGAATCAAGATGACCAAAGGAATTTGCTCGCTCCTTTCACCTGGCAAAGGAATGACAACCCGACAACGGCTCAAGGGCCCCGGTCAAAGAAAAGGAAGATACCAGAATCAGCACCCGAGTTCTCGGGACCCCTTAGCTTAGGTTTCTGTTTCTGCACCTTGTAATCTACTGTATTTCCATTTCTGTAATCCTTTAAATTTCAATAAAAAGGGGTTTCCCCACCGTTTGATATTTGCAATCTAATTGTCGAAGTTTACTTTGATTAAACAAAAAAAAAATTAATATAATCATTGCATTCATCATTCTCACATCGCGTATTCTTCTTACCTACGAATCTTACGTTTGTGTCTCGGTTCTAAAGTCAAACTGTCTCATTCGTACAATACTCGGGCTAATCGTCCGAAAAAGATGGATGATCTTGAGGAAGAAAACAGAGAGTTGAAAGAAGAGATCGACGCTCTGAGAGAGGATATGAGAAAGCTTCGTAACGACATGCAAGCCATGGCAGAAGCTCAGCTACAAAGGACTGTGATCTCGGAGATCACCTCAGCACCCATAGTGGAGAAGTTCGATCCTAGGTATCAAATGCCGAAAGATCGTCCCTGGGGCATGCCTGCGAACTATATCCCGGAAGGATATGTTCCGCCGATCGTTAAAGATCAGGGAATCGCAACGGATACCGTTGGTCCTGAAGGTTACAAACTTCGGGAAAGCGAAGATGCCAGAGGCATATTGAAGACTCCTGAAGGTTACAAACTTCGGGAAACGCCAAGATTCACCGCCGTAGTTACGGTACCACCCCCTGTGGTGCACACTGTCCCGGAAGGACAGATTCCACAGATACCTTCTGGTAGGAAGGAGACTATGTTTGACCGAATGGAGGAATTCCAGGAGCAGTTCCTGGAAATGCAAAGGGAACTGCAAGCCATTCGCGGTCAGGATCTTTTTGGAAAGGACGCCGCAGACCTTTGTCTGGTCCCCAATGTGAAAGTTTCGCACAAGTTCCAAGTGCCCGACTTTGAAAAGTACAAGGGTAACTCTTGCCCTCAAAGTCACTTGACAATGTACGCTCGACGGATGTCAGCTCAAACTGAAAAATCAGGACCTGCTGATTCACTACTTTCAGGATAGTTTAACCGGTGCCGCCTTAAAATGGTACACGGGTTTAAACCACGCCACGATCAGTACATTCAGAGATCTTGACAAAGCCTTCGTTCAACATTATAAATACAATTTGGACATGGCACCTGACAGAGATCAGCTCAGATAGATGTCGTAAAAGGACAAGGAAACCTTTAAGGAGTACGCCCAGAGATGGCGCAAAATTGCCGCTCAAATTTGTCCACCTCTTGAGGAAAAAGAGATGACAAAGATCTTCTTAAAGACCTTGAGCTCATTTTACTACGGCCGAATGGTCGCCAGTGCGCCCAGTGATTTCACCGAAATGATCGGCATGGGTGTACATCTTGAGGAAGCCGTCCGAGAAGGACGTTTGGTAAAAGACACTGGATCGACGAGTAGTACTAAGAAATATGGTAGTGCTCTCCCTAAGAAAAAAGAGCAAGATATTGGGAATATCTCACTCGGAAAGCAAAGGCGTCGTTATCAACCAGTAGCAGCGGTAACTCCTGATATCGGCCCCGCGCCTGTTCCTACGTATCAACCTCAGGTTGCGCAGAGCCAACCTAATCAGCAAAGGACTCAACATCCTCTTCAGCAGGCTCGTCCTCCATACAATAACAACCGTACAACATGACCATCAGGGTTTGATCCTATACCTATGTTGTACGCAGAACTATTTCCGTTACTACTGACTAAGGGGCACATTCAGGCTAAGTCTCCTCTTACAGTATCGGAAAATCCACCTTTTTGGTTTAAAGCGGATCAGACATGCCCTTATCATCAAGGAGGATCGGGGTATAACATAGAGACTTGCCTCAATTTCAAATCTGACGTGCAAAAGCTTGTTAGGAGCGGGCTCTTATCTTTCAAAGATACGAATCCTAATGTTCTTACGAACCCGCTGCCTCAACACGAGAAAGCTACGGTTAATTTGATTGAGAAAGAGACTAGCAACGTCTATCAAATTCACGATGTACTCTTATTGAGGACCAATCTGGTCAAGATGCATTGTATACAGAGTGGATATGGCCATGTGCCACCTCATAACTATCACCAGTGTAATATCTGCTCTAAAAACAACCAGGGATGTTCGGTAGTGCAAGCGGCCCTACAGGAACAGATGGATCTCGGATGGATCCAAGAGCACAGAGTTCGTAGAGTTAACATGGTCTACACGAATTCCAATATCATTCAGAACCATGACATCCGTGCGATGAATGTCAACTTGGTGGCGATGCACTCAAGGCAAAGCCAGTATCATAATCTGCCACGACACGATTACAGTTCCTGTCTGACTTGCTCGGTAAACAAACAGGGATGCTCTTTCATACAAGAGGCCCTTCAGCGTCAGATGGATCTTGGATGGATCCAAGACTACCATGATAGGAATCCCTATCAGATCAACATGGTTCAGATTTTCGATATTCGTGTGATGAATACCAACCTGGTAGAATTGCATGCGGAGCAGGTCCGACTCGGATTCCTGATCTCACATGACTATCAAAGCTGTAAAGCGGGTTGCAAAAATGATCAGGGTTGTACCCTTGTCCAGGAGGCACTTCAGCACTTATTAAATCACTGGTGGATGCCAATCTATATGGATGAAGATACTCAGTAGATTAGTATCAGTAATAGAAACCCCACTCGGCGTCAAAGTCAGGATGTCCGATCAGTGGAAGCTAACCTAGTAAGGTTACATTGTATTCAAAGTGGGCGTGGCCAGGTGCCCCCACACAACTATGACAGTTGTAGCGTCTGTTCGGAAAGTAACCAAGGGTGTTACCTTGTGAGAACAGCTCTTCAGGGTCAAGTCGATCATGGAGAGATTCGCCCATATCCAGGTTCTGGACCCATCGATTGGTCGCCGAACTACCTTGCCGAGCAAGTTGAGGATGTTGTCACGATCTCTGGTCATCATCAGACCAGGGATGTTTTTGCCATCATCCCTCTACTTGACGAATATAGAGTTCTCAACCGGGAACGGATTGAGATTACTTATGATGGTCAGAAAAACCAGAAGGTTCCCATAGTCATCTATCTACCGGGACCATTACCGTATGAATCAGCTAAGGCTATACCTTACAAATACGGAGCAACAACAATTGAAAATGGAAAGGAAATTCCATTACCCTCCGTCGTGAATATTGCAGACATCAGTCGAGTAACACGGAGTGGTAGAATCTTCAACCGAGGAGTTGGAGAGTCCAACAAAGAAAAGGAATTTCAGGCAGAAGTTCCTAATCCACCAGTCGGTCAATCCAGTAATCCTGACCTTTCGAAAAATAATGATGAGATGTTGAAGCTCATCCAAAGGAGTGAATACAACATTGTTGATCAACTGTTACAGACTCCTTCAAAGATCTCGGTATTATCACTGTTACTCAGTTCGAAAGCCCACAGGGAGGCTCTACAGAAAGTCTTGGAGCAAGCCTTTGTGGAATAGGATGTAACAATCAGACAGTTCGATAGTATCGTCTCTAACATCACTTCCTGCAACAACTTGGGATTTAGTGATGAGGAATTACCCGAAGAGGGTCGTCGTCATAACATGGCGCTCAACATTACAGTTAACTGCCATGACGATGCTTTAGCCAGCGTACTGGTAGACACAGGGTCAGCCCTAAATGTTATGCCGAAGTCCACTTTGAAGCAATTATCATTCAAAGGCCCTCCGATGAGAATCAGCGAGGTTGTCGTCAAAGCATTCGACGGATCCATAAAAGCAGTTATCGGCGAAGTTGATCTTCCCATAACTATTGGTCCTCATACTTTCCAAGTCACTTTCCAGGTCATGGACATCCGGGCAACGTACAGTTGTTTATTAGGAAGACCTTGGATACATCAGGCTGGAGCGGTCACCTCGACTCTCCACCAAAAGCTAAAGTTCGTCAAGAACGATCAACTTGTCACAGTCTGTGGGGAACAGGCCTTGTTTGTGAGTAACTTGTCATCATCTGTTGGTATAGAACCCGAGGAGGTTATTGGAACGCAGTTCCAAGCTCTATCGGTGAGCAAGGACAATCAATCCCAAGGAGGAACATCGATTTCCTCATACAAGGATGCTATCAAAGCGGTCGAGAGTACCGATACGACAGGATGGGGACAGCTTGTCATTCCTACTGACAATAAAACAAAGAAAGGTCTTGGTTTTTCTGCAACCTGTACCCAGACAGCTGCCAGCGATGAAATTCTTCATCCCATTCAGAACTTCTTCCATAGTGGAGGTTTCCTCCAACCAGTGACTCAAGTAGTCCATGCTATCAATGAAGAGGATCCCTCTAACATAGATGAGGAATGGAAGTCCTATCTTAACGAGGAAGGTTATGTGTCGCAGGACAAAACGCAAGCTCCATTTTGCTATCTCGCACAGAGTCCGAAATTTATACCCAGGTCAGACATCGAGTTGATCCACAGAGATTGTGATCCGGAAGGATGTCGTGCTCCGCCAAATTCATTAGAGGAAGACACTCCGATGAAGGACAACCTTGACTCTATCTACTATGGCCCGATGGATGGTCTGCCAATGTGGCAACCTTACCCAGGAGACTTAAGGCCAGAAAGTCAGCCGAGTAATGACACTCAGCTGACCATCATTGAACAGAATACCAGTGTCCCCGCCATGTCATGGGATCAACACTCAGGTCATTCAGAAACTACTCAACATGAAGATGAGTTCTCAATGTTTGTAGGACTTGAATTCATCAACTATGCTTTTCCAGAGGTCTACGTCATCGAGAGAGATGACTCCTCCAGTTCCAAAGAAGTTTGGGACACTCTGGGAGAACCAAGTGGAAAGTTTGACTTTTTGGTCAAGTACACCGCTCCCGCAAGCTCTCGTATCAGGCTCGAAGATATCCAGTCAACTGGATGGGAAGATGCAGCTGAGAGCACAAATACTTTGCAAAATGTAACAGAGGAATCCTCCTACGACAACTCTGTCTGGGAGACAGATTCCAACGATCCTGCTCCACCAGAAATCAGCGTCATTTCTGAAGACAAATCAAGGAAGGTGCCAGACTTTGTGATTCACCGAGGAGTTCGCCGCCAATGGGTTGTCGTCGAGGTTCCGAAGGTCGTTCACCAGTCAAAGTAATTGACATCTTTAAACCTTTCACCCTGCCCAGGTGAAACGGATGTTTTGATAGGGCTCGCTTTCTGTAAATTTCCCTCTTCGCTTTGCCCAAAGTGACAGAGTTTTGTTTTATAGGGCTGTAGTTTCAAGGTTCGACTTGTTCATTAATAAAATAACGTCGTTCTGTAATTTCCGCATTATTTGTTGTTTTCTCTTTTTGCTTTTCTCAGAAAATGGTAATCCTAAAAAACAATCAATAATAAAAACAAGCAGTAAAATCAAAACACTGCACACACTTGCATTTTCTCTATCTCTTCTAAACACGAATCATACCGTCATGCAGATTGCTTGTTTTACACCCCATTGAAACATACGATCCGATGTCTTCTCCCAACTTTGGGTTCCCGGTATTTGGGGCTGAAGAAGAAGTTGACAACGAAATTCCAGAAGAGATCTCCCGATTACTCAGACAAGAGGAAAGGTCCATTGAACCTCACAAAGAGCCGTTGGAAACGGTAAACTTGGGTTCAGAAAAAGAGAGAAAAGAAATCAGGATTGGAGCACTGCTCAGTCCAACTGCCAGAGAGAGTTTGATAAAGCTTCTCAGAGAATTTCCCGATGTATTCGCTTGGTCCTATCAGGATATGCCAGGGTTGGATACCAGCATCGTGGAACATCATCTACCGTTGAGATCGGAATGTCCGCCAGTAAAGCAGAGGTTGAGACGCACTCACCCGAACATGGCCATCAAAATCAAAGAGGAGGTACAGAAACAGATCGACGCGGGTTTCCTCGCTACATCTGAATATCCTCAATGATTAACCAACATCGTACCCGTTCCAAAAAAGGACGGAAAGGTCAGAATGTGTGTCAATTACAGAGATCTGAATAAGGCAAGTCCAAAGGACGACTTTCCTTTACCACACATTGACATGTTGGTAGACAGCACAACAAAGTTCAAAGTTTTCTCCTTCATGGATGGATTCTCGGGCTATAACTAGATCAAAATGGCGCCGAAAGACATGGAGAAAACTTCGTTCATTACCCCATGGGGTACCTTTTGTTACAAGGTAATGCTGTTCGGTTTGAAGAATGTCGGGGCAACCTATCAAAGGGCCATGACTACTCTGTTTCATGACATGATACATAAAGAAATCGAGGTATATGTCGATGATTTGATTGCAAAATCAAAAATAGAGGAGGAGCACGTTGAACATTTGTTAAAATTGTTCGGACGTCTAAGAAAATTCAAGCTCCGCTTGAATCCCAACAAGTGCACCTTCGGTGTCCGTTCAGGAAAACTACTAGGGTTCATCGTCAGCCAGAAAGGAATTGAGGTTGATCCTGACAAGGTCAAGGCCATTCGAGAAATGCCTTCTCCGAAAACTGAAAAACAAGTCAGTGGATTCTTGGGACGTTTGAACTACATCTCCAGATTCATATTCCTTATGACCGCCACGTGTGCGCCGATTTTCAGATTACTGAAAAAGAACCAGGACTGCGTTTGGTCAGAAGACTGCCAAACTGCCTTCGACAGTATTAAGGAATATCTGTTGAAACCTCCGATTCTATCACCACCAGTGGAAGGAAGACCACTGATCATTTATCTCACAGTCCTTGAGGACTCAGTGGGATGTGTACTTGGCTAACAGGACGAAACTAAACGGAAAGAGTCTGCCATTTACTATCTAAGCAAGAAGTTCACCGACTGCGAAACTCGGTACACGATGCTTGAGAAAACTTGTTGCGCTTTGGCTTGGGCAGCCAAACGTCTTCGCCAATACATGATTCGTCATACTAATTGGTTGGTCTCCGAGATGGATTCAATCAAGAATGTATTTGAAAAGCCTGCTCTCACGGGAAGAATTGCCCGTTGGCAGATGTTATTATCGGAATATGACAGAGTACCATGCTCAGAAAGCCGTTAAAGGAAGTATTTTAGCTGATCATTTGGCGCATCAACCGATTGATGATCAAGAATCAATAGGGTTTGACTTCCCAGACGATGATGTCATGTATCTCAAAATGAATGATTGCGATGAACTGCTACCCAGTGAAGGGCCAGCACCAGGTTCCCAATGGGGACTTATCTTTGACGGAGCAGTTAATCATTACGGAAACGGAATTGGGGTAATCATTGTTACCCCTCAGGGTACCCACATTCCTTTCACTGCCATACTTACGTTCAAATGTACAAACAATGAGGCCGAATACGAAGCTTGTATTATGGGTCTCGAAGAAGCGATTGATTTAAGGATCAAGAACTTGGACGTATACGGCGATTCAGCCTTGGTTATCAATCAGATAACAGGAGATTGGAACACATACCAATCAGGATTGATTCCTTACAAAGACTATGCGAGAAGGTTGTTACCCTTCTTCAACAGAGTTGAGTTTCATCACATCCCTCGTGGTGAGAATCATATGGCTGATGCTTTAGCCACTCTCTCTTCCATGATTAGCGTAGGTCGATGGAATGACCTACCTAAGATTGACGTTATGCGCCTTGAACGGCCTGCCTATGTCTTCTCGATTGAAGTAGTCCTAGACGACAAACCTTGGTATCACGATATCAAATGCTTCATTCTGAAACAAGAGTACCCACCTGGGGCACTCAGAAAAGACAGAAAAACCCTCAGAAGGCTAGCTGGAAGCTTCTTCCTGAGCGGTGACACTTTTTATAAGAGGAATTTCGACTTGGTCTTGCTCCGATGTGTGGACAGGCCAGAAGCAGACATGCTTATGAAAGAAATTCATGAAGGATCCTTTGGCACTCATGCCAACGGACACACAATGGCGAGAAAAATTCTCAGAACCGGGTACTATTGGTTGACCATGGAATCCGACTGCTACAAGTACATGAGGAGGTGTCACAAGTGTCAGATATACTCCGACAAAATTCATGTACCGCCAACGCGTCTCAAAGTTCTTTCTTCCCCATGGCCTTTTCCCATATGGGGAATCGACATGATTGGCTTGATTGAACCTAAGGCTTCAAACGGACATCGGTTCATCCTGGTAGCCATTGACTATTTCACCAAGTGGGTCGAAGCAGCGTCGTACGCTAATGTAACCCGACAAGTGGTGGTCCGATTTATCAAAAACAATATCATCTGCCGTTATGGTGTTCCAAGCCAGATCATTAAGGATAATGGATCTAACTTGAACAATAAGATGATGAAGGAGTTATGCGCAGAGCTCAAGATTGAACACCATAACTCATCTCCCTACCGACCCAAGATGAACGGAGCGGTAGAAGCGGCTAACAAGAACGTTAAGAAGATCGTTCAAAAGATGGTTGTAAACTACAAAGATTGGCACGAGATGCTACCCTTTGCTCTTCACGGTTATCGTACATCTGTCCACACTTCAACAGGGGCTACCCGTTTCTCTCTAGTATATGGCATGGAAGCAGTGCTCCCCATAGAAGTAGAGATCCCATCAATCTGGGTATTAATGGAAGCTAAGCTCACAGAAGCTGAATGGTGTCAAAGTCGACACGACGAACTCAATCTAATCGAAGAGAAACGAATCACGGCACTATGCCACGATCAGTTGTATCAGCAAAGAATGAAGAAGGCGTTTTCCAAGAAGGTCAGACCCTGTGTCTTCTGAAATGGAGACCTCGTGCTCAAGAAGATACAATCATTTCTCACTGATACTCGGGGAAAATGGACCCCGAATTATGATGGCCCCTATGTGGTCACGAAAGCTTTCTCAGGCGGTGCCTTGAGACTTGCAACCATGGACGGAGAGGAATTTTCCTACCCCACGAATGTTGATGTAGTCAAGAAATACTTCGCCTAAACTAAACAAAAAACGTCTCGGTGGATTGAAAACCCAAAACGGCGGTCCAGGCAAAAGTTAGAGACATGGAAAAGAAAATCATCCCGATGGATTGGAAATCTCATAGTACAATCCAGGCAAAAATTAGGGATAATGGCAAGTAACTATGTTCAACAGAGGCAAGTCCCTCAGCAGCAGCAGTTACATCATCCATCGGAGGAAAACTCCAATCAAGGTCATCTTCGACGGAAGCTCAGGATGCCTAGAATTCAAAGTTGGTAGAAGGATAGTGGTCGTTATGTTTCAACGTAGCCCTTTTCCCTGTAAATTACCATTTTCTAAACTTTGTAAATACTCTTTGGAATCACGCGTTTGGCTGATCTCCATCTTATCAATAAAATTTGAGCCCTTGTGCTTTTGTTTGTAATTCTTACTTGTTTTAGCTTTACAGAACGACGTTGTTTAACTTAACCAGCGATTCTTGAAATATAACAAAATGAATTTACTTGTAAAACTTTTTCTGCTTTAAATTAAAGTTGGCAATTTCTTTTGACTGTTGAACATCGAAAGAACATCGATCGCTTCTCCAGAAGTAAGCAAGCCTCAAAGTGCAGAATCAAAGTACTCCTTCTAAACTAGTATGCCTGAATGAAGGGATCAACTGTGTCAGAGACCTTGTTTCGTCTGACACGCCTCGGCCGAGTTCTCATCTCCTAAGCCCGACCAACATAGCTCCCCGCAGGGACTATCTCTCCTAAGCAAGGTGGAATTGCTATTTTGAACCAGCGGTACTTCTTCGTCCCCAGCAGTGGCCGAGTATCCAGTCGTGTTCATCCATTAGTCTGTATGTCGTGTCTGTTTTTTCAGCATAAGCATACATATATCATGCATTTTATTTGCATTCGCATTTCATATTGCATCACTATCACTTGAGTCGGTCTTATCCCGCCGTGATAACCATCCTCTCAATCGAGTTTGTCAGTTCTTGCTTTGTCAGGAAGTGCTGTGTCCAATCGAACTCGTTTCCAGTATATCTTTAGATCAGAGTCGGCGCTTGACCACTTTGATAACTTGAGCCTCTGAAACATCAGAGAAACCTTCAACAGATGTCACTCTTCGCCATTGAAGATGATATCCCCGCTTTCCCGGATTAAGGAAAATCCCCAGAGAAAGCCTCTTAAACAGAGATTCCGTAGTACATCAGTATTTCTCCGAAAAGCCGCTGATGAAAAGGTCATCGGCACCTCAAAATTGGATCCCATCATATGGCATTTCTCTGGGAAGATCCCAAGAAAAGTATGATGCAAGACCCCTAAGCGGAAGCAGTTTCTCAAGAAACTCGCTTTCCCCAGTAGATTCGACAAATGGCGTCTCCAACAGAGAAGTTTGTGCACATCTACAACTCAGACGACTGGGTTCCCCAGCAAGTCTGACATCAAAACTTTTCCGTCAAATGGCATCTCCCGAGGAAAATTCGGCGAGAAGTTTGAGGAAAGTCGCTATGAATAGCGTCCCTTGTCAATGAAGTTTATTGACAAAAGAAACTTAGACCAGTTCCTTGGTAGGAAACCAGTATCGAGGGGAAGTTTATTTCAAAAACTAAGACCAGTTCCTTGGTAGGAAACCAGGATCGAGGGGAAGTTTATTTCAGAAACTAAGACCAGTTCCTTGGTAGGAAACCAGGATCGAGGGGAAGTTTGAATCAGAAACTAAGACCAGTTCCTTGGTAGGAAACCAGGATCGAGTGGAAGTTTATTACAGAAACTAAGACCAGTTCCTTGGTAGGAAACCAGGATCGAGGGGAAGTTTATTTCAGAAACTAAGACCAGTTCCTTGGTAGGAAACCAGGATCGAGGGGAAGTTTATTTCAGAAACTGAGACCAGTTCCTTGGTAAGAAACCAGGACTGAGGGGAAGTTTATTTCGGAAACTAAGACCAGTTCCTTGGTAAGAAACCAGGACCGAGGGGAAGTTTAAATCAGAAACTGAGACCAGTTCCTTGGTAGGAAACCAGGATCGAGGGGAAGTTTACCTTTTCTAAGCATCATTGCTTAGCAAAAGAAGATGAATGCGCAAGCTGCCATTCATAGCCATCAAAATTTCGGATATTCCGATATTTAATCCTCTTGCACCCCGAATGCCCGAATACCTTCGTCATTCACTCCTTTGGGTCCAAGAAGATTAAATAGGGGGCATCTGTCATACCCCAAATTTTGACCACTAAAGATTCCCATCATTGTGCAAATCATCATCACAATATGGATGAACCATCATGCCTCATCAAATGCCTCAAGGGTTGTTGAGCATTCACTACAATCAGAATTAGGGTTTCAAGCCCTTTCAGAGCCCTTAGACAGAGGATCAATCAAGGAATGACTTGATCTTCAACTTTTCTAACCTCTCAAGCATCCACAATGGATCAAAAGGACTCCCACTTCAAGGATTAAGCACAAGGCTGCTCCCTTCTAGGTGGATCAAGTCTCAAGATCGCCAGTATCATCAAATTAGGGTTTTGATCGCCCAGGGCCTCCAGATGAAATTTTTCATCTGAGCACAAGCCAAGGATCCAAAACATAACCTAATATACTTCATGGAACCTCATGAACCCATTCATCAAGTCAATTTTGCCTCAGGGGATGCATACATCAAAAATCAGGAATTAGGGTTTCTTGACCTAATTCACCCCTAAGTTGACTTTTGGGACAAAACATGAGCCAAGACCTCAAGACATGATTTGAGGGTCTCCAATGAACCATATTGATCCATTTGGAACAATGGATTAATCCAATAAGCTTGAGCAACAAGTCTCAATTGCATCTGCACCACAGTTAGGGTTTCGCGAGAAAAGTCAACTGTAGCTTTGACTTTTGACCAGGACATGCTCCCAAACCCTAGGACATGAATAAATATACCCTATGACACCCATGTAACATGTCCATCAAGTTTGATTTAGGTCAAAGACATGATTTCCTGAAGAATTGCACAGTTTGGAATTCATCTGATAAAAAGTCAACTGTGCACAAAAAGTCAACTTTGACTTTTTGAGTTTTTTCACCAAAATGGATTTTTAACCCTAAAATGATGTTAATGTATGATTTGAATCATCATTCATCAAGAAAAATCAAGAAAAGTTGGATAACTTGTAAAAGAGGTAACCATAAAAACTTAGAAAATTTTCTAAGTTAAAAATAAAGTGGCTAGGGTACCAACTTTGGAGGACCATAACTCCTAAACCACAAGGCCATTTTTTCTCATCCAAAGATGGATTTGTAGCCCTCATTATCCTCTACAAAAACTTCAACTACAAGTCATTCCAATTCATTAAGGATTTTGAGTTATGGAGTGATCAAAGTGGCTGAAAAGTGAAAATGTCACTTTTTCCAACACTTAGTGATATTTTCACTAAGTCAGAATCTGCCTTCACTTTTTGCCAAATGTAGGGGGATTTTTCACTTGGAATCAAAAGAGATCAAAACCAAACTTGTTCAAACAGTTGTTGTATCATGTAAGGGATTTCCAAAATGGCCAAGAACATTACCAAATTCCACTTACACCATGAGATATGACATTGTCAAGTTGCCTTGCTGAAATATGTCAAAAGCAAGGCAGAATTTGCATTTTGCTCGATTTGCCAAAATCATCCAAATTCAAATGCTCCTATCCACTTGGACACCTCTGAGGATTGAATTTAAAGGGGAAAATCACTGAGCCAAGCCTCCAAAGTCCATGGAACAAGAAATAGCATGTTGAACCTAGAATGGCCAAAATAGGGACAAGACTCCAAATTTAGATTGAAGCATTCAATGGAACCATCAAGGTGGCATGGACTGAGCCATTCTCATCTGAAATCAGTCAAGACTTATCCAAGACCAAGGGGACCAAAGCTCTGTGCCCTAACCTGTAGTCAATGGCTAGAAGAGACTTGCATTTCCATTGGCCAACATTGAGGAAACACCTGCTGCAGTTGCCATTCACTATTACAGCCAAAACAAACTTGCTCTATTATAAATAGGGCTCAATTGTGTTCAGTTTGAGTACACCAAAGCCATCTAACAGATGCTTTCCTTAAAATCTCTTCTTTCACTCCAATTTTGCCTTCAAAGGCAAGTCACTATCGGGTTTTGAGCTAGAGAGCAATTCCACTCAAACTAATCACACACACACCTCATATATATCATATGTAAGCTGTGCAAGCCATCAAAAGTGACCTGTAATCACAACATCACAAAGTCACCTCTCAAAAACCTCAAAATGGCACTTTTGTGCATTTTTCAAGCCATGTCTTGATTCAGTCACTTTCCAAACCAGATAAAACCTCAAACACACTCCAAATATCATCCTTGAACTGTCCCAAATGGTTTCATACATCTGGAACACTATTTGAGAGAGTTGCTATTTTGGTCACTTTTAACCCCTTTTGCAAGAAAGGGACAGTTTGTGTTTTTGCAGGTACCAGCTGATTCCAATCATCCTCAAAGCATCTAAGGGATCATTTGAGGTTGTTCAAAGCATAAAACCATATCTGGAGCAAGGGAGTTGGCAGATTGCTGAGAAAACTCCAAAATCCGAAAGAAGGGTAAGTATCTCAACTTGCAGTCATCAAAACATGTGTGCATTTGAAGTCCATTGATTATGCATCTCTTATACATGTCATATGTGTTGTGTTTGTGCCAATTGATCATGCAATTCATGCCTGTAATGAGTTGTAGCATAGAACATGCAATTATATGTCATTTTCAAAACCACTATCGGGTTTTAAGGAGGGAGTGTGATATGAAAAACACACCACCACCATTGGATTCCTTGTGAAATTCTGGCCCAGATACATATAAATTTTGTCTCAAACCATTAAGAATTGAGAAAGTTATGACCTTCACGTTTTTGAGCCAAAACTTGCCTTGGGCAAGCCAAAATCATGTTATACCTTGTGTATTTGTTGTTTCATTTTAAACAATGGATGTATCACCACCCCAGTGGTAGGGTGCGCGCCTTGTATGCTTGAGGTCGTGGGTTCAAACCCCACCCATGCCATTATGTGATTTTTCACATTTTTGCTATTTTTCCAATTATTTTCATGTTTTGTTAATTATTTGGAAAATTAATAACTCACTCAATTTTAATTATTTTTGATTGGTTCATTTTGCAAAAAATCACAAAAATATTGAAATATTTATTTCCACAAAAAAAAAAGATTTATATTATTTATTTAATATAATTAGTATTTTTGTGAATAAATGCCTTTTATTTGTTTTTAAACCCTTTAAAAATAAATATCCATGTTGAAAAATCAAAATCAAGTAGGTTTTAATTCATCTTGTGATTGAAACCTAATTTTTCAAACCTAAAAAACCAAAATCACAAGTTGTTTATTCAAACTTATTTGGAATTTTGTATCATTTTAATTAATTTTTCATTGAATAATTATTTTAAAATGATGAAATTAGGGTTTTGTTGATTTTCCCCTTCAACAAACTTTGTCAAACACTCATGGGCCTCTAATAGAGTGTAAGACCCAATCCTTTTTGACAAAATCATTTTTGGGCCTCACTTATTGTATAAGTCCCGATACCGTCAAAATATAAACGGCGCGATCGTCGCCTTTTCAAAAATCATCTGGGCCTCTCCTCGAGCTATAAGACCCATTCAAAACTTTTGGGCCTCTATTAGAGTGTAAGACCCAACCCCCTTTTAACCAAAACCATTTTGGGCCTCACTTATTGTATAAGTCCCTCTGCGTTAAAAGAAAACCTCGGCGTGATCGCCATTTTAAACGAAAAATCAACTGGGCCTACCCTCGTGTTATAAGCCCCACTCTTTTTCTTTAAAACATTTTGGGCCTCTTGAGAGAGTGTAAGACCCATCCCTCTGTACAGAAAACAATTTTTGGGCCACAGTCACTTGTATAAGTCCCTCTGTACAAATTTAAACAGTGCACTCACTAGTAAAACCCTGGGCCTCTCCTTGAGCTGTAAGCCCCAAATATTTCTTTTTCAAAGCACTTTCCCCTTTGATTTTGAATATACTGTTGTTTTCAATCTTTCTTGGTTGAACAACTAACCAAACAGCATGGAAGCTCTACAACCGAGTAAGTGTTTATACGCTTTCATTTACTGCTTTCATATACATATAACTGTTTTGTGGGGCTGTTTCACTGTAAGTCTTCTTTCACAAACTCATATATATATATAACTGTATTGTGGGGCTGGTCACTGTAAGTCTCCTTTCATAAACTCATATCGACTGTGTAATAATAGTATAGATATTTAGAGTTTCCACGGCAACTACGTCTAGTACTAGGTAAAGCCGTTTCGTTTATTCGTAGAAATAGACAGTTAGATCCCAAATAGGAGCACCAGATACAGTCTTCTCTTCGGATGTCCTCCTTAGGAATTGTCAAGAAACTCTACTCCCAAAGATGAATGGATTCTCCATGAATAGCATCTTTGAGTTTCTTCCAAATTCTCGGACTTTCCTGACTTTGATCTATTCTCGGTGAATAGCATTGCCTTGAATTTCTCGGGGTTTGGGGACCCACGGGCTTCTTAAAAGCATCGGCCTCCTCTTGGGCATTGTACAAGGACCTACAGGCTTCCTATAAGCAACCCCGCCTACTCTTGGGCTTAGTACAAGGACCCGTCGGCTTCTTAGAAGTATTGACAGCCTCCTCTTAGGCTTCGTATAATGATCTCTTCCTCCGGGAATGATAGCCTCCTCTTGGGCTTGGTACAAGGACCGATCGGCTTCTTAAAAGCTTCCAGCCTCCTCTTGGGCTTCGTACAAATTATCCCGACGACCTCCTAGAGGTATAGGAACATAACTTAGTTATATTCATAGAGCATTCCTTTCCGGAGTCTACTACTGTTTCTCAAAGCATAGTACAAAAGATGAAACTCTAGACTTGGACAGTCTATTTTCCTTGAGTCTCAAAGACAGTCTCAAGTGACCCTTTCGTTAGATAGGAAGAAAGCCTGTAGACTCGGACAGTCTCAATACCCTTTGGATTTCCCCGTTTCCTTAAAGAACAGGGGACAACCCCGATCCTCAGATCAAACCCATGAGTACAGTGTTGCTCATATAAGAACTATTTTTCTCTGTCAAAATCAGTATACTGGATCTATCACTCAACCATAACAGTCACCAGCAGATAGCCTCCTCTTAGGCTTTGTATAACGATATCCCTAAAAGAATCGGTCTCCTTTTCGCCTCCTCTTAGGCTTCGTATAATGATCCTTCTTTTCCTCAGCATAAAGTAGCCTCCTCTTGGGCTTTGTACAAATGATTCTCCCCAGCGGAGCAAACCTTTCGCCTCCATCTCGGGCTTTATACGAGATACAAAAAGGTTCTTATTGAGCCAAACAAACAAATAGCCTCCATCTCGGGCCTTATACGAGATACAAAAACACTCTCTCGTTGAGTATAAAAGATTCCCCTATAGAGTCAACCCTTTTAGACTCTCTCTCAGGCTTTGTATGAGACACATAAAAGACTCCCTCATCGAGTCAATCACCTCGCCTCCATCTCGGGCCTCGTACGAGATACAAATTCCTTAAGCAAGAGTCAAACTCTTCTTCAGCCTCCATCTCGGGCTTCATATGAGCTATAAAATATTCTCCAGCTGAGTCAACTTGAAGTTAGCCTCCTCTTAGGCTTTGTATAACAAAATCCCCCACTGAGTCGAACCCTTTTAGCCTCTCTCTCGGGCTTTGTACGAGACACATATCAGCCTCCTCTTAGGCTTTGTATAATGATTTTCCCTAGCAGAAATTAGCCTCCTCTTAGGCTTTGTATAAGAAACCACTGGTTGATCCAATCAACCTTTTAGCATCAAATCTGTGCCTCGTTCACAGTACACAAACATCAACAACTCCTTCCCTTTCATCTAATCGCTGTAAGCGGCAAGCCTCTGGATCATCTATATCCACGCCACTGTCCTTCTTTTAGCATGAGGAATTCCTAAGGAAAGATGGCATTGCTCTACACTGAGTTAAAGTCTTCTCCTTCAGGTTAAAAAACCCCTTTTCAGGAAATTATGGCATTGCTAGGATCTGCGTATCCCAGTTAAAGTAATTCTCCTTCATCCCTCTTTAGAGATGACAAATTCTCTCTAAAGTTGAGACCTTCAGCTTCACATCTTGGGCTTTGAACAAGATACAAACCACATTTAGCTTCACGTCTTGGGCTTTGAACAAGACACCAAAAACCATTTCCTCCCATAGACTAGGAGGAACTACGAACGCTCTGATTTCCCTGTTTCGGTAAACGGGAATACGTAGGCATAAGATCGAAAGAAAAGATCTTAGCGAGCACACTAAACAAAAACATCAAATTCCATACTTTCACGTATCTATCAGAAAAGCAATCAGTCCTAACATCCTAAACATCTCATCGAACAAAATAACCTGAGTAAATCCCCGAATCTTTGAAGCATCTGTAACCGGACAGACCGCTGTCCAAACTCAGTATGCAAGCAGGGTTAGTTGGAGACATCTATTTCCCTTCCTTCATCAGCTTTAATAGGATAAAAAATGAATCGAGCTATAGTAACACCAAAGAGCGGTTGTGCTTCGCAACCACGTCCAAAAATCGCTCGCTACAAAAGGGTCCGTGGGAAATTCTAAAGCCATGAATGATTTGTTTAATGGTGTTAATAAGAATATCTTCAGGTTAATTGAACATTGCACCATTGCAAAAGAGGCGTGGGAGATCTTGAAGGTTGCTCATGAAGGGACTTCAAAGGTGAAGATGTCAAAACTTCAGCTTCTCACTACCAAGTTTGAGAGTTTGAAGATGAAGGAAGATGAGAGCATTCATGATTTTCACATGAACATTATTGAGATAGCTAATGCTTCAAGTGCCCTAGGTGAAAAGATGTCTGATAGCAAACTGGTCAGAAAAATCCTCAGATCTCTACCTAAGAGATTTGACATGAAAGTGACTTCTATAGAGGAAGCTCAGGACATAGATAAGATGAAAGTGGATGAACTTGTGGGATCGCTTCAAACATTTGAATTGGGGATCAGTGAAAAGTCTTAAAAGAAGAAGTGCATAGCTTTTGTGTCAAATGCTGGTGATTCAGACGATGAAGGTGACCTGGTCAGAGATGAAGGGGTGTCTAAAGATCTGGTATTGCTTGGAAAACAATTTAACAAAGTATTGAAAAGGATTGACTGGAAGTCAAAAGCAAATGTTCAGAACAAGCCACTCGACATCAATAAAAACCAGGATGGAGGCAGAAGGTCCAGAACTGAAGAAGACTCCAATCAAGGGAAGAGAGTTCAGTGTTTTGAATGTGAGGGATTTGGGCACATAAAAACTGAGTGTCCCACGTATCTCAAAAGGCAGAAGAAGGGCTTATCTGTGTCTTGGTTAGAAGGAGAATCTGAGAGTGATCTTGAAGAAGAATCAGCAAAATTGGTGACAGCTTTGACCGGAATATGTAATGCTGATGGAGAAACGACTTGTGAGTCTGATTCTGACAAAGAATCTTATATTGGAGAACTCACTAAGCAAGAAGTCTTCACCGGGTTCTCAGAGTTGTGTATCAAGAATGAAGAGAGGTGCCAGATAATATTAGAACAGAAGGTTCTGATAGCTCAACTAGAAGCTGAGAAGGAAGAACATCTATCAATCATTGCTGATCTTAAAGAGGAGGTTGTATGGCAAAAGTCAAAACTTGACAATATGACCAAATCTATAAGAATGCTGAACAATGGTACCACGCAGCTGGATGAGATTCTTCAGACTGGGAAAAATGCTGGAAATGTACAAGGTCTTGGTTTTAACAATCAAGTAGAGAACTACAAGAATCCTGTATTAAAGTTTGTACCTCAAAAAATAAAGCAAGAGGAGGAGATGTCAAATCACATGTTTCAACATCAGATGAAGCATCAGAAAAGAGTATGTAGTTCAAAGTATAAACCATGGAGATGTCATTACTGTGGAAAGATTGGTCACTTAAAGTCCTTTTGCTACAAGTTGCACAGACATCCCAAAACTGCTCATCAACAAAATAAAGGACAAAGTTGGTCTAAAGTAAAGAAAAGATGGACTCCTAGAAATATAGTGGCTGGTTCATAGCACATACCTCTCTCAGAGCATCTGCAAGGGAAGATTGGTACTTTGACAGTGGTTGTTCAAGACACATGACTGGTGTGAAGAAATTCTTGTCAGACATCAAGCCTCACTCCACCAATTATGTCACTTTTGGGGATGGATCAAAAGGTGAAATAAAAGGTGTTGGAAAGCTAGACTACACAGGACAACCAAATCTGGATCGTGTTTTATTTGTCAAAGGGCTGACTGCAAATTTGATCAGTATAAGCCAACTGTGTGATCTAGGACTCAAAGTAAATTTCACAAAATCTGAATCTCTAGTAACCAATGAGAAAGATGAAGTTGTTATGAAGGGAACCAGGTCTAAGGATAACTGCTATCTGTGGAATCCTCAAGAATCGGAAAGTCTGTCTACCTGTTTGATGTCAAAGGAAGATGAAACCAAACTATGGCATCAGAAATTGGGTCACTTACATTTGAAAGGGATGAAGAAAGTTATGTCAAGCGAAGCTGTTAGAGGTATTCCCAAGCTGAAGATTGATGAGGATAGAATATGTGGTGAATGTCAAGTTGGGAAGCAAACAAGGGTGTCACACAAAAGGCTTCAACATCTTACCACAACTTCTAGTTGCTCAAGGATACACACAGATTAAAGGAGTAGACTTCGATGATACATTTGCTCATGTGGCTCGATTGGAATCCATCAGATTGTTGCTAGGAGTGGCATGTTTGTTGAAATTCAAATTGTTTCAAATGGATGTCAAGAGTTCCTTTCTGAATGGCTATCTTAATGAGGAAGTGTATGTTGAGCAGCCTAAAGGGTTTGTGGATCCAAATTTTCCTGATCATGTCTTCAAGCTAAAGAAGGCCTTGTATGGGTTGAAACAAGCTCCACGAGCTTGGTATGAAAGGCTGACTGAGTTCTTGGTCAACCATGGATACATGAAGGGTGGTATTGATAAAACACGTTTTGTCAAGGAGAAGGATGGGAAACTAATGATTGCTCAGATTTATGTAGATGATATTGTGTTTGGTGGGATGTCAGATGATATGGTCCAACATTTTGTCAACCAAATGCAGTCTGAATTTGAAATGAGTTTGGTAGGTGAATTGACTTACTTTCATGGATTACAAGTCAAGCAGATGGAAGATTCCATTTTTATTTGTCAGAGCAAATATGCGAAGAATATTGTGAAGAAGTTTGGACTGGATAATGCCAAGCATAAGAGAACTCCTGCTCCTACTCACTTGAAGTTATCCAAAGATGAAAAGAGAGTGAATGTTGAACAAAGTTTATACAGAAGCATGATTGGCAGTCTGTTGTATCTCACAACAAGTAGGCTAGACATAACCTTTGTTGTTGGTGTATGTACAAGATACCAAGCAGAACCCAAGGTCAGTCACATCAATCAAGTTAAGAGAATTCTTAAGTATGTGAGTGGTACATGTGATTATGGGTTGTTGTACTCCCATGACTCAAGTTCCATTTTAGTAGGATATTGTGATGTTGATTGGGCTGGAAGTGCTGATGATAGGAAGAGTACCTCTGGAGGTTGTTTCTTTTTGGGAAATAATCTTATTTCATGGTTTAGTAAAAACCAAAATTCTGTATCTCTTTCTACTGCTGAAGCTGAGTACATAGCAGCTGGAAGTAGTTGTGCTCAACTGGTGTGGATGAAGCAAATGTTATCTGAGTATAATGTCACACAAGATGTCATGACATTATTTTGTGACAACCTGAGTGCTATTAATAATTCTAAAAATCCTATTCAACATAGCAAGACTAAGCACATTGATATCAAGCATCACTTCATCAGAGAACTTGTGGAGGACAAAGTCATAACTCTTGAGCATGTGAGCACAGAAAATCAGCTTGCTGACATATTTACCAAGGCTCTGGATGCAGTTCAGTTTGAAAACCTGAGGATCTGACTTGGGGTTTGCATTCATGAAGAACTATAGCAATTAATGTTCCTTCTGGCTGCCAGATTGAAAAAATTAAAGGTGGTTCTGGTAGTGCAGTGTGTGTAGGTGGTTATGAAGGGGAAGATGATGCGGTTTGAGCATGACACTTGGTCATGTGATGTGGTGTGCATCTACTCTTTGATGCTATTTATTCTGGTTTATGACTTGATCATTTCTCCAAAATTAATCATTGTTCTACTTGCCTTTGTCATATTTCTGGCTAAAAAGGGGGAGTAGTAGTGTGTTGTGTGTGTTGTGTTGGTGTTGCAGCTGAGGTGCATATGGTGAGGGGGAGATTGTTGAATGTTGTTGTGTTGCTGCAGTTGAGGGGGAGTTTTTTTGTTGCTACAATTGAGGGGGGATTTTTTTTGCTGCTATGTTGTGTTATGCGTTGGTTTTTTTGTGTGTTTTTCGTTGCTGTCTCTGATATGGATGTTTTGCTTGTGTTATCTTTGCAAGTTTTGTTTGGTGTGTAGTTTTAGCCAAAATAAGCCAAAGGGGGAGATTGTTATTTCTTTGATTTTGTGGTTGGCATTTATTTTGCTAAAACTATTCTAGCAGCAAGATGTTGAAACAAGATGTTCTATTTTTCTGCATTCAACATGTCGAATAAAGATGTCCCATACTGGCCCTTAGGACATCGCGTCTGACTTTGATCTAAAAGGAAGATTCTGTTGCTGTCTGTTGCTTTTAGTTGTTACTAAATATTCTGTGAATATTTGGTTATCCTATGTGGCATTCAAAGTATTTTTTGGTTAGGTTTTTATATGTTGGTTTTCGGATTCTCAGCGTTTTCTAATTATGGAGACATATTAGGAAACTTTAGATTGAAGACCTATTTTGCTGGAGTTTATTTTGCAGATTTGTGAGCAGTCTCTTTGCTGCATTTTTGAAGCCCAATCTAGTCCAGATTTAATGCTATATATTGACTGGTGTAAACCTAGTTTTGTGTGGAACTTACGTGTGTTTTGTTAGGGTTTGTGAGTGGTATTTATGAGCCTAACTGGTATCATTCTAATAACAGTACAAGGACTGGTTTTTGTGTTGTAAGTTCTGTCAGTTACTCATAAGCTTTTAAGCATTGAGTTTCTTGTGTGTCAATTCTCATAAGCTTTAAAGTATTGAGAATTGTGTGTTTTAAAAGTGTGACTTTCGTTTTTCTACTTGTGTTGAAAGGAACCAATCACGGGTTGTGGTTGTAGAGGGATTTGAGGAGGGCCTCATACCTAGGTGAGTCTTAGGTAGAAGTCATAGGAAGGGTAGTGATTAAGTGAGCAGATTGTAACCGGGTGTGGTTGTTGTATGATCTGTGAATTGATACTATCGTATATTGGTTTCGTCCCTGGCTTGGTAGCCCCCAGAGTAGGATTGTTGATCCGAACTGGGTAAACATATCACTGTGTTCTTTACTTTCTGCACTATTATTATTGTGAACTTGTTCATTGTGTTGGATATCCGTGTCTCAACATCTGTGTAGGACATCTGATATCTGTGCCAGAATTTCAATAGCAAGTATATAAAAGTTTGTGAAAGAAGACTTACAGTGAGCAGCCCCACAATACAGATATATATATATATATATAAATATATATGAAAGCGGATAAAGAAAGCGGGTAAACACTTACTCGGTTGTAGAGCTTCCATGCTGTTTTGTTAGTTGTTCAACAAAGAAAGCTTTGATAACAATATTATATTCTAAATCAAAGGAGAAAGTACTTTGGAAAGATTGTCGAGGCTTACAGCTCAAGGGGAGACCCAAGGTTTTATCAATGATTGCACTGTTGTTTGAATTTATACAGAGGGGCTTATACAAGTGACTGAGGCCCAAAAAGGTTTTCTGCATAAAGGGGTGGGTCTTACACTCTCTCAAGAGGCCCAAAGAGTTTTAAAGAAAGGAAATGGGGCTTATAACACGAGGGTAGGCCCAGATGATTTGATTTTTGAACTGGCGGTCGCGCCGAGATTTTCTTTTAATGCAAAGGGACTTATACAATATCTGAGGCCCAAAAAGGTTTTGGTTAAAAGGGGATTGGGTCTTACACTCTATTAGAGACCCAAAGTTGTTTTTGTACAAGTGATGGGGCTTACAGCTCAATGAGAGGCCCAATTGATTTTGTTAAAAATGCGACAATCGCGCCGTTGTTTTTGAAAATACAGTGGGACTTATACAATGACTAAGACCCAAAAATTGGTGTACTTACAAAGGGATTGGGTCTTACACTCTAATAGAGGCCCAAGAGTGTTTGAAAATGATTTGTGAGGGTGAAAATCAAAGAAACACTAATTTTTGTTTTCCTTTAAAAGTAAATATTTAAAGAAAATCAAATAAAATGATAAAAATACCAAATAAGTTTGAATAAACCATTTGTGATTTTTGTTTAAGGTTTGAAAAATGAGGTTTTAATCACAAGATGATTTAGAACTCATTTGGTTTTGATTTTCAAAGTAAATATTCACTTTTAAATGTTTAAAAACAATTAAAAATGAATGTATTCACAAAAATACTAATTATATTAAATAACTAATATAAATTTTTTTTTTTTTAATAAAATATTTCAACATTTTTGTGATTTTTTGCAAAAAGAACCAATCAAAAATAATTAAAATTGAGGGAGTTATTAATTTTTCAAATCATTAAAAATAATAAGAAAACTAATAAAAAGTGAAAAAAAAAACAAAAAGAGGATCTGGGGCGAGGGGGATTCGAACCCCAGACCTCTTGTGTATAGGGAGGGTGCCTTACCACTGGGGTGGTGATACATCCGTTGATTGAAACACAACGACAAATATACAAGGCTTGCCTTGTTTTTGGCCTAGCCTAAGGCAAGGCAAGGCAAGATTTTGGTTGAAAACGTGAAGGCCATAACTTTCTCATTTCTCCATGGATTGGGACAAAATTTAGGTCTATCTTGCCTAGAATTTCACAAGGAATCCAATGGTGGTGGTGTTTTTTTTCAGATCATGCTCCTATTGAAAAACCCGATAATGGTTTTGAAATAGGCCATGGTTTGCATTTTCTGTGCCATCTCTTGGTACAAACATGAATTACATGATAAATTGGTGCAAACACTACACATATAACATGTATAAGAGATGCATGATCAGTGGACATCAAAAGAAAGCATGATTCAAAAAATCCATGTTGTGATGCTTACCTCTTTTTGGAGCTTTTGTGCAATCTGCCAAGAGCTTTGTTCCAGAAATGATTTGATGCTTTGGACACTCTCAAATGATCTCTTAGAAGCTTTTAGGATGGCTGGAATCAGCTGGAAACCTCAGGAACAAGTTTGAGCTCTTTCTTTCAAAAGGGGCAAAAGTGGCCAAAATAGCAACTCTCTCAAATGGTGTTCCAGATGTGTGGCACCATTTGGGACAGTTCAAGGATGATATTTGGAGTGTGTTTAAGGTTTTATCTGGTTTGGAAAGTGACTGAATCAAGACATGGCTTGAAAAATGCACAAAAGTCCTATTTTGAGGTTTTGAGAGGTGACTTTGTGATTTTGGTGTTACAGGTCACTTGTGAGAGTTTGGACAGCTTAGATATAACATATTGGATGTGTTTGGATCATGAGTTGTGGTGGAATTGCTCTTTAACTCAAAAACTCAGAGTTACCTTGCTAAAGAAGGTATTTTTGCCTAGAGAAAGAGATTTTGAGGAAAGCAAGTGTTGTAGTGCTTTTGTGTACTCAACCTGAACACAATTGAGCTCTATTTATAGTAGAGCAAGTTTGTTTTGGCTGCAATAGTGAATGGCAACTGCAGCAGAGGTTTGGCCAATGTTGAGAAATGAGAATCCAAGTCTCCTCTAGCCATTGACTAGAGGTTAGGGCACAGGCTGCTGGTTCCCTTGGTCTAGAATAAGTCTTGACTAAATTCAGTTGGGAATGGGTCAGTCCATGCCACCTTGGTGCATCCATTAAATGCTCCAATCCAAAATTGGAGTCTTGTCCCTCTTTTAGGCATTTCTAGGTTTGGAATGCTACTTTTGGTTCCAAAGACTTGGGAGGCTGATGGATCAGGGTTTGTCTCTCCTTGGTCTCCCCCTGAGGTGTTCAGATGGATAGATTTGTTTGCCCTTTGCAAAATTTGAGCAAATCGAGCAAAACTCCCAAATCTGCCTTGCCATGACAGTTTGCAGCAATGCATATTGGCATTGTCATATCTTATGGCTCAAGTGGACTTTGATGGAGTTATTGGCCATTTTGGAAAGCCCTCATATGATACAACAACTGTTTGATCATAGTTGGTTTTGATACCTTTTGGATCCAAGTGAAAAATTCCCCTACATTTGGAAAAAAGTGAAGGCAGATTCTGACTTAGTGAAAATTTCACTAAGTGTTGGAAAAAAGTGACATTTTAACTTTTTGTGATTTTGATCATTCCATAACTTAAAATCCAAGAGGAATTGGAATGAGTTGTGTTTGAAGCTTTTGTAGAGGGCCATGAGAGCTACAAATCCAGCTTTGGATGGGGAAAAATGGCCTTGTGGTTTAGGAGTTATGATCCTCCAAAGTTGGTACCCTTGCCACTTTATTCCATAACTTAGAAAAATTTCTAAGTTTTTATGGTTACCCCTTTTACAAGTTATCCCACTTTTCTTGATTTTTCTTGATGAATTATGATTCTAATCATACATTAACATCATTTTAGGGTCAAAGAACCATAATTGTGAAAAATCTCAAAAAGACAAAGTTGACTTTTGTGCACAGTTGACTTTTTGTCAGATGAATTCCAAACTGTGCGATCCTCTATGAAATCAAGTCCTTGACCTTAATCAAACTTGATGGATTGATTTCATAGGTGTTATAGGGTTTATTGAATAATGTCCCAAGGTTTGGGAGCATGCCTGGGTCAAAAGTCAAAGGCACAGTTGACTTTTTCCCGCAAAACCCTAATTGTGGTTCTGATGAACTTGAAACTTGTTGCTCAAGCTTCTTGGATCAATCCATTGTTGCAAATGGATCAATGTGGTGTGTTAGGGACCCTCAAATCATTCCTTGAGGTCTTGGCTCATGTTTTGTCCCCAAAGTCAACTTAAGGGTGAGTTAGGTCAAGAAACCCTAATTCCTGATTTTTTTATGAATGCATCCCCTAAGGCCAAATTGACTTAATCATTGGGTTCATGATGTCCCATGGAGCATTTTAGGTTATGCTTTGAAGCATTGGCTCATTCCCAGAGGAAAATTTCCATCTGGAGGCCCTGGTCGACCAAAACCCTAATTTGGTGACACTGGAGATCTTGAGGCTTAATCCACCTGGAAGGCTGCAACCTTGTGCTTAATCCTTGTTGTGGGAGTCCTCTTGATCCATTGTGGATGTTTGAGAGGTTTAGACAAGTTGAATATCATGTCATTCCTTGATTGATCCTTTGTCTAAGAGCTCTGAAAGGGCTTGAAACCCTAATTATTGTTGTAGTGGATGCTCACCCATCTTTGGGGAGACTAATGAGGCATAATGATACACCCATATTGTGATGATGATTTGCACAATAATGGGAAATCTTAGTGGTCAAAATTTGGGGTATGACAGAAAGTAGTTTTTCCTATGGATCAAAAAGATAGATCTTTGGGGAAATGGTTCCCTAAATGGGAAGGCCCTTTTAAAATCACACAACTCTTTTCGAATGGTGCTTATGAGATTGAAGAGTTAGATCAAGATAGAAGAAACCTGAGGGTAAACGGAAAGTATTTGAAGAAATCAAGCCTGCACTTCGAGAAGTAAAAATAGCTAGAGAATAATCATACATGCAAAACAATTTAAGCTAATATGGCGAAATAAAACATATTGCCAAGATGGCTAGATTCGTTACATTCAAAGAGTGAAAATAAGTATTACATAATCCAAGGGATAATGATGAAGTTCACGTGAAAGATTGGAATTAAAACGGCAGGTTGGCTTTCATATTGGAGTACTTTGCCTTCAAAAGTTCTAGATGTCTCTCACAGAGGGATTGGTTCGACCCCATGATCCCCAGTTCTGCTTCTAGCTTCTGAGCTTTGTCAGCAAAAACCAGACCTGCTTCAAGCTCTTTTGCCACCTGAAAGTTGTCAAACTTTTCGAGCTCAGCGTTTTGCTTCTTGGCTTTCGAAAATTTTGCTTGCAGCTCTTTAATCTGTGCCTCCCAGGAGCTAATACGTTGGTTATTAGCTTCGATTTGAGTCTTGTTCTGCTCTTGAGTTTGTTCCAAATCAGCCAGTTAACTGGTGTATTCTGAAGCAGCATTCCATGCAGCCGCGACTGATCTAGTTTGATGTTCAATATCTTTCAAGATTTGTTTGATTTTGGCAACGTCAGCAGCAATTCGATCGATCATTGAGATCAACTCCATGATGACATTGGCAATTTCTGGAGAAGCAGTTAGAATGTCAACCTCCTTGAGAAGGTTCTTTAAAGCAATTGGAGAAGTGGGGTCAGACTCAATAAGTCGAAACAAGTCACCCTTAAAAACCTTTTCTTTGATCTTTGACAATATTTGGCTGGAAGGACCAGTAGTGGATTGAGCACCAGATACAGAGGGCGGACTGAGGTTTTTCTCAGACAAACTTCCCCTAGAACCAAGTAAAACTTTCAAGTACTCACAGGGGTTGTTCTTTTTCAGAGCCTCTAGTTCTTCTACAGAAAGGGTCATGGAGACTTTGCCCGAATCCTTCACAGTTGACAGGTTAGGGTTAGGGGATGTTTCAACAATTATATCTTCATGAATGTCTTCTTCCAATTTTTCATCTGGGTCATTACCCTCTTCGACGTTTTCAACGTCATCCATAAACTCCTCAATAGGCATTGATTGGTTGGGGAACATAAAGTGTTTACCTCCCTCTTCCATAACATCATCTTGTTGGACGGCATCTGAAGTTTCGACTCTTGGGGATCTATCATCGACTTCGTCTTTGATTTGTACCTCAAGGATTTCCACATCCATACCAGCCTTAACTATTTCAGCCTGTGTATCTTTATCTAGATTATCTTTATGATCGGATTCACTGGTGTGAGAAGATTGAGTGGTAGTCTTGGGTAGAGAAGTTTTGCGTTGTTTCTCGACTACTTGGTTGATTTTGCTCAGTGAGCTCTTCTCAGAGTCCTTTGCTGAAGTAGGGTGATATGTTGGTTCACCTTCACTATTGAGGATTGTTGGGTTGGTTGATTCGGCAGCCAGTTGAGTAGAAACTCCTGCATCATCCTGAAAGATATAATCGAACTTGAAATTCTGGTATCAGACGTGTGATGTTAAGTGCGATGTCACAACAACACACTCTGCACAATAGACAAATAAAACAGCAGAAGAACACACAAAATTGTTCACCCAGTTCGGTCTAACTACCTACGTCTGGGGGCTACCAAGCTAGGGATGAAATTCACTACTTGTAGAATTAAATTACAGACTCAACAACCCAGTTGACAATCTCCTAATCTTAATTCCTACTAGTGACTTTATACCTAAGAAACCACTTAGATATGAGAACACTACTCAATCCCTAAAACACTTTAGTGATACACTTCAAAGATCACACACTTTGAATAATACTACTTGATTCTGCTTCACAGCTTTGATCAAGAACAACTCAAAACAACAATACCAATTCACACTCGAATGGTTTACAAAACATGCACGAAGACACAATCGACACTCAGTCTTTAGCTCTCTTTCTTCGTCATTTTTTCTTCATTACAGATGCACTTTATATAGCTATCTGAATTGGGCTTGGACCTGCTACAAAATCTGACTTGATTTGTTATTTAAAACTGAATCTTCAAAACAGATTTTCTCCTAAAATCTTTTCAAATCTTCAACCTTTTAAATCTCCTACAAATCTGCACCAGATCTCCTATACAGCAGAAAATATCTATCCCAAGATATTTGCATCCAATGAGACAACCTGCTCTCCACAATTCCAGCTAAAACGCAAACCCTTAACAACATCACAACCTGATGTTATTAATTCTGCAGATCTAATGTCACAACATCGCATGCGACATCAGACATCCAACTTCAGCAACTTCAGCACTTAACACAGCCCAGTGTTAAGACTCAATGTTGTGACATCACCACCTCGACATCAAACATTGAACAACCTTTGTTTTACCAAAATTCTAGCCAATCCAAGAAACTAACAATCTCCCCCTTTGGCTAATTTTGGCTAAAACAATCTCTGTACCTTCAGAGACTTCAGCAGCGGAAAAAAAATTTCAATAATTTTGAAACTTCAACCATCAATATCATCAATATCTTCAGTACAAAAAAACTTCACAAAACTCTGCTGCAGCACCATCTTGAACAGCTATAAACTTCAAACAGCTGCACATATTTCAACATTAGCAGCATTAAGCACTCCCCCTTAATACAGCAACCAGCATAGCAGTTGTTCAACACTCCCCCTCAATTTCTGCACTTCTGCACTATAACAGATATAGGGTACACTCTACACACCTAGGCTTCTGCACTATAACAGATATAGGGTACACTCTACACACCTAGGCTAACTCTCCCCCTTTTTAGCCACAATTTGACAATCACCAAACACAATGTTCTGACATGGTCAAACAACATGCTTCCCAAAAATACAAGTTCCAACACATTGACTGTCCAGTCGATACAAACGATGCTCCTTGTTTTTCATTATAAACACAAGCCTTTCTACTAGTAGCACCACTCAGCAACCAAGAATGAGCCAGTCAAACAGCAAAGATGCAGCAAAGAACTTCAAGCAGTCGAGCACAAATTTAGATCCACCTCAGCAGGGAAACAAAACAATGACTGCAGCTGCAACTACTTCAGGAGCCAAAAGGACAGGCAGAACCTCAGAAACAACCATGAAACCAAGTAAAAAGCTTCCTGTGCAACAACAAGCTGCTGATGATGATTGGGATGAAGACTGGAAAGCTTTTCTAGATGCAGGGGGTTGGGATAATCTGTAACTTATGATGTACTTCAAACTTGTAGCTACCAGCAGTTGAACAAAATCAATTTCTAATAAATACTACAACTGCTTAATACACTCTCTTTCACATTTAATCTTCATGTATGCAAATTCCCAATTTACTTCTCAAACTTTCAAATTGGTTTGCATCTAATGCTTTAGTGAAGATATCAGCTAACTGTTTCTCTGTGACTACATGCTCCAATGCAACAACTTTGTCCTTAACCAATTCTCTTATAAAATGATGCCTTATATCAATATGCTTAGTTCTGCTATGTTGAATAGGATTCTTAGAGATATTGATAGCACTCAAATTATCACAGTACAATGTCATGACATCTTGCGTGACATTGTATTCTGTTAACATCTGCTTCATCCAAATGAGTTGAGAGCAACTACTACCTGCGGCTATGTACTCGGCTTCAGCAGTGGAGAGTGACACACAGTTCTGCTTTTTACTAAACCATGAAATCAGATTATTCCCTAGGAAGAAACAGCCTCCTGAAGTGCTTTTCCTATCATCAGCACTCCCAGCCCAGTCAGCATCACAATATCCCCTTAACTCAGTTCCAAAACCATGACTATACAGCATCCCATAGTCACTAGTGCCATTAACATATTTCAATATCCTTTTCACTTTATTCAAGTGACTGACCTTCGGTTCAGATTGATATCTGGCACAAACCCCAACAGCAAAAGCAATGTCAGGTCTGCTAGCTGTGAGATACAATAGACTCCCAATCATGCTTCTATATAATCTTTGATCCACACTGACACCATGTTCATCCTTGGATAATTTTAGATGAGTAGGAGCAGGAGTCCTCTTGTGATTGGCATTCTCCAAACCAAACTTCTTCACTATGTTCTTTGCATACTTGCTCTGCAAAATAAATATGGAGTCCTCAATTTGTCTAACTTGTAGGCCAAGAAAATAGTTTAGCTCACCAACAAGATACATTTCAAATTCAGACTGCATCTGTTCCACAAAATGTTTCACCATCGCATTCGACATTCAACCAAATACTATGTCATCAACATAGATTTGAGCTACCATCAGTTTTCCTCCTTCTTCTTTAACAAACAAGGTCTTGTCGATCCCTCCTTTTCTGTAGCCATTTACAACCAGGAATTCAGTAAGTCTTTCATACCAAGCTTTTGGTGCTTGCTTCAAACCATATAGAGCTTTCCTTAGTTTGTACACATGGTCAGGAAATGTTGGATCAATAAATCCTTTTGGTTGATCAACATACACCTCTTCATTTAAGTAACCATTCAAGAAGGCACTTTTAAAATCCATCTGAAAAAGCTTGAATTTGAAATTACAAGCCACACCTAAGAGCAATCTGATAGACTCCAGTCTTGCCACATGAGCAAAGGTTTCATCATAATCAATTCCTTCAACCTGAGTGTATCCCTAAGCAACTAATCTGGCATTGTTTCTGGTGACCACTCCTTGTTCATCAGATTTATTCTTGTAGACCCACTTGGTGCCAATCACATTCACTCCATCTGGCCTAGGAACAAGCTCCCATACTTCATTCCTCTTGAACTGCTCCACCTCTTCATGCATTACATTTATCCAAAACTCATCAGTCAATGCTTCCTTGACATTCTTTGGCTCAATTTTGGACACAAAGCATGAACTTGCTATAACATCTCTTGACCCAGTCCTCACTCCAGAGTTTGGATCACCTATAATGAGCTCCTTTGGGTGGTCCTTCTGCACCCTGATGGATGGATCCTTATGAGGTTGCTCAGCTTCAGGTTCAACAGTAGCAACACTAGGAGTTTGGCTTCTGTCTTCAGATTCTGGTGCAACTTTACCAACTGATGTCTCAACAGCATCTGGGACATCATCATCTTCCTGCTTGTCATTGTCATCAATCACCACATTGATTGACTCCATCATCACCTTGGTTCTAGAGTTGAAAACTCTATATGCTCTACTGTTAGTAGAATATCCCAAAAATATTCCTTCATCACTTTTGGAATCCAACTTTCTTCTCTGCTCTCTATCAGCAAGAATATAACATCTACTTCCAAAAACATTAAAGTATTTAACATTAGGTTTTCTTCCCTTCCATAGTTCATACCGAGTGGATGAAGTGCCTCTTCTCAGGGTAACCCTGTTGTGAATGTAGCAGGGAGTATTCATGGCTTCAGCCTAAGGAAGTTTCTTGGCGTGGATCATCGCTCTAGCAGGCTCTTGGATAGTTCTGTTCTTTCTCTCAACCACTCCATTTTGCTGAGGAGTAATAGGCGATGAAAACTCATGACTTATACCTTCAGCAGAGCAAAATTCTTCAATCTTTCTATTCTCAAACTCTCTTCCATGATCACTTCTTATTCTGATAACCTTACTCTCCTTTTCTCTTTTGAGTCTTTGACAAAGCTCTTTAAAGACATCAAACACCTCTGATTTGTCTTTGATGAAGTTCACCCAGGTGTACCTTGAATAGTCATCCACAACTACATATGCATATTTCTTTCCACCCAGACTTTCCACCTGCATAGGTCCCATCAAGTACATATGAAGTAGTTCCAATACCTTGGAGGTGGTATCATGTTGAAGCTTCGGATGAGACATATTTATCTACTTCCCTTTTTGATAGTCTCCACACACTTTTCCTTCCTCAATACTAAGTTTGGGAATTCCTCTGACTGCTTCTGAGGAGATGATTCTCTTCATGCCCTTTAGGTGAAGATGTCCCAACTTCTGATGCCAGATTTTGACATCATCTTCTTTAGCAAGCACACACGTGGAAGAATTTGAGTTTTGAGGCACCCAAAGATAACAATTGTCCTTAGACCTGGCTCCCTTCATAATGACTTCTCCTTTATCATCTTTGACAATACATTCAGACTTTGTAAAGTCTACTTTGAATCCTTGATCACAAAGTTGACTAATGCTAATCAAATTTGCTGCTAGTCCTTTAACAAGAAGAACATCCTCCAGTCTGGGAGCACTAGCACAGTTTAGTTTACCAATCCCCTTGATCTCTCCTTTGACCCCATCACCAAATGTAACATAGCCTGAAGACTGAAGTTTCACATCTACCAACAGATTCTTTACTCCAGTCATGTGCCTTGAACACCCACTGTCAAAGTACCAGTCTTCTTTGGTAGAAACCCTTAAGGAAGTGTGAGCTATCAAGCCGGTAACCTTAACTTTAGGGACCCATTGCTTCTTAGGATTGGAAACCTGCCTTCCTTTATCACAGTTCTGATTGTGGACACCCTGATGAGCCTTCTGTGGATACCCATGTAGCTTATAACAATAAGCCTTAATGTGTGCAAAACATCCACAATGGTGACATCTCCAGCGTCTGTATTTCTTCTTAGATGGAGTTTGGTCATGATGTTTTAACATCTATTTTAACATCACTGGTTTTGGGGTGATAGAACCTGTATCACTGGTGAATCCTAAACCACATTTGTCTCCAGCTATCTTCCCAATACTGAGAATGTTGTCTAACGCATCAGTACCATTGTTCAACATTCTGATAGTTTTGTTCATAGAGTCCAGCTTGTAGTTGAGCATACTGACTTCAGCTTCAAGTTCAGTCTTTTCTGCTTTCAACTGTATTATGTTTTTCCTCAGCTCTTCTCCTTTAAGACACACTTGCTCACTTCTCACGAAAAGATATTTGTAAGTGACAGCCAGTTCATCGTAAGAGACCTCATCATCACAAGACTCATCATCTGACACATAAACCCCAACCATAGCTCTAGCAAGTTTAGCTGAATTTTCTTCAGATTCACTCTCACTGTCAGACCAAGAAGCTGATAACCCTTTCTGCTTCCTTAGAAAAGTAAGACATTCCTTCTTGACATGTCCATACCCTTCACACTCGAAGCATTGTACCCCCTTTGTCATTACTGCATTTTTCTTCATATTTAGACTTCTTCCCTTGTTCTCCTGATCTGTTGATGTCAGAGGTAATGTTCTTGACATTGGGATTATAACTCCTATTTGTCCTCTTCATAACTTTGTTGAACTGTTTACCCAGCAAAGCAATAGCCTGAGACAGCTCCTCCTGAGAGTCATCTACTTTCTCTTTCTTGGCTTCTTTAGAACCGGAAACTAAAGCAATACTCTTGGACTTCTTCTCAGGTTCTTCTTCACTTAACCCTAGTTCAAATGTTTGAAGAGATCCAATAAGCTCATCAACCCTCATTTTGCTGATGTCTTGAGCTTCTTCAATAGCAGTCACCTTCATCTTGTACCTCTTAGGAAGGGACCTAAGGATCTTCCTTACAAGCTTTTCTTCTGACATCTTTTCACCAAGAGCACTGGATGCATTTGATAGCTCAAGAATACTCATGTGGAAGTCATGGATAGTCTCATCTTCCTTCATCTTCAGGCTTTCAAACTTTGATGTTAGAATCTGAAGTCTTGACATCTTAACTCTAGATGTTCCTTCATGTGTAGCCTTCAAAATATCCCATGCTTCCTTAGCAACTTCACATGAGTTGATCAATCTGAAGATGTTCTTATCAACTCCATTGAAGATAGCATTTAGGGCTTTAGAGTTACCAAGGGCAAGTTCATCTTCTTCCTTGGTCCATTCTTCTTCAGGCTCCAGCTTAGTGGTGCCCTCTTTGTCTTTCCCAGCATCATCTTTTTCAAACACAACAGGTGCTTTCCATTCTTTAACAATAGCCTTCCAAGCCATGCTGTCCAAGGATTTCAAAAAGGTGATCATCCTTGGCTTCCAATAGTCATAATTCGAGCCATCCAAAATAAGGGGTCTGTTGACAAATCCTCCAACCTCTTTGTCCATCTTTACACCAGAAAGTAACTTCCCTAGATCTCACCCAGAGACAGACAGGATGCCTGCTCTGATACCAATTGAAATTCTGGTATCAGACGTGTGATGTTAAGTGCGATGTCACAACAACACACTCTGCACAATAGACAAATAAAACAGCAGAAGAACACACAAAATTGTTCACCCAGTTCGGTCTAACTACCTACGTCTGGGGGCTACCAAGCCAGGGATGAAATTCACTACTTGTAGAATTAAATTACAGACTCAACAACCCAGTTGACAATCTCCTAATCTTAATTCCTACTAGTGACTTTCTACCTAAGAAACCACTTAGATATGAGAACACTACTCAATCCCTAAAACACTTTAGTGATACACTTCAAAGATCACACACTTTGAATAACACTACTTGATTCTGCTTCACAGCTTTGATCAAGAACAACTCAAAACAACAATACCAATTCACACTCGAATGGTTTACAAAACATGCACGAAGACACAATCGACACTCAGTCTTTAGCTCTTTTTCTTCGTCATTTTTTCTTCATTACATATGCGCTTTATATAGCTATCTGAATTGGGCTTGGACCTGCTACAATATCTGACTTGATTTGTTATTTAAAACTGAATCTTCAAAACAGATTTTCTCCTAAAATCTTTTCAAATCTTCAACCTTTTAAATCTCCTACAAATCTACACCAGATCTCCTATGCAGCAGAAAATATCTATCTCAAGATATTCGCATCCAATGAGACAACCTGCTCTCCACAATTCCAGCTAAAATGCAAACCCTTAACAACATCACAACCTGATGTTATTAATTCTGCATATCTAATGTCACAACATCGCATGCGACATCAGACATCCAACTTCAGCAACTTCAGCACTTAACACAGCCCAGTGTTTAGACTCAATGTTGTGACATCACCACCTCGACATCAAACATTGAACAACCTTTGTTTTACCAAAATTCTAGCCAATCCAAGAAACTAACAGAAGTCAATAGTCGAAGAAAAATACTAAGGGCAATGGGATATATATAAAATCATTTTGGTACCTTAGGAGCTTCTGCCCCAGGGCTTGAGTTGTCACTTTCAGGCTGCTCTGCAGCCTTTTTCGACATCTCTTCAGAAGTTGGCTCCAAGATGGTTAGTTTGGTGGGTTTTTTGATCAAGATCTTCACACCTTTTACTTGAGATTGAGCAATGGCTTCGTTTATCTTTGGTTGCCTTTTCTTCTTCTTCAGAGGTTGTTCGACAGTTAGGGATAAGTCCTCATCGTCAGATTCGACTATCACCAATACGTCGTCCTTGGCCTTCCTTTTCTGGGGAGTCGGGGGTTGCTTTCGAGCGCCGTGAAGAGGAAAACGTTAGAAAATATTGAACATAAAGTGACAAATTTAATAAGAGGTGCGGAAATACCTTTGTTTTTGTTGTTGCTATCTTGCCCCATTCCTCTTCTTTCACTTCTACAGGCTTCCTAACTGGTGGTTTCTTTGGAGGAACCTTCATGGCTAAAATAAATAGAGAAGCAGTCATTATATGTGAAAATAAATAAGACAAGGAAATGTTTAGTCAAAATCCTCCCGTTCCACACCTTCATATATTTCAGATTCGATGCGAACATCTTCGATCCCAATATGAAGATGCCCTTTGAAACTGTCTAGTGTATGTTTGTTGGAACCACCTGCTGTGCTTTCGGTTTTGATTGCTGGCGAAGGATTTTGATAGAATCCCCACAGTCGAACCAGTCTAGAAATGGAGGGGAAAGGGCCACTCCAAAATCAGCGGTTGGCAGTCGAGGGAATTTGGGAGGAAACATATTGAAAGCCGTTTCGTATTGTTTGAACGTGCAAAGGGATCTTTAAGTTCTCCATTTTCTTTTAAAAAAATTCCTTCAGAGTAACAGCTGCGTCGCGGACGGTTTGACCAAGATCATCTGGTCGATAAACAATTTCAAAGTATTTTTGGAAGGCTTGGATTTCTTTAATGTGTGTCGAAGTACCTTTCTTCACTTTTTCCGGCACAGAGAGGAAAGCTTTGTTAATATGGTGTGCAAATGCAGCCACGTCGAAAAATTCCTCGGCATAGTAAGCCTTCCACCAGTCATCGAATTTTTGAGTACAAAGGAAGCTTAGTTCGAAAGCTACTGGAAGATGCTGTGTTCGACCAGCGTATCGTGCAATCTGCTTAATGGTCATTGCTTCACTATGATTGGCATTGTAAAGAAGGAGAGCACTTTTCTTGTCATAAATCGGTCGGGGTAAGACTTGAACCAATCTAAAATGTCAAACGACAAGATTTCGTTGGTAAGTAATTAATGTGACCTGGCTTTTGGAGAGGTTAACTCTGAGGGTTAGGACCCTAGGAGTTAAGAGGGCTTCCCAAGTCGCAATAGATTCTGCTGCTTGAGCCTTCGACGACGCTGGGAATGGTCTGGTAAACCACTCAGGACCACACTTCCTTGCCGCAAAAGGAGCCATGTTGTGTGCAAAATCATAACGCTTGGCGACCACCATGATGAAGTTGGTGAAAGCCTGTTGGACAGGTCGACCATCATCAGCAGTTGCCAGTTTCGCCAAATGCGGGCCTTCTACTCTTCGATTCTTCACATCATCAGCATCTTCATTAATCTAATTCTTGTGGGGAAGGCAAGCTTCGAACGAAGCATTCAACCATAGCTGAAGAAGCCAAAAGGGTCCAGAGAGTAGTAGACTTCCCTTGTCACCAAGGCTTTTGAGTTGGGTGACTCCTTCGCTCATGGACTCATAGAGGCTGGCTAAGATTAATTCGCTCAAACATAAGTCATAGCCAGAGTGTAATTAGTTTGCCATGGTGAGAAACTTGCAGTGACTTCGAGCAGAAGACACAACGTGACAGCCACAGAGCTAGGAAAGCTATATGTTCAACGTCTGACACTTCCTCTCAGCTCTTATCATGGTAGTGAGCTATGTGGGTCGAATAAGCTGCCTTAGAGGTAGTAAAACTTATGCTATCCTCAGCCATTAAGTCAGAGTCATAAGTATTCCCAGTAAGTATGAGCCATGTGATAGCGGCTATGTCAAAAAGAGTAGGTGTCATCATGCCACATGGGAGATAGAGGGTGTAGTGGGTGTTGTCCCAAAAGTATAAAGACGAAATAGGCATATTCGAGCAGTAATCAGGTCCTACTTTCGACAGCATAATCAGGTCATAAATACCCATATTCTTCCAAACATCAGATTTCATTTTTTCCAACTTATTCAACCACCCTAAATAATCAGAGGGATCCTTAAAGGTTGGACTCGCTCTAAAAACCCTAAAATTATTCATGTATCTAAGGTCAATAGCCTCCTCAGTTGAAGGATTGCTTTAATTATTAGGGTTTTCAATGCTAGCCTTAGGTTTCCCACATTGTCCTACATGTTTGTATTTATGGTAAGAGGGTAAGTATTCCTTAAGCCTAGAAGGATCTACAGTTCAATCAGACAAAGGACCAAATAAAGCCAATGGCTTCTCAGAAACGGTTAAAGGAATAAGTACCTGAGAAGCATAAATTCTCCTTTTCTCTTCATCAAGAGGTTCAGATAGATATTGTTGGTTTTCTACTATGGTAGGTCCAGAAACAGAATCAAACAGAGCAAGTTGAGAAATCTTTTTTGGAGCGCTCGCAAGTTTGCCAGCATCCTTGGTGACCTTGGTAGCATCTTTGGTAGAGCGTGTGGAGGAAGCCATTGTTGAAAGATGAAGAAGACTGAGTTTTGAAATACAAAGGGTTCTGGAGAAATTTTAAGAGTAAGGAAGCGGAAAAGCGAAAACAATTGTTGGAAATGATATTTATAAGTTGGGAAGTGGAAAAAGTTTGAAAAAAATTATTGAAATGTTTAGACTGATAGTGGGACACGTGTTTTCCCCACGATTCTTGATGAAGCGGTGGTAATAAGTGCCTACTTCCGCGTGATCTCCTAGACCCTGGGAAAAGGTAATGATGATAGAGATTTTTGCGTGATTTAAAGAGACGTTTCAGAGGTAGTAATAATGGATATGACGTCATAGGTTTGCTGAAAGGAAAGTGAATAGTTGGAACCACGAGCAAGCGTCGAAGCCATGCAAGGTTTGAATGAGGCGTCGAATGACATTCTCAAAAAATGTCTTTTTCTTCAATGATGTTGAAGATTACATTTTTAGGGGGAAATTTGTTAGCTCCTAATTTCGACGCCTGATATTGGATTAAGAGTTTTATTCTAAGTATTGGGATTTCTGAAGTTTTGGGAGACTTCGACAGGAATGGTACTTCTAGAAGATTTAGTCGAAGATGTCTTCATGCAAGAGGGAAGTATTTTAGGGACTTAGAAATATTTCTAACAATTTGGAGATGTTCTTCGACAGAAGGCTGATGGGTGTCATTCGATTCAAGGATTCAAATTCAAATAATGGAGGGAACTTTGTCCTTATCCATTAGAGACACGTGGTGAACATCCAAAGAATGAAGACATGCAGAATGCCATATGTTTCTCTCTGATTAGTAGGCCATTAGTGGGTAGTTATTTTTTACTATTATAAATAGCAAGTCTTAGTATTAGGATTTGTGTGTGTTAAAGTTGTACAAATTTCTCAAAATTACTCAGAGTATTCGTGTATAGCGAGAAAAGAGTTTCTGAAGAAATGTACGTTTTATATAACACCATTTTTCTTATTCAATGCAATCCAGTGAATTTTCACTCAAAATTTTACCTTCTTTCCTTTATTTTGTTAAGTTATTTTCCAATGCACTTTAAATTATTTCCTCGTATTACTTCTCCTTTAAGTGTTGTCGAAATACCTTTGTTTCCAAATATGAACACCGTCGAAATGTTTAACATTATTCTCATAACCTTTTAAATCATTTTAGCACATGTCCTAGGATCTAGTTTGGTCGATCCTGCAAGTTACTCATTTTTCTTATAAAATTGATAGACCAGAGGTTATTTGCTATTTTTCACAACGAACACCAACAAGGCTGAATCTAATGAGTAGAGGTCTTGTCACAAATTCTCACGAAAGCGTTTGTTTTTTTCTTTCATGCCATTGAAGATAGTGACTATATCTTCTTATCTTGTACCAAGACCATGACAGTTTGGCAAGATATCATCGATTGGATCAGAGTAGTTATCCCTGCTACACATACTGCTATCGATAACATGCTGGCTTGGACAACTTCTCACTTGACACTCTCCTCTTCTTGTCTAATTTGGTTGGTTTCTTGTTGGAGCTTTTTGTGGACTAGGAATCACGTATTATTTAACGACTTAGTGGCTGTCCCAAAAGATATCTTCCATAGAATTGTACATTTTTCTTGGAGATGGTTGGATGTATCTTGTAAAAAAAAGGTCAAGAGCAACTACTATGAATGGTGTAAGAGGCCTACTGATTTTTTGTAAGGATAAGTGCTTTTTTGTTGTTGTAAAGACAATGTCTTTGTCGAGGCTTCTCTAAGCTTGTATGCGTATTGGGTTTGAGACTCGCTTGGTCTCCTTATTGAATATACTTTTGATTATCAAAAAAATTATTATATTGTTGCCAAAAATTGTTGTTGAAATTAATTATCTTTCTAAGTGTAAAGGAGATTATTAATATATATATATATATATATATATATATATATATATTTATATATTTATATATATAAAATTACAACGACTTAAATTGTCATTGTTAAATGCTAGTAAAAAAATTGTATTACATTTCACAACAAAAATTGTTGTTGGTATACATTATTTTCTTCAATGATGGTTAGATTGTTGAGAAAAATTAACTTATTGCAACGACTTAAAACAATCGTTGTTATATGTAAATAAAAAAATTAAATTATTTTTTGCGATGATAATTATTATTGGGATAAGTTATTTTTCGTAACAATAATAAAGTTATTGAGAAAATATAACTTATTATGACAACTTAAATTAGTCGTTGCTATATGCAAGTCATTTCCAACAAATTGATTGTCGTTGAGAAAAATTCGTTGCGAAATGTCTTATATGTAAAAAATAATGACTTTTTTTCACATCAACAAATACCTAGATCTAGCAGAATTTTTAACTCAAATTTGGTTGGAAAGATAAAGTTTATCCTTTTATGAGATGGAAATATGTTTATCTTTGAGCATGATTCTTTTAAAAAAAGTTGTGATTGAGTGAGACATAATTATTTTTTTTTTGGCTTAAATGCACTTTTGGTCTCCATAGTTTAATTTTTTTAAACAATTGATCCCCCTTTAAAAAAACTCAGCTTTTAGGTCCCTTATTTTGATTTTTTTTGGGAAAATTTTGATCCCCTCCCAATTTAGCATATGTGGGACTCCAAATAATGACATGTCAATGTTTTTGTTGACTAATTTTGATGACTCAAATGCCAACTCATTTGCCACATCAATAATGTGAATTATAATTTATGAAAATGATTAAATAAAAGATCATATTTATTATATTTTAATTACGTGACATTAGTAATTGGATTAATATATTAATTAATATTTTTTAATTAATAATTATTAATTAATAATTTTAGCTATGGTTTTCTTAAATTAATTAGTCACTATACTTAAAAATAGAGATTTTGGGCCTACCCTTTTTTGTCCACATAGTCAGTTTTCAATTCAAAACATATTGCATGAATTAGTATTATAAACACTAAATTTTTTTCTAAAGGAAACGATGCGGGACTAATAGATATTTTGACTGTTGTAACTATTGTGTGGTTTGCAGTTTCAAATAGAGTTTCAATACAGTTTCAAATATTGAAAAAATACCATTTAGGATCTAACACATGGATGATCTCGTCTATTTCAAATTTCAATGATACCAGCATGTGTATGTTGGTTAATAATCCACATAAATCTGTTTTAGCCTTCTCATTATCTTACTAAAAGACCTAGGTTCACCTGAAACAACTTCAATTGAACCAGTTAAGGTAAGACTTTCTGCAACAATAGTTCCTGCTCCCATTGCCATGTAGTATCCTCCACTTGCTGCCACATCAGACATTGAAGTAATAACTGGTTTTGAAGCAGCCAAAAGCCTGATTTCTCTCCACATTCTATAGACCGTGATATCAAAACTTTATCAGCTAAACATGCAAGCTTTCCAAAATAGTCAGCAAATAACACCACAATTCAATGACAAATATCACAAATGTACTTCAAATTCCACAATACTAAAGGCTATATTAACTTAACTCCTCTGAAATTTAGAAGTAGCATCTCAAAAAAGATTTTAGGAAAAATCAATGCAGTTTAGGTTCGCATGGAGTTTTATTGTTATTGTAAGGATCATTGCTATATGAATCCAGCCAACCATTTCTTGCACGCCTTATTAAAAATGACTTTATTTTGAACAGAGAGGAATCTACCAGAACTTACAAATCAGAAGCAAGAGCATCACCTCCTGGACTGTCAATTCGGATAATAGCAGCCTTGAATTTCTTTGACTCTGAGAAGAAAATGACGGCTCAGTATGACCAAGACACAAACGATGGCGCAGATATGATGAGCTTAAAATATGTATAATCACTACTGTTAAAAAATGTATAATAGATATGTTGTGACTATTGTGTGGTTTACACCTCCAAGGAATTTGTGGTAGAATCAAAACAAGAACTACAAGCCAACAACTGCCAATACAATGTACACTTGAAATTAATATGTATTACTCCCACATCGTTTCCTTTAGAAAAAAATTTAGTGTTTATAAAACTAATTCATGCAATATGTTTTGAATTGAAAACTGACTATGTGGACAAAAAAGGGTAGGCCCTAAATCTCTATTTTTAAGTATAGTGACTAATTAATTTAAAAAAACCATAGTTAAAATTATTAATTAATAATTATTAATTAAAAAATATTAATTAATATACTAACCCAATTACTAATGTCACATAATTAAAATATAATGAGTTGCCATTTGAGTCATTAAAATTGGTCAACAAAAACATTAACAAAAATATTGCCATGTCATTATTTGGAGCGCCACATATGCTAAACTGGGAGAGGACCAAAATTTTCCCAAAAAAAATTAAAATAAGGGACCTAAAAGCTGTTTTTTTTAAAGGGGGTCAATTGTTTAAAAAAATTAAACTATAGGGACCAAAAGTGCATTTAAGTCTTTTTTTTATATTACGAATAAATGTTGCAAGGAAGAAATATTTGAGGACAAAGTGTTTGCGTTTGAATTAGAAATTTATGGAAATCCACAAAGAAAGAAAACAACAAATAAAAGGAGGCTCAAGGATTGAATCACATGCTATTGGTACTTGGGCCTGTTATAAAGCTCATTATCAATTTTTTTAAACAGTTTTGTTTAAAGAACAAAATTATTATTTTTATTTACTTAATATTGTTTTATATAAAGTTTTCTTGTTTACCATGATATTATTTTATATAAACATATTATTTATTTATTTATCTTTATAAAAATAAAAATATAATTTATTTATTTAAGTAGAATGGTTGAGTTAAATTAATATTTTTCTTTTTCTTACTTTTTGTTTTTGGATCAAATAATAAATTTTATTCCAAAAATACGTTAATACACACGCCAATCAAACGATCCAGGCGCAACAAATAGACAACTAGACACGAATCCAAACACAACCAAAAAAACATCAATTTACATTTCTCATGCAAAATCTAGTTAATTTTGGATTGGTTTCCACACGCCAAAGCACATTTTGAATTATTTTCGTACTTCGCAACTCCTTTGTTTCACGATTTTGAAAATCAGCTTGGTTGCGAAACATCTAAATCGAGTAAACAGTTTCAGCAAAGGCACTTTGTAACAACTTAGCTCTGTTGCCTTTACCTTTCGACATGTCGCTGCATCACTGCATCTAAATTTCCCACAGTTGCGACACATGGTTATACTTCAGCCACGCAAGGACTTGGCTCCAAATTCTTTTGATTTCTTCATATTCAAAAAAACAAATGGTTACATGTTTCATGATCCCCACAATAAATGCATTTTCCATCCGTTATTATCCCGAACTTACTTAATCTATCCTTGGTTGATAATCTCATTTGACAGGCCAACCATAATATAAAAACAGTTCTAGGTCTAGCAATGTTCCCATAGAAGAGTTTTCTCCAACTCACTTTGGGTTTAATACCTTGTAGCATCTTATACATCCCTCTCGTCGCATACTTTCCAGAGGTTTGGAAATCTCTCCAAGTGGGCAATTGCATTAGAACATCTTTATGTTTAAACATAGCTTTAAGGATCCAAGAGTTATGCAAGGCCGGTTGGAAAGTTGTAATATCTCTATTTTTTATGTAATGGAATTGTATCCAACGAATCCACAGCTTAATTATCGGCTTTAGCACTAACATTCCACAACAACTTCCCAAGTGTAGCTTTATTCCAATTGGAGAGGGCAATGATATTCCTACCCCCTGCAAAGACCGGATTACATAAATGCTCCCAAGAAATAGGGGCTTTCTTCGAAGAACTATCTTTACTCGTCCAAAGGAACTTTCTACAAATACTCTCAACATGGTGTTTGACTTTCTTTGGGAGAGGGAATATTTGCATCCAATAGTTGGGAATAGAAAATAAAACACTCTTCAGCTATTGCAATTTGACAGCATAAGATAGCAATCTCGTACTCCATTGATTCAGACTAACCAACATCTTATCAATTAAAGGTTGGCACATAGCAATAGAAAGTTTCCTACTAGCCAAAGGAACCCCAAGGTACTTAAAAGGTATGCTGCCAGTGTCAAAACCAGTTTCCTCCTTGATTTGCATCTTATTCATGTCATTCACTCCTCCATAGTAAATTCTGCACTTAGGAATGCTAGATTTAAGGCTAGTTACTGCAGAAAAATCCCCGAACTTGCTCATCATGAGTTTGATAGTTGCCACATCACCTCTTGCAAAGAGAAGTAAATCATCAGCAAAACAAAGATTAGTGATTTTCAGCTTGTCACACTTTGGATGGAAGTTGAAATTGGGAATAAGATGAAGGCCTTACATACTCCTGTGAAGATATTCCATATTTATCATGACAAAAAGAAGATGTGAGATTGTATCACCTTGTCTCAATCCTTTTCTAGCTTTAACAATCTTAGAGGGGACACCATTGATTGAAAAACGATAAGAAACAGTTGTTACACAAGCTGCAATCCAGTCAATGAAGGTTTGAGGGAACCCAAACTCCTTCTTGATGTGAATAAGAGCAGATCATTCAATTGCATCGTAGGCATTTTGTATGTCCATTTGGATCATACATCTAGGGGATATACTATTCCTGTTATACCTTCTAATCAATTCCTGAGCTAGCATTATGTTGTCATGGATGATTCTCCATGGCACAAAAGTTGATTGGCTATCATCAATAACATCATGGATCACTTCAGCCAATATGGTAGTGAGGATCTTAGATATAATTTTGTAGATTGTGCTACAACAAGAAATGGGCCTTATGTCTTTGATGGTGGAATCCTCTGGTGATTTAGAAATAAAGGTTACAAGGGAGCAATTAGCATCCAGATACAAGACCTTGGTTTGAAAGAATTCCATAATTGCTTCTTGCACATCATTTTTCACAACAGACTAGACATATTTAAAGAAATATTTGGAGATTTAGGAATAATATCTTGTTTAGGGACGAAGTCTGTAATGTCGATTCCATTTTTAACGCAATTGTTGCGGCTTCCTGGAATTGGTTGGTTTTTGGCAAGCGTAACAGGCAGACTTATAGCCTGTATGAGTGGACCAAATTTCCCTTAGATTTTTTGTAGTAGGGTTGGTTTGTTGGGGTATTTTGGATGTTTCCCGTATTTTCGGTTGTATTTCCTGTACTTTGGTTTGAGATTTCCTTAATCTCTTTTTATTGATGATTGCCTATAAAAAAAAGAGTTGAAACCATCAATTCCTGGAGCTTTGGTGTTGCCAATAGCCTCAAGATCATTCCAAATTTCCTTCTCATTAACAGGTCTGATTAGCTAGCTTCTAAGAACTATTCCACGACAGACTGTTACCCCTTCTGAAATTAGGTATGTCAAGACCACTTAAATCAACTGTTGTTTTCCCCACCCGATTAGAATAGAACTCAGCAATTTCCTCTTCTATAGCTTCTTAGGTGCTGAGAATATTACCGTCCAATGAGGTTAGAGAATATAATCCTTTATACTTGTTTTTTTTCTTTCATTGCATCACGGAAAAAGGAGTTACTATTGTCTCCAAGTTTTAACCAGGTAATTTTAACCTTTTGCATAAGCATAGACTCCTCAACTTGATTCAGTTGGATAAGATGGTCATTACAAATTTTTACTTGCTCAATGGCTTGGTTGTCAAATATGTTGGTGTTAAGGTGCTCCTGAGCTAGCAATAGATCTTGTCTAGCTTTTTGAATCTGGATTTGAATGCCAGTCACCTTTTATTAAAGGTTTGATAACCGGTTGTAGTCTATGTAATTTCCTCCACAGTCTATGCATTGTAGAACCTCTAACATTTTTTTGCCAGCTTTAAGTTACCACTTGTAAGTATGAAGCATCCTGAGTGATACAGTTTAGGAATTTGAAGCTGGCTTTTTTGAATGGGATATGTGTGCTATTTCTCACTCTAATAGGGGCATGGTCAGAGATACTAGGGGCCAACAGTTCCACAATAGCATCATGTTAAGTTTGGAACCATTGCACATTTCCAACCATCTTGTTAATTCTTGAGTATATAGTGTTCTGGCTACTTTTGTTTGACCAAGTATAGTGACACCCTTTGGTTGAAACTTCAAACAAATCCTGAGTTTGCATCATCTCAGAAAGGTCTTGATACTCACTAGTTTGCACGGGATTTCCCCCAACTCTATCATCACTAGTTAGCACAGTATTATAGTCTCCTATAATAATCCAAAGATAATTCATATGTCCCCCTAGTTTCTCAATGTCATTCCACAGGGCCCTCATTTGCTCAAGCTTATTGTATGCATATATGATAGTTACCTTGTGTATGAGCTTTTGATCAAGGCCATACACTTCAGCATGTATCATTTGATCAGTTGTCTGCAGAATTTTAATGTTCACAGAATTTTGCTTCCATAGAAGCCAAATCCTTCCATTAGCATGCTCCTTATATATGTCAGCATAAGTCCATTTATTGCCAAAAAAAATTTTGATCCTCTCTTCATTATTCTTCTTTACTCTTGTTTCTAGTAAGGAAATGATAAACACTATGAGCAAATCTCTCTATGCCTAGCCTCCTTATTCATGCCCCTCATATTCCAAGTGACAATCATGGGATGTGGGAGGGGTCCCCTACAAGAAATTCTCCAATCTTTAGGGGCTTGAAACTATTTTGGTAAAATATACCTTGAGCAGGTATATTAGATTCATTTTTTACCACAGGGTTTTTTACCCTTATCTCTTCTTCCTTTTGTCACCACAGTCCAGTTTTCTGCAGGCTTATTCCCATTTGAGAGCTTGTCACCATTGGCTTCAGTGGCATTCTTCATTGTTGGTTCAGGGTATGCAGCTTTTGGCTTCCACTGTTTCTCATTTTTCTGACTTGGAATTGCTTTCTTTAAGGTACAGTCATGCCCTGTCTTCAAGCATTTATGACAATAGTATGGCTTCCGCTCATACTCAACTTTTTTCTTTAGCATTTTCCCATTACGATCCTTGATCCAAACATGGTCTTTTGACATATGTGTAATATCCACTTCTACTAGCACCCTATGTTGCACCCCAAAATTTGCCCTCCTTACTTTAGTACTAACTGGCTTATGTTTCATTTCATTTTTGCATTATCATGTGTGCATATCATTGGTTCTTAGCATGGGGTCAAGGTGCCTGAGGCAAGTTCAATAGGAGAAGATGTTCTTCAAAGGGTCAAGCAAGAGAGTTTAAGTGGGCCACTCTCTCCTAACCAGTGCAGAAACTAGGGTTTTGAGATTCTTGGGTTTATTACTCTAATGGGCAAGCTCCTTGGGTTTTTATCATCACCAAATGGCATATCATATCTTTGTTGGAGAGGATACACATCATATTCAGAGGAATTGGGATTTGGAGACTGTGTTATTTCCTCCTAGACTGAGGGTACCAAGATTAGGGTTTGCTATAAAGTCAGTTTATTTCTGATTTTTTGGGCAAGACTTGATTCCATGGTATTCCTTGAGTCCCTAAGTGTTTGGGAATGGAAGATTATCCATCAGTTTGGTTCAGGAGAAGTTCAATTGGCCAATGGATTGGGAATCAGGTGAATTGGGTAAAAGTCAACAGTGAGAGGGGAAGTCAACTGTGAAATTTTGAGGTTCTCTTCAAGGTCTTCAAGGTCTCACATCCTCATATGGCCTTCAGGGGTCAAGTTTCATGCCATTTATCAAGAATCAGGAGTTGGTGCAAAAGTTACTAAATTTGGAAAGTGACCTATAATGGGAAGTTTCCATTTTTGGCAAGTTTTTACACCATATTAAACTTGACTTTTCACCATCAAGGAAGCTTCAGATGAATTTGTCTTAAACATGAAAGTTGAAGATCTTTTTCTCCTCTTTCCAACAAGTACTAGTGGGTCTCCATATCATTTGTGAAGCTCAGGTTATGATCAAAAGAAGGCAAAGTGGTTTTTAGGGTTTCTCATGATTCCATTTTCACAACTTTGGGCATGGTGACCTATAATTAATTCCATTGCTTCATGTCACTTTCTAATCACTCCTTAAAGATCATTTTAGGCCTTTGAATCAAGAGGTTTCATGGTTTATTCTTCACTTATTCTCCATTATGCAAAATTGCCAAATTATTTAAAACTCATGAACCAAGGCATCTCAAGGCCCAATTTCAATCTAGGTGTGATTAGCAATTGTTGAGTAAGTGATCCATCATGAAATATTTGGATATTCATGCATGGAAGGAGGTGTATCTCACATTATGCAATTTTCCAAATTTGCCCAAAACTCTTTAACAAAAGAATTACCAAGGCCCAATTGATCTTCAGTGGATTAACCTAATCTATTTAAACCAACTCATGCACTGGTTAGGGTTTGAACACGTGAAATTGGAGGAGAACAAGAACTTGAACCCTAAAAGCTTCTCTCATTCATAAATCACAATCCACAAGGTTTTTTCCAAAGGTTCTTCCACAACTTCCTTTCTGGGGATCCACAGAGCAAAAACCAACCATCTTTGGGAGCTAAAAGCAAGGATACGTAGTGCATAGCTTCAGGTTAGTCGTTTTTTCCATGATCATAAAACTCTCCTTTTTGGTATGCTTATTGTTGTGTGATGTCCCCTGGTTATTCTGATGTATTTATTTTTGAAAGTGGACGTGTATATTGGTCGGTTCGTGCGTTTAAAGTTTTGAGTCCAAATCTTGTTCTCTTCGTTTTTTACTATGCATTGATCATTTGCAATTTTGGATGATATATTCGAGATCCTCGTGAAATTCTGGACAGAATTTTGTATGGGTTTGCATTTTCTGGGTCGTTTTCCATTGCAGGTGACCGGAGAAGGGGGCCGGAACCCTAGCTCCGGCGGCGGCGGTTGGTTCAGTCCGGCGAGGGTGGCTGGAGGTAGGTGATGGGTTTCTGGCCGTTGATCCCTCTATCGTGTGGCTATCATCGTGCCACGTTTTTAATTTTATTTTTTTATTTTATATGATTACATGTACATTACCGCACCGTACTTACCGTGTGCATCCAATCATGTTATTTCATTTTATTTACTTTTTGTTTATGTTGACTTAATCTCGTACGTTTGATCCATCATGTGGCTGATATAACGCCAACGAATTAAAATAATCACGTGCCTGGCACATGGGAGTCCATGGTGTGCTGATTGGTTGCATGCTCGCTTGGGCATCATTGTTACCGTGTGTTGGTTAATCCTGGCCTTTGATCTTGAATACCCTTTTATTTGGTTGACTTGTTTTTTAGCGTTAGATTGATCAGATAGTGCGCATTGGGTCTACAGGTTGACTAAGGTCCACGCGTGCCCCTTTTTTATTTTTATTTTGCTGATTGGGTTTTAGTGTTTTGGGCTGGTTTCCACACCCCCACGTTTCAGCCCATTTGTTTATTTTAAATGTGTTATATTACTTTCCGCACCCCCCTTGCATTTTTCATTTATTTATTTTATCTAATTATATTGTTTTCATTTTTAATTATTAAAAATAGTTTTTTTGCATTAAAAATTCCCAGAAAATTCATGCATCACATTTATCATTTTATAAAATTTTCACAAATTTTATTTTATTATTTTATTTTATTTTTAGCATCTGAAATAAATATTGGTTTATTTTCTTTATTTGAATTTATTTCATTATGCACACATTGCATTGTTTATTTTATTTCTCTGCATCCATAAAACATTTTGAACCCATTCCTTTTGCATTCATTCATCAACACACTGAAGTGCATTGAAATATTTTTCTATCATTTTTAAAATGATCTCATATTGCATTTTAGTCCTTTCCTTTTGCATTCTGAACCATGATCCTCTCTTGGCTTTTCATAATTGTTTGAGTGACTAACATCTTGAATTTTTGCAGGAATTTTTGATATGTTATTTGTTTCTGGTTGAGCAATGTTGAGAATTAATTTGGCAATTTTAGAAGTTGTTTTGCTAATTGTTTGATTGCTTTTGTTTGAGGTCTTTCTTGTATGCATCCTTAATCATGTCTGATCATTTGTTTGAAAAGGCACTTGTGCCATTGCTTGGGGGTTTGTTTCTTTGATTTCTTAATTCCTGTTTGGTTGTTATTGGTCACTTGATCACCATTATATGTCATTGCTCGGGTTTCATCTCTCTTACTTATGTCTGTTTTGTACTAACCTTTTATGCAGAGGTTGAGGTAAGTTATTTAAGGGTGTGGATGGTATCCATGTCCACTCTCATTCTTTCTTTCTCTCATCTTTTCCTTTCTTTAGGTTTAGGTTGTTGTCAAACCTCCCCTTAGGGCCACCTTTGCATGATAACATTAGGATAGATTTTCCCCGTAGTGTTTTTCTTTTCTCTTGAGTCACTCTTCTCATCTCAAAACATCTTTAAGACACTTAATAAGGTCAACTTGCCTTGCACACGAGCCTTAAACATAGGAAATGAAGATTGAAGGGTCCCCCTTCTCTCTTCTAGGGTGTTGAGCATACGTCCCATTGGGGGCGACCATGTGACGCATTCGCTCCCGTGTCGTAGACTTTGGTTCAAGTTGAGTTACGAACTAACTCAAGTCACTTCTGTCCTAAAAGATACAAACAAACTTCAAACCTTTTTGTCCTGCGGGATTGTCAAACAAACGGCTATTTTCAAAAAGGGCACGTTACTTTCCGTCTGAGTCGCAAACAGGCATCGACCCTAACTGTCGGACGCGAACTTAACATCACTCATAAAAAACACAAAAAGAACTTGGTCTGAACTACGTTGACTATGAATTCCCCATTGCACAAAGGGGGTACGTAGGCCTAGGACGTCGACGTCCTATCGAGTCTGTCTTAGCTTTCCCCTTCCCTGTTCTAGTGCTGCCATAGATTTTAGGATAACTCACCCTTAGATTAGACAACAAGCATGGATCCCATCGAGTATGATGGACGCGTGGGGTGCTAGCACCTTCCCTTCGCGTAACCGACTCCCGAACCCAGGTTATGGTTGCGATGACCATTCCTTTCCCTCTTCCTCAGGTTTATGCGGTGTTTCCTTTCCCTCTCTTGGGATAAATATACATTGCTGGCAACTCTGTTTCCGCGCCACTTTCGCGTTTGTACCTGGATGAAAATCCCGGGAGTGACATCTAGCGACTCTGCTGGGGACTCTGGTTGACCTATGCTGGTCCATCCCTAAGCGAGTCTATCCTAGCGCTTGCTTGTCTTTGTTCTCTTTGGGTGATTTATTTTGCTTTATTTGTTGTATTTTATTTTTACTGCATTTTCTGCATTGCATATTATTATCAGCTGCTACACTGTTTTTCTGTTTGGCGGGTTGGGAGTTCTGAGAGATAAGCCCAATACCCAGGCTTGAGCGTACATGTAGGATTAGCGTGGCAAGTAGTGTGACTCGTGTGGCATTTGGCCAGACATAGTATACATGAAAAATCCACATCCAGACGAGGTTTTCTTTGGTAATGTTCTATCCTGCGTATTGGTGCAGATGATTGAATGTAACCTGGAAAACTGTCGACTCTGGCGACCATTCCCGAGAACTCAGTAATGACACTCCTCCCGAGATGTGATAATGGCAGACCAGAAATGGCAAACCCATTGCACATGTCGATCCGAGGACCCAATACTGGGAACTTGCTATAGGGTGTCCTTTGGAAAAGAATCGGTGAAAGCACTCCTCGTTTGGCGATAGTACTGTACCCCGAGGGATGAATGTACTATTGCTTCTCGACCTCAGTGCCGAAGCTGAGGACTTGCCATAGGATGTTTTCTTTTTTAGGGGAATCATTTGAGGCCTCCTCGATTGGTGATGATGCCGAACCAGAAATGGTGACCGTATCATCATTTCTCGACCTGAGAGCCCGTGATATTGAGGATCCTCGGCTTTCTAGTACCCACATGTGAGAGGGCAGGGTGTTTACAGGTTTGCAGGTAACCTTGACCTTCAACATACCCGGTTTTCTGATCAGCAGATTTATCAGTGTGGTACTATGGTTATGTTGGTATTCTGGGTATTTGGGCGGACCTTTGAGATTATACAGTGGTTCAGTGCAGCAGTTGTCCAGTCTGTGTGGCATCCTTGATCCCATGTGTGCATTCGCATCATCATTTCTGCATCCTAACATGTTTATTCATTTGCAGGGTTGCATCCTAACTTTGATTCCAATTTTTGAAGACTATTAAGGATGAATACTGAGAATAAAAAGAACATCATAATGTACAAGTTCCCGTCACTTATTCTGGATCCTGTTCACCAGATTGTGTCTATGGCAGAACAGGGGGTATTGGCAGACTTTAGAGGAGAGTATGGAAGAATTCTGGATTTTGCTCGCAACATCACTGAATACGAGTATAGGGCTTTGTACACTCTGGTGCAATTCTACGACCCTCACCTGCGTTGTTTCCTGTTCACTGATTATCTTTTGGCTCCGACATTGGAGGAATTTGCTCTCATTCTGGATATTTCTATTAAAGAAGAGGCTCCTTTTTATCCTTCTAAAGAACTTCCTGATTTAGAAAAGGTTTCCGAGGCTTTGCATTTGGATTTGTCTTTGTTGAAAAATAACGTTGCTAGTAAGGGAGGGTGTAAAGGCTTCCATATGAAATTTTTGATAGAACAGGCTGATGTGTATGCTAAAGGTAGATGTTGGTCAGTTTTCAACGCCATCCTGGCTATGTGTGTCTATGGAACGGTGTTGTTTCCAAGTATGAAGGATTTTGTGGACATGCACGCTGTCCGAATATTTACCATGAAGAATCCGGTATCTACTTTACTTGGAGATCTGTATTATTCAGTGCATTATAAGAACGAGAAAAGGAGGGGAGAACCCCTTTATTTTTGTGCGCCAGTCTTCTACAAATGGTTTGCTGATCGTCTTCCTAAATCTGGGGCATTTGTAGATACTCAAGGAACATTGGATTGGTCCAAAAGATTGATGGGCTTGAGGGAAAATAATCTAGTTTGGGTTAACCGTGACTTGTTGGGCCAGGATATTATGATTAGTTGTGGAGGTCTCCCAAATGTGCCTCTAATAGGAAGGAAAGGGGGAATTAACTACAACCATATTCTTGTTATTAGGCAATTCGGGTATGCCTTGAAAGAGCCGCCAAGAGACGAGGAGGTCCGAGAATTTTTATATCTGAGTGGGGAAATCAATCCCGAACTGTTAAAAGAAGCTGCAAATACTTGGGAAGATCGTCATAAGAAAGGGAAGACTTATTTTGGGAAGAGCAACAACAGAACATTTCCTACGTATGAAGATTAGATTCAGAAAAGGGTAGAGGAGGAGCTTCTGCCATTCTCCAAAGAACCACCATCTTACCCCTTGCTGATTGAGCCTCCTACCACAGTGGAGATAGAGAAATTTAACAATTTGTGGGCTGAAAAAGAAATGCTGCGAGAAGAAAATAGTGAGCTAAAAAGAGAGATTTACCAGTTGAAACATGAGCGGGGTGAAGCTGTTCATATCGCCAAGTTGAAGACAGAGCTTCTTGCTGAAGCAGAAAAGGAGCTAGCTGACAAGGTCGCGGCCAGACAAAGGATGAAATAAGCTTTCGATGGTATCAGTAAGGTTCTCGAGTCTAAGAAGGAGGACTTGGACAAGGCTTTGTTAAAAATTCACAGGTTCAATGCTCACCGAGAAACTGCAATGGCTGAGAATAAGAGAAAGGAAGACGATTACCTGGCTCAGATTGATCAATTGAAGTCGCAGCTAAAGAAGAAAGACGCTGAGATCTTATCAGGGGTATTCTAGAGACAAGCAGTCGAGGGTCGACTCAATGAAGCCATAGCCTCCATAGAGGAACTGAAGGTCCAAGCTGAAGTGAAGAGATCTAGACATGAGGGACCTAGCATGGATGGTGTTTCTGGAGAAGACGCTTGGGAGTTACGTTGCCGATACTTGGAAGGGATCATGCATAGGAGAGACGTTCTCATTCAAGAGCTAATTCAGAGACCAGAGCATCCCGACACCAGAAAGTTGTTCAAGGAAATTCAAGACTTGAGCAGAAAGCATAATGGATGGGGGGGATTGACACTTGTGGACTTTGATGACATGCTGTAGTTTCCTATTTCTCTTTCATTGTATTTGGATCACCACCAGGCTTGTTGGTTGGGATCTATGATTATGGTGTTCAGACTCATTTATTTTGGGTTATGATTGTTGACATTTGGTTTTCCTCTGATTTTCTTAATATATGAGCAGAAGTTCCGTTCTATCGTGCTGTTAAACTGGAATCAAGGGGTGGATCGCCCTGCGAATTTTTAAACATGTTCATTTGCATTTGCATATTCATAATCATTTTGCATAATCATTTTGCATAACAGGTGTTTATCTCCGGTATTCTTATCTTGCTCCTATCTCAGGATTGCAGATCAGCACATCCACCGGTATTCTACCAGACAAAATCAGAAGAGGCTCATGGATCAGCTACAGAATAAGATCATTGAGATGCAGACTCGCATGAACCAATTCATGGAATTAATGCAAGGTGTTGCTCAAGGAAAAGAGTAGTTGAGGACTCTCGTTCAGCCACTGATTGCAAGGAATGAGGAAGATGATAATAATGTTCAGAATGGCCCTACGGGCGGAGGTATTCCTATTTCTGGTGTTGTGATCCCTCCGGGCGGAGCTGAAAATGCTGGGGGAGGTGGTATTGGTGCTGGCGCACTTCATGGCCGTCAGTATGATGATGTTCAAGAGGATGCATTTTTTATGCCAGGTGGGGATGCTGGTCCCCAGATTGACAATGATCAGAGGTTCTGGTTGATTGAGGAACAGCTAAGGGGTGTTGTGAATCAGGATGCTTTGGGTATGGATCTAGAGGATTTGGGGCTGGTTCCAGGCGTTGTTATCCCGCACAAGTTTCAGACTCCTACTTTTGAGAAGTATAATGGTATGACTTGCCCAAGGACCCACGTGATGGCATACGCGAGTAAAATGGCTGCGCATGCGAAGAATGAGAAGCTGATGATGCATTGCTTCCAGGATAGCCTATCTGGGGCATCCCTGGAGTGGTACATGCAACTGGAAAGGAAAGATGTGCGTAGTTGGAGAGATCTGGCAGGGGCATTTATTAGACACTATCAATATAACACTGACATGGATCCTAATAGAACATAGCTACAGAACTTATCACAGAAGAATAATGAGAGTTTCAAGGAGTACGCCCAGAGGTGGCGTGAACTGGCAGCGAGGGTTCAGCCTCCCATGTTGGAACGAGAAATGATAATTATGTTTATGGCCACCTTGCAGGGTCATTACTATGAAAAGCTGGTACCGTGTATGACTGGAAAATTTGCTGACTTGATCTTAGTAGGAGAGATGGTGGAAAGCGGAATTAAGGCGGGAAAAATATCAGGCGGTGATGGGTCCTCATCTGGAGGGAGTAAGAAGCCTTATGCCAGTGGTTATAAGAAGAAGCAGGGGAAAACAAACTCCGTGTCATCATATCGTGGTAGAGAAGGACCTCGTCAGAACTTCAATCAGCAAGTGGCTTCTGTAACCATCCCAGCAGCACCTCAGCAACCAGCAGTGTCTCAACAACAAAATCAGGCTCCTCGCCGATCGCAGCCTCTGAATAGGCGGGATAGGCATTTTGATACTCCACCTCTTCCCTACGCTCAGTTATTTCAGCACTTGTTAAAGCTACAGTTAATTCATACGAGAACATTGGCTCCACCTACTGGTAATCCACCTCCCGACTATGACGCCAACGCCCACTGCGAGTTTCATTCTGGGGCACCCGGACATCATATTAAGAACTGTAAAGCTTTTAAGCATAAGGTTCAAGATTTGGTGGATTCCAAAGCCATCAATTTATCCAATGATGTTCCAAATGTGAACCAGAACCCGATGCCGAATCACGGTGAGCCAAGGGTCAATGTGTTGCGGTGAAAATCGGATAACAAATTATTTATTAATTTGCATCAGTTTCTTTTACAACCGACTTTGATTTATCCAAAGGAAAGGTTCAAGATCGTTAGAAAAAACCTAAAGGGGAAAGATCTGAGGTTCGGGGGTTGGTTACGCCTAGGGAAGGTATTAGCACCCTAACCGTCCATAGTACTCTACGGGAGCCTCTTGTTCTACTGTTATTTTATGTTTGCTAAAGGTTCTATGCTAAAGGTTGAAAAACCCTAGGGGTTAGTATCTAAGTATACTCGATAAAGCATCGCACTTTACGCCTACGTATCCTCGGGAATAGAATCAGAGTATGCTTAGTTCTACTTCTACTGAATAATTGACTATGGTCAATATTCAGAGGGGAAATGAGTACAAGCTCATTGTAGAGTTTAGGAACTCTCTAAGTCTAGTTGAAATGGACCTATGTTGAAGTTTAGTTAGGAGGGGAAAGTGATAAATTCATTATGATGAATACCACTAAGAGTTGAAGAACTCTTTCCTAAAGCTAGTTGGGAGTTCTATGGCTCTGATGAGGCCAAGAAACAAAGTTTCTTCCTAAGAGGTTACTTAGGTTGAGATGGGGGCAATGACTTTAAGAGTCAACACTTATTTACCTTCCTTTGGAATGGGGGAAAAGAGTAGATAAAATAATAAGATGATATAAAAGACATTGATATAATAGATAAAACAACATAATCATGAGGATGGCAATATGTTTATGACAAGGATATGGATAAGATAGATATGATAAAAGAGTACATCAAATATGCTTCAATCTTTAGGAAGACAAACATATAGAAATGACATACAAGAACAAATCAAAATGTTTCAATCTTTATGAAGACAAACATAGAGAAGTGACATGAAAGATGATATTTAGAACAATGATGATATTTATATAGAATCAAACATATGGCCAATCAACATGAATATATTACCTTAACAATTAAACAAGTCAATTTAATAATATTTCAAGATTAACAAACAATGCTTAAAGATAATATTAGTAATTAACCAACAATTAACTTAATTGGAAATAGTAATTAATTACACAATTAGAATTAAAGGGTTAATTTTAAAGTAAAAATGATTTGAAATCTAAATAAGTTAGAGACAAATAGAAGGATACTTTAAATATCATGATTAACTAAAAAACAAATAAAGGAAACAAATAACTAAAAAGAAATGGCATACATAGGGTTTGAACCCTTGCCCTTATGCATCACAACAACAAACCAAAGCCTTTGCCAAATGAGCTAACACGCGCTGGTGTTCAGGAAATACCAAAGCGCACATATATTTTGAAGAAGCGAACACCAGAGGAAAACAACAAAAGGACTGGGCAGGGATCGAACCCCAGTCCTTATAGGCATGGCAATGAGGAATAGTAACGCAAACACAAGTCCATCCGCTGGGGCGGGAATACATCCAGTAACAAATGTGATTTGATAAATATATGATCTAAGTTATGCGCATGGATTCAAAATAAAAAAACAGGTGAAATAGACCAAACAGAGCAGCCATATCAAGACCCAAAAACACATTATCAGTAAGGCTAAGTGCACAAGGAGAGGACCAACTATTACACAAAACTAATACGCAAGGTTATCAACTTGGTCAACACATGATTTTATGAGAAAGGCAACAAAAACATAGCATTTAAATGTTAACAGTAGCAGCAAGTAGTATGGCATTAAAGCAACAAAATCAAGCATCTCAATCAAGCATACACAGACCCAGCTGAGCTGATTTATTCAAAACAGACACAGCAAGTGAAACAAACCTTGGGAACAGTAGGCAGGTTAACATACAAATGCAATCATGAGTTCAAAGTAAAAACACATGGTATGGCAAAGCGACAATCTATATAAATCAAAATCGACTGACAGTTTGGGTATCATACAAACAGTTATATATATCATGTTAACACAAGGAAAGTTAAGCTACAAAAACAAGACACATGCATCTCATGATGAGCAAAAGCTCCTAAGACTCACATATATACATGTTCATAACAGAATGGGTCATAAGAAATCATGACAGAACCAAATCCAAGCAACATCATTGAAACAAAGCATATGACATAATCATGAGAATGCACAGATATTTCCATGTTAAAATACAACAGAATTTGGACGCTCAATTAACATGCTGACAGAAAAGACATTCACATTTAGATGTAGGGCAAAAGTTGAGAACAGACATTGCAGAAGCATACTAATATCAGTGGTAACTTAAACAGCAACTTTATATGTAGGCCTTAAGCACTTGTAAATAGATGCAGACAACAAAATGACATATCAATATAAGCAAGTAATCAATGTGCAGGCAAGCCAAATGTCATCTTAGAGCAGTTATGATTCAAAGGGCAGTAAGTTCAAAAGGTTAAAAGCAACTATGAATGCTAACATATAAGTTAAGTAACAAGATTCATATGTGTCATGATACATTGAGATTATTGAACAAGGCAGCAGTCATAACTACACAATGGATAACATGTAAGGCATGGTAAGAGTTCACAAATTAAACACAAAGTCAAGGCAAGGTTTTACATTTAATGACATGATGGTGGAGGACATAATTTCATAGCATTTTGGATACACAAAATTAACATGAAGCATAGGTTCGAACAGAAGTTGTACATACATAGTGACATCCAAATCAAATGACAGTTTAAGCATGACTATCACATATAGAAACAACAACTTGATGGTCAAGGGCCAACACAATGTATTCAAGGTATAAACAAGGCACAATGGCATGACAGCAAGGAAATTAAGTTCATTTAAGTAGTGGCATATGATAGGGCAGCATGGTGAACACAAACACTAACATATAATGGATACGAAAAACTTAAAGGTATGGACTAACAACAGTTCTGTTTTAAGGCAGAGGCATGACAACATATCAAAGCTAAGTATTATCAGTGGCATTCAAGACAAATGTTCAGACAATTAGGTACAACTAAGACTTAACGCAGAGAAAACATTAAAAAGAAGCATATATTTCTGTGACAGCAAGACATAAGGTATCAAGACAAATACTTCAAAGGTTTAGAAACCAAAATCAGACAATTACATGGCAGAAAAAAAAAGCACATATCATGTTAAACATTTAAAACTTGCATATGAACTAGAAGTACCAAACTGACAGCATGTGATATCATTGAAACAAAACCAGTTTTAAGCATGGCAAGGCACATCTAACATAGATTCTGAGTTCAAAAATTGGTCACAAATCATAATGAAAACAAAGTAAACACGGCATATTATGTATCACAGCAGCAAGTAAACACAACAAGTAAACTTTCAGAGTACATTTATGTATTTAACTCTAATCAGGACAACAGTTTAGATGAATCAGTTTCAAAACCAACAGGTAACCAAGCAACAACAAAGTGCACAGATTCAAACAAGTGGTGAAGTGTTTATAAGTGCATGGTTGGGACAAAACTTAACTCCAAAGATAATAGCAAGTTCTCAAGTTAAACATCAAGTCAAATACCAAGTAATAAACAGTTATTCATTTTAGCAATTCAAAACACTTAAGCACATAGGTCAAGAACACAAAGATCATGCCATGGATAAAAGGTGCATATCAGGATGTAGTCAAACACATGAATGCCACAAGTAACCTCTGTGACAGAGTAGGTCAAAAATAGTTCCATGCTCACAAATACAACTCAACAAGCATCAACACCTAAATGAATCTTTAGATACAAAGCAAAGCCAATGATTTTAAATACACAAACTGATCATACATTAGTGATGACAGAAAAAGAACAAGAATGACTTTTAATGAAAACAAACTCCAATCTAGTATTACGCATGAGTTAACAATGAGAAATAGGTTCATCAACCATAAAACACATGAGCATCTCAGAAGCAATTAGTGAACTAAAAATTCAAGAATCTCTCATCTCAAAGTAAGATCCAAACATAACGACATACACAAGTAAGTTAACCATTCAAATCATCTAAGTTTGACAGTACAACACAAAATGAAACCTTATATGCTTGCCAGACAATGAACACAACCAAAGAACTAATCATCATGATGATATCTCAAGCATAATGACTTAAAACAAACAGCAACATAAATGTCTAACTCAATATATCAGCAAAGCAAATAAAATTATCCTACTTCATGATATTAAGCCATGGGCAGAAAGTATAGATTCAAATACACAATAGCACATTATGGATGAGTGAAAAACAATATAAAGCACATTATAACAGTTATGATTGAGATATGCTATGATGACATGAATATTAAAAGGGGAAGTGAATTTACCAAGTGGAGTAATGTCCACTGCACCTTCAAGGAGATTGAATACTCTCCTTTCTGAACTAACAAAAAGAAACTCCAAAGCAGCTCTTCTCCTCTTTTGCTCGTGAAAACTCAAAAACTCAGAAACTTTTAGAGTGCTTTGTGAAAATTGTTGGTGATTTGCACTGAGGCTGAACTCCTTTATATAGGCAGAGTGTTGGGTTGATGAGAGGCATATGGGCCGGGTCAAATCCTCAAGCAACTGGTGGGCATAAGCTGAATCTCCTAAGGTTTCCGTTTGAATTTCAAATTTAGTCCACGTCTGGGAGAGGAATCCGCTGCGACATTTCAGACGTGCAGAATTAAACTCATTACTTGGTGAATGGATTCAGAGCTCTCCCATTGAGGCTGTTGAGAGGGGTACCAAATGGAGTAAAGATTGGAGGTAGCGTAGACGTGTTCGCAGACGGAGCAGTCGTATGCTGGAAATGGCATGCCTTTTCTGAACCATTTCCTGCACAACGTAAAGACGAGCTTGAAGAGGAATGGATTTTTGAGATTCAAAATTGAAGAGCCCGCGCCAACGGTCTTGCAATTTGAATCGTTGGATGAATGGATTGATACACGATACAACTTGAGATTTCTCCCTTGTTTACAATTCTTCAGCAAGAACGAAAGGAGGAGGAAGAATTGGTTTCCTTTGGCACTTTGGATGCCACATGTCATGCTCTCAATGGTTGGAAGAAATGTTGAAAAGTCAAACCCCACAAGCTTGATCCTTATTGGTTCAAAATAAAAGAAAGAGAAACCAAAAACTAACGTGGAATTCTTACCAACATAATAACATAGTTATGAAAATGCAATAATACCATCATTTAAATTAAGAACTAATTTAAAAGGATAATCAGTTTGATTAATTAGAATTGGACTTAAATAAAATTGATTTAGATTAAATGAAATTAGAACACTCAACTAAAGTAAAAAAAGAAAAAAAGTGTCAAATTGAAATTAAAATGGCCATAGAGCAAATAGGTACTAAGACAAATATCAAATTAAAATAAAGAGAAAAGTAATAAATAATAAGTAATAAAAAACAAATAGCAAGAAAACTGAGGGTAAAATTTGGGGTGCAACAGTTGCCCCTATTTAAATATCTTCACCTGATGACATGAGAGATGAAGATCCTCATGTAATCAAATGTGAAGGATATTTAAATATAGATAACCGAAAATTTTATCCTCAAATGCACACACATGCAATGCAGCAAACATGATGCCAAGAAGATGCCAGAAAATGCCGACACAACAAGACACCAAGGGACGAACAGGAAGCAAGAAGAATCAGAGCTTCACTGGGAAGGACGAAAGGTACAGTATCCATGAGAAAAACTCACTGGGGATACCGACCAACCAACAAAAGAGACTCACTGGGGAGACTCCAAAGAAACACTGGGGGAAAAGACCACAGACAATCTCCACTGGGGAAAGATCCGGGGAGATAAGCTACTGGGGGCAAAAAAAACCTACATCCTTCCTGAACATGAAACCAGAAGGAAGAAACTTGATCACAAGGGATCAATCTAAAAAAGGTACAGACAAACAAGCAAGGACTTCCTGGGGAACCTAAACTGAAGGGTTAAAAGTGGGATCTTCGAGGCAAGCCAAGAGGACAGAGGCTAACCCTGCGCACCAGATAGGAGTCTTATAGGGTTAAATAAAAAAGATATTCCCAGAAATTTATCTTAAAGTATTTTAGGAAAGAAACGAAATAAAGAGGTGTTTAATGTCCGACACGATTCGGGCAAGAACAGTTTTAAAACAAAAAGACAGTGCTTGACACGATTCAAGCAAAGTCCCAATTCAAGTTCGACACGATTCGAACAGGAATGGTTTTAAAACAAAGGGGGTCAGTGTCCGACACGATTCGAACAAAGACTCTGTTCAGGTTTGACACGATTCAAACGAGAACTGAAGAGACAGTGCTTGACACGATTCAAACATAGTCCAAGTCCAAGTTTGACACGATTCAAACGAGAACACAAAAGACAGTGCTTGACACGATTCAAACAAAGTCTAAGTTCAAGTTTGACATGATTCAAACGAGAACACAAAGACAGTGCTTGACACGATTCAAACAGAGTCCAAGTCCAAGTTTGACACGATTCAAACGAGAACACAAAAGACAGTGCTTGACACGATTCAAACAAAGTCTAAGCTCAAGTTTGACACGATTCAAACGAGAACACAAAAGACAGTGCTTGACACGATTCAAACAAAGTCTAAGTTCAAGTTTGACACGATTCAAACGAGAACACAAAGACAGTGCTTGACACGATTCAAACAGAGTCCAAGTCCAAGTTTGACACGATTCAAACGAGAACACAAAAGACAATGCTTGACACGATTCAAACAAAGTCTAAGCTCAAGTTTGACACGATTCAAACGAGAAAACAAAAGACAGTGCTTGACACGATTCAAACAAAGTCTAAGTTCAAGTTTGACACGATTCAAACGAGAACACAAAAGACAGTGCTTGACACGATTCAAACAAAGTCTAAGCTCAAGTTTGACATGATTCAAACGAGAACACAAAAGACAGTGCTTGACACGATTCAAACAAAGTCTAAGCTCAAGTTTGACATGATTCAAACAAGAACAGAAATGACAATGTTTGACGTGATTCAAACAGAGTCCAAGTTCAAGTTTGACACGATTCAAACAAGAACAACTTTCCAAAATCCTTTAAAGTTAAACTTCTTGGGGAGTAGAAAAAGATTTTAAAGATGCAAATCTGGCGCGCAAAGGTTAAGACCGAATGAGCACGACATAAAGCAAACCGGGAACGTCTTCACTTCACTGGGGAAATAAAGACAGACGCCAACACAGGACCACAAGCAAAACAAACTCCAAGGAGCGAAGATGCTAGGGTATGATGCATATGCTTAGCTATATGCTAGAAACGACGCGAACGACACAAAACAGGAAAGAAGAAAGGATAACACAAGTCAACACCCTGAAACCCAAACATCAAGGACAACCGGGGTGGTCTTCTTTCACTGGAGGTGGCAGATTCATGCCAAAAGGAAAAAAGTACTGCTGACTCTTTCTGTACGAACTTGATTCCAAAACGTCTTAATTCCAGAGTAAAACTTAGTTTATATTTGTGTTTTCTCAAGATATTGCAAAATTTCCGTTTTCAAAAAAAATCAAGTGAAAATGACTAAACTTGCAAAAAGGAAGGATAACGTGTTAAACACGGAAATGATTTAATAGCTGATATTTATTGAAAAATGGTGACTTGCCAAATAGCAGAGTCCCATGAAATATTACAAATGCAACAAAATGGCAATTATCAAAGGTTACATTGTATTCAATGACCGATAACCCTAATGACTAAAGACTCCAGTTGTAGCAGAACTTGAGCTTCTCTGGGGATTCCTGGATATCACATAGGTGTTATTGCCTCAAGCATAATACTTTCGCACCGAGTCGGCATTCACAGGATGTGCAAGTTGTTCACCGTCCATAGTCGTGAGGAAAAGAGATCCTCCTGAAAATACTGTCTTAACTATGTATGGACCTTCATAATTAGGCGCCCACTTTCCACGGGCGTCTCTTTGCGACGACAAGATCTTCTTAAGTACCAACTCACCTACTCGGAAATCTCGAGTGCGGACCTTTTTGTCAAATGCTCTCTTCATCTTTTTCTAATATAACTGACCATGACACATAGCTGTTAGGCGCTTCTCATCAATTAGGTTCAACTGGTCATATCTCTCTTGAATCCACTCAGCTTCATCAAGCTTTGTCTCCATTAATAATCTCAGCGAAGGTATTTCCACCTCTATGGGGAGAACAGCATCCATTCCATATACCAACGAAAAAGGGGTTGCCCCTGTTGATGTTCTGACAGACGTCCTATATCCATGTAGTGCATACGGCAACATCTCATGCCAATCTTTGTATGTTTTGACCATCTTCTGAAGGATTTTCTTGATATTCTTATTCGCAGCTTCGACCGCTCCATTCATCTTCGGACGATACGGTGAAGAATTATGGTGCTCGATCTTGAAGTTATCACACAACTCCTTCATGGTTCTGTTATTCAAATTGGTCTCATTGTCAGTTATGATTCTGCTTGGAATCCCATAGCGACAAATGATATTGTTCCTGATGAAACGAGCAACTACTTGCTTAGTTACGTTTGTATAAGAGGCGGCTTCCACCCATTTGGTAAAGTAATCTATGGCCACCAGGATGAAGCGATGCCCATTAGACGCTTTAGGCTCAATTGCCCCAATCATATCAATGCCCCACATGGAGAACGGCCAAGGTGATGACAGTACATTCAACAGAGTAGGAGGAACATGCATTTTGTCTGCATAGATCTGACATTTGTGGCATTTCCTAGCATACTGGATGCAATCAGTCTCCATAGTCAACCAGTAGTATCCAGCCCTCAAGATCTTCTTAACCATGGCATGCCCATTGGCATGGGTGCCAAAAGCTCCTTCGTGAATATCGTGGATCAACAAGTCAGCTTCTCTCTTATCGACACATCTTAACAAAACCATATCATGATTCCTCTTGTACAGTACACCGTTGCTAATGAAGAACTTGGCTGACAGGCTTCGTAAAGTCTTCTTATCAAGAACGGAGGTATTGGCCGGATATTCTTGGTTCTTCAGGAAGTTCAAAATATCATGAAACCAAGGTTTGTTGTCTGATTCTTCTTCGATGACCTGGCAATAGGCAGGCTCAGTCCTTCTTCCAATACTGATCACTAGATCTTCCTTGATAAATCTGACTTGCCACATTGAAGCCAGTGTCGCTAATGCATCGGCCACGTGATTCTCTGTACGTGGTACATGACAAAATGTTATCTCATCAAAACACTTAATCAGCTCCAGAGCATATGCTTGATAAGGGATAAGCTTCTCATCCTTGGTCTCCCACTCGCCTCTAATCTGATAAATGACTAGAGCGGAGTCACCCATAACTTCGAGAAAACAGATTCCAAGATCAATTGCAGCTTCCAAACCCAGAATGCATGCTTCATACTCAGCAATATTATTTGTACACCCAAAATCCAGCCTAGCTGTAAAAGGGGTGTAGCCACCTTCAGGATTAATTATGACAACACCCACTCCATGCCCCTTGCAATTGGATGAACCGTCGAACATCATCTTCCACCTATATTCTGCCCTGGGATCTTCTTCAGAACTTGGCTCTTCATCATCCTTTACTGCCATAATGTCCTCGTCCGGGAAGTCAAATTTGAGTGGTTCATAGTCTTCAACTGGTCGATCAGCAAGATATTCTGAGAGGATACTTCCTTTAATGGCCTTTTGAGTGACATATTGAATGTCATATTCAGATAATAACATGTGCCAACGGGCAAGTCTACCTGATTGAGCAGGTTTCTCAAAGATGTATTTTATCGGATCCATCTTGGAAATCAAAAGGGTGGTATGACAGATCAGATACTTCCTCAAGCGTTTGGCGGCCCAAGCCAAAGCGCAACAAGTCTTTTCCAGTAATGAGTAACGACTTTCACTATCTGCAAACTTCTTACTCAAATAATAGATTGCGTGCTCTTTCCGGCCAGTCTCGTCATGCTGTCCCAAGACACAGCCCATGGACTCTTCCAAAACTGTTAAGTACATAATGAGAGGTCTTCCGGATACCGGAGGAATTAGAATAGGAGGTTCTTGGAGATAACTTTTGAGTTTCTCAAAAGCTTGTTGACAGTCAGCATTCCTCTCTACTGGCTGATTCTTACGGAGAAATTTGAAGATTGGTGAACAAATTGGAGTCATGTTGGAGATGAAACGAGAGATGTAATTCAAACGACCCAAAAATCCCCTGACTTGAGACTCAGTTTGCGGAGCTGGCATTTCTTGAATTGCTCGCACTTTATCTGGATCTACTTTAATACCCTTCTGGCTGACAATGAAACCTAATAGTTTCCCAGATCTGACCCCAAAGGTACACTTTGCAGGGTTCAGCCTCAACTGATACTTCCGAAGCCTCTTGAACAGTTTCAGCAAGTGATCTACATGTTCCTCCTCATTCTGAGACTTGGCTATCATATCATCCACATACACCTCTATCTCTTTGTGGATCATATCGTGAAACAAAGTCACCATGGCCCTTTGGTACGTTGCCCCTGCGTTCTTCAGTCCAAAAGGCATAACCTTATAGCAATAAGTGCCCCACGGGGTAATGAAAGTGGTCTTATCCATATCAGCCGGATCCATTTTAATCTGATTATAGCCTGAGAAACCATCCATAAATGAGAACATGGCGAAACGGGCAGTGTTGTCCACCAGCGTGTCAATATGTGGTAGAGGGAAATCATCCTTGGGACTAGCTTTGTTGAGATCCCTGTAGTCCACACACATTCGCACCTTTCCATTCTTCTTCATAATAGGAACAATATTAGCTACCCATTCTGGGTACTTGGAGACTGCTAAAAATCCGGCATCCAATTGCCTCTTGACTTCATCTCGGATTTTGAGGGCCATATCAGGATGACTTCTACGAAGCTTTTGTTTTACCAGCGGGCATTCGGGCTTGAGCGGTAATTTATGAACCACAATATCTGTATCTAAACCAGGCATATCTTGGTAGGACCAAGCAAACACATCCACATACTCTTTAAGTAGTGAAATCAACTGCTGTCTAATTTCTGGTTTCAAAGATGCCCCAATCTTGACTTCTTTCTTTTCTTCCTCAGAACCAAGATTGATGACATCCACCTGCTCTTCATGTGGCTGGAGATCTGTATACTGGTAATCACACATGTCTGCCAGCTCTTTGGGTACCTCAAAATTCCCTTCCTCTTCAGCTTGATAGACAGGGGAGTCAAAGTCAATGGTAATAGCAGGGTCATTGAATACAATGGGTTTACGATTCATTCTGCATAATAGAATGATTTGTATTACTAAAGTGTACGACAATTCACAAACATGCAAGATGAAGATGTTTTGTTTGAAAAGATTGCCATCTTTAGAAAAGAATGCAGTAAAGTGAAGACAGCGAAAATTGCAAAAAAGGTCATTTCATTGATTAATATTGAAAACGGAGGCCCATACAAAATAATCCACTAGCTTTGGGCAAGACTAGGGAAATGAAAACAACAAATCAAAACAAGTTACTCTGGTTCCGGGTACACAGTTGGGATCTCTATAGCCTCCCAATTGTTCAAAGCACCCTCTTGGCGAAAAACCAGATGATCAATGTCTTCTTCCTCTTCGGCGCTTCCAATGATTGTGTGGACCTGATGTCCACCTTTGACAAATATCTCTTGCACAGTCTTCGTCTTTCTTCTCATTCTTGAAGCAGCTTCATCTTCTGGAGTTGGTTTGTAACCCAACCCCTGATGTCGGTCCCTCTTCTTGATCTCGATGACTTCGCCCCATCCTGCAGGCACGCCTTCCTGAAGGGCGGACTGTATGCTCTTATACAAAGCAAACGATGGATACTCTGGAACTACCGGCTTCTCGTTGTCGATCATAACTGCATTGGCTATTTCCAAAGCTTGGAAAGAGGTTTCTAACGCATCCTCGTCAGCCTCAATGTAGCGAAATGAGGACAGGTTACTGACCATCAAATCCTCCTCACCATGTATGATAACTAACCTATCATCAGCTACGAACTTCATCTTCTGATGCAACGTAGAGGTCACAGTACCTGCTTCATGGATCCAAGGTCTTCCGAGCAAACAGCTATAAGCAGGATTGATGTCCAGAACTTGAAATAGAATATTAAACTCCTGAGGTCCAATCAACACTGGGAGCTCTATCTCCCCCATAACAGACCTTCGCGAACCATCAAAAGCTTTGACAATCAACGAAGTGGGTCTCATGACTCCTCCTTTGTATGCCAATTTATCAAGAGTTCTCTTTGGCAAGACATTCAGAGAGGACCCTGTATCCACGAGGACTCTAGCCAATGTATCTTCTTGACATGTCATGGATATATGCAGAGCAAGATTATGCTTCCGGCCTGCTTGGGTTAACTCTTCCTCACTGAAACTGAGGATATTACAGGCGGTGATGTTAGCAACAATGTGATCAAACTGTCCGGTAGTGATATCTTGAGCTACGTGAGCCTGAGCCAAAACCTTCTGCAGCGCAGATCGGTGAGCCGGTGAATTAATCAATAGAGACAAAACAAAAATCTTTGACGGGGTTTGATGGAGCTGATCCACAATCCTATAGTCACTTCTTTTTATTATTCTAAGGAACTCTTCATCGTCCTCTTTGGAGATTACTTCTTTTCCTTTATCGCTGGTAGGTACATGACTAACACCTTCTTTTCTGGATGTTTCCATGCTCACAGGGGGACAAATCCTTCCACTTCTCATCATTCTCCCTGCCCCTGCTATATTAGACACGTTCTTCTCATCGGCCCCCACCTCTTTCCTTGGGACCGGTTCTTCTATCATGACCCCCACCTCTTTCCTTGGGGTCATTTCTTTTTTCTTTCTTTCACCTGTGATATCCTCATAAATCCAGGGCATTGCTTTGGTTCCTCTGAACCTGAATGGAACTGGTTTTGGGAAGTTATTTTGCCTAGCACGATTAACAGGAACAGCAGCTTCAAGCCTGTTAAATCTCGGAACTGATCGTTTAAAAACAGGACTCACAGTATTTGCCCCTGGATTGTTGAACACAGGGACTACTGAGGGGTACTCTTCTTCAATAAACAACTGCTCTTGTTTTGGCAAGTTGAATACCGGCTCAATCACCGCTATTCTGTCTTCCTTCCTGAAAACCTGTAAGAAACCTTCATTAATCAAGCGCTGAATATCTCCTTGTACTAACGAACATCCTTCACTAACACCATCACACTCTTCACAATCATCATGGCAAGCTTCGACCAAACCGGCGCTGAATAGCTTGGCATGAAACAAATTCAAGGGAGTTTTAATCTGTGCTGCATCTGAGATTACTACCTCGTCATTCTCATTTTCAATAGCATTAGTTGACCCATGGTTTGGCAAAGGGTTTCTTTTCACATTTGGTTGGCTATTGACGAAAGACAGAACATTCTTCTCTATCAGGCCTTTTACTAGATTCTTCAATGCCAACCATCCTTCTAAGTCATGACCTACCCCTCCTTGGTGGAAGGCGCAGGTTGCATTGGGGTTGTAAAACTGCATAGACCTTTCAGAGGGTGGCCCCAATGGCCTAGTAACAATTAACCCTTGCTCCACCAACGAAGGATATAATGCTGTGTATGTCATTGGTATAGGAGGAAAGTTCGGTGTCACTGCCTGTTTTCTTGGCGGGGTATTTTGTTGTGGCGCTGGCCGCCGCTGCTGCTGGTAATTCTGGTTCTGATTCCTTGGCCACTGCTGTTGATTTTGTGGTTGGGAAGCAGGAGCCTGTTGCATTACTGGATGATTGAAGGTGGGCATAACAGATGCCACGTATGGTTGCTGGGGGAATTGCATAGCATAAACTGGCTGTTGGGGAAAGCTGGGACCTGGCTGTGGTTGGAAAAGAGCTCGCTTCCAACGAGGACTCTGCTTCTTCCCTGTCATGACAGCGTTAGTCTCGCCCTCTTTCTTCTTATGAAAATTGCTTGGAGACTTTTTGACGCTGGTACTGGTAGCACTGTTAGGTGAACTAGCCACCTTTCCACTTTTTAGACCTGCCTCTACCTTCATACCGATTGCAATAATGTCAGAGAAATTGGCGCCAATGTTGCTAATCATCTTCTCATAGAATTCAGGTTTCATAGTGTCTACAAACCAATCGGCTAGCTCCTTTTTGGTTAACGGTGGTTCAACCTGTGACGCAGTCTCTCTCCACCTCTGAGCGTATTCTTTGAACGACTCAGTGTTTTTCTGAGTCATGGTCAAAAGTTGCCTACGATCAGGTGCTAGATCCAGGTTATACTTATAGTGTTTTATAAAGACATCCATAACATCTTGAAAGCACTTGATCTGAGATTGATCTAGACCTAAATACCACTTTCCAGCAGCGCCTTTTAGGATATCCTGGAAACAATGGATCATCAACTTATCATTATCCATGTATGCTGCCATTCTTCGGAGATACATGACCAAGTGTGCCTTTGGACACGTAGCGCCAGAGTACAATTCGAAGCTTGGTAATTTAAACTTTGGTGGAATTACTAGGTCAGTTACCAAACACATATCCCTTAAGTCAGAGCTGAAGACATTACCTCCCTCCATGGCCTTCAATTTTCTCTGCATAATCTCCATACTGGCCCTCAATTTCTCGTTGCTGTCGTCTCCTTCCATGGATACGTTGTCATTAATAAGATGATGCTAATTCTGGAAGACGGGTTGAAACTGGGTCTGAATCACTGGTGGAGTATAGGTTAGGATAGTTTGTTGGTTTTCACCAAACAAAGGTGCAGCTTGTTGAGTGGACTGAGGGGTTGTGGCTCATATAAACTCAAACGGTATCCCTAAAGTAGTGTCCACAGCAGGGATGACTGGCGGCTCAACAGTTGTGGTGACGATCTCCAAGACTACAGTAGCTTGAGTATCCATTTTTGCTCGTATAACATGCAGAACTTCCATAATCTGTCCCATGCCTACTCTTAACTCATTGAGCTCCTCGTTGACTTGATCCAGATTCTCACAATTATCAGACATCTTTCCTCCTTAAGCCTGGTCCGAATATTGCAACAAATGTAGAGATCAGGGTGCTGGTTCTGAAGAAGACAAAACGGCGATGAGACACAGAAGAATGCGCGTGCGTATGCAAAGATGCAAATGAGATGCGAATGCAAATGCAAGCTAAACTATCAAGAAACCAAAGACATATTGCGGATAATGTAAAGAATAGATCCTTGATAAAACAACTTCTTCATTAAGAGTTTGGAAAACATTACATTTGGAGCAGGGTATTCTCATACTCCAAGTACATAAGTAGAGGTACGACAAAATGAAAAGATACAATAACAACACAAAGGTCAACGACAATACTTAGAAATTGAATCCTCCGGTTGACGATCCTTCTCCATTAATTACCCTCATTATCTTGATGATGCGCTCCTTGGTTTCTTTCTTGGCGAGAACCAGCTCTCCCAATTCCTCCATCATCCTCTGCTTTGTTTTAGTAGGGGACTCGTGGCGGGGATGTGGCTTCATCATTACTTGGGCTATGCTATGAGACCATTGCAAATGAGACTCTGTGACCGGGCATTCGGACCTCCACAACTCCCTGTTGATATAGCGCCAAGTGCGTCTCAAGCACCTCTTCATCTCGAATCCTTCCTTCTCGTCATAAAACATCATTTGAATGTCTTCATCATCTGGGATTCCTTCCTTCAAATGACCCAGCTGACGGCGAGCGAGGACGGGGTTGTAATTGATACAACCATTCCTTCCCATGAGAGGCACATTGGGGCAGTCCCCACAGCTAACGATTATGGTGATTCCCTCGTCCGTTGAATCATACCATTCAATGTCGGTATGCTTCAATTCCATCAACTTCTTAGACCACACCTTGCAGTCTTCAATCTCCCAGAAAGCTGGGGTCTTCGGCAAATAAGAAACAAACCACTTGTAGAAGAGGGCCACACAACAAACAATCAGCCCACTGCCTCTCATATATCTGGTCTGTATGGAATGGTAGACATCAGCCAACAGTGTCGGGACTGGATTATTGACTGCAAACAGCTGAATGGCCTGGGTGTTTACGAAATCCTTGGCGTTTGGGAACAGGAACAAACCGTATATCATCAATGCAAAAGTTGACTCAAACAAAACTTCATTTCCCCTGTTCTTAAAGTACAGAGCTTTCTCCATCAAGAACTGTGCTGGCAAACCACGCTTTCCTCCCTTATTGGTCAAATTGGCTTGGACATCAGATAACCTGATTCTGGTCAGTTTGGCTATGTCTCTGGCAGAAGGTGTTTCTTCAATTCCAGAAAAGATAGGAGCATCCCTGATTGGGATCCCTATCATGGCTGAAAATTCTTCCAAGGTTGGTACCAACTGAAATTCAGGGAACAAGAAACAACGGTATGCTGGGTGATACAGTTGGACTAGAACTTCAAGTGGTCCCATGGTTACTGGTGTCTTCATCAAGGGTATGACACACCCATATCTATCAGCAAAGGCTGACTGGTCTTCAATCATTTCTCCCAACCATAGCAGACGTTCCACCTCTGGCAACTCGAAGCAGTAAGGCCAAACTCTTTTTCCTGCGGCATCCATTTCTACAAAATCTGCAAGACAAGATTAGTGACTTGATAGTTTAGCAGGGATGTATAATGCAATGCAAAGTTTCATGGAATCCAGACGTTAGCCAAATATCAAGAGATATCAAAAGACCTCATTTCATTAAAATAAAAGTGAATTACAACAAATGATATAACTTTCAAAAAGTCCTAAATATAAGCTAAATAAAAGCTAGAAAGTCCTAAGGAAATTCTCCTAGAAGTCTTGTGTTGAGTCTTCTGATTTCCTTCTCCATCTGGTCTCTTTCTGCGACGAGGTTGTCAAGAATAGACTTCCAAGCGGGTGGTTGAGTGTTTGAGGGACTTGGATCTTCTTGGGCTTTTCTCTTCTTACAGGAGATTAGCTCTTCATTCTTGATCTGCAGCTGCTTCTGGAGTTCCAGATTCTCTTCAACGACTACTTGATATTTAAGCCTCCAGGCTTCTTCTGACTTTCGGGCTTGTCTCAGATAAATCTCCAATTCTTCTTCTCTTGGTGTGAAGTATAACACAGGCTCCTTCTTCAAAGCGATTGGTTCTTGTTTTTTATAGGGCATTTTCAACTCTATAGCTCTTCTTCTGACCCATTGGAGGTAGGGCTCCAAGGACACACAGTTAGGTCTTCCTAAAGAGCTTCTTCCTTTTTTGAGTTTGCTATCCCAAGCCTTCAAGATTATTTCCTTTTGTCCTTTGTTCTTGTTATATGTTTCAAAGTAGATACTTTCCACATGAGCACTGAGGAGTTTGTCTTCCAGCGGGTACCCTAATTGACGTCGTGCCAATACAGGGTTGTAACTGATACCTCCTTTGATGCCAAGCAAAGGCACGTTACCAAAGTCTCCACAGCTATCAATAATCAAGATCCCATCATACACTCTATTATACCAATCAATATCTGCGTGGGAGAGTGCCATAACTTTCTGAGACCACCATCCTTCCTTGGAATCCCAGAACGCGCCTTTCTTCGGTAAGTGGGAAACAAACCATCTATATAGTATGGAGACACAGCAAATAATCTGTCCATTTTTATGAGAATTTCTTGTATGGACTAAGTGATAGGCTTCGGCAAGTAAGGTAGGTACTGGGTTCTGCTTTAAGAAAATCTTGACGGCATTAAAGTCTACAAAGTTGTCGATATTCGGGAATAAGAAGAGTCCATAGATGAGCAAGGCAAATACAGCTTCAAAGGCATCTCTGTTGGAATTTTTAGCAAAGTATCTGGCTTTTTCAATCAAAAATTTGGCAGTTAACCCCAAGATTCCCCCCTTAGAAGTCAAATTGTTCTTGATGTCCACCACCTCTAGATAAGTCTTCTCTGCTATCTCTTCCTCTTTTGGATCCTTCTCAAAGATAGGAAACGGGGACTCATCTTTGATAGGCAAACCAATTATCTGAGAGTATTCTTCAAGGGTGGGTAAGAGCTGATAGTCAGGGAATGTGAAGCAGTGATACCTTGGATCATAAAACTGAAGTAGGGTTGAAAGAAGTCCTTCATCAATAGTCTTCCTTAGCAAGACCCACAACTTTCCATATCTGCTTAGGAATCCCTCAGGGTCTGTTAACGAATCTCCCAACTTCCTTAGGTCATCCAATTTGGGACTTTTGAAAGTGTATTTGATAGTGTTTCTTCTTGTGACATCCATGATATCTCTCTGATACAAGAAAAGAGGTCTGAGTTCCATGAAACAGATGCAACATGAATGCTTATGCTATATGGATGCAACAAACACACATAGGACACAAACACACAAAGGCAAAAAGGGGAAAAAAGGTTAAGCATGGAGCCAAAGGTTCGCCCCTCCCATTGGTGTGTTCTATTGGTTTCCACCTGCCAAACAAGGTTCTAAGAAGTTCCCAGAGTCTACAATCCATCTTTCGGATTTTAAAGATTTCCCAGATAACTTGGTAGTCGATAAAATTCTCAAGAGGATCTCGTCTGAGTGTAGTATCGCGTGACAACCAAGTCAGAAATAGACTCCATCATGGTCACCGCACTACATCTAAAAGGCTTAGGTTGGGTTTGGTAACTACGGTTCTCAGTATCCCGGGCACCCAGGTCGAGAGTAGCAAGCTTTCACAAACGAATTCGTTCAACATAGCTAGACTCGAGAGGGCCTCAACTGAGTGATGGTGTTTATCAATTCGACCTTTCAGGATTCGACTCCCTCAAAGCTTCCTTGAATACCATCGATCTATAATAAGTGTACACTCAAATCCGAGTATAGGATTTATCTCACTCAAAGATATCAACCCATCTCAAACAGGATAAGCATAACATAGAACAGATATGACAGGTAAGCATACAAACATATAAGCAAACATGAATAACACAAAGCAAAAATAGGCTTAACCCTCTTAGGAAAGGACCAGCAATAGGTCTTACCATCCCTAGTGAAGTCGCCATTTCTGTTGCGGTGAAAATCGGATAACAAATTATTTATTAATTTACATCAGTTTCTTTTACAACCGACTTTGATTTATCCAAAGGAAAGGTTCAAGATCGTTAGAAAAAACCTAAAGGGGAAAGATCTAAGGTTCGGGGGTTGGTTACGCCTAGGGAAGGTATTAACACCCTAACCGTCCGTAGTACTCTACGGGAGCCTCTTGTTCTACTGTTATTTTATGTTTGCTAAAGGTTCTATGCTAAAGGTTGAAAAACCCTAGGGGTTAGTATCTAAGTATACTCGATAAAGCATCGCACTTTACGCCTACGTATCCTCGGGAATAGAATCAGAGTATGCGTAGTTCTACTTCTACTAAATAATTGACTATGGTCAATATTCATAGGGGAAATGAGTACAAGCTCATTGTAGAGTTTAGGAACTCTCTAAGTCTAGTTGAAATGGACCTATGTTGAAGTTTAGTTAGGAGGGGAAAGTGATAAATTCATTATGATGAATACCACTAAGAGTTGAAGAAGTCTTTCCTAAAGCTAGTTGGGAGTTCTATGGCTCTGATGAGGCCAAGAAACAAAGTTTCTTCCTAAGAGGTTACTTAGGTTGAGATGGGGGCAATGACTTTAAGAGTCAACGCTTATTTACCTTCCTTTGGAATGGGGGAAAAGAGTAGATAAAATAATAAGATGATATAAAAGACATTGATATAATAGATAAAACAACATAATCATGAGGATGGCAATATGTTTATGACAAGGATATGGATAAGATAGATATGATAAAAGAGTACATCAAATATGCTTCAATCTTTAGGAAGACAAACATATAGAAATGACATACAAGAACAAATCAAAATGTTTCAATCTTTATGAAGACAAACATAGAGAAGTGACATGAAAGATGATATTTAGAACAATGATGATATTTATATAGAATCAAACATATGGCCAATCAACATGAATATATTACCTTAACAATTAAACAAGTCAATTTAATAATATTTCAAGATTAACAAACAATGCTTAAAGATAATATTAGTAATTAACCAACAATTAACTTAATTGGAAATAGTAATTAATTACAGAATTAGAATTAAAGGGTTAATTTTAAAGTAAAAATGATTTGAAATCTAAATAAGTTAGAGACAAATAGAAGGATACTTTAAATATCATGATTAACTAAAAAACAAATAAAGGAAACAAATAACTAAAAAGAAATGGCATACATAGGGTTTGAACCCTTGCCCTTATGCATCACAACAACAAACCAAAGCCTTTGCCAAATGAGCTAACACGCGCTGGTGTTCAGGAAATACCAAAGCGCACATATATTTTGAAGAAGCGAACACCAGAGGAAAACAACAAAAGGACTGGGCAGGGATCGAACCCCGGTCCTTATAGGCATGGCAATGAGGAATAGTAACGCAAACACAAGTCCATCCGCTGGGGCGGGAATACATCCAGTAACAAATGTGATTTGATAAATATATGATCTAAGTTATGCGCATGGATTCAAAATAAAAAAACAGGTGAAATAGACCAAACAGAGCAGCCATATCAAGACCCAAAAACACATTATCAGTAAGGCTAAGTGCACAAGGAGAGGACCAACTATTACACAAAACTAATACGCAAGGTTATCAACTTGGTCAACACATGATTTTATGAGAAAGGCAACAAAAACATAGCATTTAAATGTTAACAGTAGCAGCAAGTAGTATGGCATTAAAGCAACAAAATCAAGCATCTCAATCAAGCATACACAGACCCAGCTGAGCTGATTTATTCAAAACAGACACAGCAAGTGAAACAAACCTTGGGAACAGTAGGCAGGTTAACATACAAATGCAATCATGAGTTCAAAGTAAAAACACATGGTATGGCAAAGCGACAATCTATATAAATCAAAATCGAATGACAGTTTGGGTATCATACAAACAGTTATATATATCATGTTAACACAAGGAAAGTTAAGCTACAAAAACAAGACACATGCATCTCATGATGAGCAAAAGCTCCTAAGACTCACATATATACATGTTCATAGCAGAATGGGTCATAAGAAATCATGACAGAACCAAATCCAAGCAACATCATTGAAACAAAGCATATGACATAATCATGAGAATGCACAGATATTTCCATGTTAAAATACAACAGAATTTGGACGCTCAATTAACATGCTGACAGAAAAGACATTCACATTTAGATGTAGGGCAAAAGTTGAGAACAGACATTGCAGAAGCATACTAATATCAGTGGTAACTTAAACAACAACTTTATATGTAGGCCTTAAGCACTTGTAAATAGATGCAAACAACAAAATGACATATCAATATAAGCAAGTAATCAATGTGCAGGCAAGCCAAATGTCATCTTAGAGCAGTTATGATTCAAAGGGCAGTAAGTTCAAAAGGTTAAAAGCAACTATGAATGCTAACATATCAGTTAAGTAACAAGATTCATATGTGTCATGATACATTGAGATTATTGAACAAGGCAGCAGTCATAACTACACAATGGATAGCATGTAAGGCATGGTAAGAGTTCACAAATTAAACACAAAGTCAAGGCAAGGTTTTGCATTTAATGACATGACGGTGGAGGACATAATTTCATAGCATTTTGGATACACAAAATTAACATGAAGCATAGGTTCGAACAGAAGTTGTACATACATAGTGACATCCAAATCAAATGACAGTTTAAGCATGACTATCACATATAGAAACAACAACTTGATGGTCAAGGGCCAACACAATGTATTCAAGGCATAAACAAGGCACAATGGCATGACAGCAAGGAAATTAAGTTCATTTAAGTAGTGGCATATGATAGGGCAGCATGGTGAACACAAACACTAACATATAATGGATACGAAAAACTTAAAGGCATGGACTAACAACAGTTCTGTTTTAAGGCAGAGGCATGACAACATATCAAAGCTAAGTATTATCAGTGGCATTCAAGACAAATGTTCAAACAATTAGGTACAACTAAGACTTAATGCAGAGAAAACATTAAAAAGAAGCATATATTTCTGTGACAGCAAGACATAAGGTATCAAGACAAATACTTCAAAGGTTTAGAAACCAAAATCAGACAATTACATGGCAGAAAAAAAAAAGCACATATCATGTTAAACATTTAAAACTTGCATATGAACTAGAAGTACCAAACTGACAGCATGTGATATCATTGAAACAAAACCAGTTTTAAGCATGGCAAGGCACATCTAACATAGATTCTGAGTTCAAAAATTGGTCACAAATCATAATGACAACAAAGTAAACACGGCATATTATGTATCACAGCAGCAAGTAAACACAACAAGTAAACTTTCAGAGTACATTTATGTATTTAACTCTAATCAGGACAACAGTTTAGATGAATCAGTTTCAAAACCAACAGGTAACCAAGCAACAACAAAGTGCACAGATTCAAACAAGTGGTGAAGTGTTTATAAGCACATGGTTGGGACAAAACTTAACTCCAAAGATAATAGCAAGTTCTCAAGTTAAACATCAAGTCAAATACCAAGTAATAAACAGTTATTCATTTTAGCAATTCAAAACACTTAAGCACATAGGTCAAGAACACAAAGATCATGCCATGGATAAAAGGTGCATATCAGGATGTAGTCAAACACATGAATTCCACAAGTAACCTCTGTGACATAGTAGGTCAAAAATAGTTCCATGCTCACAAATACAACTCAACAAGCATCAACACCTAAATGAATCTTTAGATACAAAGCAAAGCCAATGATTTTAAATACACAAACTGATCATACATTAGTGATGACAGAAAAAGAACAAGAATGACTTTTAATGAAAACAAACTCCAATCTAGTATTACACATGAGTTAACAATGAGAAATAGGTTCATCAACCATAAAACACATGAGCATCTCAGAAGCAATTAGTGAACTAAAAATTCAAGAATCTCTCATCTCAAAGTAAGATCCAAACATAACGACATACACAAGTAAGTTAACCATCCAAATCATCTAAGTTTGACAGTACAACACAAAATGAAACCTTATATGCTTGCCAGACAATGAACATAACCAAAGCACTAATCATCATGATGATATCTCAAGCATAATGACTTAAAACAAACAGCAACATACATGTCTAACTCAATATATCAGCAAAGCAAATAAAATTATCCTACTTCATGATATTAAGCCATGGGCAGAAAGTATAGATTCAAATACACAATAGCACATTATGGATGAGTGAAAAACAATATAAAGCACATTATAACAGTTATGATTGAGATATGCTATGATGACATGAATATTAAAAGGGGAAGTGTATTTACCAAGTGGAGTAATGTCCACTGCACCTTCAAGGAGATTGAATACTCTCCTTTCTGAACTAACAAAAAGAAACTCCAAAGCAGCTCTTCTCCTCTTTTGCTCGTGAAAACTCAAAAACTCAGAAACTTTTAGAGTGCTTTGTGAAAATTGTTGGTGATTTGCACTGAGGCTGAACTCCTTTATATAGGCAGAGTGTTGGGTTGATGAGAGGCATATGGGCCGGGTCAAATCCTCAAGCAACTGGTGGGCATAAGCTGAATCTCCTAAGGTTTCCGTTTGAATTTCAAATTTAGTCCACGTCTGGGAGAGGAATCCGCTGCGACATTTCAGACGTGCAGAATTAAACTCATTACTTGGTGAATGGATTCAGAGCTCTCCCATTGAGGCTGTTGAGAGGGGTACCAAATGGAGTAAAGATTGGAGGTAGCGTAGACGTGTTCGCAGACGGAGCAGTCGTATGCTGGAAATGGCATGCCTTTTCTGAACCATTTCCTGCACAACGCAAAGACGAGCTTGAAGAGGAATGGATTTTTGAGATTCAAAATTGAAGAGCCCGCGCCAACGGTCTTGCAATTTGAATCGTTGGATGAATGGATTGATACACGATACAACTTGAGATTTCTCCCTTGTTTACAATTCTTCAGCAAGAACGAAAGGAGGAGGAAGAATTGGTTTCCTTTGGCACTTTGGACGCCACATGTCATGCTCTCAATGGTTGGAAGAAATGTTGAAAAGTCAAACCCCACAAGCTTGATCCTTATTGGTTCAAAATAAAAGAAAGAGAAACCAAAAACTAACGTGGAATTCTTACCAACATAACAACATAGTTATGAAAATGAAATAATACCATCATTTAAATTAAGAACTAATTTAAAAGGATAATCAGTTTGATTAATTAGAATTGGACTTAAATAAAATTGATTTAGATTAAATGAAATTAGAACACTCAACTAAAGTAAAAAAAGAAAAAAAGTGTCAAATTGAAATTAAAATGGCCATAGAGCAAATAGGTACTAAGACAAATATCAAATTAAAATAAAGAGAAAAGTAATAAATAATAAGTAATAAAAAACAAATAGCAAGAAAACTGAGGGTAAAATTTGGGGTGCAACACAATGCTATTATTGATGACTGTGAAGACTTGAGTTTGATTTCAGATGTGAACGAGGTTCAAACTCCCTTGGGTGTGGTGAAGGAAAGACTATTGAGGGGAGGGGTATTTCTCGGCTGTGATGAGGGTTGTGCAGGATGTGTGTCGTAGCCAGGCGGTTGTGATTCACTGAAAGCAGGTATTCAAAGAATGATCAGCGAAGGGATATTACAGTTTGACAGAGGTTGTAAGCAGGGTAATGTTACTGACAGAGAGATTGATGTTGCCACGATAACAATTCCATTCAAGACAATAACTATATCAGCGCCGGTGAGACCAGCGCCGGTCACTATCACTGTTCCTGGACCCGTTCCATACGAGAGTACCAAGGCTATCCCATGGAACTATGGAGCCGAGGTGTTTGTTAATGGTAAGAAGCAGGAATTGGAAGAGACATCAGCTGTAAATACAGGGGTTGAAAATCTTGTTGAAGCAGGGGCTATCACTAGGAGTGGTAGAGTCTTTATTCCGTCCGAGGATCAAGCTGGCAGTTCAAGACAAGACAAAGGTAAACAGATGATGGATGAGTCTGTACAAAGGCAGGAAGCAAATAATTCTATGACAAAACCAGTTGGGGATACTTTCTCAGAAGACGTAGAAGAGTTTATGAGGTTGATCAGGAAAAGTGATTACAAGATTGTCGATCAACTTCACCAAACTCCATCGAAGATTTCCATTCTATCCTTACTGTTGTGCTCTGAGGCACACCGAAATGCATTGCTGAAGGTTCTGAACATGGCTTATGTACCGCATGAAATATCTGTCAACCAGTTAGAAGGGGTTGTGGCTCATGTGAATGCTGGTAATGGTTTGGGTTTCACCGATTTAGATCTGACTCCGGCTGGGAGGAATCACAACAACGCTCTACATATTTTAGTGGAATGTCGTGGTTCCTTAATGTCGCATGTGTTAGTTGATACTGGGTCGTCTTTGAATGTGTTACCGAAGAAGGCTTTGATGAAATTGGATACTCGTGGGTTGATTTGTACACCAAGTGACTTGGTAGTACGTGCTTTTGATGGCTCCAAGAGGTCTGTTTTTGGAGAGTTAGTTCTACCAATCAAGGTGGGTCCTGAGGTTTTTTACACTACCTTTTACATAATGGATATTCAGCCTGCCTATAGTTATTTGTTGGGTCGCCCTTGGATCCATGGTGCTGGGGCAGTAACATCTACGCTGCACCAGAAGTTGAAATATATGGTGGATGGTCATGTTGTGACAGTTTGTGGTGAGGAAGATATTATGGTGAGTCACCTATCGACCTTCAAGTATGTAGAGGTAGATGGTGAAGTACAGGAAACTTTGTGCCAAGCCTTTGAAGCTGTGAAAATTCCTGAGGAACCCCCAAGAACAGTCAGTCAGCCTGAGGTGGTCGCCCAACCTGAAGTTATCAGACAACCAGAGGTTCCAATGTCCTCTTTCAAAGAGGCGCATGCTATAGTTGAAGCTGGTGGTTCTCAGAAGTGGGGCAGTGTTATTAATGTTCAGAAGAAGCACGATACCTATGGACTAGGGTACAAGCCACCCCGACAAGCTCAAGAGCCTCCCAAGTATGATGGTCTAATTTGGTTCACAAGTGTTGGGGTTTTCTTTAATCAGGTTAACGCTGTTGAGGATGAAGGAGATAGTGACTATGACATGGATGAGTGGATCCGTCCCTGCGCCCCTGGTCAGAGTTTGAGCAACTGGTCTTCCGAGAAAGTCATCCAAGTGACGCGCCCGGAGTAATTTACTTTTGTTTTCTGTTATGTTGAATCCTACGTTCTGCCCAAGACGTAGTGATATTTATTTGTAGGGCTTGGATGTTTTATTTTCTATTTTTATCATCAATAAAGGACGTTTTTCATTCAAATATTTTGATCCCTGTTTTTCTGTTTTTTCTTTTTTGCATTAACCCACATCAAAATGGCAATGTGTTTTCTTGTTTGTTGCACTCATAATAAACATAAAACATCCATCATGCAGGTTTCTTTGTTCAGATTCCACCCATCATGACTTAGCTATGGCTCGATATGACTTCGACAATCCCATCTATCAGGCTGAAGAAGAGGCTGACGAAGACTGTGACTTACCAGAAGAATTAGCCAGGTTACTGAAACAAGAGGAAAGGGTTATTCTACCTCATCAGGAGGAAGTTGAGACTATTAATCTGGGAACCGAGGATGTTAAACGAGAAGTGAAGATTGGGGCTGCCCTGGAAGACACTGTTAAGGGAAGATTGATTGAGTTGCTTCGAGAGTATGTGGATATCTTCGCCTGGTCTTACCAAGACATGCCTGGGCTTAACACTGACATTGTTGCACACCGGTTACCGCTTAAAGAGGGTTGTACTCCAGTCAAGCAGAAACTAAGAAGGACGAAACCAGATATGGCTGTCAAGATCAAGGAAGAGGTTCAGAAACAGTTAGACGCCGGATTTCTCGCTGTGACAAATTATCCTCCGTGGGTTGCTAATATTGTACCTGTACCTAAGAAGGATGGGAAGGTCAGGATGTGTGTTGATTACCGAGATTTGAATAGGGCGAGCCCGAAGGATGATTTCCCGCTCCCCCACATTGATGTGTTAGTGGACAACACTGCTCAATATTCTGTGTTTTCCTTCATGGATGGTTTCTCTGGGTATAACCAAATTAAAATGGCCCCAGAAGACATGGAGAAAACAACGTTCATAACACCGTGGGGAACATTTTGCTACAAGGTAATGCCCTTTGGATTGAAGAATGCTGGGGCAACCTATCAGCGGGCAATGGTGACTCTCTTTCATGATATGATTCACAAGGAGATTGAAGTCTCTGTTGATGACATGATTGCGAAGTCACAGACAGAGGAAGAACACTTGGTAAACCTCCAGAAGCTGTTTGAAAGGTTGAGGAAGTTCAAACTGAGATTGAATTCGAACAAGTGCACTTTCGGTGTGAGGTCTGGTAAATTGCTGGGATTCATGGTTAGTGAAAGAGGTATCGAGGTTGATCCTGTCAAGATAAGAGCCATACAGGAGATGCCTGAGCCAAGACAGAGAAAGAGGTTCGTGGATTCTTGGGAAGGTTGAATTACATTGCTAGGTTCATCTCTCATCTGACAGCCACGTGTGAACCAATTTTCAAGTTGCTAAGAAAGGATCAAGAGGTCAGGTGGAATGAAAATTGTCGAGAGGCGTTTGAAATGATAAAGACGTATTTGCAGGAACCTCCAGTCCTTATGCCACCGGTGTCTGGGAGACCGTTGATTATGTACCTTACGGTTCTTGAGAATTCGATGGGTTGTGTGCTCGGTCAACACAACGAGACAGGTAGGAAAGAGCACGCCATTTACTACCTGAGTAAGAAGTTCACTGATTCCGAATCAAGATACTCTATGTTGGAAAAGACATGTTATGCGCTCGCTTGGGCAGCCAAGCGTCTAAGGCAGTATATGTTAAACCACACAACCTTGTTGATTTCAAAGATGGATCCGATTAAGTACGTGTTTGAGAAGCAAGCACTTTCTGGAAGGATAGCCCGTTGGCAGATGGTTTTGACAGAGTACGATATTCAGTATGTTTCTCAGAAGGCCATTAAGGGAAGTGTTCTGTCAGAATATCTTGCTGAACAGCCGGTCGAGGATTATCAGCCAATGAAGTTTGAGTTTTCGGACGAGCATGTTATGTTTCTGAAAATGAAAGATTGTGAAGAGCCTCTGCCTGACGAAGGACCTGAAATTGGGTCTCAGTGGAAGATGATTTTTGATGGGGCTGTCAACTCATATGGTAATGGAATTGGGGCAATCATTACGACCCCGAAGGGTTCTCATATACCTTTCACTGCCCGGTTAGCGTTCGTGTGTACCAACAACGAGGCGGAGTATGAAGTATGCATCATGGGGTTAGAGGAGGCAATTGATTTGAGAATTAAGAACCTCGATGGCTATGGTGATTCCGCGTTGGTAGTTAATCAGATTACAGGAGAATGGGAGACTCGTCAGGCAAATTTGGTGCCTTATAACAACTATGCCAGAAGGTTGTTACCTTTCTTTGACAGGGTGGATTTTCATCATGTGCCCCGAGCTGAGAATCAGATGGCTGATGCGTTAGAAACATTGGCATCCATGTATAAGGTGAACCGTTGGAATGAAACTCCGTCGATTAGAATCATGCGCCTGGACAGACCAGCTTTTGTGTTTGCAATTGAAGATGTGTCACATGGTAAACCGTGGTATCATGATATTAAGGTCTTTCTAAAGAGACAGGAGTATCCAGAGGGTGCCTCCACCAAGGATAAGAAGACTCTGAGAAGGCTGGCAGGAAACTTATTTCTGAATAAAGATGATGTGTTATATGAGAGGAACTTTGATATGTTCTTGCTACGTTGTGTTGATGAACACGAAGCAGGCTTGTTGATGGAGGAAGTTCACGAGGGTTCTTTTGGTACTTATTCCAGTGGACACACCATGGCTAGAAAGTTGTTGAGAGCAGGGTATTACTGGATGACTATGGAGTCTGATTGTTTCAAGTACGCCCGAAAGTGCCATAAATGTTAGATTTATGCAGATAAGATGCATGTACCGCCTATGCCTCTAAATGCGTTGTCATCTCCTTGGCCTTTTGCAATGTGGGGCATAGATATGATTGGAAAGATTGAGCCCACTGCTTCCAATGGGCATCATTTTATTTTGGTTGCCATTGACTATTTCACAAAGTGGGTGGAGGCAGCCTCGTACGCCAACGTCACCAAGCAAGTGGTAGCCCGGTTTATAAAGAAGGATATCGTCTGTCGCTATGGGGTCCCAGAGAGAATCATTACTGATAATGGCTCGAATTTGAACAACAAGATGATGAAGGAACTATGTCAGAGTTTCAAGATCGAGCATCACAATTCCTCTCCATACCGTCCGAAGATGAATGGTGCTATGGAGGCAGCGAATAAAAATATCAAGAAGATTGTGCAGAAGATGGTGGTAACGTATAAAGACTGGCATCAGAAGCTACCTTATGCCCTACATGGTTATCGTACTTCGGTGCGTACGTCAACTGGGGCAACTCCTTTCTCATTGGTATATGGTATAGAAGCAGTTTTGCCCTTAGAGGTCGAGATTCCGTCTTTGAGAATTCTGGCAGATGTGTAGCTTGATGAAGCTGAATGGGTGCGTTCCAGGTTGGATCAGTTGAATCTTATTGAAGAGAAGAGATTGGCAGCCATTACACATGGTCGGTTGTATCAGAGCAGGATGAAGAAAGCCTTTGATCAGAAAGTGCGTCCTCGGTGTTTTCAAGTTGGTGAATTGGTTTTAAAAAGGATCCTTCCTCCTCAGACAGTTCACAGGGGCAAATGGACTCCAAACTACGAAGGGTCATATGTTGTAAGAAAGGTTTTCTCTGGTGGAGCCTTGCTACTTTTAACTATGGATGGCGAAGATTTTACATCCTCTGTGAGCGCGGACGTAGTCAAAAAATACTTCGCGTAAAAGAGACCCGCTGGACATAAAAAGAAAGTCCAGGCAAAAAGGGGCATCCCGGCGAACCATAAAAAGAAAAAGGTTCGGGCAAAAGTTAGGGATAAAATGTAAAAAGAAACGTGTAAACCCGCAAAGTTGAAAACCCGAAAGGGCAACTTTGGCAAAAATGGGTATCCCGATGGATTGAAAACCCGAAAAGGGCGATCCAGGCAAAAGTTAGGGATTTATAAGCGAAAGGCCATGGTCTGCGTTTGATCTGTGAGCACTTTCAATACCTGGAAATTCTGAAAGAAAGGAATCAGCTCAGTCAGTCTCTTCGAAGGTCAAGACATTGGTGGATAAGCAAGACATATGGGTCATAGCATTGTCGAATCATGGTGGATATCTGTTCTCACATTGCCGACATATGTATTTTCCTTTTGTTTTTACGCAATTACCTCTTTCCAGGAATTGCTTCCTATTGTAAATGCCTATTCACAGGCCGCTTTTCTCAATAAAATATTCATTTCACTCAAGGAGCTTTCCATTGTTTGTTTTACTTTTACTGTTTTGTTTGCAAAAACGTCTGATATCTTTGATAAACGTTGCATATAAAACTTCGAGCTTTGCGAAGCATAACGAAAAACATTAGAAATTACTTAGGCGTTAACGGTGATAGTCATGTTGTGGCATATTCTTTTGTTGTTGACTTGCAGGGCAGCAAGATTGTATTTCCCCAGCAGTTTGCTTTCCCCAGCATCGAGATTGCACTTCACTCAGCAGAGCAGACCTTCCCCAGCAGGAGACTTGGGAAGTATTTTCTCCGGATCAAGACGTTATCTCCCCACAGAATCAGGGTGTTCATTTTCCCCATCCAGTCAGGAAGCGCGCTCTCACCGACAATGTCATATTCTAATCCCCAGCAAGATGGGAGTAAAGTCATTCTCTCCACCAGCAGGCTAAGTTCAGTAGTATCCCCAAGCAGGATGGTATTAGGGGCTGGCATCCCCCAGCAGGTCCTGAGCCCAATTGGATATTAGCAATCTTCAGTAACAGACTTCCAGGTCCGTTATTGGCGTTCATTCTCAACTCCCCCAACGGAGGAGAAATCTCAGGTTTTGGATGTTACCTTCAGTGAAAGACAGGTGTAATCCCCGGTAGTGTGGATGATCTTTCGGGATTTCATCCCTGGTAGAAGTTGTTGATCCAAAGAGTCGGTCAGTGTGATCCTTCTCAGCAGAATTCTTGGATTCAGAGGACAATTTATTTTTGTCATCCCCAGCTGAATTGGTCTTTTCTCTCCGACATTTATTTTGCTGGAGGGGCCCTTTTTGCATATCATAAGCATTTGCATTGCATCCTTAAACGCGTAGCCTTTTTATTTCGTAGGGAGCATTACGACACTATTCAAACATTTGCATTTGAAGCATAAGCCAGGTTTGATACTTTCTTTGCCAGTTCTCTTTCTCAGCAGAGATGGCACAACTCAGGAGATTTTGGTGGCACGCGCTCCTCATACTTGTGCTCCCCGGCAGAGTCTTTTATTTAGACTTCTCCTTCCCTAACGGAGTCATCTTGCCAGTGGATTTTGAGACGGTTGGGAGTTTGCCTTTGTTTGGCCCTTCTCTTTTGTGAAATCCCGTTCTCACCTGGTAGTCAGTTCTTGCTTGACATATTTTGTTTGCCAGTTTCCCTTTATCAGCAAGGATGGCATTTATTTTGCTAGTTCTCTTTATCAGCAGAGATAACAATCTTTTGGATATTTTCTTTCGTCAGTTCCCTTTATCAGCAGGGATGGCATTTATTTTGCTAGTTCTCTTTATCAACAGAGATAGCAATCTTTTGGATATTTTCTTTTGTCAGTTCCCTTTATCAGCTGGGATGGCATTTATTTTGCTAGTTCTCTTTATCAGCAGAGATAGCAATCTTTTGAAGATTTTCTTCGTCAGTTCCCTTTATCAACAGGGATGGCATTTGTTTTGCTAGTTCTCTTTATCAGCAGAGATAGCAATCTTTTGGATATTTTCTTTCGTCAGTTCCCTTTATCAGCAGGGATGGCATTTGTTTTGTGAAGGCAAGCTTCTCAATGGTTTTGATGAAGACAACATTATTCATTCAAGATGTTATGCTTGCTCAAAAAGAATGGATCAAGACATTGAAGCTAGAACAAAGTTTTTAATTTTTACAAGTCTTGAAGAATTCTCAAGTATAATCAAGGTATAACTCTCACTTATCAATATGGTTGCATACAAGTGTTCAAAAGTGTCTCAAGCATGCAATATATATTGATAAAATATTTCTCAAAATAATCTTCAAAATTCATTTGCATACATGGTTCATGTGGTTGAAAATATATTTTTTATCATACATTTGAAACTTTATTTACTTTATTTATTTATTATTTTTTTTTTTCATATTTGAACCATGTTAAATCACTTTCAAATATAATCTATTGACTTGGATAAATCAATAGATGTTGCATAATATTGGTTCAAATATTTAGACAAATTTTTAATTTTTCAATTTATTTAAACATTCAGTTTTTAGTTAATTACGGCGTTTTGAACCGACGTATCTAACCAAAATAACCGCCATAATTTACAGCGTGTTTTAATTTTGAATATTTTTAAACGTTGAAGGAGCGTAACCGATTAACACATTTGTTGTTAATCGATTACCACTGTTCTTGCATGCGAAAATATGTATCTTTTCATGAAAATGATCATTGGTTTTATATTTTAAAGCATGGCATTGTTTCATATCATAATACCTTTATGTAGAGGTGTTTTGTGCATTATTTAAACATCATTTTTCAGATTTAAAAAACACCTCCTTGCTAAAAATTTCAAACAATCATTCTTTTACCAAAACTTTCATTTTATCAAAGTGTTCTTAACAAACTTTCTAAGAGTGAAACATTTGCATAAAATATTCACACATACTACATTTGTTTCATTTCAATTGTGTTAAACACTTGTATAATATCATTAAGAGTGATTGTTACAAAAGGGAGAAGATCAATCTTTGGATTGATATATTGAAGAATCAAAGTTTCATCTACTTACTCAAAATTCTGAACTATTGTAAAATCCTAATGGTCCAACAAGTGTTTGGTTTTAGGTGTTGACTATAAGGGAAGGATTGTTTCTCTTATAGGGTTTGTTAGAATCCTTGTGATCCGGATTGTGGATACAAGAGGTCCATTGTAAGATTTGTTCTTGGTTGGACTTTAAACTTGTAAAATCCAAGAGGGTGTTCTTGGTGGTTGATAGTTAGTGACTTGTATAGAAAGACTAGGAAGAGTCTTGTCTTGTCCAAAAGTATAGTAAATTCTCTTTCATGTTGAAAGGGGAGTGGAGTACTCTCGGGCTGTGAGGGGAACCACTATACGTCTCGGTGTTCATTTACTTTCCGCATTTACCGTATTTCAACACTTAGAAATTTTAGGAAAGTAAAACTCAAGTTCATTTAAAAATCGGGATAAATCTCTAAGAACCTAATTCACCCCCTCTTAGGCTCACATATAACTTACATGTTTTGCTAGTTCTCTTTATCAGTAGAGATAGCAATCTTTTGAAGATTTTCTTTCGTCAGTTCCCTTTATCAGCAGGGATGGCATTTATTTTGCTAGTCCTCTTTATCAGCAGAGATAGCAATCTTTTGGATATTTTCTTTCGTCAGTTCCCTTTATCAGCAGGGATGCCATTTGTTTTGCTAGTTCTCTTTATCAGCAGAGATAGCAATCTTTTGAAGTTAGTTCCCTTTATCAGCAGGGATGGCATTTATGTTGCTAGTTCTCTTTATCAGCAGAGATAGCAATCTTTTGAAGATTTTCTTTCATCAGTTCCCTTTATCAGCAGGGATGGCATTTATTTTTCTAGTCCTCTTTATCAGCAGAGATAGCAATCTTTTGGATATTTTCTTTCGTCAGTTCCCTTTATCAGCAGGGATGGCAGTTGTTTTGCTAGTTCTCTTTATCAGCAGGGATAGCAATCTTTTGAAGATTTCCTTCGTTAGTTCCCTTTATCAGCAGGGATGGTATATTTTGAGATTCCTTTGTCAGTTCTCTTTATCAGCAGAGATGACATAACCTGGGAGAATTTGTTTCTATACCCAGCATAGCTAGTACTCATCCGTGTTGTGACAGTACAGCATTTATGGCTAATTCTCCAGTGGAGGATTGCAAATTTTCGGGTTCTTTGGTATTCAAACTCCGTGCATCCTGATTGTCTGAAAGTCGTCGCTATCATACCCTCAGGACCAAGTAGATTGAATAGGGGCAGCTGTTGCACCCCAAAATTTGCCCTCCTTACTTTAGTACTAACTGGCTTATGTTTCATTTCATTTTTCCATTATCATGTGTGCATATCATTGGTTCTTAGCATGGGGTCAAGGTGCCTGAGGCAAGTTCAATAGGAGAAGATGTTCTTCAAAGGGTCAAGCAAGAGAGTTTAAGTGGGTCACTCTCTCCTAACCAGTGCAGAAACTAGGGTTTTGAGATTCTTGGGTTTATTGCTTTAATGTGCAAGCTCCTTGGGTTTTTATCATCACCAAATGGCATATCTTATCTTTGTTGGAGAGGATACACATTATATTCAGAGGAATTGGGATTTGGAGACTGTGATATTTCCTCCTAGACTGAGGGTACCAAGCTTAGGGTTTGCTATAAAGTCAGTTTATTTCTGATCTTTTGGGCAAGACTTAATTCCATGGTATTCCTTGAGTCCCTAAGTGTTTGGGAATGGAAGATTATCCATCAGTTTGGTTCAGGAGAAGTTCAATTGGCTAATGGATTGGGAATCAGGTGAATTGGGTAAAAGTTAACAGTGAGAGGGGAAGTCAACTGTGAAATTTTGAGGTTCTCTTCAAGGTCTTCAAGGTCTCACATCCTCATATGGCCTTCAGGGGTCAAGTTTCATGCCATTTATCAAGAATCAGGAGTTGGTGCAAAAGTTACTAAATTTGGAAAGTGACCTATAATGGGAAGTTTCCATTTTTGGCAAGTTTTTACACCATATTCAACTTGACTTTTCACCATCAAGGAAGCTTCAGATGAATTTTTCTTAAATATGAAAGTTGAAGATCTTTTTCTCCTCTTTCCAACAAGTACTAGTGGCTCTCCATATCATTTGTGAAGCTCAGGTTATGATCAAAAGAAGGCAAAGTGGTTTTTAGGGTTTCTCATGATTCCATTTTCACAACTTTGGGCATGGTGACCTATAATTAATTCCATTGCTTCATGTCACTTTCTAATATCAAAGAACAATCCTTAAAGATCATTTTAGGCCTTTGAATCAAGAGGTTTCATGGTTTATTCTTCACTTATTCTCCATTATGCAAAATTGCCAAATTATTTAAAACTCATGAACCAAGGCATCTCAAGGCCCAATTTCAATCTAGGTGTGATTAGCAATTGTTGAGTAAGTGATCCATCATGAAATATTTGGATATTCATGCATGGAAGGAGGTGTATCTCACATTATGCAATTTTCCAAATTTGCCCAAAACTCTTTAACAAAAGAATTACCAAGGCCCAATTGATCTTCAGTGGATTAACCTAATCTATTTAAACCAATTCATGCACTGGTTAGGGTTTGAACACGTGAAATTGGAGGAGAACAAGAACTTGAACCCTAAAAGCTTATCTCATTCATAACTCACAATCCACAAGGTTTTTTCCAAAGGTTCTTCCACAACTTCCTTTCTGGGGATCCACAGAGTAAAAACCAACCATCTTTGGGAGCTAAAAGCAAGGATACGTAGTGCATAGCTTCAGGTTAGTCGTTTTTTCCATGATCATAAAACTCTCCTTTTTGGTATGCATATTGTTGTGTGATGTCCCCTGGTTATTCTGATGTATTTATTTTTGAAAGTGGACGTGTATATTGGTCGGTTCGTGCGTTTAAAGTTTTGAGTCCAAATCTTGTTCTCTTCGTTTTTTACTATGCATTGATCATTTGCAATTTTGGATGATATATTCGAGATCCTCGTGAAATTCTGGACAGAATGGTGTATGGGTTTGTGTTTTCTGGGTCGTTTTCCATTGCAGGTGACCGGAGAAGGGGGCCGGAACCCTAGCTCCGGCGGCGGCGGTTGGTTCAGTCCGGCGAGGGTGGCTGGAGGTAGGTGATGGGTTTCTGGCCGTTGATCCCTCTCATCGTGTGGCTATCATCGTGCCACATTTTTAATTTTGTTTTTTTATTTTATATGATTACATGTACATTACCCCACCGTACTTACCGTGTGCATCCAATCATGTTATTTCATTTTATTTACTTTTTGTTTATGTTGACTTAATCTCGTACGTTTGATCCATCATGTGGTTGATATAACGCCAACGAATTAAAATAATCACGTGCCTGGCACATGGGAGTCCATGGTGTGCTGATTGGTTGCATGCTCGCTTGGGCATCATTGTTACCGTGTGTTGGTTAATCCTGGCCTTTGATCTAGAATACCCTTTTATTTGGTTGACTTGTTTTTGAGCGTTAGATTGATCAGATGGTGCGCATTGGGTCTACAGGTTGACTAAGGTCCACGCGTGCCCCTTTTTTATTTTTATTTTGTTGATTGGGTTTTAGTGTTTTGGGCTGCTTTCCACACCCCCACGTTTCAGCCCATTTGTTTATTTTAAATGTGTTATATTACTTTCCGCACCCCCTTGCATTTTTCATTTATTTAATTTATCTAATTATATTGTTTTCATTTTTAATTATTAAAAATAGTTTTTTTGCATTAAAAATTCCCAGAAAATTCATGCATCACATTTATCATTTTATAAAATTTTCAAAAGTTTTATTTTATTATTTTATTTTATTTTTAGGATCTGAAATAAATATTGGTTAATTTTCTTTTTTTGAATTTATTTCATTATGCACACATTGCATTGTTTATTTTATTTCTCTGCATCCATAAAACATTTTGAACCCATTCCTTTTGCATTCATTCATCAACACACTGAAGTGCATTAAAATATTTTTCTATCATTTTTAAAATCATCTCATATTGCATTTTAGTCCTTTCCTTTTGCATGTTGAACCATGATCCTCTCTTGGCTTTGCATAATTGTTTGAGTGACTAACATCTTGAATTTTTGCAGGAATTTTTGATATGTTGTTTGTTTCTGGTTGAGCAATGTTGAGAATTAATTTGGCAATTTTAGAAGTTGTTTTACTAATTGTTTGATTGCTTTTGTTTGAGGTCTTTCTTGTATGCATCCTTAATCATGTCTGATCATTTGTTTGAAAAGGCACTTGTGCCATTGCTTGGGGGTTTGTTTCTTTGATTTCTTAATTCCTATTTGGTTGTTATTGGTCACTTGATCACCATTATATGTCATTGCTCGGGTTTCATCTCTCTTACTTATGTCTGTTTTGTACTAACCTTTTATGCAGAGGTTGAGGTAAGTTATTTAAGGGTGTGGATGGTATCCATGTCCACTCTCATTCTTTCTTTCTCTCATCTTTTCCTTTCTTTAGGTTTAGGTTGTTGTCAAACCTCCCCTTAGGGCCACCTTTGCATGATAACATTAGGATAGGTTTTCCCCGTAGTGTTTTTCTTTTCTCTTGAGTCACTCTTCTCATCTCAGAACATCTTTAAGACACTTAATAAGGTCAACCTGCCTTGTACACGAGCCTTAAACATAGGAAATAAAGATTGAGGGGTCCCCCTTCTATCTTCTAGGGTGTTGAGCATACGTCCCATTGGGGGCGACCATGTGACGCATTCGCTCCCGTGTCGTAGACTTTGGTTCAAGTTGAGTTACGAACTAACTCAAGTCACTTCTGTCCTAAAAGATACAAACAAACTTCAAACCTTTTTGTCCTGCGGGATTGTCAAACTAACGACTATTTTCAAAAAGGGCACGTTACTTTTCGTCTGAGTCGCAAACAGGCATCGACCCTAACTGCCGGACGCGAACTTAACGTCACTCATAAAAAACACAAAAAGAACTTGGTCCGAACTACGTTGACTCTGAATTCCCCATTGCACAAAGGGGGTACGTAGGCCTAGGACGTCGACGTCCTATCGAGTCTGTCTTAGCTTTCCCCTTCCCCGTTCTAGTGCAGCCATAGATTTTAGGATAACTCACCCTTAGATTAGACAACAAGCGTGGATCCCATCGAGTACGATGGACGCGTGGGGTGTTAGCACCTTCCCCTCGCGTAACCGACTCCCGAACCCAGGCTATGGTTGTGATGACCATTCCTTTCCCTCTTCCTCAGGTTTATGCGGTGTTTCCTTTCCCTCTCTTGGGATAAATATACATTGCTGGCGACTCTGTTTCCACGCCACTTTCGCGTTTGTACCTGGATGAAAATCCCGGGAGCGACACCCTAACATAAGATATCCTCAGTTTTCTTGTTATGCATTCATCAGTAGTTATAGTCTTTCCAATTGCACTAGCTATTTTTTATATACTTTTCTCACCCCATAAGTCTAATGGAAGGTGTGGCATTATGATCCATAGTGGGAGAACACGCAGCAGGTCCTCCTTTAATTCAAAATCAGTCGACCAATTTCTTAGGAATAGTGGAATCCTAAAGATGAAATATGGTCCTTGCCTCATCACTTTGTCTCTATCTTCCACTGTTTTGTACTTGACAATGATGTATCATGTATCATTATAGTAAAGTTCAGGCATAGCTACAAAGTTTCATGTCTTTTCCATACACTTCTTCACTACATTCATTGAAAGTGCTTCACCTAGTGCAAAGAGAATCATAGTCGGTTCCCAGAATTTCAATTCATCCTTTACATCAGTTTCATCAATGAGGATTTTAACCTATCCATTCACTAATGTAGGAGCCACATATTCAACAGTCAAACCACGACTATAATCCATGTTCTTTTGGATTATGTCCACCATGGTTTACCACCTGGAGGTTCCATTTTCTTTTCTTCAAACAGTTTATCTACATTGCCTTATCTTATCCTCTCATGCTTTTCCTCTAATAGTTTCACTATAATATTCAGATAAAGATCCTCTGATTCAGTCATCTTCAAGGTAGTGTCATCATCTTCAATCACCTAATGATTCCCTATCGGTGAGTTCCTCTGCAACAAGTTTTCCTTCACATCTTCAGTTTAACTGCCATAAGTTTCAGCTTCCACAATTAGGGTAACAACCACATTACTTCCACGTGTTTCTTCCCCAACAATCGCTTGAATGGTGATTGTCCTCTCCACAGCTTTTGAACGTGTCACCACCTCTTTCTTCGGCCGACCCACGTGTCTTTTGGTCATGATTAATTATGAGCCGGAAATCTTCAACCAACACACCGGAATCACCACGAGTCAGAGCATTTTTTTTTGTTACCTTTATTTTTCATAAAAGTGCATGTTTAATAAGTCAATTAAAGAAGTTAATTATTTTATCTATTTATTCTAAGAAAATTAATTGATTGAACACTTTTATTGATCAATAAAAAAATAAATCTACTAAATTTATTGAACACTATTTTTAAAATTAATATTTGCATAAATTACGGGTTCTTATAATAATTCCCTTATTTTATTAAAAACAAATACTAAAATTAAGAGTACACATTTTAAAATTGCACTCTCTATTAAAAAATAAATGTCTTTTTTGTAAATAATACTCAAATTAATTATTTATTTAATACAACATTAAAGAATTTTTATTTTACCATGAAAGAGTTTTTGTTCTTAATTGTATTGTTTATCTTCATGCATAACTCTCATTCAATATATTTTAATGACCCAAATATCAATACTTGACATTTTAAAGTAAATTTTAAAAATCATTATTTGCTTTATATATATATATATATATATATATATATATATATATATATATATATATATATATATATATATATATATATATATATATATATATATATATATATATATATATGTCTTCTTTGTAAATAATACTCAAATTAATTATTTATTTCATACAACATTAAAGAATTTTTTTTTTACCATGAAAGAGTTTTTGTTTTTAATTGTATTGTTTATCTTCATGCATAACTCTCATTCAATATATTTTAATGAGCCAAATATCAATACTTGACATTTTAAAGTAAATTTTAAAAATCATTATTTGCTTTATATATATATATATATATATATATATATATATATATATATATATATATATATATATATATATATATATGCCTTAACACAAAATAATTATTTATCATTGATATATACTTCTTTTTACACTGTTAACCAATGACAGATATGTATCCCGCCACATCACACTTTTATTTTTAAAATACTGTTATGATTTGGCACTTTAAAACAATCTGATTGGATGTCTGTGTAATATTTCTTTACACCGACAGTGTACTACCTTTAAACTCTAAATACTTATGAAAAAAATAGATAAATCTATCAATTCACCTATAAATTATTCAAATATTAATATTTGAAATTTCAAAATTCGACGTTTGCTTAAAAATTTGATAGCTAACTATAAAAATTATTATAAATTTTGGTAGTTAGTCGTAGTCAAATGTAATTAAAACTGATGTTTTTTCTATAATTTGTAAATCATATCAAACACAAGAAAAATGAAACTACTCATCTAAATATAAAATAATATAAATGAAATTACTCATCCAAATATTAAAAACTAGAAATTTATAGATCATTATACTATTTATTTGCATTTCATAAATTTACAATTTGTTTTATTATGTATTAATTATTTATATGAGCGATGAATAAATCTATTAATTCATCTTAAAAATGACTCAAATATCAAATTTTCAAATTTCAAAATTCTATGTTTGTTTGACGTTAATTTTGTTACCTAATTATAAAAATTATAATAAAAATTTATAGTTGTAGCGAATCAAATGCAATAAAATGTTAATAAAGTTTGCTTTATGCTATTGTAAAATTTTTATATAAAACAAGAAAATAAAATTATTAATTTAAATATTAAAAAAATAAAATTTTGTCGACTATTTTTTTTTAAAGTATATTAACAAATGCGTGTGCAAAACTAGGACCCGTGCGTACTAGTTTGTTGTTGAGTTGTATGTTTTTGCCATTGGACTATGTTATATAAAAATGAATCATTTCTATTTTTCTATATATTTTTTGGTCATTGTGGAAAAAGTCAAATAAATTATTCCTAATTTAATTGTAACTAAGTAATTAGAATGATATAATTTAAATTTTAGTGAATAAAACTCTCATTTTTTTTACAATTAAGGCAATAAATTTGTTGCAAAAATGACGTGGTCTATTTATGATGAATTTATTAGTCGAAAGATAAAATAGTTTCAATTATATGTATGTTGATAATTGTTAATATACACTTAATAATTATATCATTCGTTTTCTGAATTTATGAAAGTAAAAATATGTGCACAGCTAAATTATTTCATCTCTAGATGTTATCATTATGATTAGCCTACATTTTAAAGTAAGAAGAATATTTTGAACTAGTCTTGGTAGGGGTTGAACATTCAAATCCTCCAAAGGTGTTTGATGGATCGGTGTCATATGCGGATATTCTGAATAACAAAACTGTAACAAAAGCTCGTTCAGTTGACGTGCGTTTTGAATCCGACAAAGAAATTAGTGTAAGACTGAGAAAGGCTTATGTGGGAACCACCGTTTCTCCTGGTTTGCCTTATAATGTGAAGACTTATTTTGAATGCGAAGGTGTTTTCTCGATTAAAATCACGCCGATGGGATCGAAGCTTTGCTTATTAGAAGATTTGGAGGACGGCGCTATAAAATATCTTGTTGAGGGAGGGGCTTCATGGTGGAAGTAGTGGTTCACTGATATTAGGTTATGGAGTGAGGAGGAGGTTGATGATGAAAGAGTAACTTGGATTAGAGCTTATGGAGTGCCTTGCCATGCCTGGAGTTTGGAATTTTTTAAAACCATTGCAAACTCGTTTGGATCCTACATTTGCTCCAACGATAACACTTTGAAGGGATTAAGCATGAATATAGCCAGATTTTTGGTGAGGGTGCCTTCTGATTTCAAGTTGCAGGATACCATAGAGGTTGAGATTGACGGCAAAAAAATTTCTATTCACCTGCGAGAAGATTCCTATGGACCATTGCGCCTAGCGGTTCCGATCTTTAACAACAAACAAAGTGAGTCCGAATATTCAAGTTCTGAGAAGGAATGGTTCATGGAGGAATCGGGAGGAAGGGACGACGATGAAGGGGAGAATATTGATACTTGTGTTTGTCTGTTGGGTAATACACAGGTTGAGGAGGATGTTGGTGAAAAGGGTAAGGAGAGTTTTAATAACGTTCAGAACAGGCATGCAGGGAGTAGCTCGGCGCCAGCTAGGACAGATGCGTGTAATCATCAATTAGGGGAGGGTTCATTTGATGTGGCAGTTGAAAACTGCAGGGCATTTATTGATCAGGTTGGAAATAGCAAGGAAGAGGGAGAAAATAAACATACGGATTCCTTTGTTGGAGAAACAAAAGAGAGCTTTTTTGAATATTCAGAGGGAGCAGTGAAATCATCGATTGGTGGGCCCAAAAAAGAGAGATTATGTTGTCTAAAAAAATGAAGTACAAAAAGTGGTATGGTCCACATGGAATGTTGGGGGAGGTTAAGAAAAAAGGTGGTAAAAGTAGGAAAATGAAAGCTAATGCTTTTCCAAGTACTTCGGATCCTATTACTTCTTCTTCAAATAATAGTGTGAATCCCTCAAAGTTTGGAGGATCGGTTGGGCATGGAACTCAGGTAGAGAAATATTACTGTGAAAATTCGGAGGCTTCTGACATATTCAAGAGTAATGCTAGAGGTTGGGAGAACTTTCATTCCGGGGTGGGTGGTAAGCTTTGGGAGGCAATATCAAATTTGGGGGTTGTGGCGGTAGACAAAAAGAAGGATTTTAAGAAGACAATTGATGATTTAGAGAAGTTGGATAAGAGTAGAATGTTGGAAGGGAAGGCGAAATTATTATTGTTGAAATGATAATAGGCTCATCCAACATTATAGGGGGGGTAGTTTGGTTAAGAGGAAGAGAATTAGTCAAATTATCAAAAAAGGAAACGCGGATTTTTTCTTAATCCAAAAAACAAAATTATCTTCTTTGTCGGAAGCGGTGGCGAGAAGTTTTTGGGCGAAGGAGGATATCGGATGGACTTTGTCTAATGCCGAGGGTTTATCCGGAGGTTTAATTATTCTTTGGAAGATTGATAGTGTGGAGGTTCTTTGTAGCTTTAAAAGCGAAGACTTTGTTGGTGTTAAAGTGGTGTGGAGTGGATCTATCTATTACATCGTTAATGTTTATTCTTCTTGTGATTTGGGGAAAAAAAGAATGCTTTGGAAGAAGTTGTTGGATTTGAAATCTATATTTTCGGATGGGGAGTGGTGCATAGGCGGTGATTTTAATGCTATTGTTAATTCTTGTGAAAGGAAGGGTAGGGGCGTGGGGAGCCGCAATATAGAGATGAAGGAGTTTAGGGAGTTTGTAGTGGAGAGTGAGTTTATTGATGTCCTTTGTAAAGGGAAAAGATTTTCTTGGTACAGTGGGGATGGTTCTTCGATGAGTAGATTATATCGTTTCTTGATCTCTGAATCGGCTATAGATAAATGGAGGATCATTGGCCAATTCATTGGATTGAGGGATATTTCAGATCATTGTCCGGTTTGGATTGTGGTGGATTCTTCGGATTGGGGCCCGAAACCGTTTATGTTCAACAATGAATGGTTTAACAATAAGAATTTCTTGCCTTTTGTTGAAAAAGAGTGGAGGAAGTTACATATTAAAGGGAGAAGTGATTATGTTCTTAAAGAAAAACTTAGGCTTCTCAAAAATAGCCTTCGTTTTTGGAACTCGGAGGTTTTTGGTAAAGTGGATTTGGAGATTGAGGATTGTGTGAGGGAGATTAATGAGGGTGACGAGACGGCGCAGTTAGTTAATGGTGATTTGTTGGAAGACTCCATTATTAACCACAAGAACTATACTAGTCGGTTTTGGTTGAATTTGAGAATTAAAGAGAACATGCTCATTCAAAAATCAAAATTAAAATGGCTCAATGATGGCGACAACAATAGTAGGTACTTCCATTGTATTATGAAGGAAAGAAGAAGGCGCAACCATATTGGGTCCATAAACACGGATAGAGGTGTTTTGCACTACTACAAAACGCCCAAACAACAACGCCAGGTTTACAATGGCATCCTATACACCGTTGTTATAGTGCGTACTAGATGCGCGCGCATTATTTTAATTGGAAATTTCAAGGGTATAATAACGGTTGTTGTGAACACCGTGGTGATACAATCAAGCTTTCATGGGTTCGAACCTCATCACCCTCAAATAGTTTATTCCTTTGACGTAAATGCGCCCTTTTTTAGTTTTATTTATATTTAACTAAAAAATAATAAGCATATCACTACGGTTATTTCTTAAAACCGTTGTTACAAACTTTTTTATGTATTTTAAACACCAAGTATATATCAATTTATCCACTGAAAAAAGAAACAAGACGAAACAACCCTAACACCAACGCCGTCACCATTGTCGGGAAGAAGACAACAACAACAAGAAAATGTTCTACTTTAAGGTGTTGCAATGTCGCATTTGAAGACAAAATCATCCAAACGTGTTTCTATGTCTTCTTCCTCTGTAAAATCTCGATTTGGAAATTTTTGTGGTTGTGATGGTCGTATGGTTTCGTACCAATGCAAGAAGGGACAAAATAAAGGAAGGCTTTTTTGGAGATGTCCATTTTGGAGGAGCGATGAAACATGTAATTTGTTCATATAGGATGAAGACGTGGGAGAAAGAGATGGAAATGAATATGAGAGCATTATGAAGTCAGAGTTGGAAGTTGTGGGCTATTTGAAGGTTATGTATGAGGATTTAAAGAAAGAGAACAAGAATTTGAAGAACAAACTGAAATCAGAGATATTTTCTGGAAATCTCAAGATGTTATGTTTTCTTGTCTCCTTTATGTTTAATGTTTACTTTGTTATGAAATGTAATAGTTGAATTAGGGTTTGAATTACATTGGTGATGTTTAAATTGCAGATGCATTGTGAATTACATTGTTGATGTTTGAATTACATTGTTAACGTTAAGGCACACCTTTTCCTTTTTATTTATTTTAAAATTCACAGATAAAAAGGTTATCACTACGGTTATTCTTGTTAACCGTAGTGATATATTTATAATAAATAAATACCTATCTATACGGTTGGTTTTGTTAACCGTTGTGAAATAGTTTACCCATATATAAGCGAAATAGCTTTCACTTATTGACAGTAGCGCCGTTGCCTTCAAAGTGAAACCCTAGAACCCAATTTTTCTCTTCGTTTTCACCATTAGCCGTGAATCTTGTGCTTCATACATTAAGGTATTCTTCTTCTTCCATCTATTGTTATATATTTCCCATTATCTCGTTTGTTGCATGTAGTTTTTTGTTGATTGTTCTCATTTTTTCAGATTCATTTTCACTACCTTAACAAAGACCATACTTTGGAAACTTCATAATGTTTGTGTAGCTATGGAAAAATGTATAAGAAGCATGAAGCTATGATGGAAACTTCATCCACCTTATACTTTTTCTTCATAGCTTCACGAACATGATGTTAGTAAATGAAGAAACAACAGTGTAAGCAAACTACATCTAGTTTTAGAAACAATGAAAAGAAATATAAGAAGTATGAAGCTTTTGTGTAAGCTTCTTCCTCCTTATATTTCTTCTTCATTGATTCCCAAACTAGTTGAACATCATAATTGATTCCTGTTTTGCGATTAGTTTCATTAAAAGGTGCGTTATTCATGTTCCTCTCTTTACTCTTCACTGGATTATGGTTTTAGGGTTTGTTTTCAACTGAGGATGCTCATTTTTGAAGTTTGATGTGTTTCCTTACAGGTTAAGGGATGATATCGGGTGATGATGCTGGTGGTAACAAGCGTATTATATGAGTTTATAATATCTGGATCTGGTATAGAATGTTGTTTGAGTTTATTATATTCTATGTAGATTGTTTGTTTCACTAACCCTCACTTAAAATACATTCATTTAATTTGACATAGATACTTATAATCTGCAAATTAAGTTTTATTTGAAAACCAACTTATATGAATCAATGTTTTCGAATTGCATCCCTCTCATCATTCATCTCATGATGTTTAATATATATATTATGGTATAATGATCTGGCTCCTTAGATGCATCGCCATCTTCCATTATAGTTAAATTTCATTAACAACAAATTATTAGTTAATATGCCTCTCCATCAACACTTATAATCGTAAAACTTCCGATTATAAAAATTATGATGATAAGTGATGATGATGAGGCAGATTATCCAATGTCTTGTTCTTATGGAAATTTAACTATAATCTAAGATAGCGATATATCGAAGGAGTCAGATCAATAAACCACAATATATATGTAAAACAGCGTGAAATGCACGATGAGACGAATGCAATCATAAAACATTGGTTTGTTTAAGTTGGTTTTCAAAAACAGTTTAATTTACAGATTATAGACTTCTTCATCAAATTGATTCCATGTATATTTCTTTAGTGAGGTGTTTGGAAAACAAGCAATCTACATTTAATATAATAAACTCAGGGTACTTACAACAACGGTTATCTATTGTAACCGAGATCATAGGTAATTTATGTTTTACATAATTCGCTGCTGATGGGTTTCGAACCCAGTACCTAAGTGTATGTATCACAACGGTTTATTATGATAACTATTATGATAAATGGCGTGCGTCCTGCCTTTCAACAACGGTTTCCACACCGTTGTAGAAACAACGAACTTACAACGACAATCTACATAACAACGCCTTCGCCCGCGTCATTATATGTCATTCCCAATCGTTGTTAAATGGATTTTCTGTAGTAGTGTTGGTTTTGGTTAAGGAGGAGGTGAGGAATCATATTGCAAAAAAATTTGTTGAATCGGAGAGAGAGAGAGAGAGACCAACCTTGGACGGTATCCCTTTTAACATGCTTAATCTAGAGGAAAGGGAATCGCTTGAAAGCCCTTTTTTGGAGGAAGAAATTAAAGAAGCGGTTTGGAGTTGTGATGGCTCCAAGAGTCTGGAACCGGATGGTTACTCCTTTTTATTCATCAAAAAGTGTTGGTATTTTATTAAAGACGATTTTTTTCGTTTTTTTAATGATTTTCATGGAGGGGCTATTTTATCTGAGGCGATAGTTTCTTCTTTTTTGAATTTGATTCCAAAAAAGGAGAATCTGTTGGGTATGGATGATTTTAGACCTATTTGCTTAATAGGGTGTGTGTACAAACCTCTTTCCAAGCTTTTGGCGGCTAGACTTAAGAAGGTTTTGCATATTTTGATTTCTCCTTGCCAAAGTGCTTTTGTTCCGGGGAGATAATTACTCGATGGAGTTTTGGTCGCCAATGAAGTGTTTGATTATGCTAGCAAAGAGAAAAAAGTGTGTACTTTTTTCAAGGTGGATTTCGAGAAAGCTTATGACAAAGTTAGTTGGGACTTTCTTAGATATATGATGAGGAGAATGGGTTTTGGGGAGTTTTGGATGAGGTGGATGGAGGCTACCATTTTCTCTAGCAAGATGTCTGTGTTGGTTAATGGTAGTCCAACTAGATAGTTCGTGGTGGAAAGGGGATTGAGACAAGGGGATCCCCTTTCTCCCTTTCTTTTTGTCATGGTGGCGAAGGGGTTGACGGGTTTAGTGAGGAGATCGGTTTTGCTTGGAGATTTTCTGGGTTTAATGTGAAGGGAAGATGCTCCATTGACATTCTCCAATTCGCGAATGATACTCTTTTATTGGGTGATGGTAGTTTGAAGCATCTTTGGGCGTTAAAGGTGGTTCTTCGTGGTTTCGAGTTAGTGTCGGGTCTTGGAATTAATTTCCATAAAAGCAAGTTAATTGGAATTAATGTCCCTCCCAACTTTCTTGAAGCGGGGACCTTGTTCCTTTCTTGTAGAGCGAAACCGAAAGATTTTACCTTTCTCAGTATCCCTATCGGGTGTAATCCAAGAAGAATTTCGTCTTGGTCCTCTTTGGTGAGTAAGTTGGAAAGAAGTTTATCTTGTTGGAAAGGTAGATTTTTGAGTTTCGGAGGAAGGATCACTCTCCTAAAATCGGTACTTAATAGTCTTTCAATCTTTCATCTCTCTTTTTATAAAGCTCCGGTGAAGATTCGGAAAGACATCATCAAAATCCAAAGTAGATTTGTTTGGGGTGGTTCGAACGCGAAGAGGAAAACACAATGGATTAATTGGGACCATCTTTGTTTGCCTTTTCATAAAGGTGGCCTCAATTTGATGAGGATTGGGGATTTTAATATGGCCCTTCTTCACAAGTGGAGATGGAGGATCCTCGTCGGTTCGGAAAATTTGTAGTTCAAAATTTTGCAAGCGTGGTACTGAGACATCAAAATTATGATGTCTAATAGGGATTACGACTTGCCTAGTTGGAGTTCTCATTCGTCTTGGTGGAGTGATCTTTTATCCCTCTCAAAGCACCATCCGGAGGATGCTTTCATTAATAATTGCTCGTTTCGTGTCGGAGATGGTTTTTCCACTTCTTTTTGGTGCGCTGGGTGGATTGGATTGGAAAGTTTAAAATCTGCTTTTTCGCGGTTATTCAACTACTCGCGCCTCAAGAATGTGGCTGTGGCGTCTTTGGGTGGTTGGGTGGAGGGAGAATGGGAGTTGGGGGATTTTGGTGTTCATTTTCCCAGTACCCAAATGGAAACAGAAGCAGCTGAAGCGCAGGATGTTTTTACGCCTGTTATGGAGTCTCTCAACAGGGAGGGACCGTTTTTTACTAACGTTTCTCATGCAGGTACTTGAACTAATTTACTTTTGCGCCAGGAGGACATTCAGGCGGCTGGGTTGCATCCACCTGAGGGTGATATGGCTGAAAATGATGGTTTTTATGTGCCTACCAGTAACTTTCAAGATGAGGTTTTGCAAGCTGGTCATCTGAGGGTTACAACGCCAGTCAATGTTTCAGCTCAAGGGAATTTTTCTGCTGCATTTGTAGAATTGGAAAATCTTCTGAATTTATTAGCGGATGTGAAATTGGAAGTTGGAGTGTCAGATGGTTTGCGGTGGTTGCCGGGGTTGGAGGAAATTTTTTTGGTAAAGTCTTTCTATCGGTTAACTAATGCTTTTAGCATTCCCTTTGGCCCTATTAATCGGTATGAGAGTGCTTTGGCTTTGATTTGGAAAACGACCGCTCCTAAAAAATTTAAGGCCTTTGGATGAAGGTGTTTTCTGAATAAATTACCGACGAAGGATTTGTTGGATTTTAGAGGTATTTTACCTTCTTCTAGCGACATTAAGTTTGTTTTATGCAATTCATCCACAGAATCGTTGTTTCACGTTTTATTCTCTTGTCCGATGGCTTCTCTAGTTTGGAAGGAGGTGGCAGATTGGATCGGGTTATCTGATAGTGATGGCAATAGCGCAATGAGTAGTTTTCTGGACTGGTTTGGTTTTCATAAATCAAAGCGGGTCAGAGCAGGGAGAGAAGGGTGTATTTGGTTAGCTGTTTGTTGGAACTTGTGGATTCTTAGGAATAGAATCATTTTCAGGAACATCGGTTGGAATGTGGCTGACACAGTTTGGTCGGTAAAGTTTACGGTATGGCGTTGGTCTTTTATAGGAGCTATTACCCATCCCAATTGTAACTTGTACAAAGACCCTTTGTTTTATTTGTCTTAAGTTTAATAGGTAGGTAATCTCTTTGTTTTGTTTGAGCTGCGTCTCATTCCTTTTGTAAACAGGTTCGAGTACCCTTTGTACTCGTTTTCAATTTATAACTTGCTTACAAAAAAAAAACTAGAAATCCACTTGCTGTTGCAAATCAACCTTTCAAGACTTTGTTCATTGTGGTACGTTCATCTCTAGATGTTATTATTGTGTGACAAATTCAAAAAGTATGCCATTGGAATTCTGGCTTGAGGATGAGCTACTGAGCTCCAATGATGGAATTAAAGTTACATATACAATAGTATCAAAAGAATATTATAAGAATTTTGGAGTTGTTCAAGAGAATTCCACAAATAGCTTCTTTTTTAGATAGTTAGTTGAAACATAAACTGCACTAATTTTAATTATTTTTTCAATGTTAGAAAATAAAAAGGAAACATGTTGATGATAGGATCCAAGTGTTTGGAGCAAAGACATGCGTGGTTTGATAAAAGGTTGTGTTTGTCATTGAGGGAAAAGATTTAAAGGTCAAGACTATCAATCCAGGTTAGAGCTAATCTATGAACATTAATCCAAGATTCTGCTATAATGCTGAAATTATGTATATAATTTAAAATAATTATTTCTAGAGCAAATTTTGTTGGGGAGTTGTCTAATCCCCTTAAATTCCAATAGTTGCAATTCATTTTAGTATTATATGTTTTAACTTTTGACCTTATGTCATCAATAAATTTGTTAGATTGGAGTTTGGACTTTTTTTTTGTGTCATTTTTTGGAAAATCTATTTAGGGATTGATAAGGCTTGGAAAGAGTCAGGTGTTCTAACCTCTACTATATGTCATGTATAGATCTGTCGTGTATGGATCTGTCATGAAAACAGCAATGTTGTATATGTAATTCCTTGGCACAAACTATCGATGAATTAAAACACTAATAAATTGTTAGTGTAATTAATTAGAAGATTAGTAGTGTAATTACCCTATTAGTTGGAATTTTTATCATTAATTGACCAATTAGTGAAAACGGTAATTTGGTATTTTCACCCCTTGAATATAACAAGAAAGATTCAACTTATATTTTATTCCAAAATCCTCACTTCTCTTGTTACCAAAAACCAGATTTTGAGAGAGGGAAGCAAGGGAGCACGTGAGAAGGAAAGGAAAAGTGGGAGCAAGCCAAAACTTTCATCTCCCCCACTGCATGTGCAAGAATCCCTTATGTTCATCTGATATCATCACCATCTTCTTTTTCAATCGTCCAAAAACCTTTCTCCTCATCCACTTAAATCTTAATCCATATTGAGTCCTTAGTTAGGAATATGGGCGGTATAGAAGTTCTTAAGGATTCATGATTATGAGATGATTTTGTGATTAATGTTGAGAAATCATGTTGTTTGTATGATCATTTCCATGATTATGAATTTATGGTTTGATTTTACGTTGAAAATTGAAATTTGAATGCTCTACTGACATGGCTAATTGATGTTATTCCTTGTGTTCATTTCTTGAATTGCTGCTAGAATTAGGCCCATAATGTTGTAATATTGTCGCATGCTTGAATGTTTGTGAATTAAGAATTTTTGGACTGGAAATTGTGTTATGTTCTGCTAAACTCGCTAAGCGACCAAAGGGTTCGCTATGCAAGCCTTCATGATCGATTGGGAAGAACTGGATTATTGGTTTCCTCTCTTAGCAACAAATATGGTCGCCCATCGAGGTCTCTCTTTGAGCTCTCTATCCGTGGCTAAGTGAGACTGCTATTTTTGGGAAAAATTTCAATTTTGTTTGGCCTTGCTTTCACCTCGTTGGGTCATGGCTAAGAGAGCATGTGATAGCAGAATTTTTGTTTTCACTGATCAGGTTGCATCTTGAGTTCCATAACTCGGAACGGGACATAGTCAGTTGCATTGGGAAGATAATGCTGAGGGCTATAACATAATGGAAGCTTTTAGTTCTTTCCAATTAATTCCCCATTATATCTTCCAACCCCACCATAGATTATCAGACAAGCGTTTATCTTTACGATACAAATGGATGAACATGCCTGAATTTATAGGCGTATACCATCTTAGGAATCCCTCGCAGTACTCGTGTTAAGCGCATAAGTTAATAGACATAGATTGAAGTAATGTAATAATGAACCCAACCTAGTGTTGATTGATTGAGTATATAATGTATGATAACATGTGAGGATAAATCGTAGATTGAGTATTTGCGTATCTACCTATGGTGAGGTGTCCCATTGGTGGACTAAATTTGTGAAGTAGTAAGGGATACTACTCTTTTTGGGTATGGTAGTATGAAACAGAACCTGTAATTTACCGTAGTGTAATTCCATCAATGTTCTCTTACTATGGAGTAGGAATGACCGTAACGCCATATCTTTCGTCATGCTTTAAAGTAAGGCTCGGTAAGGATAAGGAAGTTTTCATCAAGAGATATTCCTCAGTTCTCCTATAGGACCAGGAATCCAATTTGGATTCCTTAGTTTTTCCTACAGGATAAGGAGCCACCATGTGGGTCCTCGTCAATTCTCTTGCAGAATAAGGAATCCCCATATTAGGATTCCTCAGTTTTCACTCTTGCAGAATAAGGAATCACCATGTTGGTATTCCTAAGTTCTCCCTTTTAAGCTGTAGATATAAGTATCTATTATGATATGGTACATTGGTACTATCCATAGTCTCTATCGTTTTCCAGGCATAAAGACAAATATACCATGCCTTCATGAGTGTTACGAAGCAGTATGAGCTTCATCGATATTCTCTTTATTATTGTACAAGTTTGTAGTACATAATTTATATAAGACCGATATACCTTATATAGTTGAGTGAACCCATAAGATAGGGGGATTCAATGAGATTTAATAATCTCACCCCAATGTTGTTGACTATTTTCAGGTAGCACGAGGCAAGATAAAGGAAAGGGTAAGATGACTTGAGTAGCTTGAAGATGTTTCAGTGGACGCCCTTTCCCTGTGTTTTAGCTATTATTCATAATCTTTTGGGATTGTGTATTATCACTATCAGTTGGTTTGGCCATGATGCATTCGATTTTTGTATCGTCTACTAATACTTGTCTAAATGCTGATACTTATGTATGAAATTTTAGTACCATATTTAGCACCATTACGTATTATTCTAGACATATATGTATGTGGTGTTATAGTTGGTATCAGAACATGTCGATTCTCGACCTAGCCATGAAACATCATAAATAAAACATTCCCATCATTTATCGCATCTATTATCTCAATAAATTTCAAACTATTCCTCTATACTCTAAACATTTTCTATTTATTTATCCTCAAAATACTTTTAAATATTCTCTATTAATTTTTCATTAATTTGGTCATATATATATATATATAAGAGAGAGAACCTAGCTAGAAATGACAAAAATAGCTATACGGAACGTGTATAAGTATAAACTCCTTTGGGCAATATGGTATTTCTCAGTTATTCCACATTGACACACTTTTAGTATTATAACAACTCTAGCTCCATCACATTGAGAGTTTACTAAACTATATAACAAACTAAAATTATGTAAAGTAATATATGCAAAATAATAGGTTAAACACTCCCTATTTTTAGATGTCTAAAAGCCTTTCTCATTCACTTGGTGAGCAATCATTAGCACAACGACATTGACTTAGAGCCAAATTTTCCTCAAAAAATGAATTTTTTCTGTTTTCCAACCCTTCCATCCCGCCTCATTTTCGTTTTACGATCTTTCATTCCCTAAATAATGCTCTTTATTTCCATCCATCCATCTCATCTTAGTTTCACTTATCGAGCTCAAATTTGCCTAATGAATATAGCTTAACTTGACTTTTAGTTCTTTAGGTAAGGTACTTTTCTGCCCTAACAACCTATCCTTTTGGCTTTATACTTCCATATTTCTACCTAAAATGATTATAAAAAATGATACAAAACATGATCAATGCATATTAATCAAGAAACTCTTAATTAAACATAAATTGAGGGTTTTATGTGTTACTTCTTTTAGGAGGTGTTATTGGGAACCTGGAACTCTTAATTAAACATATTCATAAGCTAATAAATGTATGAATATGATAGTATTAAATAGCTAAACTACACATTTATCACTGACATGTTAAGACATCTAAGGGGATTAGGAAAATTTCTAAACACATTGGATTTGTGTGACTTGTTTATTGAGAGGAGCACAAATTACGAAACACTTGGCTAGAAATAGGAGGTGTTATTGGGAACCTGGAACGTTATTTTCATATAAATCATTTTGTAATCTCTAGTAATAAATCTTTAAGTATGTTTGAATGGATATGTTCTCTCTCCCTAAGAGTATAGTAATTTGATCGAATATGATAAACATATTTTAGGTGATTACTCGTCACCTTTATTTCTTCTTCTTGCTCGCGTGAATTTGCTGACACTGTTGAAAGAATGATTATTTTTATTTAAGGCTATTTATTTTGGTTTCTAATGTTCATTGTCCCATACATGAAAATTCTTAGTAAGTTAAAACAATTCAATTTTACAACAGAATTCCTATTAGGTTTAGTTTTTCTTCCTATCAAAAGTAAAATTAGCATGATAGCTTTGTCGAGATAATTTCTTAGATTCATATTTATAAAATAAGATAAAATGTAAATTATTAAGCTTTTATATTTATATGTAGCTTAAGAGATGATTACAAAATATGTTAATTAACTAACTAACTTTAGCTAATCTCTTTAGTTATTAAAACAACCATTCTGATGAAACATGTTATTTCTCATTTTTTTAATTAAGGTTGTGTCAATGATTATAGAAAAATATAATTTGAATGAAGTAAGAAAAAGAAAGAAAAAAAGGTTTGCGTGAAAAGGAAAAGAAGATAAGAAAGGAAACTTTGCAAACACCCAAGCCTTAGAAAACTATCAAGATCAGCTCCAACCTTCATCAAATTCGAAATTTAGGTTCTTAGGTGGGGTTCAATAGATTAGATGAGTTTCAAATAATTGTTTTAGGATTATGCATGTGGGGAAATTTGGGTTTTGTAGGGTGTTCTTTATTTTTATGAAATGCATGCTTGTTATTTCAAATCCATGTTAATTGCAATTCGTTTGATGTTGTTTCATTGAAATTTTCTATGTTATAACATGCAAGGTTGCTGTTTTTCATGGTTGAATGCATTAGAATAGGTTTGGACGCAATGACGACAGTCATCCCTGATAACGGGTAGACCGTCACCGCCCAGAGCCCAAAAGACGGGTGTCTTTGTCTATGATGACTGTCAGCATAAGCTGATAGATGCCTTGTTTAGATGATGGTTGTTAGCATTGAATGAAGGGTGGTCTTACTAGGCATTACCTAGATGACGACCGTCATGGCCATGACGGCCCGACCGTCATCCTGGTCATTTACAATTCCATTTTTAGTGAATTTTGACCCCTTTCGGATAGCCCAGTTCTTCCAATGATTGGTACACTATACCTGGACCTATGTTTGAATAATTAATGGGTAGTATTAATCTATGTTAGAATCACATAGTAAGTCCCAAAAGCAGGAAGACAGGTAAATTCGTAAGATCAATCCTTTAGAGATTAGTTATCAAAAGTAGGCCGACAAGTAAATCGGAAAGACCTACCCTTTAGGGAAATGTTATGTTATATTTGAATAAGCTAGTTATGTCCCTAAAGCAGGAAGGCAAGTAATACCATAAGACCAATTCTTAAGGGATTTATTCCCTAAAGTAGGCCGACAAGTAAACTCAGAGGATCTAACCTTGAGGGATTGCTTCTTAGTAAGTCTAGATGATACAGGATTCGTGTAATTAATAATAAATTCATATATTTTTGTGTATTGTATGTGGTTTGAGATAAAATGGTTAAGGTGATGAACCTGAGAGTAGTAATTCAAGTTAATTCCCATGACCGAGAAGACTCTTAATATAGAAGAACTCAATTAAGACTATTTATTCTCACCCCGTTGTTATCATAATCTTTTACAGGTGAATAGTCGAAAGCTAAAGATAAAGGAAAAATTGTGTAATGACATTTTCTGAACAACTCTTACCTTATCTTGCTTTTCTTTGTTTCCGCTGAATCGTGATAACTATGTGTTACTATTATACTATTTTGGCATATTTTGTATTTAGATACGAGACATATGTACTTATGTAACATTATTACTATTGAATTTTGTTTATGTACCATATATTAACAATGTAATATATGTGATTCTAGACACACATTTATTGGTTTGTTAGAGTTGGTATCAGATCAGGTCGATCCTCGACCTAGCCGCGAAACACCAATTGTTAAATCTTTTCTCGTGTTTGTCTGTGTTATTGTTATGAAGTATTATGTCATATTACCTAGTGTTAGGTTTGATCAACTTGATATATATGTGTGTGACATGAGATTTAAGGGTTGAGCAACTAAGGAGAATGGGAATGCTGAGAGTGACTCGTGCTCAGAATGTGAACGGGAATCCTAAAGTGGGAGCAGGTGGTGACCAGTACGTGCAGTTAATGCAGATGTAAATACAACAACAATTTCACAAACAATAGAAGCAATGGTTTATGATGTAGATGATATATGGTGACCAACCACCTCCCTAACAAAATGAAGGAAATGGGGGGTTTTCGAGAGTTCTATAAGATGAACCCTCCCGAGTTTCATGGTGATCTTGATCCTCTCAAAGCTCATGATTATATGACCAACATTGAAATAAATTTTGAAGTGAGCCTGTGTACTGGGGAAGACAAAGTGGTTTGTGCTACTCGGATGTTGCGAGGATCGGCGACCCGATGGTGGATGAGTGCATCTAACATAATGAATACCTTGGGGATTTCCAAGACTTAGGAACACTTTAAAGCACCCACCTATGTTAGACAAATACTTCCCAAATAGCGCGAGAGCACATTAAGAACTAGAGTTTTAGATGTTACGCCAAGGTTCCATGATCGTGGCAGAGTTTGCAGTAAAGTTTGAAGACATGAAATTTTATTCATACCAAGCCTTTAATGCTCCAGATGAACGTTGAAAGATTAACCAGTTAAATATTGGACTTCAAGGAGAAATAGAGTACTGAGTGGGACAACAATATTATAACACTTATTCAATGCTACTTGAGCAGTGTTACATTGTTGTGCAAAAAATGAAGAAGATCCAGCAAGAAAAAAAGCAAGCCAAGAAAAGTCAGGGTGGTCATGAGAGAGAAAATTAGCACCTGAAGCCAAGGGGATCACAATCAAAGGAGGAAACATGTTTAGAATGTCATACCATCTCAACCACCTCAGTGTTGGAGCTGCAAGAGTTACCATTTTGGCGAGTGCGTGATTGAGACTATGAGTTGCTTTCTATGTAATGAGTTGAGCCATATTGCCACAGATTGTCCTAAGAGGAAGACTTCAGAAGCTTCGGGAACAACAGGTAGAGTGTATACCATGGATGCAAAGAAGTCGAAAGGCAACAATGATTTGATAGCTAGTACATGTTTTATGCATGGACACCCATTATTTATTCTCTTTGATTGTGGAGCTACACACTCCTTTATTTCTAGCTAATTTGTTGAAAGACTAGGGCTAGAAGCATTACCTTTACAATCTATTATGACCTTCACCGCTGCAACTGATGGAAGTTTAGAGACTACTTGGGTGTGTGGAAATTTTTCAGTAACCATGAAAGATCGTACCTTCGTGCTTAAATAATTTGTCTACCTCTCAAGAAGATTGATGTAGTTCTAGGAATGATTTGAATTCATGCTAATTTAGTCTATATTGATTGCAAGGAGAAAACCCTGTTTATTTCTAAGGAAGCCACAACTCCAGATGTAATTATATCTACGTTATCAGAAGGTACTATTAATATGATTTACTACCTCTTTTCTGAAGATAAAGCTTTCCTGTTGATGCTCACTACGGATTCAGCCGAGAAGAAAAATGTTTATTCAATATTTGTAGTGTGAGACTTTCCATATGTCTTTTCTGAGGTCGTCACTTCCTTACGTCCTAAAAGGGAATGTGATTTCTCTATAGACCTCGTCTCGGGGACAACACTTGTGTCTATTCAACCTTATTGCATGTCTCTAGTAGAATTGCGGGAATTGAAGATGCAATTTGAGGAGTTGTTGGAGAAGCATTTTATCTGACCTAGTGTGTCTCCCTAGGATGATTTTGTTCTATTGGTAAAGAAGAAGGATGGTGATATGCAATTATGTATCAGCTACCACCAAGTGAATAAAGTGACCATTAATAACAAGTATCCTTTGTCACGAATTGAGGACTTTCTTGATAAATTCAAGGGAGCCAAATTGTTCTTGAAGGTTGATCTACAGTATGGGTATCATCAAATTCGGGTAAAGAGTTCAGTCACTCCAATGACCATTTTTCAAACCTAAAATGGACACTAGAAGTTCCTCGTGATGCATTTTAGAGTTACTAATGATGCAGCCATCTTCATGGACTACATGAACCATGTATTCCAACTTTATCTATATAGGTTCATTGTAATTTTCATAGGTGACATCATGATCTATTCTCGTACACCTCAAGAGTATGAGGAACACTTGAGGATTATGCTTTATATTTTGCGGGGGATGCAACTTTATGCAAAATTCAACAAGTGCAAATTTTGGTTGTCAGAAGTCAAGTTTCTTGGGCATGTCATCTCGCAAGGACGTGTATCCATGGGCCATTCTAAGGTGGAAGGGGTGATTAGTTCACTACTATAAATAATGCTTTTAACGTCGCACACGAAAGATATGTAACCTCGGCTACCGTGATGACTTAACGAATGGTGACATGAAAAGATTCCACTTAACACCTCGGAGACATGAAAAGATGTCACTTAACATCTTACTTAGCGATCTTTTTTATGGAAAATAATCTTGAAAACCTAAAAGATGTGATGCTTCACTTGCTTCTTCATATTCATAAATATGCTTTTATAATAGAAGTTTTTTATGTTTCACGCGGATCACTAATGGTAGTGTCTTGAGCATTGATATGTCATGAAATGAACGACATATATTTAATCAATAATATCACTAATGGTTTTTTATGTTCAAGTTAGGTAAAATACTTTAACCCTTATTTTAATAGAAAACTGAGGTAAATAACCTTTTTTTTTTACATTTCATTGATAACAAAGAATATTTACAAATAAAAAATATAATAAAAAAGAAAGGTTTCTGGTTTTTCCCCTCGATTATATGAAAAAACGAGGTAATATGTGGTTTTTATATTTAAAAATTAAATAAAACATCGGGCCTTAGAATTATATCACTATAATAGTAATGATCATCCCTATTCAAAACATAATGCATCTTTTGGATTTTCAAGGAGGCGTTTGAGCTTCTCTGATTGTTTTACTTCCCTTTTTCCAATTTATTTATACACTATTCAAGTCTCATTTCATTTCCATTGCTTTGTGTCTTCAAATCTAGTTTAAAAATATTTTCTTTTTTTTATAAAAATGTCTACATAAACTTTCAATGGGGGATGAAACCTTTTGTTCGTTATTAATAAAACGTTTGTTGATTTCGATGAGTTGAAAGACCAAGATTTTGATCTAATATTCCAAACATAAGTTGAAAGATTACTTTGACATGCTTCATAGACACATATACACTAATCTTGTGATAGAGTTTTGGTTAAATTCCTCCGTTAGGAAATCTGGTGAGGATGTTGAGTCAATACAATCCAACGTATATGGCTTTCCTATCACCATTACTCCATCACTTATTGCTAAGATAATAAAGTGTGAAGAGAAAGGTAGTTGTGTTGAACATTATAGATTCAACAATGTCTTCTCAAACCACCCTCTCTTATTTTGTGACAACTACAATAACCTCACTAGTCTTGCTACTCTCATCCCAATTGAAAAAGTTTGGCATCAACTTCTAGTGTCAAATCTTCGTCCAAGAGAGAGATAACTAGAAACACTTACTTCAGATGACAAGAATATTTTGTACTTTCTTATCTACAACGTCAAAATTAATCTTCCTCTTACTATTTTCAACTTCTTAATTTAAATGGTTGTGACCTCTTGCGAGGAAATGACTTTCTTGAGTGGAGTCAAAAGTTTGAATATGTGGAATAATTATCTGTTGTCCTTTTTTTTTTGTAATTTGTAATTGAGTATCAATGAAAAATTTCATTTTCAATCGTATTATTGCCTAATATTTTTTTATTGATAACAAAGATTTTGAGTTTTACTAATAAACTTAGAAAAAATGAAGAAAAAAAATTTTAACAAAGAAAAATTGAAGTGGATGGGATTCAAAGTGTCCCTAATATTTATATTCCCTCGCTTTTTACAAAAATGCAGAGGTAATAGGTTTTATTAAAAACAAAACAGCGCTTCTTATAGATATATTCCCTCGGTTTTATGGATAACTGAGGTAACAGGTTGTTAACATGTCGCTACCAGGAAATATACTCTCAGTTTTTAGCATTTCGAGGTGAAATCTTCGTCATAAAAAATGCTATTTGTAGTAGTGGTTGGGAGAGACCTAAAAATGCATCATAAGTCAGAAGCTTTTTGGGTTTAGAGGGTTATTATCAGAATTTTATTATGGGTTTCTCTCAATTGGCTTTACCTTTGAGAAGGCTTACTTGCAAAGAAATTCTATTTAGTTAAAGTGCGGAGTGAGAGAAGAGTTTTCAAAAGTTGAAGAAAAAGTTTAGCACCGTACCTGTTTTAATCATCCTAGATCCTACTCAAGCGTATGAAGTGTTTTATGATACGTCCAAGAAAGGCCTAGGGTGTGTTTTAATGCGGAATAGCAAGTAATGACTTATGCATCTCACAACTTGAATAATCATGAGGATAACTATATACCACATGATCTTGAGTTAGCAGCAACCATCTTTGCACTTAAATTGTGGCAAAATTACCTTTATGGCATTCACTTTGATATGTTTATAGATCATAAGAGCTTGAAGTACTTATTTTACCAAAAGGAGTTGAATACACGACAACGCAGGTGGATGGCGTTTCTAAAAGATTATGATTTTGACTTGATATACCATCCTAGTAAGGGAAATAAAGTAGCAGATATTCTTAGCAGGACCTTTTGGAAATATTCAAGAATCTTGATCTCCGGTATACTTGAACACCATCAGGAGTAGTGCTTAGTAATTTGAGCATCACTTGTGATTTGAGAGAAAGAATAAGGCAAGCTCCATGTTGTGATGCAAGGCTATTATCAAGAGAGAAACATCCAAGTTTTTCTCGATCCATGGATGAGATTATTTTGAATAATAAGAGGATGTGTGTGCCAGAAGATCTAGAGTTGAATATATATATATATATATATATATATATATATATATATATATATATATATATATATATATATGGATTTTATAGTGGGTTTACCGTGTACGCTTGGTGAGCATGACTCTATTTGGGTGATTGTGGATAGACTTACCAAATCAGCTCATTTTCTTCTCGTTAAGACTACACACAAGATCCTCCACTTGGTAAGGCTTTTCATTATAGAGATAGTTTGGTTGAATGGCGTATCCACCAGTATTGTATCCGACCGAGATCCAAAGTTCACTTTGAGATTTTTGAAGGCTTTTCACCATGTAATGGGGACTCAGTTGATCCTTGGCACTTTGAACTATCCCTAATCCGATGGCCAGGCGGATGGGATGATACAAATCATCAAGGATATGTTGCGAGCTTTTGTTATGGAGAAGGAGGTAGTTAGAAGGATCACTTTCCATTGATTGAGTTTTCTTACAACAACAATTACCACTCTAGTATTGGGATGGCTCCTTATGAGGACTTGTACGGAAGGAAGTGTAAGACACATTTATGTTGGGTAGAAGTGGGAGATAGAAACATTCTTGGATAGGAGGTAATTCAGGAGACAACGGAGAAGATAAGAGTGATCCGGGAAAAGATGAAAAAGGCTCAAGATCAAAAAAAGTGTTATGTATGAATGTGAGGAAAATACACAAGAAGAAGGTTGAATTATGTTCACTAAAAACGTTTCTACTTCTGAACAGAGTTTAGATTCTAAAGATTAACTCAGAACCTGATAACAAGTGCAGTGGAAAATATATCAGAAGTAAACCAAACAGAACAATGAACACATTAGATTTATCATGGTTCCTCCCAAATTTAGAATAGTCTAGTCCCCTTGTAGCGCAAGAGAATTTCCACTATAATCAACTCATGATTACAACTACTTATGAACTTAAGCACAAGACTTTTACTGCTCAGACCTACAACCTAAGACTTCTTGCTCAATCAGCACCTGATCAAGACTTCTCTGCTTATATCCTCATATCCTAAAACTTCCCTTGCTTAAAACCTTCTGGTTCAAGACTTCCTTTCTCAGTCCTATTTTATAAGACTTCTTTGCTCAGATCCTCGATCAAAGACTTCACTACTCAAACGCACCGACTAAGTCTTCTTTGCTCAAATTCTCAATCCAAGACTTCACTGCTCAGACACGTCGTCTAAGTCTTCTTTGTTCAGATTCTCAATCCATGACTTTTGCTTGCTTAATCAAAATAGATCAAGACTTTAAATTCTCAAGCACATAACAAGAGACTTACTTGCCTCAAGCTTTTCAACTAGAGACTTTTATGCTCGACCACTTAGCAAGATACTTTGATCTAAACTGCTAAACGACATGTTCATCAGAATAGAGAAAAAGGTGTACTTGATACTAAGATCAGAGGTACATGGTAATCACTTTAACAAAGACCTTAAGCACTTAAGATTTCCAAGATATTCAATGTTTAGGAAATCTTAAGGCTTGTTACAATTTACAACAAGTAACAGAAAACTCTACTTATTCAATAGTGTTGCTCATTGTTGATCTTGTTATGTCTTCATTCATATAAAAATTTTGAACACTTCTAATCTCCTTGGTTTTCTTTCTTCTTCTTATTCCTTGTTGAAGAATCAGATTGAATCTTCAACTACTTATATAGAAGTTGCAGAAGACTAGCCATTGGAAGAGATAACTTAATCAAGTGTCTTTGTTTTCTACATAGAACAAGAGACGTTGAAGATAGATACACTAAAAGATATTGATCTATTATGTAACATGTTTAAGGGTTATGTCTTCAATGAGATCATGTACTATAGAGTCGTTAAGAATTGTTATCTGTAAAGCATGTCAACTTTTCGCAAGCCTTGTGAACTTTAACGCTAGCTGACAAAGTGATTTGACAATGCAGCTTGCTTTCTGCAGTACAGATAGCTTTATCATTGCCACAACTTCTGAATGATCACCTGAAACTAATACAATCACCAAATGTAGAGACAATGTGTTGTATTTTCTATTGTCGAGGCCTTCAGTTTTAGAGTCTACGCCAGACATCACTTAGAGAGTATTCTTCAGATTTTATACCATCAGAAGCAAGTAACTTAGCTTCTCTCAAGTGCGCTTTCATATCAGATTCTGAATATATTTCTTAAGTATAAGAACCTACATAATTAAAAACACATTAGATAACACCATTGCTCTTTTAATACTTTTGTTATCATCAAAAACCAATTATATATGTCAGGATAAAAATCTTGTTATAACAATGTATACCAGAGAAGAAGACCTTTAGAGTTTGAAGATGGAGGCCATGTGTTCTTGAAGGTTACTCCTAGACTTGGACTAAAAGGACCTATCAAGACCAAGATGTTGAGCCTGAGATACATGGGTACTTATCATATCATTAGTCGGGTAGGTGAGGTGGCATATCAGTTAGTATTACCGCCTTCTCTATCTGAACTTCATGATGTCTTCCATGTATCTCAACTCCAGAATTTTGTGTTGGATCCTTTTATACCCATTCTTCTAGAGATGGTTTATGAAGTTAAGAATCTTGAGAAAAAGGATTTACCTCTAGTGAGTGTGATTTGGGAGGAGCCGCGTTCGAGCAATGCTACTTGGGAGCTAGAGTCCAAGATGTGGAAAAGTTATCCTCATATATTCAGGAATGTTTCTGATTCAAGAACCAATTTTAATTTAAGGTGGGATGTAACACTCCATATTATATTTCTAAGTGTCAAACATGTATTATCAAATGATATTACTAGTTAGACATTAGAAACTAGAATGACAGTATTGGAGATAGTGGCATAATTGAAATTTTTGGAATTTTAAAGGGTAGTTTGGTCTTTTCACAATGAAGCCTTTTACTAAATTCACCCATTTTACTCATTTCCTTGACACAAATAAAAATTGGAATGAAGTAAGAAAAAGAGAAAAAAAAGGTGCGCGTGAAAAGTGAAGATGGCTGGTTTATACCTGAGTGAATCGCACACTCAAAGATACAACAGAGTCGCCACCGAACTTTATTTAGTCCCAAAGGACAGGGAAAATATCGATAAAACCCAAGGGGGAGAAAAACGAGAACTGGGGCCGGTTATGCGAAAGGAAGGTATTAACACCTTACGCATCCGTCGTACTCGACAGGAACCATTTCGCTTGCTTCTAGGCTCGGATGGGTTATCTATCTAAAGGCTTCTAGCTAAAGAAGAAGGAGAGAGAGAAAAGAAAGAAAGAAAGTGCTCGTGGAGGATCAGGGCCCTCGTGCCTACGTACCCTCATAGTGCAATGAGGAAATCAGAGCGCCGTAGTTCATGGAACCAGGGAAAAGAGAGGGGAATGGAAGAAGATGGAAGGGTGCTCGCCAAGATCATCGCTATCTCGTGCCTACGTATCATACATTCGACTGAATGCAGAATCAGAGCTTCCGTAGTTTGGGGAACTAAGATGGAAAAAAGGAAAAGAAAACGGTGAGTGGTGTTAAACCAAGAGCAAAAGAAGAAGGAAACTCCGCTGGGAATTCCCAAGAAGTGGTGTCAAAACCAAGAAAGGAGTGCAAAGGAAAGATAACTGTGCTGAGGATAAAGTGCAAAAGTGGTGTCGAAACCCAGGAGATAAAGGAGCAAAAGGAATAGAGAGACTCCATAGGGGAGTAAGAGAACAAAGTGACCGTGCGGGGGATCAGAGGGTAATGACCCTACTGGGGATCAAAAGATTAAGGGTTCGGTATGTTAACTGACTGGCAGTGGTTAACCGAAGAAAAAGAGATTAAGGCTCTGGTGGGGAAAAAGAAGTTGGTGTCAACAGACAGGCTGTGATGAACCAAAAGGAAAGAAATAGTACTGAACCAAGAGGAGGTGTTTGACTCAGAGGGCATTTCGGTATATTAACTGATAAACAGTGGTTAATCGAGAAAAAACAAAGATTGCAACTCTGCGGGGATAAAGGTTTTAACAGATAAACTGTGATCAACCAAAAGAACGGGTGTAGAACCAAGCGAAGGTTGTGACCCAAAGGACGTGTGTGGAACCAAGCGAAGGTTGTGACCCAAAGGATGTTGGTACTGACTGAACACAAAGTATTTGACCAACGAAAGGGAATTTGAACAAAGAGAAGGTTACTAACCGTTGGGGATTCGGTGTTAACAGAGACACCGTGATCAACCGAAAAGAAAACGAGTGATTAACCAAGAGAAGGTGATTAACTCGGAAGGGCTCAGTATTTTAACAGACAGGCTGTGGTTAACTGAAAAAATGGGTAAATTGGTGTTTTAACTGACAGGTAGTGATTAACCAAACAAAGGGAGAAGAACCAAAAGAAGGTTGCGAACTTCTGGGGATTCGCTTTTAACAGAAAGACTGTGATTAACCGAAGAAAAGAGGAATTGAGGCTCTTCTGGGAATCAATAGGCAATGATTGACCACGAGAAAAGAATATGGTATTGAAACAAAGAGAGTTTGCTAACCCAAAGACCATGGTTTTAACCGAGAAATTTGGTGATTGATCAAAAGAGATTGTGGGAAAGGGATAAGAGTGATCAAGGACCGACTCGACTGGGGAAGAAACTACGCTACTGTTTGGGGATAGAGGTGACTAAGCCAGGCACAGGGTCATTCGTCCCCTACCTGAAGTAGTCAGAATGAGAGTAGGAATTTTCCATTCTCATTCCTTCTCTAACACACAGGGTGTAGTGCAGAAGTTGAAACGGACAAGGCAACAACTCCAAGTTGTACAGTGCTCCCGTGCGTCGTGCGTCGTGCGGATCTCAGACTCAGCCGGGAGGAAGAGAGAAGGAGCTCTAAAGGAAGCCTAAAGAGAAGCGCCAAAGGGGAGATCAATAATCGAAATGAAGTTTCGATTAACTAATCAAAAGGAGGAAAATGCTAATAATTTTCCAAAATGAATTGAAAAATTATTAAAGCAAAGGGTGCATTATTGGTTGTACAAGATTAAGCTTATTCGTGAAGAACAAACTTAATGAAAGAGAGTGCAAAACAGTACCAAATGTCACTTAAAAGTGCAACACAAAATCATGTTATCATGTGCAAAAGGATATGCAAAAGTGATCATATTCATGTAATTCCAAGTATGTGCATAATTATGAAATCGAAAGATTAATCATTGAAAAAGTCACAATCATACGTGGAACTGAAGCAAACAGAAGTTAAAACATCCCTAAAAATTAATCGTGTTAATCCATGGAAGTGGGAGCAAGAAAGCAAGGCAAACAAGCATGAAAAAAAAAGCAAAAATGGCCTTCTGTTCAGTGGTAACCGGTTACCTTAAAGTGAGTAACCGGTTACCTGCATAAAAACGCAGGAATTTGGCAAAAATTGAACCGAGTAACCGGTTACCTCAGATTGAGTAACCGGTTACTTAGTGTAAAAATGCAGCGCAGGAGTGAAAATTGAACTGAGTAACCGGTTACCTCAGATTGAGTAACCGGTTACCACTGAACCAGAGGCAAAACTGACTTTTGAAAAATCACTTAATGCAACAAAATCCCTTAGGCAAGTTACCACATGTTAGGGCATGAATTTGTGCACAAAAAATAAGTTCGAAATAGCAAAATGAACAACAATTGAATCAATTAACACAACAAAGATCATAGATTATGTGAATGCCAAATCAAATCAACGTACAATAAGCTTTGAAACTACATCGAAATGGTTACTAAAAATTCTCGAAACAATAAAATGAAAAGAGGAACCAACCTACAAGGCTGAAATGTGCCTTGGATGTTTTTGCAAAGTGATCTTGATGAAGAAAAATCAAAGAAAGCCAGAGAAATCCTCAATCGTAGCCGAAACGCGCCGAAACCGATCAAATTGCGATGAACTCCGAAATGCGAATTCGAACCGTAGAACCTTGAACTAGCACTTGAAATTGATCCAAAAACCAATAAAATTCAAGAAATCTAAGTATAATGCAATGTGATGAAGGTTAAGATCAAGGAATAATCACTTTCAATGTGAAAAGTGATTATTCTTCAATGTTGAAGAGCTCTAGTATGGTTTGGGAAAGAATATGAAGATGAATTGAGTAGAAGTTGCAGAAAAATTCTGGGAGAATGTGAGAGAATTGAGAGTGAAGTGTGAGAAATTTGAGTGTGAATGATTTGGTCCCTGTGAAAATAGTGCAACCTTACTTATATAGACTTTTGGTTAGGAATGTGAGAGGTTTGGAATTAGGCTAGGAGTTAGTTAAACTTGACTCACTGAGTCAAGCGGTTAACTCGGTTAGTTAGGATCAACTCAGTAACAATCCCAATGTGAGCTCCAACATCCAAAGGTCCACATACTTGGAAATTAAGGAACATGGTGCACTTAATTTCAAGTGATGCATCGGAGTAAATGTGAGTGTAGTGTAAGGAATGGTCTTGAATTGTCTAGAACGTTCCACCAGCTGCTATAACCATGCAGAAGCTAAGAATGAATAAGTGTAGAGGTGCTGTTCCAAAAAATGCAGTAGGAACTACAAATTTGCCTAGGGTAACCGGTTACCCTATATTGAGTAACTGGTTACTCAGTACAAAATTGCCTAAATTTGTTCTGAAACAAGTACTGAAGTCCCGGTTTTGATTTCCAACCTCTTGTTTTGATGACTAGGCACAGAAACCCGTATTTTGTGCTTGTTTTGATGATGTGATGATCTTGCGAGGATACAATTAATCAAGCTTGAAGAACTGAAGTGTTCCTGCAACGAGATCATAGGAGAAAAAGTGTGAATGCTTATGCCAGAGATGCGTATGACATGCTTATGCAAAAGACAAAAAGGGAGGTCAAATTTCGGGTTGCGACAGTTGCCCCTATTTAATCCTCTTGGACCTGAATGTACGAATTGTGCTAGCTTTTCGATAATTCGAGGTAAAAGGGGACTAAATAAAAGAGTAGCTCAAGAATTTGGCCGACGACGACAAAAGAAGAGTTGAAAGTGAAGAGTTTGATATGTGAGAAGTTTGGCTGAATATCTGCTGTGAGATGAATTAGGCCAAAAAGGGAGTATGCTTGATGCATATGCTAGGCATGTGCTATTCTACATGATGCTTGATACCATGTCATGCAAAGGTGTAGGTTGAGGTACTGTGCGGTGGTTAGGCAGAGATTGTAGCAAAACGGATTCGACGTCCTTGGCTGGGGAAAGAACCCACATATGATGACAATCCCGCTGGGGAAATAGCCTAGAGATCTCAAATTTCCAAGCTATTACCACCATTGTTGCTGGGGAAGAGGGAACCAGGATGATTCTCAAATCACGGCTGACTCTGCCTGGGGAATGAAATCAGAAAACTCTGATTTCTGAGCCGCTCCTGACTCTGCTGCAGGGAGTTCACAAGGCTTGGAGGATCTTCTCTGCTTGGGGAAGATAAGAAACCAAATTGTACCGCTGCTGGTGCGTGACATTTTGACATGCTGGGAATGATGTGCGACCCATGCTAGGGAAAAGAATAATCAAGACTCTGATTGAAATACATCATTCGGCCACTCTACTGGGGACATTATGGATCTGCTAGGGAAACGGAAGGTAGCCCACCTTTCCGGGGAACCATAATGGCACTTGCTGGGGAAATGATGGCTTTGTTGGGGAAATAACAACCTCTTCAAAGAACCATCACGGTGTAAATCGGGCATTAGTCTTGCCAATGGATATTACCGATTATCCAGCAGAAATTACCAGTAAAATATACAATGCATAATGCTTTCTCCATTGATTTTAGCTTTTTATTATTCTCAACGCTTTATGGTATTATGTGATCACAAATAATTGCTTATTTTGCAAACAAAATACTGAAAAGAAAACAATTGAGAAAACAAATTATATATTTTTATTGAATGTGAAAAATATGTACATAAGATGTGTACAGGGATGCAAAATCCTTGATGAGGAAATTTGCAATAAAAATTGAAAAACAATTGTAAATGGCAAAGGGAAATCATGTTTTGCATTGATTACAACATTGGCTACCATCCACCGTAAGTCTAGGTTCCAGCGCCTTGCACCAGTTGATAATGATTTGACTGCTCTGTTATCGTCTGAGGTCCAGCTATGATGAAAAGAGGCTCAAGTGTTCACAGTCAATGACTTTATCCCTAATTTTTGCCTGGACATTTTTTCTATTTTTTTGGTCCACCGGGATACCCATTTTTGCCTAAGTCGCCCTTTCGGGTTTTCAACTTAGCGGGCTGTTATTGTTTTTTTTCATTGTCCCTAATTTTTGCATGGACATTTCTTTTTTCGGTCCATCAGGACTCCTATTTTTGCCTAGGTCGTCCTTGCGGGTGTCAATCTAGCGGGCTATTATCCATTTTTTTAGGCATAATATTTTTTTACTGCATCGGAATTCACGGGCAATGGCAACTCCTCCCTATCCATGGTGGTGAGGATCAGGGCTCCGCCTGAGAAGGCCTTCTTGACAACGAAAGGTCCTTCGTAGTTGGGAGTCCACTTGCCACGTGGATTCGAGTGAACAAGTGAATACCTCTTGAGCACGAGTTCGCCTTCATGGAACGTTTGAGGGAGAAATTTCTTGTCAAAAGCTCGCTTGAGGCATCTCTGATACAATTGGCCATGACAAACGGCTGTAAGGTGCTTCTCTTCGATGAGATTCTGCTGGTCGTATCTGGATTGAACCCATTCGGCTTCATCAAGACCTGCTTCCATGATGACTCTAAGTGAAGGGATCTCGACTTCGATGGGTAAAACAGCTTCCATACCATACACAAGAGAATACGGAGTTGCCCCAGTAGAAGTGCGGACTGAAGTTCTGTAGCCATGTAGTGCAAATGAAAGCATTTCATGCCAATCTTTGTAGTATTGACCATTTTCTGGACAATCCTCTTGATGTTTTTGTTTGCTGCTTCGACGACGCCATTCATCTTGGGCCGATATGGGGAAGAGTTATGGTGCTCGATCTTGAATTCTTGACACAATTCCTTCATCATTTTGTTATTTAGGTTGCTTGCATTGTCAGTGATAATGTTGCTAGGAATACCATAGCGACAGATTATGTAATGCCCTGTATAATATTTATCTAGAATAATACAATACAGGCATTTTATTTGGTACTGACACCATCATAAGTGCCTAATGGCGTAATTCACATACTTGACCAGTTCTAATACATAACACAATCTATGGTACAAGCTATGGAAACTAGCCAAAAAAATATAAAATCTAAGAATAATATACAATATCCTTAATTGTATACAACAAAATACACAGCGAAAATAAGCTCAACTAAACTTCTCTTGAAACATCCAAGCATAGCTCCACTTGTAAATCAAACCTGTACTAAATACCTGAAAATAATCAACAATAGTGGGGTGAGATACATCAAATCTCAGCGAGTTCCCTATCCTATGGATTCTCTCGGCTTTACGAGGTTCTAACCAATCCTAACTCAAGTCAAGGGGAAGGGAAAGACCTTGAGTATATATTCTCACAATTTCACAATCTCACACTATATGGAAACACGTTATTGAGCCTGTCACTCACAATATTCACTTATCAATAACATTTTCAAGGCATCCCCTTTCTCCCGCCCTCTTCTACGTCTAGAAGTAGGAACGAGTCATGGACCCTCGTAGATTTCTTGGCATACGAAATGTATTCGGGATCATCGGCTCGTACACCGTCACAAGTCTCTTTACCATATAGGCTCCATTCGTACTATAACATTGGGAATCAAACCTACCAAGAAATCGTGAATTCATTACAGAGGAGCTCGTTACTCATGAAATGGCACATAATAGAATAACGGTTACAATCTCGTGATTTCACATACAACCATAATTGTATTCAACAATTCTAGGCCACATTAGCCTTTAGGCCTCTTTTGTCTTTCTCAAATAAACATAATAATTACACGTGTTCCATACTAGTGTTTCACTCATTTCAATACCATTCGGTAATGCACACACGCCTCGGCCTCTTTTGCACGAGCGTTGTCATTAAGTTATTCATCAATTTTCTAGCTCATTACTAGGTTCCAATATCTTAAACTATGCCATTTGGTTTGGGGTAAAGTTTCCTCACTCTTTCTATTTCATATTTTAACATGCACTTATTTTCAATCAGGTTTGACATCAATATTAGGCAAAGCATATTACAATTGCACATTGTGAATTACATATAATAATTCAATCATAAGTCATTCAAAAGCATATTACAATTGTATCATAGAATAACATATAATGATTCATCACATAAAAACATCACTTTCGGGTTCCCTCCGATTTATTCAATTGGGTATCGAAATCAATATTTCTCACTCTTATCCCGTAGGATATTTTCACAGCTTTCTAACGGCTATTACTATGCCTCGATCGGACTTATGATCCAAAAGATATGGATTTCCAACATATCACATAACATTATTTCATTCATTTGCCACTAGAGGATTGTCATAGCTTTCCAATGGTACCAAGAACGTCTCGATCCGAGTTACGAATCAAAAGTTATGGATTTTCAAAGAAAACAGAAGTATTGAAAATTTACAGGAGCCCCGGCGCTACCATTTTCTGCGGTGCCCCCTCACCTGTGCTTCGTCCGACGAAGCAGCGGCGTAAAATTCCATGCCAAAACCCAAAAGTTACAAAATCAAAACTTGCTGCGCCTCTTGACCATCGCCCGGCGGAGCAGCTGCGCAACTCCTGCGTCGCCCGGCTCTCAAACCACCGCCCGGCGCTTCGTATCAGATGCAGAATTTCTCTGCTATGTTTTTAGGGTTCCAAACACCCAAAAAAACATCCTTTCCACACCCAATCCTTTACCCACAACAAAATAAGTATCAACAATTGATCACATGCATATTACGACTATACTATGCAATTTATATCGAATTCCATCCGTTAGATTTCATTTTCTCTCAAATCTAACCTAAGTCCAAAACTTATATTTCTAGAACTTAGAGTGTCTAACTAGAACCCACCTGGTAATCTAAGAGGAGGTTGAAGAAGATGATGATGATCCATGAGCTTCTCCTCAAGCTTTTCCCTCTTTCTCTTCTTCTTTCTCTTTTTCTTCTCTTCTTTCTCTTTTTCTTCCTTTCTATCTTTTTCTTATATATATATATATATATAACCTTATTATATAATATAATTCAACAGGGTAAAATATCTCCAATTGATATTTTGTCATCTCAACCCAATTGATCAATTATTAGAGTTACCTTCAAATGCTCTCTTGAACTAATCAATATTGATCTGTCCCTTTAATATATAATTGATCTCTTCAGAGTTCACTAGTTGCTCTATTGATCCCAAATGTCAATACTTAAAGTACTTAGAGAATTCCATTAATCCAATTATCCAAAGGTAGAGTACATAGATACTCATCTGATCTCCAATTGAGCATTTAAATAATACGGGGTATTACAGATTATCTCCTTCTTAATAAATCTGGCAACCACTTGACGTGTAACATTTGCGTAAGAAGCAGCTTCAACCCATTTAGTGAAGTAATCGATAGCAACTAGAATGAATCGATGACCGTTGGAAGCTTTCGGCTCGATCATTCCAATCATATCAATACCCCACATAGAGAATGGCCAAGGTGAAGTCAAAACATTCAATGGAGTTGGAGGCACATGGATCTTATCTCCGTAAATCTGGCATTTGTGACATCTTTTAGCAAAGTTGTAACAATATACCTCCATTGTTGTCCAGTAATACCCAGCTCGAAGGATCTTCTTGGGCATAGCAGGACCTTTAGCATGTACACCCTCGCAACCCTCATGTATGTACCTTATGATCGTGTGTGCTTCGTGTCTATCCACGCATCTGAGCAACACAGAATCATAATTCCTCTTGTACAGTACACCACCACTTAAGAAGAACTTGGCGCAGAGCTGTCTAAGAGCTTTCTTGTCAGTAATAGTAATACCCTCGGGATATCCCTGTTTTTCCAAATACCTCTTAATGTCGTAGAACCAAGGCTTGTCATCAGACTCGTCCTCGATTGTTAAACAGTGTACTGGTTCGTTCAAATGATCAATGCGGATATGAGGAGCTTCATTCTTCCACTTGACCTTGAACATGGATGCTAAAGTGGCAAGAGCATCAACTAGTTGATTTTCCTCTCTGGGAATATGATGAAAAGAGATCTCATCAAAGTAAGGAATCAATTTCGCTATGTGTTTTTGGTACGGAACCAACTTGGAATCCCGAGTCACAAAGTTCCCTCTGACTTGGCCAATAACCAAACCAGAATCTCCATAGACCTTAAGAATCTTGATTCTCATGTCAATTGCCGCTTCAATACCGTAGATACATGCTTCGTATTCAGCCATATTGTTGGTGCATGCAAAGCATAATTTGGCAGTGAAGGGAAGGTGAAAACCTGTTGGAGAGATGAGGATAGCACCAATTCCACGACCTTTAGAATTAGAGGCACCGTCGAACACGAGCGTCCATCACGCCCCTGGTCCGGGTCCTATGTCAGGGTCTGGAGTCTCATAGTCTCTGATAAATAGAACATCCTCATCGGGAAAGTCAAACTGAAAGGTCTTCAGATTTGGACAAATTTTGGTAAAACAAAATGTTGGAAGAAGTGTTTCAACATGGAGTTCAAAGCTAAAGAATTCTGTAAAAGACAAAGATGTCGAAGGAGATATCCCAACAGAAAGACTGAACATCTTGACTGCTAATTATGTGTCAAATCTGTTCTAAGATTCTAGGCGCTTCAGTAGTGGATCAAGGAAAGATTTGAAGCCCAACAGAAGACTATATAAGGAGACTTAGACCTAGGGTTAAAAATAACCTTTGTAAATTTTGTATCACTTGTAACTTTGTAACCTATTCATTTAGTAAAATAAGGGTTTAAGGTTTGAGAGTCGTTGGCTCTCTTAGGAGTTAGAAGTCTCCATTCTGCAGTATGAGATGCAGGATGGAAGGCATAGGTACAAGGTCCAACCAGAAGCCTTTAGGTAATGGTTGTTCTTGGACGAAGCTTTGAAGCAAGTCCAAGATAACTTCTTGGTCAAGAAACCGTGACAGGTTCTGGAGATTGGCAGAAGATAGAGATATCACAGGTTATGATGGAGGATGTGAGTAGGGATCTCATATCAAGGTTGTAAATGACTAGAGTTTAGCTTTGGTAAAGATGTTCATTGAAGGTAGTGATTAGGATAAAGTTGTAAACGGGGGAGTTTAGCTTTAGGGTAATACTACAAGATAGTGAAGTCTTCATCCTGGATTGGTATCCCCCAGAGTAGGTGAATTGCACCGAACTAGGTCAACATATTCTGTGTTTTTATTATTCTGCAGTTTACAGTTTTTCTGTATATGTGTTCTTCACTGAGATGTCACAACGGGATGTCTCGACATCTTGTGTGACTTTCCTGTTGCACTTTATAACAGCAGTTGTGTATTCATCCTTGTTTATTATAAATACAGTAATCAATGTCTTAACATTCAGATGGGACATTCGAGTATCTGCATAGGCCAGAATTTCAATTGGTATCAAAGGAGGCATCCTGGTCTGTTTCTGGATGAGATCCATGGAGTACTTTCTGGTGATTAAACTAGGAAGAGTTGGAAGAAGCAGTTCAATCGTCTGATGATTGAGGAGTAGTGTTCTGGTTCTTTATTGTCTGAAGGGTTCTGCAACAACAAATAGGAGGAGTGGCTAGTTCTCTTGGTTGGTGTCCTGAAAGATGTCTTAACATCTTGTCTAGGGGAAGTTGAAGTTGTTCTTTAGTGATTCCGCTGCAGATGTTTCTGATTGAAGGATTCCAGTAGAATAGGATACTGGAGTAATGATTGAAGGAAGATTGTAGCTGACCTTACCTGGTTCTGTTCTTGTAGATGTCATTCGGTTTAAAGACACATAGCATTCCAAAGTCGGGAGCAGAGGGATGTTATTGTGATGGTTGAGTCTTATGTGACTTGGTACATGGTTGAGTGGCGTCATCATGTATGCTGAAGTCAGACTGAAGAGAAGGGGTAAGATGAATTATCAAACTCATGCTCTAGGGGTTTGATGATTTCTTGTTGGCTAAGTTGTTGAATACACTTGATATGATGATCAAGTCCAATCAACACAATTCGGCCGTGTTCTGAAGTCTTCTAGTTATTCTTCAGACTAGGAGGTGCTTTCTAGGAAGCATAGGAGTGAAGACTGTGGAGGTGATTTATTTTCACCATCCATAAAAACGTGCAAGGAAGAACTCAAACTTCTCAACCCTAAGGATGAGTTCACACAGTTGAGGTAATTAGGATTCGTTCAGAGAGAATCTTAAGATCTTGAGTCAAGGGGGAAGCATTGATATCTCAACAACTTGCACAAACAGAAGAAGACAGCATGAAGAGGAATATCTTGGTGATATTCAGAAGATGCTGGAATCGGATAAGGGTTAAACTACAAGGATTTAAGATCAATTGCTTTGTGCATATTGATTATCCTTGTGATTCAAGATTGAGGATGTTCTAACATCTTTTCATCAGAGGCTTGGAGAATCATGGGAGGGGTTCTACATTCGCTCAGAAGTCTCATAGGTGTTGACCTGGGATTATTGGCTTAGCATCTTTTCCTGGAAAGTATTGTGAATGACTTGTCCAGATGGTGATGCTGTTGAAGATGGATATGGAAGACTATGATAACATCATAATCTTGATGATTACTTGGATTGGTTTATTTATGATCCAGGTACTTTAGGGCATTCCAGAATGCTCATCATGGAGTTCAGATAGGTGGCAATATCTGCAACTTCGTGGAGATGGCTCTACTCAAGGAAAGGTGGCATCCTTGGTACAACTATGGGGGGTAGTTTTTAACTATTCCTTCTGAAGATTCAGACAGTGGAAGGTTTGAAGTCTTTGGAGAAGCACTGGGAGGTATTCATCAAGGTGTGAGCTTGTATGACATAACTGCAAATCAACAGGATAAAGGTTGTCTACTCAAACTCGGTTGGTGAATCAAGTCTATGAGAGCACGGGACTCTTGTTCTGTTTAGGGAGGAAGTTCTTTCAAGTGGCAGAAGAATGAGCTGAATTCAACAACTAGATGTCGTATCAGAATGTTCTAACATCTAGTTCAACATCAGAATCTCAGTTGGTGAAGTGGCACATCAACTTAAGATAGGGTGATCTACTGGAATGAACAATAGGATACTTCAAAAAGATCGTTCTCATGGCAGTTTGCGGGAGCTGCAGGAAGGAGAAAATCTTACATGTCCATGGCTTAGGGAGTCTAAGTGTGTTTGCTGCTGAGCAAGTGAAGCATGTGACTTGAAGATCAAGTTTCATTGATAGATCAGGATATCTTTGTGAGAGTTCTGACAAACGTGAAAAGGTCAAACTGTGGCATTTGGCTGTTTTCATATGAGGATTCATGAAGGAGGTGATCAAACTGTGGCATTTGGTTGATCTCAACAGTGGATTCGAAGAATCAAGATAATTAGAGTGTGGCAGCTGGTTAATCTTGAGGATTATCTTGGAACAAGTTACTCTTGGGCAGAAGGGTGATGAGTTGAAGACTCAAGGAGACTATTCTTCTTGAAGGTGGATGAGAGTTTATTTCTCTCTTTCTGAAGTTCTTATTGATGAGGCTTGTGGAGCAGAAGTCATTGGAGTTCTTCAGTTTCTGGATTACTATGCTATAGTAAGTCCAGTTGGTGGAGCATATCAAAAACCATGGTGATGATGTCTTGGTGTGTGGACGATGTTCTAACATCATGTTGGAACATTATCTGGGTTGGATATCCTTGGTGAACGATTATTATGCTCTGGTTCAGGAGCTTGGTGCCTACATTATGCCTAAGGAGCGTCTACATAATCATACGGGAGAATGATGAAGTAGAAGGTCTGCCTTGGATGGAGAATGTAGAGAAGACTGAATTAGATCAGATATTGATTGCTTGGAAGTTTGAATATGAAGATATTCGTCTACTAATCAGGAGTATTCCAGATTATCACACGAGAGAATGGTACGAAATGACTGCCTTTGGAGAGTTGGGTGATTATCTGATGGAGGGCCTTGCTAAGGCCAGTTGAAAAGCTTGTGGAGAGGTTACTTCCCTAATTGGCAAGTCATGCTTTTCTAAAGCATGTGTCCGGTATCTGACACCGATGGGAGAAACAAACTAAGAGGTATGGTATCTCTTTTGGGGAGTGTGCTACATTCCAGTCCATTTGATTATATCTCGAGCAGCTGGAGGTCTATACATGGGAATTCAGGCGGAGTTCATGAGATGTGTAGATGGTTGCAGGAAGAGGGGGATCAATGTGACTTTAATCTTAATCCAACCGTTTGTTTGAAGGAGGATGGCGATCCTTATGTTCCTCACGAATAGCATGATGTGACTTCATGTGTGAGTGACTGCTGTTTCTTGTCAGAAGGGATAGTGGTGCCAAAATGAATGTGCTTCAGTAGGTGGCTGGACTGGGAGTGAGCTCTTGAAGACATTGAAGATGTGTCTTATGTTTTCCATTTATACGCAGGTGCTTAGGGGAGAAGCACATATTATCTTAGATAGGGGGAGTAGCATCTTGATCTAAGGTACTATACTGTAGGGGTGCAGTCTGAACCAAGCTTGTGGTTGGTGTCAAGCAAGTTATTTCCATCCAGGAGGGATGAAGATGTCAAGTGAGATGTCTTGACATTGTATTGTTGCAAGTGGGGAGAGACTTAGCAGTACCGAATATGTGATTCTGATTGGATGCTCAAGAATCTGGGAGAATTTATTGTTCTCTGCAGATTAAAATCATTGTCTGTGATATTATCTCTAAACGATATGCTAATCTCAGTTTCAATTAAGTCTTTTTATATAATGCACATGGGTGGCAGTTGATGAGAATCTCTGGTACATGTCAGGAGGACGAGTAAAGATCGACAATAGTGTACAACATGTAGATGTGTTGGAACTTGTATCTTTTGAAGAATCAGTCAAAACTTGAATTAAGACATGAAGAATTGGTCGTGGGTGATGCACGTTAAATAAGGACTATTCTATTCTCATTTCTCCAATCTGAGTTAGAAGAAAAATATGGCATTTCAAAAGATCTGGATTAATCTGGGAAATGTTTGTCAAATTTTAACTAAAAAGGGGGAGAGAAGAATTGTTCTTCACATCATAAGTTTTGAATCTGATGTTACTAGCAAAGATGTTCTAACATTATTTCTCAGCATCTCAGTTCTTAGACACTATTGTGTCTTGTGAACTGAGTTATGAACACAGTTATGTCCTGTGATCTGAGTTACTCAGGTTAGGTATTTGTTACTAAGGGGATTGCTACCGCTTTCTCTTTATGGTTCTCTTATGCCTTTAGGAAAGAAGTTTTATCCTTTCGTGACAAGTATCGGTTCTTGGGTTGAGGGGGAGCATTTTACATCTTTTCTCTCATGATCTCATACAGAGATATAGAGTGGCTCTAGAAATTATCTTCTCCCTCGTCTATGCTCACAGGAGTGTTCACTGCATACACCATTGATCCGGAGTTCCTCTGTGCAGGATTGTTTTAGCCAAAATTTACTAAAAGGGGGAGATTGAAAGCTCTTCAGGAAAATTTTGGTAAAACAAAATGTTGGAAGAAGTGTTTCAACATGGAGTTCAAAGCTAAAGAATTCAGCAACAGAAAAAGATGTCGAATGAGATGTCCCAACAGAAAGACTGGACATCTTGACTGCTAATTATATGTCAAATCTATTCCAAGATATTAGGCGCTTCAGCAATGGATCAAGGAAATATTTGAAGCCCAACAGAAGACTATATAAGGAGACTTAGACTTAGGGTTAAAAATAACCTTTGTAACTTTTGTATCACTTGTAACGTTGTAACCTATTCTTTTAGTAAAATAAGGGTTTAGGGTTTGAGAGTCATTGGCTCTCTTAGGAGTTAGAAGTCCTCATTCTACAGTATGAGATGCAGGATGGAAGGCATAGGTACAGGGTCCAACCAGAAGCCTTTAGGTAATGGTTGTTCTTGGACGAAGCTTTGAAGCAAGTCCAAGATAACTTCTTGGTCAAGAAATCGTGACAGGTTCTGGAGATTGGCAGAAGACAGAGATATCACAGGTTATGATGTGATGGAGGATGTGAGTAGGGATCTCATATCAAGGTTGTAAACGACTAGAGTTTAGCTTTGGTAAAGATGTTCATTGAAGGTAGTGATTAGGATAAAGTTGTAAACGGGGGAGTTTAGCTTTAGGGTAATACTACAAGATAGTGAAGTCTTCATCCTGGATTGGTATCCCCTAGAGTAGGTGAATTGCACCGAACTAGGTCAACATATTCTGTGTTTTTATTATTCTGCAGTTTACAGTTTTTCTGTATATGTGTTCTTCACTGAGATGTCACAACGGGATGTCTCGACATCTTGTGTGACTTTGCTGCTGCACTTCATAACAGCAGCTGTGTATTCATCCTTGTTTATTATAAATGCAGTAATCAATGTCTTAACATTCAGATGGGACATTCGAGTATATGCATAGGCCAAAATTTCACAAACTTCATTTGTTGATAACCTTCTACGGGTTAGTGAGCAAGGTAGTCAGACAAGACGCTCCCTTTTATTGCTTTCTAGGTAACATGTTGAATGTCATACTCAGTTAACAACATCTGCCACCCAGAAATCCTTCCATAGACAGCAGGCTTTTCGAATATGTACTTGATCGGATCCATTTTGGATATTAATAAAGTAGTATGGCAAATCATGTATTGTCTTAGGTGTCGAGCAGCCCAGACCAGAGCACAACAAGTTTTCTCCAATAGTGAGTATCTGGCCTCACAATCAGTGAACTTCTTGCTCAGATAGTAAATTGCATGTTCTTTTCTGCCAGTGTCATCATGTTGACCCAATACACATCCCATCGATTCATCAAGAACAGTGAGATACATAATTAAAGGCCTACCAGGAGCCGGCGGCACTAAGATCGATGGTTCTTGCAAGTATTGTTTTATTTTGTCAAATGCTTCTTGACAATCATTGTTCCATTCAACCGATTGATTTTTTCTTAGTAATTTGAACATCGGTTCACAGGTAGCCGTCAAGTGAGAAATGAATCTTGAAATGTAATTAAGTCGGCCCAGAAAGCCACAGACTTCTTTTTCTGTTTTGGGAGGTGGCATGTTCTGAATTGCTCGAACCTTGTCAGGATCAACTTCAATGCCCTTCTGGCTCACAATAAAACCCAACAGTTTACCAGATCGAACTCCGAAGGTACACTTCGCTGGATTTAACCGCAATCTAAACTTCTGGAGTCTGTCAAACAGTTTCTTCAGATGAACCAGGTGATCATCTTCGGTTTTGGACTTGGCAATCATATCGTCCACGTAAACCTCAATCTCTCTATGAATCATATTGTGAAAGAGGGTTGTCATGGCACGTTGGTATGTTGCCCCTGCATTCTTCAAACTGAATGGAATGACTTTGTAGCAATATGTACCCCACGGTGTGATGAAAGTAGTATTTTCCATATCAGCTGGGAACATTTTGATCTGATTATATCCCGAGAAATCGTCCATAAACGAAAAGAAAGAGAACTGCGTTGTGTTATCCACCAAGACATCAATATGAGGCAGAGGAAAATCATCTTTTGGGCTTGCCTTGTTGAGATCTCGATAATCCACACACATTCTGACTTTCCCATATTTCTTTGGAACCGGAACGATGTTGGCAGTCTATTTAGGATATTCAGAAGTGGCCAGGAAACCAGCATCAAGCTGCTTCTTCACCTCTTCTCTGATTTTGAGTGCCATGTCGGGTCTAGTCTTCCTGAGTTTCTGCTTAACAGGAGGACATCCAGGCTTGAGTGGCAAGCAATGTTCAACGATGTTGGTATCCAACCCAGGAATATCTTGATAAGACCAGGCGAAGACATCAACATACTCTTTCAATAACTTGACCAACTCGGAGTGTACATGCTTAGCGAGGCACGCACCAACCTTGACTTCTCTTCTGACTTCATCAGTACCAAGATTGACAACTTCTACTGGCTCTTTATGTGGCTAAATCTCTTTACGCTCGTGCTCAAGGAGCCTTGCTAGCTCAGCCGATAATTCACAATCTTCCTCACAATCTTCTTCGGCTTGGTTAATCGGAATCCCAGAATTATAATGGATGTTCGCCATGTTGTTATTAATGCATTTATTAGTTCTGCATGTTTATGAATATGTTTAGAATGAGCTATTTTAAAAAGCGAAAATAAAAGAAACTTTTGCCATTTGTTTGTGAAAAATTAAAAAAAAAAAAGAAAGAAAACAAAGCATGACTTTGAATGCAAAAAACTCTTATTTATTGATCACATAATATTGCAAAAGCGTGAGACCTTTTACAATCTATCCACTCATCTCGGACGAGGACGAGGGAATGAGAAAGCAAAATACATTACATGTTTGTTGGAAAAACCACAGGAATCACGGTAGATGTCCAATTGTTGAGCTTGAAACCCGGCGGGCACTTGCGCACAAATCTTGAAATCTGATTGCTAGGACCAGCATCATAAATGGCTGCCACGATGTCACCTTTTTGAAAACCCGCGCTACTGAACTTGATCAAGTTGCACTGCTTCTGACCAAATGAATTAGATTGTTGACCAGTACGATAACCCAATCCAAAATGATTATGCTTTTCAACCACATCAATCACATGCCCTTGGCCAGACAAGGAACCTTTCTCGATGGTCTCTTTAGCACTCTTGGCGGATGCTAAGGTCATTTGCGGTGATCTACTCTGACTAGTTGAAGCAGAGCTGACATTTTCGAACTCAAGACACTGCAAAGGTACCTCAGCTATGCCTTCCTCGGTCTCGACGTATCGGAAAGATGATAACTCGCTCACAATCAGATCCTCTTCACCACAGACGATGACCAGCTGATCATCAAACATGAATTTCAATTTCTGATGTAAAGTGGAAGTAACTGCCCCTGCGGCGTGAATCCACGGGCGACCCAACATGCAACTATACACAGGATTGATATCCATCACTTGGAAAGTAATGGTGAACAAATGCGGTCCAACCTTGATGGGTAAATCCACCTCTCCAATGACCTGCCTTTGAGAACCATCAAAGGCTCTGACAACTAAGGAGCTCGGCCTCATCTCACTCCCTTCTACCAGTAATTGACTCTATGTACCCTTAGGCATCACATTGAGTGAAGAACCGGTATCGGGATGTTAGTGCAAGTTACGGATATGTGCAGTGCTTTGCTGTGGGCAGCTCCTTCAGGAGGTAATTCTGATTCATTAAAGCCCAAGTATTTGCTTGCTGTTATATTGGCCACTACATCATCGAACTCGACAACGGATATATCATGCATCACGTGGGCAGTGTTCAAGATTTTCAACAAAGCTGATCTATGCGTAGGTGAACTCATGAGTAAGGACAAGATCGAGATCCTTGAGGGAGTCTGCCCCAGCTGATCCATAATTTTAAAGTCACTCTTCTTGATCAACTTTAGGAACTCTTGATCATCAAGTGTTTCCTTGTTCTTTGTACCATCCTCAGACGGAATAGTTGGCATTGGAGTAGATGCCCCTTGTTGAACAACAGGGGTTGCAGATGCAGGCTTCTCCTTGGGAGGAACAACAGTTGGAGCTTGTACAGGCTTTGTAGTGATTTTCGAAGCGAACACCCGTCCACTACGAGTCATACCTCCAGTGGCTAAAATATTCACGATCTCAGACTCAGCGAACCTTATCTCTTGACCTCCAAAAAACACAGTAGACCCATACCTCCAAGGTACCTCCTTAGAATTCTGATACGGAAATGGTTTTGGCGGGCAAATAACGATAGGTTGTGTCTTCTTCTTAGGGGATTCCACATGAACCTTCCTATAGATAATGGTGAATGGCACGATAGCAACGACTTCTTCAACAAGCTTAGATTTGGCAAATTGGACTTCACCTCGCTTCATCAAAATTTGGACACAACCCTTCAGCCTTCGACACTGGTTAGGATTATCGTCGCAAATCTGACACTTACCATGCAGCCCTTTCAACAGTCCGTGTTCATCCAATCTCTTGATAACCAGAGTCATCAGAGTCTTTACCTCGTTGACATCCATGATCAATTCTGCCCTTGAACTATCCTCAACTATGTTCACCACAAGTCCTCCGTGATTCGGCAACGGATTATGCTGAATGTTAGGACCTTCCTCAGCAAAACTAAAAATATTTCGATCAATGAGCTCCTGAACCTTAGTTTTGAAAATGATACAGTCCTCTGTTGCATGCCCTATGTATACAACGCGATAAGCACAAGACACGTTCGGATTATGCTTCGGGCCGAATGGAGGAATCGTAGGTGCGATCTCCTTGGGGACAATTGCCCCTTGGTGAACCAAGTAAGGAAACAATTCAGTGTATGACACCGGAATTCGGTCGAAATTCGGACGCTTACGATTTCCTTGATTGTTGTTATTTTGACGGTTTTGATTATGCTGATTTTTGTTATTCTGTTGATTCTGTTGATTCTGAGCATTCTGCACTGGTTGTTGTGGATGATACTGGTACGGAGGTTGTTGATATTGTGCAGCAGTAATGTATGGATATGGATAGTAAGGCACAGGAGCCATGAGAGCTTGATACTAAGAAGAAAATTGAGCTGTCACAGCATTGGCTTCACCTTGTTTCTTCCTTGACTGACTGTTCTGAGATTTTCTATTGGCTGGCTACTGCGAAGCAGCTCCAGTAATCTTTCCAGTCTTCAAACCGTTCTTAATTCGTTCCCCAATGGTTACAACATCAGCGACGTTTGATGAAGAACTACCCACCATTTTCTCATAATATGATCCTTGCAATGTACCCATAAAGATGTCGACCAACTCATTGTCAGAGAGAGCAGGTCGTACACGAGATGCCATCTCGCGCCATCTTTGTGCATACTCTTTGAATGTTTCAACTGAGCGCTGAGACTGGTTTTGCAGCTGTAATCTGGTAGGCGCCAAATCAAGGTTGTATTTGTATTTTTTCAAGAATGCTTCAGATAAATCCCTCCAAGTACGGATTTTGCTGCGCTCTAAGCCCATGTACCAATCCAATGAAGCACTGGACAAGCTATCTTGAAAACAATGAACTAGCAATTCATCATTATTACTATAGGATGCCATCTTCCTGCAGTACATAGTGATGTGACTACGTGGGCAACTCAAACCATTATACTTTGGAAGCTCAGGTATCTTGAATTTCTGCGGCAGTACAGCAGAAAACCCTTCAATAGCTCTGATGCGGTCTTCCAACAACTTGTACTCGACAGGTCTACTCTGATTAGCGGGCCTGATAAGAATCTGAGGATTTGGCAGCTGAGATGCGGCATAAGCATGTACTTGTGGAGTAGAAAACTGAGAAGGATATACCAAACCCGGATTAATCATCTGACCAGCATTCTGACCCATCTGAACACCAAACGGATAAATCGGAGGAGGTACCACAGCAGCTGAGGAAGATGCCATAGGATAAAACATTCCGGGATGAATATTCTGAACGACAGTTTGAGCAGCTTGAGATGAAATTGGAACATGAATAGGAGAGCCCCTATACACATGCTCTTCTTCATTAGGAGTTTCAATGTCAACCAACCCAGGAGTCTAACGAGTCTGAACCTGAAGATTCTCATGATCATCACTCACCACTGGAGGTGGAACCGAAGTAGGCATACCCCACGGATATGCAACAACATTCCCATTAGGCATGGGCACAACATAAGCCTGATATGGTACGAAGGTACCATTGTTTTCAATCTGAGGAGTGTAATTCGGAGGCAAGCCCCAAGGAAAAGCAGTTGACATTTTGTTCAACCCGGACTGAGAATTTGATGGATGAATACCAGACTGAATCATAGGCTCAACCAGAACTTCAACCGTAGCAGGAGAAGGAACAACAACAGCAGGAGAAGAAGTAACAACAGGAGACACAGTCACAACAGGAGTGACAACAGTTGCATCAGTGACAGTTGCAACAACGGCGGCAGTAGTAGTAGAATCCTTCTGAGCACGAAGGAGTTCCATAATAGCGTCCATGTTAGTCTGAAACTGATCCATCCGACCTTAGAATTGATCCAGAGTTTCCTTATAAGCAGCGTTCTCAGCTTCGAAGTCAGCCATGGTTCTGGATTTGCTCGAGCGTGTGAAATACCGATGTCGAGTCGTCGTCTTGCTACAAGTGGAAGACGGACAAAGATAAGCAACAGTTTTCCGGATGAAGGGACATGCATATGTGTGCAGATGAATGTATGATATGCATGCAAAAATAAAGTTTTAAATTCCTGGAATTCTTAAACTTATCTTTGTTGACAATAATCATAAAGCATACAAGTAAAGGTGTAAGAGATAAGATTGACAAGAAACTTCATTCATTCATTCAACAATAAAGGAAAGAAGCATAAGTCAAGTACAAATCAAATATCTGCCCTCTAGGCTACAACAAGATCATCATGGATCCTATTAAAGACCACCCTACAAACAGACAAGAAGTGGAAAACATCCCAAGGAGTCTGGTGTGGCAACACATCGGCATACACATCCCTCAACAACCCAGGCAACTCTTCAAGTGTATGCTTAGCAAATCTGGATAGACGGACGTACCTCTCACTCCAATACTCCGCATCCTTCATGAGGTTGTGCAACAAAGAATGGTTAGGTCCCTGAAGCATATCCTGAAGAAAGGCCTCCTTCTGATCTAAGAGGTTTTGCAGATGATGGCTTTGTTGCTCCCAATGAGTACTCTCTGTGTTAAGCTGACTGATCTGCTCTCAGCTCTGATGTGCTTGATCTTGCAGCTTTTGAATCTCACCAAAGACTTTGTCGAGCTTGGATTGATACTAAGAAAAGTCCTTTGCCAACTGATAAGCACGGTCTTGCTCACTTTGCCACTTTGTCTTGAACTCGGATAACTTCCCTCGAAGCTCTTCAAGTTGCTTTTTGTAGCTCAACTCATCCTTGTAGGCTTGATACTGGGTATCTGCAAGTTGCCTCTTCTTTGAAGTAAGTCCCTCATAGGTACTCTTCAAAGCATCACCCACTTTCCTTCGCTTGTTCTGTTCAACCTCCACCTCTTTGAGCATGCACTCGCGCTTCTGATGGAGCTCAATCTGTAGGCTTTCATTCTCGGATGTGACTCTACCAAGGTTGAGACGAAGATCAGCATTCTCCTTCTTCAACTTATCAATAGTCAGCTTGACTTGGTCGACCTCAGATGGAGGAACAATGGCAAGTTCAGGGGGCTTGGCATTCATGGAGGGCTCAAAAGAAAATGGCAACAAGATCTCTCTGAGTGCTCTTTGACCCAAAGTGTGTAAGCTTCCTTGGCTATGCAATTCTTCTTACCTAAATCGGCTCTTCCCTCAAAATGAATCTGAGTCCAAGTGGCGCTAAACCTCTTTAGTAAACCCATATCATCAACCCCTTCATGAAAGATGAACTCTTCCACTACCTTAGGATCTGGCTCGGCAACCATAGGATATCCCAACTGTCAGAAGGCAAGTCTCGGATTGTAGTTAATTCCACCCTTTGTACCCAAGAGAGGCACATTTGAGAATTTACCACAATGAAGAATGACCATAGTATCGTCGAAGACTCGAGAATACCAAGAGATGTCATCAGCAGTAAGAGACGTGATTCATTGAGACCACTTGAGATTACCCTTATTCTCAACAAAAGGACCCTTCTGTGGAAGGTGAGACATGAACCATCAGTACAGCAGAGGAGCACAACAGACAATGGTTCCGTTTTTCTTTTCATTCCTCATATAAATAGAATGATAGGTATCAATAAGGAGTGTCGGAATAGGGTTCTTGGACAAGAAGATACTGATGGCAGCCTGATCAATGAAATCCTCTATGTTAGGAAACAAGACAATCCCATATATTAGCAGAGCAAGAACGGCGTTGAAAGCCTTCCAGATTCAATCCTTAGCAAAATAAGTGGCTTTGTCAACCAAGAACTTCGAAGCGAATCCTCGAATACCCTTCCCTTTGGTCTTGAGATTATCCTCCACATCCTTCTTACTAATATGCAAAGAGCATCAGCAATGAGAGGAAACTTCAGACAGCCGCTGGTGTAGACAAAAGGAACCTGTTTCTTGATCTCAACCCCCAAAATATAAGCATACTCCTCAAGTGTAGGTGCTAGCTGATAATCCTGAAATGTGAAGCACCTAAGTGGCGGGTCATAGAACTGAACCAGAGTATGAATAGCAGTAATGTTGACTTCAATGTTGAGAATGGACAACAGATTACCATAACTGTCCTTGAAAACCCCTCTGTTATCTTCAACCACACGGGATGCAAGTCTTCTCAAAGCACTCAGCTTAGGCTCCACAAAATTGTAGCTAAAGATGCCTCGACAACCAGTACTCATAGCTATGATAATGTCAACAAAGAATAAGTCCTCGAATAACCTAGAAATGCACATGCAAAAAAATTAATTTACATGATGATATGATATGCAACACAAACAACAAGAAGCCAACACTGTCTGAACAATCAAATCTGAACAATCCAGATATCTGCATATAATTCGGTGTCGGTGCAAAATCTGATGTGTGTGAGAGAACAAAGGTATGAAGTGGCTTGGTTTCCCGCAAAAACCCATCCCCCTCACAGGTGTGATCTAGACACAACAAGGTGGTCCCTAGAAAGGTCACCCAAACCATATGACTCAGAATGAAAACACCCCGTCGTAGTGAATTCTCAAAGGACGAAAGTATTCTCAAGCGAATCACGATCTGGGATGTGGCTCTCGTGGTAACCCAACGCGCGAAACACAGGCCTCACGACTATCCACATTCTAGCCTATGTGTATGCTAAGCCCGGTGTTAGGACTTTTCTCTCCAATAATATCTACCCATCCCCACAACAGCAGAATATAGCAGATATCCAGAATATACAGCAGATGAATATTTAAAGCAATAAAGAAATGCAGTAAATAAACATAAAGCAAGTAAAACGTAAAGATAAAGCAAGTAAAGTACAAAAGATAAACACCCAAACAAGCAAGAAAACAAACAAAACTAGGCAAGACCCCAACTTGCCAGAGAAAGGACTCCCTAGCAGAGTCGCTAGCTGAAGATGGATGGTTTATACCTAAGTGAATCGCACAATCAAAGATACAACAGAGTTGCCACCAAACTTTATTTAGTCCCAAAGGACAGGGAAAATATTGATAAAACCCAAGGGGAAGAGAAACGGGAATGGGGGTCGGTTATGCGAAAGGAAGGTATTAGCACCTTACGCATCTGTCGTACTCGACGAGAACCATTTCGCTTGCTTCTAGGCTCGGATGGGTTATCTATCTAAAGGCTTCTAGCTAAAGAAGAAGGAGAGAGAGAAAAGAAAGAAAGAAAGAAAGAAAGAAAGTGCTCGCGGAGGATCAGGGCCCTCGTGCCTACGTACCCTCATAGTGCAATGAGGAAATCAGAGAGCCGTAGTTCATGGAACCAGGGAAAAGAGAGGGGAATGAAAAAAGATGGAAGGGTGCTCACCAAAATCATGTCAATCTCGTGCCTACGTATCATACATTCGACTGAATGCAGAATCAGAGCTTCCGTAGTTCGGGGAACTAAGACGGAAAAAAGGAAAAGAAAACGATGAGTGGTGTCAAACCCAGAGCGAAAGAAGAAGGAAACTCCGCTGGGAATTCCCAAGAAGTGGTGTCAAAACCAAGAAAGGAGTGCAAAGTAAAGATAATTGTGTTGAGGATAAAGTGCAAAAGTGGTGTCGAAACCCAGGAGATAAAGGAGCAAAAGGAATAGAGAGACTCCACAGGGGAGTAAGAGAACAAAGTGACCGTGCTGGGGATCAGAGGGTAATGACCCTACTGGGGATCAAAATAATAAGGGTTCGGTATGTTAACTGACTGGTAGTGGTTAACTGAAGAAAAAGAGATTAAGGCTCTTGTGGGGAAAAAGAAGTTGGTGTCAACAGACAGGCTGTGATGAACCAAAAGGAAAGAAATAGTAATGAAACAAGAGGAGGTGTTTGACTTAGAGGGGATTTCGGTATATTAACTAATAAACAGTGGTTAATCGAGAAAAAACAAAGATTGCAACTCTGCGGGGATAAAGGTTTTAACAAATAAACTGTGATCAACCAAAAGAACGGGTGTAGAACCAAGCGAAGGTTGTGACCCAAAGGACGGGTGTAGAACCAAGCAAAGGTTGTGACCCAAAGGATGTTGGTACTGACTGAACACACAGTATTTGGCCAGCGAAATGGTATTTGAACCAAGAGAAGGTTACGAACCGTTGGGGATTCGGTGTTAACAGAGACATTGCGATCAACCGAAAAGAAAACGAGTGATTAACCAAGAGAAGGTGATTAACTCGGAAGGGCTCAGTATTTTAACAGACAGGCTGTGGTTAACTGAAAAATGGGCAAATTTGTGTTTTAACTGACATGCAGTGATTAACCAAACAAAGGGAGAAGAACCAAAAGAAGGTTGCGAACTCCTGGAGATTCGGTTTTAACAGAAAGATTGTGATTAACCGAAGAAAGGAGGAATTGAGACTCTTCTGGGAATCAACAGGCAATGATTGACCATGAGAAAAGAATAGGGTATTGAAACAAAGAGAGTTTGCTAACCCAAAGACCATGGTCTTAACCGGAAAATGTGGTGATTGATCAAAAGAGATTGTGGGAAAGGGATAAGAGTGATCAAGGATCGACTCGACTGGGGAAGAAACTACGCTATCACCTGGGGATAGAGGTGACTAAGCCAGGCATAGGGTCATTCATCCCCTACCTGAAGTAGTTAGAATGAGAATAGGAAGTCTCCATTCTCATTCCTTCTCTAACACACAGGGTGTATTGCAAAAGTTGAAACGCACAATGTAACAGCTCTAAGTTGTACAATGCTCCCGTGCGTCGCGCGCCGTGCGGATCTCTGACTCAGCCGGGAGGAAGAGAGAATGAGCTCTAAAGGAAGCCTAAAGAGAAGCGCCAAAGGGGAGATCAATAATCGAAACGAAGTTTCGATTAACTAATCAAAAGGAGGAAAATGCTAACAATTTTCCAAAATGATTGAAAAATTATTAAAGCAAAGGGTGCATTATTGGTTGTACAAGATTAAGCTTATTCATGAAGAACAAACTTAATGAAAGAGGGTGCAAAACAGTATCAAATGTCACTTAAAAGTGCAACACAAAATCATGTTATCATGTGCAAAAGGATATGCAAAAGTGATCACATTCATGTAATTCCAAGTATGTGCATAATTATGAAATCAAAAGATTAATCATTGAAAAAGTCACAATCATACGTGGAACTGAAGCAAACAGCAGTTAAAACATCCCTAAAAATTAATCGTGTTAATCCATGGAAGTGGGAGTAAGAAAGCAAGGCAAACAAGCATGAAAAAAAAAGAAAAAATGGTATTCTTTTCAGTGGTAACCGGTTACCTTAAAGTGAGTAACCGATTACCTGCATAAAAATGCAGGAATTTGGGAAAAATTGAACCGAGTAACCGGTTAGCTCAGATTGAGTAACCAGTTACTTAGTGTAAAAATGCAGCGCAAGAGTGAAAATTGAACTGAGTAACCGGTTACCTCAGATCGAGTAACCGGTTACCACTGAACCAGAGGCAAAACTGACTTTTGAAAAATCACTTAATGCAACAAATCCCTTAGGCAAGTTACCACATGTTAGGGCATGAATTTGTGCACGTAAAATAAGTTCAAAATAGCAAAATGAACAGCAATTGAATCAATTAACACATCAAAGATCGTAGATCATGTGAATGCCAAATCAAATCAACATGCAAAAAGCTTCAAAACTACATTGTAACTGTTACTAAAAATGCTCGAAACAGTAAAATGAAAAGAGGAACCAACCTACAAGGCTAAGATGTGCCTTGTATGTTGTTGCAAAGTGATCTTGATGAAGAAAAATCAAAGAAAACTAGAGAAATCTTCAATCGTAGCCGAAACGCGCCAAAACCGATCAAATTGAGATTAACTTCGAAAGGAGAATTCGAACCGTATAACCTTGAACTAGCACTTGAGATTGATCCAAAAACCAATAGAATTCCAGAAATCCAAGTATAATGCAGAGTGATGAAGTTTAAGCTCAAGGAATAATCATTTTCAATGTGAAAAGTGATTATTCTTCAATGTTGAAGAGCTCTAGTGTGGTTTAGGAAAGAATATGAAGATGAAGTGAGTAGAAGTTGTAGAAAAATTCTGAGAGAATGTGAGAGAATTGAGAGTGAAGTGTGAGAAATTTGAGTGTGAATGATTGGGTCCCTGTGAAAATAGTGCAACCTTGCTTATATAGACTTTTGGTTAGGAGTGTGAGAGGTTTGGAATTAGGCTAGGAGTTAGTTACACTTGACTCACTGAGTCAAGCGGTTAACTCGGTTAGTTAGGATCAACTCAGTAACAATCCCAATGTGAGCTCCAACATCCAAAGGTCCACATACTTGGAAATCAAGGAACATGGTGCACTTAATTTCAAGTGATGCATCGAAGTAAATGTGAGTGTAGTGTAAGGAATGGTCTTGAATTGTCTAGAACGTTCCACCAGCTGCTAGAACCATGCAGAAGCTAAGAATGAAGAAGTGTTGAGGTGATGTTCCAAAAAAATGCAGCAGGAACTGCAAATTTGCATAGGCTAACCGGTTACCCTATATTGAGTAACAGGTTACTCAATACAAAATTACTCAGATTTGCTATGAAACAAGTACTGAAGTCCCGGTTTTGATTTCCAACCTCTTATTTTGATGACTAGGCACAAAACCCCGTATTTTGTGCTTGTTTTGATGATGTGCTGATCTTGCGAGGATATGATTTATCAAGCTTGAAGAACTGAAGTGTTCTTGTAACGAGATTGTAGTACCCTAAATTTTGACCAGTGGTTTGTTACTATTTTTGGATTTTTGTGCTACCAGAGGGTGTCATTTAGATGTCCGTGGGCTCCTGAGATTGCTAGCACTTTTAGGCCCATTTTGGAATTGGTGTGGTATAAAGGGTTTTTTTATTATTTGTTTTATTTAAAGGGGGCTTGTTTAATTTTAATAATTTGTTAGGATTTATTTTATTTTAGAGGCAATCATTTTAGAGTTAGTTAGGAAGTTTGGGCTTTTTTAATTTAATAGTATAATAATCAGGATTTTATTTCAGAATTACCTATTTTTAATTTATTTTTGAATATTATGATTGATTTATTTTAAAGGATTAAATATATCAGTGTTTATTTATTTTACTATTTTCTAAGGCTCATTAGAATTAATTAAATAGGTTTAAAAATTAAGTATATCATTTTTAATTATTAATTAGGAATAATTTTTATTAAGTTTTAGAGATTAAGTATATTATTTTAAATTAATTATTGATTAGGGATAATTTGTATTTTTGGTTTTGGATGATACTAGGATTTACTAATTTGAAGAGATTGGTAGTTTATTTTATTTTAATTCATTATTATTTATTATTTATAATTATTACTTATTTTATTTATTTCATTTAGGGGCATTTTCTGTTATCATTAATTAAGGTTAGTGAGATTTAAACTTAATTGGGAGATGGGTCGATCAATCGGAATTATGGTTATTAATTATTATTTATTTTGTTTTTATTTATTTATTAATATGTTTTTTTGTTATATTTATTATTTATTTTATTTTTACATGATTATGGTTATTATTTATTTTGAGAATCAATATGATTGATAAAGAATTATTACAAAATCAAAATCACAAAAATTGCATTTTCCATCTTTTTTAATTTAATTTTCGTATTTATTTATTATGCATTTTTAAAAAATATTAATTTTCACTTTTTTTTAATTTTTACTCAAAATATATTCAAAAAAATCATAAAATAAAAAGTATTGGAAAAGATTTTGTTCTTTTTATTTTTAAGATAATATTTAATTTTAGAAAAAAGTTAATATGATTAATAACAAAATTAAAAATCACATAAAATTGATTTATGGACTTTTGATTTTGTTGATGGATCAAGTTTATTAATTTCCTTTTTTGTTTAACCTAATTTGTCCTATAAGTAGAGTCTATTTCTTACAATTTCGGGAGAAATTCTACAAACCATACGATAAAAAGTTGTTGTTCTTCACATTGAAGAACAACAACAAATAAACCCTAAACCCTCAACAACATTAAAACCCTAAACCTTCAACATCCCTCCTAGTCAAAAAGGAAAAGGAAAGAAAAAGGAGATCTCACACCAAAGGAGAAACGGGATACAAGGAAATCACCACCAAGAGAAAAAGGAATACACAAAGAAATAAATAAAAAAAGGGAAAGAAGGGAAAAAGAAAAAAGAAGGGGAAAAAACACAAAGGCAAAGGAAAGAAAAGAAGGGATAAAGCAGCTTAAATTGGTCACGGCAAGGGGAGGTAATTCGAATACTTAGCTTTTTTTGTTGTTGTGTGTTGCTGTTGATTGATTGGGTTTTTAGGGATATTTCTGGAAAAGTTAGGGCTAGGGTTCTTGGTTCATACGAAAGGGTTAGGATTATTGGGGAAAAGGGTTAGGGTTCATATTGAACCCTTAGGGTTTTGGATTAATTTAATTAAATTAAATCCTTAATTTAATTATTAGTTGGGGATTAATGGATTAATTAGGGGATTAGGGTTTATTATTATGGAAAAATATAATTAGGGATTTTAGAATTGTTGTTTTATTTTCTAGAGATTTATTCAGGGTTTTAGGGTTTTAATAATTAAATTAATAATTTAATTTAATTAATTAATTAGGTTAATTTTTAATTAGGATTTAGAAATAGGATTTTAGGGTTTTTTGTATAATTAAATTAATAACTTAATTTAATTGTTTAATTGGGTTAAAATTTTAATTACGATTTAGAAGTAGGGTTTTGGGGTTTTTAATAATTAAATTAATAACTTAATTTAATTATTTAATTAGGTTAATTTTTTATTAGGATTTAGAAATAGGATTTTAGGGTTTTTTTCATAATTAAATTAATAACTTAATTTAATGGTTTAATTGGGTTAATTTTTAATTAGGATTTAGGAATAGGATTTTATGGTTTTTTTTGTATAATTAAATTAACAACTTAATTTAATTATTTAATTAGGTATTAACCTGGGTTTAGAAATAGGGTTTTTGGGTTTTTAATTAATTAAATTAATAACTTAGTTTAATTATTTAATTAGGTTTAGGATTTATTTTAAGGAAATTAGATTTTTATTTAATTTGGATTTAAATAAGGGATGGGAAATGAAAAAAAAGTTAATTGTTGGGATTTAAATTCTCTTATGCTTGGGGACTTATCTTGATTTAATTTTTGGGATTAAAATTATTTTTGGGACTATCTGGAATTTGGAGATTATTTTTTATTTGGGATAATTTGGGGGATTAATTTTGCTATTTTTAGCATAAGGGCATTTTGGGTTTTATTATTAAATTCTTTGGGATTTTAGGAATTCATTTTTAACATAAGGGATATAAAGGATTTATGGTATTTAAAGGATTTAAGTTTGGGATTTAAGGGATAATTATTAAGAACTTAAGGGTTATAATAGGATTCTTTTAAGGATTTACAACTTGGGATAAAGCTCTTAGTCCGAGTGCCTAAATAAGGGATGGGATTTAGGGATAGCACTCTTCGGTTCCAAGAGTATAAATATAGGCCAAGGGATAAGGGATTTTAAGGGATAGAACTCTCCATCTGAGAGTATAAACAATGGATAAGGGATAGAACTCTCCATCCGTGAGTATAAACAATGGATAAGGGATAAAACTCTCCATCCGAGAGTATAAACAATGGATAAGGGATAGAACTTTCCATCAGAGAGTATAAACAATGGATAAGGGATATAACTCTCCGTCCGAGAGTATAAATAATGGATAAGGGATAGAACTCTCCATCCGAGAGTATAAATAATGGATAAGGGATAGAACTCTCCGTCCGAGAGTATAAATAATGGATAATGGATAGAACTCTCCATCCGAGAGTATAAATAATGGATAAGGGATAAAACTCCTTATCTAGGAGTATAAATAATAGATTAAGGGATAAAACTCCTTATCTAGGAGTATAAATAATAGATCAAGGGATAAAACTCTTTATCCAAGAGTATAAATAGTGGATTGGGTTTAGGATTAGGAATGGGTTTAGGATTCGGAATGGGAATAGGATTAGGGGGTAGGAATAGGGGAGGTGAACTATGGTTACTCTGATCCTTCAAAATTGAAGGTACGTAGGCATAGGGTTGTAAACCCTAGCGAGTAAAATAATAAAAAAACTTAGGATTCTTTTGTAAATAAATCATTTAGACAAACAAACAAGCATACCCTAAAATCTAAGGAGGATCCCATTGAGTACAATGGAAGTGAGGCGTGCCTAACACCTTCCCCTCACTTAACCGACTCCCGAACCATAGGAATCTCTGCCCTTGGGATTAGGATTTTAGGTTTATCATTTATTTTCCTTAAAAAATATGATGGCGACTCGAATATTTTTGCCGGCCGCGATAGCTGGCGACTCTGCTGGGGCTGTCCAATTTTTATATCCTACACGTGAGGGGATTGGGTAGATAGGCTTTAGATCTAAACCTATTATAGGGAGCCTACCTAGTTAGGGTCATGCTTGCATTTTCACCTTACCCTAACCAAGTAAAAAACAAAAAAAAAACAAAGTGACCACGTCATCATGCATTTAAAAACTTTTTTTTTGCATATATGCATTTTTGTGGGGAATTTCAAGATGTGTTGTAGGAACATTGGAAAGATGGATTCAAACAAGAAAGGGATACCCTATGCATTAGAATGCTAAGTGCTGATTTACAAAGTCTCAAAGACCTTCAAGACTTAATCTGCTCAAAGGATGTTTATACACAAGTATGGAAGGATCCTCGATCTCTTAGGGATTCCTATGAAGGTAGATGCCATCATTTCCTTTGCACAACTTTATGATCCTTCTCTATGTGACTTCCGCTTCAAGGATTTTCAACTAGCTCCTACGCTGGAACAGTTTGGACTATACTTACAAGGAGCGGGACAAACCTTACAAGGGGCATAGGGGCAAAAAAAAGGGGAAAGGAAAAAATAAGGAGAAAGAAAAAAGGAATAAAAAAAAGGAAAAAGGAAAGAAAAATAGAAAAGGGGAAAAGGGTCAAGCCTAAAGACTTAGCTGTGCCTGTTGAGGATCCATTATCTCACCACAAGGAGGATAGGGAAGTGAAAAGGCTCAAGAAAGGGTACCTGGAGGAGTTCAAAGCTCATTTGAAGAACGCATTGGGGGCATCTATTTAGTTTACACCTTCTAGGGTTCGGGAGTTTCCATTTTGAGATTATTATTTTGGGTTAGTCCTAAGGAATTATTTTTATTTTCCTAATTTTTTTATTCATCTCTAACTACAATGGATTTTGGAATTTCCCCCAAATAAAATTTTAAAATTATTTTGCATACCCCATTCACTTTCATGCATTTGCATACATACACCTACATTTGCATATCCTTTCCGCTCTCGCCCTTGTCCAATTACCAACAGTTAAGAGGTTTCCCGATACTCATGAACGAACTTAAAGGATACCTCAAGAAGCTATGGAGGAATTCAAGAGGGGCAAGTACCATTGAGGAAAGAAGATAACCCTTCACCGTGTCTTCCAGAGGAGTTCTTAGAGCCTTAAATACAATAACCTTGGATGATGCCCATACAACAAAGGAAGTTTGGAAGGGAACTAGATCCTACACCAATATTTCAAGACTGGTGGATCAACAAGGAAGCCCACTTCTAGGATCAATAGGCCTTTATCATTTTCAGTTGTATTTTCCTTTTTGCTAAGTGTTATTTGTAATTAAAAGATGTACCTTTTGGGATATAATTTTAATGAAATAAGCATGCATGTTTTTGGAATTCATCCATTCGTTACACTCTCTTCTATACCATCACTTGCAAAAAAAATAAATCACATCTTTTCTTTTCACTTCTCACCTATTGACAAACTTAGGAGGAGAAGGATGTAAATAAACAAACGAATATTGCTGATGTATGCTTTAATGGTATGACCTAGCTGAAGATGTAAGGCATTGATTCACTCCCTAAACACTGGAGGAATAAGGAGTTAAACCATAGTCAACCCCTCGAGCCAGAAGTTGGTGTTCTTTCTATTTAAAAAAAACCTTAATCTTAACCAGGGGCAGGGTAGATTTCAATTAATTCAAATTTGTGTCCTAATGCAAGGGAATCAGTACACCTAATCACAAGGATAAAGGTTAAAGCACACACCATTCAACATTGAGGAAACAAAAGGGATAATAGCTCATAATATCTAATATGGCAGTCACACCCTTTCTAATTCAAAAGCAAGATCACTCAGGAATTGTTCCAAAAAAAAGAGGAAAAAGAAAAGCCCGCTAAGTCAAGAAGAAAAGGAAAAAAACTGAAAAAATAGTTGACTTTGACTTAAGCAAAAATTAGGGTACCCCGATGGACCACTAAATTCAAAAGAATTGTTCCATGCAAAAACAAGGGATTAAAAGAAAAAGAAAAAGGAAAAATGGAACAATCTTATAAACATGAGTGAGTGACTGCACCTCAAAAGGATCTCATCGAGTGCTTAAACCAGTATAACTTCTAATCACCATGACTGAAAAGTTTCTCTTGCAGGATGAACGCATTTGTTGTGTTAATTGGATTTAGAAATGGAGAACAACAAGGAGAATGGGGTGGGTTAAATTTCAAATTTTGAGCCTTGTATCTTTGTTTTAAAAAAACCCGTGAACCAGACCACGTTACAACATATAAAAGTCCTAATTGAAGCTAGGGGCACTATAAAAGCATACTCGACAAAGTCGTTGTTAAGCTGACTCTGAATCTGAATGTTTGTTAAATCATCATTTTCCCATTCTCATTCGCGCCAACCTCATGGACGAATACCATCTGTTATACGCCTTGTATAAATTTTGGATTTCAAAACTTACATGAACATGAAGTTATAATTACTTTTCAAAGGGAACAATTTTTTTCTCATAAATCAATACTTAGCGTTAAGGAAATTTCAACAAAGGACTGATCAGGGGCACAAGGATTCAAGAGATTTATGATAAGGGGGCGAATTACCAAAGAATCTTTCCAACCATGGGGAAAATCCTAATGATCATAGGAGCATATTATCTGGAAATCCTACTAACTAGGGGCAAAGCATCCCAAGATTTGACACACTGATGCTGAATCACCTCCATGACTCTAATGATAAGGGGTGGACCTTTCAAGAGGTTCACGCTGGGGCATACCAACTCAAGGGTGCATTGAGGCCAATCACTCTAAGGGTCAATCTAATCAGGGGCGTACATTTCAAGGATTCAAACAATGGGACACACTTTTCAAGATTCAAATATTGGGGGCAGTTCATACCAAAGTCATACTACAGTATGGGGGGATCCAAGTTCGTTCTCAAGACACACTTCCATGTCCTAATAATATGGGGCATATTTTCAAGGTTCAAATACTGGGGGCACATATGGAGGTATTCAAATCATTGTCCTGCATTAATCATGTCGCTAAGCCCTAGCGCATAATCAGGCGCATATATAACATAGCATCCCATGCATACATGCGCTCATATACACAAACATGCATACATGCATAACGTTCATATTTACTCTTAGGGGTTTAATTCCCGACTGGGCAACATGGCCTTCATAAGGGATAGGTTTCATCAGGTATCTAAGGATTTTCATCAAGGGTTCCACTAAGGGTTTTTCAAGGGTTCTATTAGGAGTTTTACCTGAGATTTATCAAAGGGATTCCACCAAAGTGCGTCTCAGGGTTTCACATAAAGGGGTTCAACCATATTTGTATTTAAGGGTTTGCCCCCAAGAGATTTTTATCAAAGGTGTTCTATCAAAGGGTTTACATGGGAAAATTCTACACAGGGATTTACCAAAAGGGGTCTACCAGATTTTTTAGGGGTTCTACTAGATTTTGTTTAAGGGGTTCCATCTAGGGATTTTTCATCCAAAAGGGTTTTTGTTTAGAATTAAAAAAAAAGGGGTTCCATCTAGGGATTTTCATCTAAAAGGTTTTTTTTAGAATTAAAAAAAAGGGGTTCTACCGGAATTTTGTCAAAAAAAGAGGGTTTATTAGGTTTGCCATCAGAGGATTCCACCTAGGGGTGTCACTGTTGTGTTAATAGGTTTTATCAAAAGGGGTTTCTCGAAAAGGTACTTATCAAGGGGTTTGATCGGGTATTTCGTCAAGGGTTTATTACTAGGGATCTTAGGATATCAACGTAGCACCTATCAGGTTCTGCGGTCAAAATTAGGGTCCTTCTTGTATTTAATCGTCTCCTCCTCAGAAGGAGGAAGGCTCATCGACATCATCCTTCTGATTCGAAGACGATTAAATAGGGGCAGCTGTAGTACCCTAAATTTTGACCAGTGGTTTGTTACTATTTTTGGATTTTTGTGCTACCAGAGGGTGTGATTTAGATGTCCGTGGGCTCCTGAGATTGCTAGCACTTTTAGGCCCATTTAAGAATTGGTGTGGTATAAAGGGTTTTTTTATTATTTGTTTTATTTAAAGGGGGCTTGTTTAATTTTAATAATTTGTTAGGATTTATTTTATTTTAGAGGCAATCATTTTAGAGTTAGTTAGGAAGTTTGGGCTTTTTTAATTTAATAGTATAATAATCAGGATTTTATTTCAGAATTATTTATTTTTAATGTATTTTTGAATATTGTGATTGATTTATTTTAAAGGATTAAATATATCAGTGTTTATTTATTTTATTATTTTCTAAGGCTCATTAGAATTAATTAAATAGGTTTAAAAATAAAGTATATCATTTTTAATTATTAATTAGGAATAATTTTTATTAAGTTTTAGAGATTAAGTATATTATTTTAAATTAATTATTGATTAGGGATAATTTGTATTTTTGGTTTTGGATGATACTAGGATTTACTAATTTGAAGAGACTGATAGTTTATTTTATTTTAATTCATTATTATTTATTATTTATAATTATTACTTATTTTATTTATTTCATTTAGGGTCATTTTCTGTTATCATTAATTAAGGTTAGTGAGATTTAAACTTAATTGGGAGATGGGCCGATCAGTCGGAATTATGGTTATTAATTATTATTTATTTTGTTTTTATTTATTTATTTATTTATTTTTGGAATAAGCATAATATTATTACCAAAAAAACCAGAAATACAAGCTGATCGACCGATCCAGGCAACAAACCGACAAAACGACCAAACGGAAACCTCAAGCCTATTACAAAAAGCTTTAAGTTTTTTATTAGCACTAACTCTACCAATAAGCACTTCTATGACATTATTACAATTCAACTCATGACTCTCCCCATTTTGAAAGACAATCCTATTCCTAATACTCCATATGTCGTAGACCACCTCAGCAGTAGCAGCTTTTAGGATTTTGGCTTTACTCCCTTTTCCTCTAGAATGGTGCATAATCCACTGAACTTCTGAGTTCCACTCTTCAGGCATCCTATTCCACCCAAACTTTTTCATGACCTCATACCAAACACTTTTAGTAGCAGCACAATCAAAAAACAAATGATTTCTACTTTCATTCTCCTCACAGTACACACACTTACCATCATTGAGACTACCATGGTTCATCAACCTTTCTTTAGTAGGTAACCGGTTCAGACATACCATCCACAAACAGAAAACCGCCCGTGGACGAGCTACATTACCATAAATCATCTTCCTCCAATTCACTCTAGGTTTTTCCCCTCTTAACATCCTATACATCTTACCAATTGTATACCTCCCCTTCACATTAAACTCTTGCCAAACACTATTATTCATAATATCATCCTTATACTTGAAAATCGTTTTCATGAACCAAGAATGATGTATAGAAGGTTGGTATGCAACAAGGTTACCTGACTTCATATAATAGGCATGGATCCACTGCACCCACAACCTGTCTTTCTTCTCAAACAAGTTCCACAACAGTTTGCCAATGGCTGCAATATTCCAATCTCTGAGATCAATAAGATTCCAGCCACCAGCTGCAGCAGGATCACACATTTTCTCCCAGGCCACTAAAGTTTTTCTACTCCCATCATGTTTACCTATCCAAACAAACTCTCTGCATAGGCTGTTAATATGCTTGATCACACTTTTAGGTAGCACAAAGACCTGCATCCAATAATTAGAAATAGCATATATCACACTTTTAACAAGTTGGATTCGCCCAGCATAGGATAACATTTTACTGCACCAATGTCTCAAACGACTAGTCATTCTATCAATCAAAGGCTGGCAGCTTGCCACTGAGAGCTTCCTACTGTCAAGAGGCACTCCCAAATACTTAAAAGGAAGAGTACCTAACTTGAAACCAGTTGTCTGCTGCAGATGATATCTGGTATTGGAGTCAACACCTCCTAAATAGATAAAGCTCTTGGGTATACTCATTTGCAGCCCTGTAGCTTCAGTAAAATCCTCAATTTTCCTCATTGTCAACTGAATGGATTCAGTATCACCTCTCACAAAGATTAAAATGTCATCAGCAAAGCAGAGATCAATAAGCTTGAGTTTCTCACACTTTGGATGAAAGTTGAAATTAGGGTTCAACCTCAGTCTTTGAAGCAATCTGTGTAGGTACTCCATAATGATAACAAACAGTAGGGGTGAGATAGGGTCACCCTGTCTCAACCCTCTTTTAGCTACCAACAACTTGGAATTGGATCCATTTATGGCAAACCTGTAGGAAATAGTAGAAACACAAGTCATAATCCAGTTAGAGAAAATTTGAGGAAATCCTAACTCAGCCATAATTTGAACCAGGGCATTCCACTCAACCGAGTCATACACTTTCTGAATATTCATTTGAATAAGACACCTGGGGGAAATGTTCTTTCTATTGTAACCTCTCACAAGTTCTTGGGCAAGAATGACATTATCTTGAATGTGTCTACCATACACAAAAGCAGCTTGAGTATTACTAATAAGCTTGCCTAACACCTTCCCCAGCCTACAAGTCAGAATCTTAGAGATAATTTTATAGAAGGTGCTGCAACAGGAAATAGGCCTGAGATCCTTGACTGTCTTGGCTGAAGGACTCTTAGGGATAAGAGTAATTAAAGAGCAATTAAATGCTTTATAGATTTGACCTTCTTGAAAGAATTCCATCACTGCTTCAACAACATCATTTTTAATAACAGGCCAAGTAACCTTAAAGAAATAAGCATTGTAGCCATCCAAACCAGGGGCCTTAGAATTCCCAATACTACAAAGAGCTTTCCAAATTTCACTCTCCTCAATAGGTCTAATCAGAGACTGAGCCTCATCTGTATTCAAAGTCTCACCATCTCTAACAGCTGGGATATCTATACTCTTTAAAACATTAGCCTTAGTACCAACCAGGGACTTGTAAAAACCAATAATCTCATTCTCTATCTCCTCATGGCTACTAAGGGTCTCACCATTCAAAGACTCCAAAGTATTCAGAGCTTTTTACTTATTTCTGTCCCTAACATAAGCATGGAAATAAGCTGAATTACTGTCACCCAATTGCAACCAATCATTTTTAGCTTTTTGCCTCAATATGGATTCCTCATTCTGACTCACTTCCAAAAGCTTATCAGTACATATCTTCACTTGCTCCAAAGACTGCACATCAAACATATCCTGTTGGAGCTTGTCATGAGCCTGACTCAAATCCTGCCTAGCTTGCATGACTTGAATGCGGATGTCAGTAAACTTCCTATTCAATTGCTTAAGCACAGGCTGAAGTCTCTTTAATTTGATCTAGAGTCTATACATAGGTTTACCCTTCACCTCAAGACACCAATTATTAGCCACAGTCTGCAAAAAACAAGGATCTTTTACAGAACAGTTGATAAATTTAAACATAGACCTTTTTCTGCTACAAGGATTAAGCTTACACATCTTGACAGGAGTATGGTCAGAAATGTTAGGATCAAGGTTTTCAACAAAGTACTCATGAAACATTTGAAACCAATCAGTATTAGCCAGCACTCTATCAATCCTAGAATATATAACACCAGTAGTATGTTTATTGTTCCAAGTGAAATAGCTGCCTCTAGACTCCACTTTAGTCAGCCCAACCATATTCATCATATCCTTAAGATCCCTGACCTCTGCTTCAAGAACAGGTTTTCCTCCTATTCTATCTTGGGATCTCAACACATTATTCATATCCCCCATAACAACCCAAGGCCTACTCATATTCCTTCCCAGCTTCTTAATTTTTGTCCATAAGATCTTCCTCTTATCCAACTGATTGAATGCATAGACCACTGTAACTACAAACTGCAATTTTTTATCCATCCCATAAATCTCAAAATGAACAAATTGATCACTAGTTTGTATTATTTTTCAGGTCCACCACATTCTGGTCCCTAAAAATCCAAATTCTACCATTAGTGTGATTCCTATAATTATCAGCAAACAACCATTTATTACCAAACTTATTCCTAATATTCACAACTTTATTCTCTTTAACCCTAGTTTCAAGTAAAGCAATAATAGGCACCTTAAAGGAAGACACACAAGCACACACCTCTCTATACCTTGCCACTTTATTGAGACCTCTAACATTCCATGTCACAATCATGACCCCAAACTCTGATTCCCCCCAGGATCATGTCCAATCCTAAGGGGTGTAAATGAGTTCTGATAGGAAACAAATGAACTTCTAGGAGTATGCATCACAGGTTTTTTCCCTCTATCTCTAGTGACCTCAGTCCACTTTTCCTCTTGTGATACCTTTCCTTTATCAACTGTTCCTGCTTCTTCAGCAACTTCACTCTCTTTCTCAGTGCTACTTTCTAGAACATCTTTAAGGGGTTCTTCTCCTTTAGTTTTGTTAGTGATTGGTTGCCAGACTTTCTACTTGTCTGGTTGCTTCTTCATAGAACAATTATGCCCTATTTTCAAGCATTTCTGACAATATAACGGTAACCATTCATACTCTACCCTCTATTCTATCATCTTGCCTTTAGGATCTCTAATACACACCACCTCTCTAGGCTTTTGTGTAATATCCACCTCAACCAGAATACGAGCGTAAGATATTCTAAGCTTTTTCGCCGTACACTCATCAGTGGTGATAGGTTTACCTACAACACTCGTAATTTTGGACAGACTTTTCTCCCCCCACAAGTGGAGAGGTAGACTTGGCAAAGTAATCCACAACGGTAGGACCCTGATTAAGTCTTCTTTCATCTCAAATTCTGGACTCCACTGTCTAAGAAAAACTGGTTTGCCATAGATGAAATAAGGTCCTTGAGACATAACATTCTCTCTATCCTCTTGCTTTTTAAACCGCACAATGAAATAACCTTCATCGTTGTAAAATAACTCCGGGAGAGATACGAAATTCCATGTTTTCTCCATGAACTTAGTCACCGCATTCATAGACAATGAATCCCCAAGAGCAAATAAAATCATGGCATTATCCCAATATTCTAATTCATCTTCAATATCAGACTCCTCAATCATGATTTCAACATCTCCATTAACAACATTCGGAGCAATAAATTCTACACTCATACCTCGATTCAGGTTGCGATTCCCTTGAATGATTTCCACCCAAGGCTTCTGCCGTTCTTCATGGTTCACCTCTGGTTGTGCTTCCTTCTCAATTTCTTGAACAATCGTAGATGGTTTTTCCGTTGAACTTTGTGATGCCGACGGATGACTCTGGAGCTCTTCTTCCTCCCCCTGGTTCTCAATCTCTGTAGAGACGACTTCAACTTCCGCTGTTGTTATGATGGTCCTTTCCACTCCTTTCCAGCGTGCCGCCACCGCAAGCTTTGGCCGGCCGACACCCCTTTTGCCCATGGTTCTCAAACCCTAGCAGAGCATTGTTTTTATTTATTTATTAATATGGTTTTTTGTTATATTTATTATTTATTTTATTTTTACATGGTTATGATTATTATTTATTTTGAGAATCAATATGATTGATAAAGAATTATTACAAAATCAAAATCACAAAAATTGCATTTTCCATCTTTTTTAATTTAATTTTCGTATTTATTTATTAGGCATTTTTAAAAAATATTAATTTTCACTTTTTTTACTTTTTACTCAAAAAATATTCAAAAAAATCATAAAATAAAAAGTATTGGAAAAGATTTTGTTCTTTTTATTTTTAGGATAATATTTAATTTTAGAAAAAAGTTAATATGATTGATAACAAAATTAAAAATCACATAAAATTGATTTATGGACCTTTGATTTTGTTGATGGATCAAATTTATTAATTTCCTTTTTTGTTTAACCTAATTTGTCCTATAAGTAGAGTCTATTTCTTACAATTTCGGGGGAAATTCTACAAATCATACGATAAAAAGTTGTTGTTTTCACATTGAAGAACAACAACAAATAAACCCTAAACCCTCAACAACACTAAAACCCTAAACCCTCAACAACATTAAAACCCTAAACCTTCAACAACCCTAAACCTTCAACATCCCTCCGAGTCAAAAAGGAAAAGGAAAGGAAAAGGAAATCTCACACCAAAGGAGAAACGGGATACAAGGAAACCACCACCAAGAAAAAAAGGAATACACAAAGAAATCAAAAAAAAAAGGGAAAGAAGGGAAAAAGGAAAAAGAAGGGGAAAAAGCACAAAGGCAAAGGAAAGAAAAGAAGGGATAAAGCAGCTTAAATTGGTCACGACAAGGGGAGGTAATTCAAATACTTAGCTTTTTTTTTTTTGTGTTGCTGTTGAATGATTGGGTTTTTAGGGATATTTCTGGAAAAGTTAGGGCTAGGGTTCTTGGTTCATACGAAAGGGTTAGGATTCTTGGGGAAAAGGGTTAGGGTTCATTTAGGGTTTTGATTAATTTAATTAAATTAAATCCTTAATTTAATTATTAGTTGGGGATTAATGGATTAATTAGGGGATTAGGGTTTATTATTATGGAAAAATATAATTAGGGATTTTAGAATTGTTATTTTATTTTCTAGGGATTTATTCAGGGTTTTAGGGTTTTAATAATTAAATTAATAACTTAATTTAATTATTTAATTAGGTTAATTTTTAATTAGGATTTAGAAATAGGATTTTAGGGTTTTTTGTATAATTAAATTAATAACTTAATTTAATTGTTTAATTGGGTTAAAATTTTAATTAGGATTTAGAAGTAGGGTTTTAAGGTTTTTAATAATTAAATTAATAACTTAATTTAATTATTTAATAAGGTTAATTTTTTATTAGGATTTAGAAATAGGATTTTAGGGTTTTTTGTATAATTAAATTAATAACTTAATTTAATGGTTTAATTGGGTTAATTTTTAATTAGGATTTAGGAATAGGATTTTATGGTTTTTTTTGTATAATTAAATTAACAACTTAATTTAATTATTTAATTAGGTATTAACCGGGGTTTAGAAATAGGGTTTTTGGGTTTTTAATTAATTAAATTAATAACTTAGTTTAATTATTTAATTAGGTTTAGGATTTATTTTAAGGAAATTAGATTTTTATTTAATTTGGATTTAAATATGGGATGGGGAATGAAAAAAAAAGTTAATTGTTGGGATTTAAATTCTCTTATGCTTGGGGACTTATCTTGATTTAATTTTTGGGATTAAAATTATTTTTGGGACTATCTGGAATTTGGAGATTATTTTTTATTTGGGATAATTTGGGGGATTAATTTTGCTATTTTTAGCATAAGGGCATTTTGGGTTTTATTATTAAATTCTTTGGGATTTTAGGAATTCATTTTTAACATAAGGGGTATAAAGGATTTATGGGATTTAAAGGATTTAAGTTTGGGATTTAAGGGATAATTATTAAGAACTTAAGGGTTATAATAGGATTATTTTAAGGATTTACAACTTGGGATAAAGCTCTTGGTCCGAGAGCCTAAATAAGGGATGGGATTTAGGGATAGCACTCTTCGGTTCCAAGAGTATAAATATAGGCCAAGGAATAAGGGATTTTAAGGGATAGAACTCTCCATCCGAGAGTATAAACAATGGATAAGGGATAGAACTCTCCATCCGAGAGTATAAACAATGGATAAGGGATAGAACTCTCCATCCGAGAGTATAAACAATGGGTAAGAGATAGAACTCTCCATCCGAGAGTATAAACAACGGATAAGGGATAAAACTCTCCATCCGAGAGTATGAACAATGGATAAGGGATAAAACTCTCCATCCGAGAGTATAAACAATGGATAAGGGATATAACTCTCCATCCGAGAGTATAAACAATGGATAAGGGATAGAACTCTCCATCCGAGAGTATAAATAATGGATAAGGGATAAAACTCTCCATCCGAGAGTATAAATAATGGATAAGGGATAGAACTCTCCGTCCGAGAGTATAAATAATGGATAAGGGATAGATCTCTCCATCCGAGAGTATAAATAATGGATAAGGGATAAAACTCCTTATCTAGGAGTATAAATAATAGATTAAGGGATAAAACTCCTTATCTAGGAGTATAAATAATAGATCAAGGGATATAACTCTTTATCCAAGAGTATAAATAGTGGATTGGGTTTAGGATTAGGAATGGGTTTAGGATTAGGAATGGGAATAGGATTAGGGGGTAGGAATAGGGGAGGTGAACTACGGTTACTCTGATCCTTCAAAATTGAAGGTACGTAGACATAGGGTTGTAAACCCTAGCGAGTACAATAATAAAAAAACTTAGGATTCTTTTGTAAATAAATCATTTAGACAAAAAAACAAGCATACCCTAAAATCTAAGGAGGATCCCATTGATTACAATGGAAGTGAGGGGTGCCTAACACCTTCCCCTCACTTAACCGACTCCCGAACCATAGGAATCTCTGCCCTTGGGATTAGGATTTTAGGTTTATCATTTATTTTCCTTAAAAAATATGATGGCGACTCGAATATTTTTGCCGGCCGCGACAGAGATCATAGGAGAAAAAGTGTGAATGCTTATGCTAGAGATGTGTATGCCATGCTTATGCAAAAGACAAAAAAGGAGGTCAAATTTCGGGTTACGACAAAAAGGAAAACAAGAGAACAAAGGAAACTTTGAATGCACCCAAGCCTTGGAAAACCATTAAGATCAACTCCAACCTTAATAAAATTTCAAATCTAGGTTCTTTAAGTTGGGGTTCTATAAATTAGATGGGTTCCAAAAAACTGTTTTAGGGATTATACATGTGGGGAAATTGGGTTCTGTAGGGTGTTATTGATTCTTATGAAATGCATGCTTGTTGTTTCAAATTCATGTTAACTAAAATTGGTTTGATGTTGTATTGCTGAAATTTGCAATGTTATAACATTTGGTGTTGATGTTTTTCATGGATGACTGCATTAGAAAAAGGTTTGGAGTTTTACTTGGGACTCGTATGCATTTATGCAAAATAAAAGGTAGTCTGGACGCGATGACAGCTGTCATTCCTGATGACGGGATGGCCGTCACTGCCTTGAGTCAAAATATGGGTGTCCTTGTCAGTGATGACCGTTAGAATAGGCTGACAGATGCCTTGTTTAGCTGACGACTGTTACTGTTGGATAACGGGCGACCCAGTTAGTTGTTACCCAAGTGACAACTATCATGGCTATGACTTCCTGACTGTCATCCTAGTTGTTTCCGATCCTCTTTTTAGTGAATATTGACCCCTTTCGAGCGACCTATTCTCCGATGATTGGTACATTATACTTGGACGATGTTAAAATGATTAATTGGTAGTACTAATCCATATTAGAATCACACAATGAGTCCCAAAAGCAGGAAGACATGTAAGTTCGAAAGACCTAACCTTAAGGAAAGTGTTGTATTAAATCCTACTAAGCGAGTTATGTCCCAAAAACATGAAGTAGGTAAACTCGTAAGACCAGTCCTTGAGGGATTTATTTCCAAAAGTAGGCCGATAGGTAAACCCGGAAGACCTAACCTTGATGGATTGCTTCTTAGTAAGTATCGATGAAACGAGATTCGTGTAACTAATAATAAATTTGTATATTCTTGTGTATTATGTGTGGTATGAGATAAAATGGTTAAGGTGAGAAACCTTAGAGTAGTAATTCAAGTTATTTCCCATGATTGGGAAGACTCCTAAGATAGAAGAACTGCACTAAGATTGTTTATTCTCACCCCGTTGTTATCATAATAATTTATAGGTGAACAGTCGGTAGCTAAATGTAAAAGGAAAGATGGTGTGATGACATTTTTTGGAGGACTTTTACCTTATCTTGTTTTTATTTGTTTTCGTTCTATCGTGATGACTATGTGTTAATATTGTATTATTTTGACATACTTTGTATTTGTATGCGAGATATATGTGTTTCACCCCAAAATTTGCCCTCCTTTTTTTCAACCTTAACTGGCTTTCGCTTCGCATTCATTTACATTTTTATTAGGGCATAACAGTCAATCATGCATTGCATTGAGTGTTTGAGACATGAGATCACTTTGTTTTTATGGCTCAAGACTACTTGTTATTTCAAGTTTTTAAGCAGCAAGCATCAGAGGCTCCAACATTTATTTTGCTCAGTAATTTGGTACCGGCCTGTATTTTTCTGGTAGGGTATTTTGGGTGCAAAAGGAAATTTACAGCTTATTTCAGGCATGATTCAGTTGCAATATCAAATGGCAAGTTTCATTGGCAGAATAGTGCTCAGAACAAATGGCAATGGGTGATTTTCCAAGTTTCCCTCCAAAATGTGCCAAAATTTAAATTTTTGATGTGTTAATCGATTAACACATTTTTCCTAGCAAATGGTTAATCGATTAACACAAGGAAATTTTGCCTAGAAATTTCAATTTTCAGCACTGCAGCATTTTCAACTCATTTTGATCACTTGGCTTCACATTTGCATCAGTAGAAGGATCTAGAATGCTTCCAAATTTTGGTTTATTTCAAATTAATTTCATCTTCCCTCCAAAAATTCAAATAATTCCACTTCTAATTCCATTCCTAATACTAACCCTCATCCAAACCCAAACTCCAAACCTCCTTTACACTCCTAACCTAAAGCTTATTTAAGTAAATTTGCTCCAAACCTTACACAACTTCACTCATTTTTATGATTTTTCTACACTTCACATTCCAATTCTCTCAATTCTCTCTTACTTTTTCACTCTCCATTCTCATATTCAACCTTCACTAGAGCTCTTCCATTAGAATTCTCAAATTCTTCATTGGAGTTTGTGAAATCTAGAGCTAAACCTTCATCATTTCCTTTCATCAACACTAATTCTGAAGTTGAAGCTTATTTGGATCTTGATCAAGTTTTGGAATCACTTCTTGAAGAGCTTTTGGATTATTTTTGGATAATTGCTTGGATCTTCAACTTTTCTTGCTAGGAACTCATTGAATCTTAGATTTTCTGTGCTTGATTTGTCAAATTTAGTTTGCAACACTTACCAAAGCAAATCTCCGCTTTGTAGGTTGGTAATTCTTAGATCAAAGCTTGTTCGAGCTTATTTACAGCTTTTACAATGTAGATCTATTGGTTTTGGTGTTATTTGATCCATTGATTCAATTGCTTGATGTTGTTGATTGTTTGATTGATTCAATATATGTTCATTTGGTCATAATTGATGTGATTTTCATGCACAATTGCATGCTATTATATGTTGCATTTGAACCTTGAATTAATGATGAAAAAGTGCTTCTGAAAATTGATTTTATGCTTTTACAGCAGGTGTAATCGATTAACATATATGTGTTAATCGATTACACCCTTTCACAATGCTATTTTCAGCTTCTGGACAGCTGTTAATCAATTAACAACTATAAGTTAATCTGTTACACCTTTTTACAACGCTATTTTCTGCTTCTGGACGGTTGTTAATCGATTACACCTACTGTAAAATGTGTTTTTTGCTTCTTTCTGAGCTTATTTTGATTCCTTTCCACATGTAACTTCCATGGCTTGATATATTTGATATTTGTGGAATTTTCTTGAGTTGATTAACCTCCGTTTGCAATACGTATGCGAATTTTTGATGCACGATTTGTTGATTATGTAATTGTTTGTATTCTTGAAGCATGTTCATGATGCACACTTGTTTACATGTTGATTCTTGCTTGTTGATGTTGCATATTCATGATGCTTAATGTGGATACATGTTCATGCGCATTATCAATTGTTGAAATCCATGGTGTATGTTCACTTGATTATTATTGGTACATGTTCATCATAGTTGATTATTCCTTTGTCACATGTTCATACACTTTGCTTGATCTTGCGTAACACATGTTCATGATTGCTTGAATTCTTGATGTGTGCTTATGATACTTGCGCAACCTTGTGGAATACATGATAAGTGTTCATGTTAATACTGCCGATGCATACACCACTGTCCTGTTCATGCATTGTTAGTTACTACCATATATGATGTTAAATGATGTTGTGTTGTTGTTGTAAATGCACTGCTGTCATATTTTAAGCGTTGTTGTATGTTGCTGTTTGTGCCTTCTTTTAGCTTGTTTTGCATGTTATTGCATGTTCCATTAGGGCTTCTTAGTCCAACTTAATTTTTGACTAAGCTTGGAGTAGGATAGACATTAGGTGCTAATCCTTGCATGATAACATTAGGATAGCTTCTCGAACCTCAATTTTAGGTCCATTTTGCATGCTAACATTAGGATAGAATTTCCTTTCGCATCCTAACCTTAGGGCCATTTTGCATGATAACGTGTAGGACCGAGATTCCCTTAGACGTTTTGTGCGTCTTTCTCTTATCTCTCTTAAACAAAAATCAAAACATGTAATAAATACGATAAGTATTATGCGCCACGAGCCTTAAGCGCATGGGAAGTGATAAGCGGGAGTCTCTCATTACCTTGTCTAGAGTGTTTTGTATACGTCCCGTCTTGGGTCGATCTTACGAAACATTCGATCTTATGTCATAGACTTTAGTGCAATACGGGTCTCAAACCAATTCAATTCACTTTTGTTAAAACTCTCAAACAAACTGCAAATCATTTTATCCTTCGGGGTTGTCTGTCAAACCTTTTTCAGAAAGGGCATATTATTTCTGTTCTACCGCAAACAGACATCGACCCTAACTGCTAGAACGCGAACTTAACTTCGCTCATAAATTAATTAGGTGCTCAAAGATCAATTTTCATATATCTTTCACAATTCATCTATGAATTTTTACGGGTTTTTTATGAGCGACGTTTAGTTATATAACTTTTATCTAATAACAATCTGTAACGTATTAGTTTAAGTTGATTTTTTAAATTATAAAACTGTACTTTTATAAAAAAAATGTGTTTAATCATAATACATTTAATTATTGTGAGTTGTATGTGATTAGAAATGGTTACCTTATCTTGAATTTCTTACGATTATTATAAGAAATACCATAATGGTCTAAATAACAAAATATTTTATTCACTTTCTTAAGGTTGAAAGTTCAACACGCGTAATAATAATTTATTTTCATATATAACATATGCAAAGTTGTTCAAGTGCGAGTTCTGGTTGTGATATGTGAGTTTCTTTAGTCATGTGATTTTTAGTGGTGGTATAGGTATGGATCCATCGAAGATAGATGTTGTGTTGTAATGGGAGACTCTGAAGTGTGTTACTGAAATTAGAAGTTTTCTTGGATTGGAAGGATATTACAAGAAATTCATTGAAGGTTTTTCAAAGTTAGCGTTACCTTTAACTCATATGACTCAAAAGGGCTAAGTCTATGTTTGGGATGTGCATTGTGAAAGGAGTTTTCAAGAACTCAAGAGGAAGTTGAAGTCTGCTCTAGTTTTGATTTTATCAAGTCCGAGTGAACCTTTTGTTGTATATTGTGATGCTTCAAAGGTGGGTCTGGGAGGTGTGTTGATGCAGAATGGTCAAGTTGTGGCTTACGCTTCTAGATAGTTGAGATTTCATGAAAGGAATTATCATGCGTATGGCCTAAAATTGGCAGCACTGGTATTCGTGTTAAAGATATGAAGACATTATCTGTTTGTCTCCAGATTTGAAGTGTTCAGTGATCACAAGCGTTTGAAGTATTTGTTTGATCAGAAAAAGTTAAATATGAGGCAACAAAGATGGCTTGAGTTTCTGAAAGATTATGATTTTGACTTGAGTTACCATCCGGGTAAAGCTAATGTTGTAGCTGACGCTTTGAGCCGGAACTCTTTACATATGTCGATGTTAATGGTCAGAGAGTTAGAATTGATCGAGCAGTTCAGAGACATGAGTTTGGTATGTGGAGATACTCCTAATAATGTGAAGCTGGGTATGTTGAAGTTGACGAGTGGTACTCTTAAAGAGATCAGAGAGAGTCAGAAGACCATGGGATTGGTTGACCGACTTACGTTAATGAATCAAGATAACAGTGGTGATTTCAAGATTGACGAGAATGGTGTGATGAGGTTTAGAGACAGGGTTTGTGTACTATATGTACTTGGGATTAAAGGGAGTATTCTTGAGGAGGATCATAGAAGTGGGTTGAGTATTCATCCCAGTGCCACTAAGATGTATCAAGACTTAAAGAAATTGTTTTGGTGGCCAGGAATGAAGAAGGAAGTGGTTGAGTTTTTGTATGCTTGTTTGACTTGTCAGAAGTCGTAGATTGAACATCAGAAGTTGTTGGGTCTGATGCAACCTATGAGATATCATTTCCATGGATCTCGTAACAAGTTTTCCGAAGACGACGAAAGGACGTGATTCTATTTGGGTGATTATTGATAGGCTGACCAAATAGGCTCATTTTATATCGATTAAGATCAGTTATCCTTTACAGAAATTGGCTGAGTTGTACATTGAGAAGATTGTTAGTCTGCATGGTATTTCATCAAGCATTATGTCAAATAGATATCAGAGGTTCACGTCGAGGTTTTGGAACAATTTGCAAGAGGCATTGGGTACCAAGCTGAAGTTGAGTTCCACTTATCACATGCAAACATATGGTCGGACGAAGAGGACTATACAATCTTTGGAGGATCTGTTGAGGTCTTGTGTGCTAAAACAAGGAGGTTCTTAGGATTTCTACTTTACGTTAATTGAGTTCACTTACAATAACAGTTTCCATTCGAGTATTGGGATGGCCCCATTTGAGGCATTGTATGGTAGGAGGTGTATGACACCTCAATTTTGGTATGAATATGGGAAGAGTGTGGTGATTGGACTTGAGATTATGCAAAAAACTTCTAAGAATATCAAGATAATCAAAGAGAAAGTGAAAGCTTCACAGAGTCGCTAGAAGAGTTACCATGATAAGAGGAGTAAAACGCTTGAGTTCCAAGAGGGAGACCATGTGTTTTTGATAGTTACTCCAGTAACCAGTGTTGGTCGAGCTTTGAAATCTCGAAAGCTTACGCCACATTTTGTTGGTCCATACTAGATCTTACAGAAGGTAGGAGAGGTGTCCTATTGAATTTCCTTTTCACCGCCACTTGCTAATCTTCATGATGTGTTTCATGTGTCTCAGTTGAGGAGATACATTCTAGATCCGTCTCATGTGATCTAAATGGACGATATACAACTGAGAGTGAACTTGACTGTTGAGGCATCACCCATGCAGATAGAGGACCATGAAGTGAAGCAGTTGCACGATAGGAAGATTGCCTTGGTGAAGGTGAGTTGACTAGCTGGTGGAAGCATAATTTGGGAGCTGGAGAGTCAGATGAGAGATTCGTAACCTTCAGGAAATTTTCCTAAGTGGGGGAGAGTTGTAACACCCCAAATTTGATTAATTAATTTAATAGAATTATTTTGAATTATTTGATTGATTGGTGCTTATAAATTATTTTTGTGTGATTCTGGGGGTAAGTATTCTTGAAATAGAGGTATAAAAAAGTACGAGGGTGGTTTAATGGTTTTGAAGTTATTAGAATTTTAATTAATTATTAGAATAAATAATATTTTTTCAAATTAATTAAATAAGTGGTAAAATAATAGAATTGGCCCATTTGTGATATTTGGAGAAAAAGATGGGAGCAAGGAGTTAGAAAGTTGGGGCAATGGTGTGAATTAAGAAAGTTAAGGGTTAATGAGATAATTGGAAGGAAGTGTGTAGAAAACCCTAAGGATATATTGGGAGTAAGAGGAAATTAGTGTCAGTACGTGAAATTTGAGAAAAGAGGCAAAAGGATAGGAACAACAAAAGCTAGGATTTTGAAGAAGTAACCATAAAAGTCTACTTAATTCATCATCAATTACTGGAAATCTTATGTAAGGGGGGAGAAAGGGATACCAATTAGGTTTTTTACATGAGGGGGTAGTGATAAGGAGTCCTTAACCTCATTAGGGTTCTTAGGTTTTCATCTGATAAATAGTTTATAATGATCTTTTGAAAATTGTTGATGGATCATGGGTTTATATATGTTGTTATGATGAATCCATGTATGAACTATCATGAATATGTGTGTATGAAGTTTTTTCGTTGATGAAGATGTGAAATTTTGAGTGTTATTCAGTTTTTTCGTTGATGAAGGTGTGAAAGTTTGAGTGTTATTCCTAAATTGATGAAATTTGTTGTTAAATGAATCAGTGATTGAATTGGTATGTTAATTGATAGAATTAGGGCTTAATGAGAGTGGGGTTTTAGTACGTGAAAAGTGATGTTTGAAATAATTTATTTTTATTTTAAGAAGTGTTTGGATGGTTTTATAATAGTAAATGATGTTCAAAATACGTTAAAAAATGTTTTTTTTGTGGCAAAAACAACAGTATGGGTCGACTCATACGTGTTTGGAGTCGAATACAACCCAACAGGAAGTGTTATTTTTGAAAATTGGGCAGCTGGAGTCGACTCATATATTGCTTGTAGTCGACTCCAAACTGGCAGAATGTTTGTTCTGTCTTTGTTGCACTGTCTGACAATTTTGGCTGTAACGTTTGTTCCCTAAGTCCAACTGAGACGTTGTTCGAAGCGTTGGAAAGCTAACATATAAAGCAACCTCATGGTGGTGCTTGGTGATTTTCTTGAGTTATAACCATGTGTCCACTATATCAATGTTTATGATGAATTGTATGATCGGTTAGTGAACCATTATGTTTATCCAATGATGTGTTGTTGTTTTGGTGAATTAACATGAATAGATGCCTATGAATTTACATTGTTGAGCTGATACTATTTTGTGGTTGTTCTGTTTGTTGATGTCGTAACATGGATTAATTATTATGTATGATGAATGATGTGATGCATAAATTGTGAGATGTTTATGGGGGATACTTTAAGTGAACCTTTAGTGATAATGCATGTTGTTGAGAGTTATGCATCAAGGTGTATGGACCTCGGTCCAGTTTTGGTGTGCTCTGGTATGGTGGTATGGATCGAAAGCAAGTAGTTGGTTCTATCTGAGAATCGATAAAGCGTTACCTATGGTGATAGTAACGAACTTTGGTGTGCTTTGGTCCTATGGTGGGGATCGGGAGCGAGATGAACCTAAGTGTTCATGAATGGTACCGCATGCATAATGAGTCAGTTGTGGAGTACATTTTCATACATGATTGAATATGTAGTTGATTGTTCATGAGGTTGTTAATTGGATGTGAATATGTAAATGTCATCATGATTATGGTGTGAAAACATGTTATTGATGGATGTGTAATGAACGTGTGTTTGTTGTGTATTCTCTACCTTAGGACTCTTTACAATGTTTATATATTTTTGTTGTTTCTCACCCTCTTTGCTTTCATGTTTTCCACCATGGATATCTTGCAGATACTCAGGAGTAGAGTTTGTTGTTGTTTGTGGAAGTTAGCTCATGGAGTTACTTCGTTTAGTTTTCGTTGTTAGAAGTCTTGCTCTAAATTTGTAACATCGAGGTCGGGAACGCTATTTGATTGTTATGTTTTGTTGGAGTTTAACCTTTAATTTGTCCTATGTTGGAGTTTTTGAAAGTTTCTTATGAGAACTCTTGTTTTTGAAAATGCTTTATTTTTAGTGGAAGTTTGAGACTAAATGTCTTGTTGTGACTGTTTTATTTAATTCAAAATAGGAATGATACAGCCGCAGTGATTTCCTATGTTATGGTGAGCGTGTGATGATAGGTATTGATTGGCGTTAGTAATTCCGCTACAATGTTCTGTTGTTTGTTAAATGTTGTTTTGTTAAAGGTTTTGTCGATGGTGACACCTTAGATGGTCGTGTAATTCTTAAAATATAAGTTTCGGGGGTTTAGTTTGATACAAATATGACGGAAAATTTTGAGCTCATAAAGTCTAACTTACATATGTGACCAGTGGGAGATTGTTAGAATTTTTGGCTCACAAATGTAATATTGCATGTGTTAGGGTAAATATTTAATCAGCCAAAATTGCAGTGGTTAAATTAATATTAAGTATGTGGCTAAAAGCATAAATCTCATGAAATATGAGATTATTGTGTAGATATTATAAGTCAATATCTAATTTGATGAGGGGTCAAATTAGAATATATAATACTAAGAAATAACTATAAGGTTATTTATAAGGGTTATGGCCCCATTTGTAAACAATGTGAAAACGGCTCATCAGGAAAATTCTCCCTTCATCCCCATCAGAGGAGATTCAAGAGCCATACGAAACTCTATAATTGGAAGATTACATACCCAGTAACCTTTGACTATTTTCAATGGAAAACTCCGGTACTCTTCCGTTTTCATTCTCATACTTGTATTCGGGTATGGCTATAAGGGATATGAGTCAATCGCATATCTGACTCATATGAATTTGTTTAGAGTTTTGTTCTTGATTTCTATATCGATAGAAAACATAAGGTTATGGATATATCCAATAGACATAATAAATCAACATATAACACTTTGTATAGTATGACTCTAGATGCATATTATTTGTGGTGTTACAAAATATTAAGTGTACTCGGTGGAATTTGTCACACATCTATTTTCCACGTGTTTAAAATAAAGTATATTTGTCTTTTCTTTTGTATTGGCAGATAGGAAATAGAAAGGAAGTTTCAATCGCAATGGTGTTTGGTCAATTGACCTTTTGAAATGTCACTTTGTTGTATTTTTTTATATGTTTTACTTGATTTAATTTAAACTCTATATAAAATCATCCAAATTCTTACAAATATATGAATAGTTATGGAAAAATAACAGCAACCATAACATAACATAGTGTGAACTACACTATATGCTAAAAATGACACATTCATTCTAATGATTGGCATTGATAAACATATAAGAGTATAGCTATATATAAATATGAAGGTTGTCTGGAAAACTAGAAAACACATAAATTAAATCAAATATCTATAAATTATATATATTTTTAAAGAAGATTAAAGCATCCTCGTGAAACATAGAAATCAAATTTTTCTATAAAAATACAAAAGAATAAAATTCTAGGTGAAACATGGAAATCAATTTTTTCTATCAATTTACAAAGAAATAAAATTCTAGGTGTCTATTATGTTAGGAAGAAAGACATGATAGTTTCAAATATAGTGAAACTTCTTGGTTTTTATTTCTGAGCAACTTTTAAGTACATAGGAGATGCAGTACAATAAAGAATATTACTAAATGTTCATTTTCTCTTTTATATTTGTTATTCTAATGATATTTTTTGTTTTCTATCTAACTTTTCTATCTTGTTTTCTTCCTATTTTTTTTTGTCATCATTGCCATCCTCGATATGTTCTTTCACAAGTTAGAATCTTCAACATGTCCACATAGCAAACAAAAGAGAAGACTTATAATGAAATTCGCTCAGTCTGACTCAATCATGATTCTGGTTGGAAACTGCCCAACTAGCCGAGGTAAAAATCTAAGTAATTTATGAATATACTATACAAGGATCATTATGTATAGTACATTCATAACATACTTTTCTTCTTGTGACTCCAAGGAAGCTGGTAGGACAAACATAATCTGCAGGTATTTCAAATTATATATCATGGAAAATATTTTGATGCATAAATCATAAAAGTTTGTTTTTCAAAGAATAAAATATATTTCCTCCTTGTCATAAACATGTTTTCAAGACCTTGTTGAAGTCCACAAACTATTTATTTATAAATTGATACAACAATAAGGTAGCATGCACAAAGAGTAATTGAATATAATCAAATGTGTCAAAAAAGTTCAAGAAAATTGAGACAAAGGACGATATATACCTGAGGCAAAGGTAATGCAAATAAGTCGAAGAAAAACAACCCTTAAAATAATTAAGAGTAATTTCTATGGGACAATCGACTAAATCTCTATCACCATCCACCCTAGACTCGGGAGAAACACGTGTCAACTTAAACTGCAAAGAAGCAATTTATCAACGTTATTGAATCATTAATTCATGAAACCTCATTAAACTATACTTAAAACCATGTTTAAGATTTCTCAAATGTCACTATTTTTCCTTTAAAGTAAGGAAAGACAAAGAAAAAGTATAAGACAAACCACTATAGATATTAATATTTAAATGGTCTAACATTTGCATTGATTCTTTAAAAGGACAAAATCAATCTCTCCATATGAGAAAAGACTTTGGTAGAAATTATTCCGTAATAATAAGGCATCATTCTCTAAATAGATGGATTAACACAAATTATATTAAAAAAAAAGAAAAAGATTAATAATTATTTGTAGAAAAATCTTAAAGAAATACAAAAGATCAATTATGCTTATAAGTAAAATATGTGTTGTTACTATTGTCTAATTCATACAAATATATTTATTTGCGTGGAGAAAATAAATGAAAACAAATTAAAGTTTTTAATGTTTTTCTAAGCAAACACAAAACTAGAATAAATGATGTTAAAAAGTTTTATAATTACATAAAATTTCACATATAATATGAAGCAAAATTACAGATCAACAAAAATTGTAACCAAACAAAATTTAGTCAAAACTTTGTTCCACAATTGTACAACTTTGTGTAATGAATTATAACTATGGAATACATAAAGAACATAAAAAAAACTCTTTCAAAACTTTTGGGGTTCCATAAAGAACCTTGTTAAACTGTAAATATTCAAAAACATAAACACATATTTGATTGGTTATGGGAAAATAACAACAACAATGAATATAACGTAAATTGCATTATATGCTAAAAAAATATTTGTTATAATGATTGGAATTGATAAAAATATAGTAGTATATCTATATATAAATATGAAAGTTATTCTACTACTCAAGAAACACCTAAATTCAATTAAATATCTATAAATAATATTTCTTTTAAATAAGAAAAGATCATCCTCATAAAATCTACTAAATCATTTTTTTTTTAATTTACAATAAAATAATAATCTAATGGTATTTATAATGTTTCTAATTAGCTTGGAAGAAAGATACCTTTTGAGCAACTTTTAAGTACGTAGGGAATGTAGTACAATAAAGAAAATTACATGTTCCATGCCCTCCAAACATTGCCAAATGTTCATTTTCTCTACCATATTCGTTATTCCAATGATTTTCATCATTGTGATCTAATTTTTCTATCTCGTTCTCGCCTATTTTATTTTCCACCATTTCCTTCCTCGATATATTCCTTCATAAGTTTTCTTTATGATTATGAAAATAGAGAAACACATAAATATATGACATACACGTTGACTTATTCATCCTTTGTTAATTGTATAAACACTTGGCTATTATTAGTAAACACGAGAATTATAAATAAGAGATTCACGCTGACTGATCCACTATTTGTTATTTGTATGAACGTTTGACTATTGCTTAAACAAAATTATAAATAACTGATCCACATTCTTAGGGATAGATTGCTATATTTTAACTACATTTTAAGTAGTAATAAGATGTTTTAGTGTTTTACAACCACATAAATATTGAGTTTGTCTTTGTCTCCGCACCAAAACCGACTAATGAAAATTCATATATATATATATATATATATATATATATATATATATATATATATATATATATATATATATATATATAATTGAGTATTTTCATTCTACTGTATGTTAGGAAAAACGATCTAAATATTTTCCAACTTTTAAGAAAAATTGTTGTTTATTGGTTTATCTTTTTAATAAAATATAATGAAATGGTTTGGTTTCAAGTTAGAATGTAAGATATTTTTGAGTGAAATTAATAAAAGAAAATAAAAAATTTAATCTATGTATCTATATTTTAAATTATAGGATCAAATATATGGATCATTTTTCTAAATTCAAGGAGAATTTCAATTTAAGGGGAGGATGAATACCCCAATTTAAATTGAGATGCTTAACTTCTTAATTCTTAGGATTTAGAAGGTAAGCATAAGAATGTGAATCTAATTTGAGATTAAGAGACATTTGAAGAAGTTAGTAAGAAGAAGGACATTTTAGTATTTTCCTATTAAATTGTTAGTTAAACCTCTTACTCCTTACCTTCATTCCTCACTTTGTACTTTCCAAAAATAGAAATTGAGGGAAAAAGAAGAAAATGCAGAAGCAGGGAGAGGGAGAGAGTTTTCTTCAAAGCCCCGTCATCCTTGCATGTATTGTTTTGGAGCTTGGACCATTGAAGAACAACTCAAGAATTTTTGTGTTATCTCCTTGTCGTCATCATCACCACTTCATTTCAGGAGCAAAGGCTTTGTAGAAAAGGGACCTTGAATGAGGGGAGTAAGGTTTTTGTGTGTGATCTCTTGATAATTGCATGCTACTTGTTTTCTATTGATGTGATTTGGTGTTGCATGTATATGTGTGTGTGTTTCATCTTTGTGTGTTATGTGTTTATTGTGGAATTCTGCAACTTTAAGCTTAAAATGTTTCATGTTATGTTATGCTTGCTAAGCGAGCATTCATGCATGGATCAACTTAATTTTTAGGTTTCCGTCCAAAGTGAGGTAAATGGTTGCTAAGCGAAGCCTCTCCTTGACTCACTACCCCGTCACTATGCGAGACTGTACTTTTACAGAAAAGTCTGCATTCTGCCTTGCCTCGCTGGATGTGGCTAAGCGAGCCTTCTATTTCAAATTTTTACGTAACCTTGATTTTGGCGTATCATAAGTTTCGTAACTTGGAACGAGACGCACTCAAGTGCATTGAATGCTTATTGAGTGAGCCATCCCCCAGTGGAATAATTGTAATCCATCAAACGTATGATTGTTCACGATGACTGACCAATGTATATGGTGATTTGATGTCTCAAGGCCTAGACCCGTGTAATTAATTTTGCTTTTCTAATGATTGGCACAGTGATACTACTAAAGGTATCTGTCATACCCCAAATTTTGACCACCAAGATTTCCCATTATTGTGCAAATCATCACCACAATATGTATGTACCATCATGTCTCATCAATCTCCTCAAAAGATAATTGAGCATTCACTATAATCAAGAATTAGAGTTTCCATCCCTCTCAAAACATTTAGACAAAGGATCAATCAAGAAATGACATGATCTTCAACTTGTTTAACCTCTTAAAGCATCCATAAGGGATCAAGGAGTCTCCCACATCAAGAATCAAGCACAATAGTGCAACATTCCAAGTGGATCAGGCCTCAAGATCGCCAGTGTCACCAAATTAGGGTTTTGGTCGACCAAGGCCTCCAGATGAACATTTTCATCTAGACATGAGCCAATACCTCAAAGCATGATCCAAGATACTCAAAGGGACCTCATGAACCCAATCATCAAGTCAAAATAACCTCAGGAAAAGCATTCATCAAAAATCAGGAATTAGGGTTTCTTGACCTAATTCACCCCTAATTTGACTTTTGAGGCAAGGCATGAACCAAGACCTCAAGAAATTATTTGAAGGCATCAAATACACCACATTGATCCATTTACAACAATGGATTGATCTAAGAAGCTTGGTTCACAAGTTTCAATTTCATCTGGACCACAATTAGGGTTTTGAAGAAAAAGTCAACTGTATCTTTGACTTTTGACCAATGCATGTTCTCAAACCTTGGGACATGGTTCAATACACCCTAAAACACCTATGGAATCCATCCATTAGGTTTGAATTGGGTCAAGGACTTGATTTCATAAAGGATCACATAGTTTGGAATTCATTTGACAAATAGTCAACTGTGCCTAAAATCAAGTTTGACTTTTTGGAATTTTTCACAAATATGGTTCCCCTAAGTCAAAAACAATGTTAATGTATGGTATTGATCATCATTCATCCTGAAAAATCAAGAAAAGTGAGGTTTCTTGCAAAAGGGGCAACCATGAGAAGCTAGAATTTTTCTAAGTTATGGAATAAAAGTGATTTTGTACCAACTTTGCAAGGTCATAACTCCTAAACCATAAGGCCTTTTTCTCCCATTAAAAGCTCAAATGAAAGTTCATCTTACATACTTTAAAAGTGTCAACTATAAGATACTCAAATTCCTCATGAATTTTAAGTTATGTGAAATTCTGGTATCAGACGTGTGATGTTAAGGTGCGATGTCACAACAACACACTCTGCACAATGGACAGCAATAACAGTAAAATAACACCAAGAATTGTTGACCCAGTTCGGTTACAACCAACCTACTCTGGGGGCTACCAAGCCAGGGATGGAATTCACTACTTGTAGATATAATTTACAGACTCAACAACCCATTGACAATCTCCTAAACTTATACTCTACTAATGACTTCCTACCTAAGAAACCACTTAGGTATGAGAACACCTCTCAATCCCTTACAAACTCTCAAAGAAACCACTTTGAGTACCCTTGATCTTACTTCACAGCTTCGATCAAGCAACCACTCTCTATTGCTTCACAGCTTCTAGAGAGGACAGAAACACAACACCTATTCAAACCCTAGAATAGTGTAAATACAAGCACTCTAAACAAACTCTAGACACTAAGCCTCCAGCTCCTGATCTTCTGAATGTTTTCTGTCACTTTTTCCTTTGTTCTTGTGTGCTTTATATAGCTCCTTGAATTGGTCTTGGACTTGCTACAATATCTCCCAGATTTATTATTTAAAACTGAATATTAAAACAGATTTTCTCCTAAAATATTTTTAAATCTTCAACCTTTTAAATTTCCTACAAATCTGCACCAGATCTTCTATGCAGCAGCAAATATCTATCCCAATATATTTGCATCCAATGAGACAGCTTGCTCTCCACAATTCCAGCTAATACGCAACCCTAACAACATCACAGCTGCTGTTGTTAATTCTGCAAATCTGATGTTACAACATCGCCATGTGACATCAGACATCCAACTTCAGCAATTAATTACTTAACACAGCCCAGTGTTAAGACTTCAATGTTGCAACATTAGCACCTTGACATCAACATTGAACATACCTTGTTATACCAAAATTCCAGCCAATCCAGGAACTAACAATCTCCCCCTTTGGCTAATTTTGGCTAAAACAATCTCTGCACTCTGCAAACAAACTCTGCACTCTGCACCTTCAGAGACTTTAGCAGCGGAAAAACTTCAAAAATTTTGAATCTTCATCAGCAGCAGTTTGACAATCTTCATAGTCTTCATCACTTGATCTGCTGCAGCACCATCTTCATTATTGACAACAGCCAATTGGTGCTCCCCCTCAACAACATGAACCAGAATCACAACTGTTCAGTAGCTCACAATGCGCAGCACTTCTCCCCCTTGATGTCTGCTTGGCTGCACTCTTCAATTGCTATGATATCTTCACTGGCAGCTCAGTGTGTTTAGCATTTCAGCAGATTCTCCCCCTTAATATCTTCACTAACACAATCCTTTCACAGTAGCACCATCTTTCCATCTTTCGTCAGCATTTGGCATTCATTCTTTGGCTACTTTCATTCTATGGCTACTTCTTTTGGCTCTATTTCTCCCCCTTTTTAGCCACAATTAGGCAAACATCAGTTAGAAGTCCTAATAACTATAGTCAGTACACCCTAGCTCTCATTGTTAGCCTCACAGTTAGCAACCAGGCAAAACAAATCATAGAAAACAAAACCAGTGCATATAACAGCACAATATTCAAATTACATAACCAATCACATTAAGTGCTGAACCAAAGACATAAAATAAAGCTAACACTACTAAATAAGAAGGCAAACATTAAAAGCTTGAATTATCTGAGCTGAGATCATTATCTTCTTCATCAACATCCTTCCTTGTGTTGGCTGCTTCACCTTCCTTTGCTGCCAATCTCAGTGTCATGACAAGTCTTTCAAATTTTAGTTTCCTTTCAGTACTAACTCTTATGACTTCATCTAACTCCTTGCAAGCCTCCTCTAGTTCTGTAATCAACCCAGTCTTGGCTGGTGACTGTTGTGATGTTGAAGCAGATGTCTTGACACTGTCAGGAACATGTTTTACTTCAAACAGCTTGGAATGAACTGACAAGGCAGGCTTCCTTTTGCAAGCAACATCTGAATGCTATAGAATTCCAGGATGTTGAGACAAGATAATCCCACAAATGAGAGAGGGAAAAGCAATGGGCATCTTCACAGCATTTGTAGCAGCATGCTTAATAGTATGATCATAGATGTAGGAGCCATAGTCAATTCTTTGCTTTGTCCCAACTGCATAAATTATTTTCCCCAATCCAACAGAAATTGTGGTCTTGTGACTAGTAGGAACCCAGTTGACAACACCTATTCTGTGCAGAATGGCATATTTGACACTCAACCAACTGGCTAACAGCTTTCCTTTTTCGGGCCAAACATCTACCTGACCACCAGTGATTTCTTTGCATATAACATTATTAGAGACTTCTAATTCTCCATAATTTTCCTCACTTCTTCCTAAGTAGGCATTGCTTGCACGGTGGAAGGAGATGTTATCCACAGACACATCTAGGACTTTGTCTGCAATCCTTTTGGCAATAGATTTTCTGACATGAGTGATGTTCTGAACATCATCCTCATCATCATGCTCAGACTCAGATTGTTCCACAATCTTCCTCTTTCTTGGAGTCACCTCGACCTTGCTCCAAGCTTTTGTTGGCCCAACAACAGTCTTTTTCTTCTTATCACCAGAAGACTTCTTTGGAGACGGTTCACCTTGCTTTTCTTTCCTTGTTCTTAGTCTCTTAGCCAGACCAGGCACTGCTCTTCCAATGACTTCATCATTAGATAAGTCATCAACATTAATCACATCAGTACTCTTTTCTCCTCCAGGAGTAGTCTCAGCATCCCTACTAGGCGATGTTCTGACATCCTCTTCAACATGAGTATCATCTGTTTTAGCATCAACTTCAACTTCCTTCTCTGCATCTTCGATCACGGAGACAGCTAATCTGTGAAGATTTATATCAGTAGATTACATGTCACTCTTTTCTCTTGTACCCTGATCAGCAGCCATTTGTCTCAGGGGTCTAGATATACCCTTAATAGGAAGTCCTTTCTCAAGAATTTTGTCAATGATCTGCCCCATGCACTTGTCAACATCTACCCTTTCCTCAGCAGTTTGTGGACTCGGGTTGGTAGTTCTAGGTTTGTCTCCAAATAACACACTAGTAACAACTTTCTTTGTTTTAGGATTCTTAAAGACAGTAGCAGGTCTCTTGAGAGTTAGTTTAGTGGGTCTCGTAGTACCTGATTCAGGAAGAATGGTTGAGAGGGGCTCAATGTCCATAGGATCGGATGCTGAACCTTCGTCAGTGGAAACCCTAGTTCTTCCTTTGGTGCAACTCTGACACTCAGATTTCTTGGATGGAGACGCCATGAATCCTTTCAGAGAGGGTTGATTCTTGAAGGCAAAGAAGTTAAATCGTTGCAAGAACATGGCTTTGAAGAAGCGTGATGTTGCAGCACCAGGAAATGGGGGTCTGAGGCAAGGCGCTTGATTTTGTGTAACTTTTAAGGACCAATTACTAGTTTTCTCCCTCCATAATGACTTTCCTTTTAAAAAATTCACATCAGGATTCATTAACTCTGAGTGACCTTTCAGCATCCTGACGTCATAATCTGATGTTATAACATTGACTTGAACATCATTAGTTGAATTTCCTTTAAGAGAAATCCACTGATAGCAGTTGTCCTTGGTTCTGGCACCCTTCATAACAACCTGATTATGCTCATCAGAAACCACACACTCATGCTTAGTGTAGTTAACCTTGTAACCTCCATCACACAACTGGCTTATGCTGATCAAATTTGCATTTAAACCACTGACAAACAGAACAGTGTCAAGTTCAGGTCTACCATCACCTTTCACTTTCCCAACTCCTGCAACAACACCTTTTTCTCCATTGCCAAACATAACATCATGAGAGGGACAATGACTGACCTCAGCAAACATGGATCTACATCCAGACATGTGTTTGGAACACCCACTGTCAAAATACCATGTTCCTTCTTTAAACTCTTTGTCAGCCATGTGAGTCAATAAACATTTCACCTTCTCCTTAGGTACCCATTGTTTAACAACTTTGGGCCTGTACTCTCTCCATCTGTTTTGAGTCTGAGGGTATCCATGCAGCTTGTAGCAAGAGTACTGCATATGTCCAAACCTTCCACAACAAAAACATCTCACCCTTTCATCTCTGAATCTTCTGCGAGGATGAGATTGCTTAGGCTGCCATCCATAATGTGATCTCCTCCTACCATAACTGGCCTGCCTCCTATTATGCTGATATCTTCTTCCATAAGGAGGCTGAGAATGCTGTTTCCTGGATTGTCTCCCATGATGGTGTGGTGTTCTTCTTCCATAGATATGGGAACCATCATTGGTGTAACCATGCCTCTGATGTTGAGACACCTGATGAGACATGTGCTATTTGAACTGAGCAGCTTGCATGCTCTTGTGGTATTGTGGGGGCATACACTGACTGGCTCCTTGTGGCTGCTTTCTCTTCTGATGGGGACCATTCTTCTTCTCAATATTCTGGGGTTGTGATTGAGCCGCCTGCTCAGGTTTAGGCTCCTGAAGTTGAGACATAGGCTGAGACATCTCTACTTTGGTTCCTGAAGTGCTTGCTTCAGTAGATACCTTTCCCTCAACCATAAATCCTAATCCAGTCCTGTCTCCAGCTACCCTTTCTGTCTGAAGAATCTTGTCAAGAGTGTCTGTACCACTGTTCAGCATCCTAACAGTTTTGGTCATGTGATCAAGATGAGCTCTGACCAACAAAACCTCATTTTCCAAATCACCTTTTTCATTCTCAAGCTGAGCAATCTGTTGCTTGTGACACTTGTTCTCTTGACAAATCTCAGCACTTTTCAAACACAGCTCCTGATAAGTAGATGCTAGCTCCTCATAAGTTACTTCCCCATCACTAGAATCATCATCAGAAACAACAGTTCCTGTCAAAGCTCTAACATGCTTTGCTGACTCACCTTCACTTTCACTATCAGAGTCAGACCAGGAGACTGTCATGCTCTTCTTCTGCTTCTTCAAGAATGTGGGACACTCTTTCTTGACATGTCCATACCCTTCACATTCAAAGCACTGAACTCCTTTATCTTGGGCAGTCTTCTCTTCATCCTTCTCTTTTGCCTTGCTGTTGTCAGAAGAGATGTTCCTGACATTAGGCCTGGAGTTATTGTTCATCCTCTTGAACACTTTGTTAAACTGTCTTCCCAACATAACTATGGCTTGAGACAGATCCTCCTGAGACTCATCATCTGTAACTTTCTTAGCTTCTGCAGGTGTGGAAACCAAGGCTATACTTTTGGGCTTCTTTTCTGGTTCTTCCTCATTCAAACCAAGCTCAAAAGTTTGAAGAGATCCAATGAGCTCATCAACCCTCATCTTGCTGATGTCTTGTGATTCTTCAATGGCAGTTACCTTCATCTTGTACTTCTTAGGAAGAGACCTAAGGATCTTCCTTACAAGCTTTTCATCTGACATTTTTTCACCAAGAGCACTGGATGCATTAGCCAGCTCAAGAACACTCATGTGGAAGTCATGAATAGTCTCATCTTCCTTCATCTTCAGGCTTTCAAATTTTGATGTCAGAATCTGAAGTCTTGACATTTTTACTCTAGATGTACCTTCATGAGTGGCCTTCAAAATATCCCAGGCTTCCTTAGCAACTTCACATGTATTGATCAACCTGAATATATTCTTATCCACTCCATTGAAGATTGCATTTAGGGCTTTAGAATTTCCAAGGGCAAGCTCATCTTCTTCCTTGGTCCATTCTTCTTCAGGCTTTGGCTTTGAGGTGCCTTCTTTATCTTTGCCAGCATCATCTTTCTCACACACAACCGGTGCTTTCCATTCTTTAATAATGGCCTTCCAAGCCCTGTTGTCCAAGGATTTTAAGAAGGTGGTCATCCTTGGCATCCAATAATCATAATTGGATCCATCCAAAATAGGGGGTCTGTTGACGAATCCTCCAACTTCTTTGTCCATCTTTACACCAGAAAGTAACTTCCCTAGATCTCACCCAGAGACAGACAGGATGCCTGCTCTGATACCAATTGAAATTCTGGTATCAGACGTGTGATGTTAAGGTACGATGTCACAACAACACACTCTGTACAATGGACAACAATAACAGTAAAATAACACCAAGAATTGTTGACCCAGTTTGGTTACAACCAACCTACTCTGGGGGCTACCAAGCCAGGGATGGAATTCACTACTTGTAGATATAATTTACAGACTCAACAACCCGTTGACAATCTCCTAAAATTATACTCTACTAATGACTTCCTACCTAAGAAACCACTTAGGTATGAGAACACCTCTCAATCCCTTACAAACTCTCAAAGAAACCACTTTGAGTACCCTTGATCTTACTTCACAGCTTCGATCAAGCAACCACTCTCTATTGCTTCACAGCTTCTAGAGAGGACAGAAACACAACACCTATTCAAACCCTATAATAGTGTAAATACAAGCACTCTAAACAAACTCTAGACACTAAGCCTCCAGCTCCTGATCTTCTGAATGTTTTCTGTCACTTTTTCCTTTGGTCTTGTGCGCTTTATATAGCTCCTTGAATTGGTCTTGGACTTGCTACAATATCTCCCAGATTTGTTATTTAAAACTGAATATTAAAACAGATTTTCTCCTAAAATCTTTTTAAATCTTCAACCTTTTAAATCTCCTACAAATCTGCACCAGATCTTCTATGCAGCAGCAAATATCTATCCCAAGATATTCGCATCCAATGAGACAGCTTGCTCTCCACAATTCCAGCTAATACGCAACCCTAACAACATCACAGCCTGCTGTTGTTAATTCTGCAGATCTGATGTTACAACATCGCCATGTGACATCAGACATCCAACTTCAGCAATTAATTACTTAACACAGCCCAGTGTTAAGACTTCAATGTTGCAACATCAGCACCTTGACATCAACATTGAACATACCTTGTTTTACCAAAATTCCAGCCAATCCAGGAACTAACATTATGGATTGATCAAAATCACAAAATTTGGAAATGGCTACTTTTTCCAACACTTAGAAAATTTTTCAACAAGTCAGAATCTGTTCCAATTTTTCTCAACTTTGAGGTCCTTTTTCATCTTGGTCTAAGCTGAACTAGGTCCATTGGTGGACATCAAAGTTAAAGTACATCATGCAAGCTTTCCAAAATGTCCAAGAACTCAATCAAACTCCATTTGAGCTAGGAGTTATGGATCTCACAAGTTGCCTAAAAACAAACAGTTTTTTGGCAGAATTTGGTACAAAACTTGCATCACACGATTCCTTAGACTCATTTTAGGAACTTTAATCATTCAAATTCTATCCAATTACAACACAAATGAATGAGGGATCTGATCCATAACACAAAATGCCAAGAACCTAGCCTTCCAAGACAAAATATAATCATTGTGGCATGCGATATCTCATGATGCAAAACTTTGAATTTTCAAATTTGACATCAAGCATTCAATGGATGCATCAAGGTGGCATGAACTAAGGCAAGTCTAACTGAATGAGTCAGGCCTTATCCCTGCAACAAAGGACTCATAGCCTGCTCCCTAATCTCAAGTCAATGGCTAGAGGAGACTTGAGATTCCATTTGATCACCTTTGGACATTGGACTGTACCAGTTGCCAATCACTATTGCAGCCAAAACAAACTTGATCTACTATAAATAATGCTTATTTGAGATCAGTTTGAGTACACCAAAGCACCCAAAGTGATGCTTTCCTCAAACTCTCTCTTTCACTCCAAAAAACGCCTTCTCTTGCAAGTCACTATCGGGTTTTGTATTTAAGAACAATTTTGTCCAAACCAATGATGCAAACACCTTACATACATCATATATAAGTGATTCAAACACTAAAACAACATCTGGAACATCAAAATCACAAAGTGGTATGCCATTTGCACAAGCTTTTAGCAGATTTGCAGTTGAGGTGCCACATCAAGTTCCAGCTCATTTCAATCCAATCTAAGCATTCAAACACACTACTTAGCACCTAAGGAAGCTGTCCAGATCATTAGAACACGTATGTAATATCTCCATCACCAAACTCGATCACCAGCTGCAAGAGGTAAGCCTGAACCCTTCAAACTCTATAATCCATGCATCATAAATGAATTTTTGAGTTACTATCTTGTTGATGCATGTATGTAGAGTAATAACCCTCAATCAGTTGCCATGAATCAATTGTGTATGGAATTTCATTGTGTTCATGCTGAAATTAGGGTTCTTGAGGTTATCCTCTAATTTCTCACTCCATACTTAATATAAATACAATTAATTGGTTGTGATCCTTGTTCAAAAGCGAAGAAGATTGGTACTTGAATCGTGCAAAACCATTGAGTAATCATGGAGAAAAGTGAGAAAACACAAATCTGCAAGAAACAGGGTCGCGCGTGTTCTTCCCTTGACCGTTGGCGAAATAATTCATATTATTTGAATTTTTGAATTTTTGTTATTCTGTTTAATTGATTCAAAAATTAATTTCTCTCTGAATATTTGTGTTTTTGAATTAATTCTTTTTCTCAAAATTCTTAAAAATGTTAAATTATTTTATTTTACAAAAAATCCAATTTATATTATTTATTGGCTTAAATAATGTTTTCGTCCATGAAAGTTGGCGAGTTTTTGGTTTTCGTCCCTGAATCTTTTTTTTCGGTTTTAGTCCCTATATCTTACTTTTTGTTGGTGTTTAGTCCCTAAAGCCAAAATCCGCAGGAAAATCCGAAGGTTTCCTGCGGATTTTCCTGAAAAATAAAAATCCGCAGGAAACCTCTGTAGGGACTTAACACCAATAAAAAGTAAGATATAGGGACTAAAACCGAAAAAAAAAAAGATTCAGGGACGAAAACCAAAAACTCGCCAACTTACAGGGACGAAAATACTATTTAAGCCTTATTTATTTAATATAGTTAGAATTTTTGTAATTAATTTCATTTTTATTGTTTTTTAACATTTTAAAATGAAATTCTCACTTTGATATTTTCATTCCAAATGAATTTCAAGCTTTCGTGTGATTAAACATAATTTTTCAAAATATTTTTCAAAGCTTCCAACTTGTTTTTGAATATATTTGATATTTTATATCATTTATTATTTAAATTTCCTTTGAAAAATGATATTTTAATTTTAAATTAGGGTTTCCTCTTGATTTTAAATTTTCAAAACTCTAAGCAGATATACAACCTGGAACGCTACTGGAAGTATTAGAATTGAGGAGGGGAAGCTACGCCCATGCGTCGTCGGGCGGTGCGAGGAGGTGCAGCCATGCTGTGTTAGGCGGTGACCAGGAGGCATTGTATGGAACGCTACTGGAAGTGTAGAATTGGGGTGGGGGAGAAGCTACGCCTGTGCGCCGCCGGGCGGTGCAAAGAGGCGTAGCAGCGCTGCTGAGGCGTCGAGCGGTGCAGGGAGGCACAGCCATGCTGGTTGCGCAATTTTTGTTGTTTCGTTGCTGCTTCTTGTTGTTTTGCGTGGTTCCCTGTTGCTTCGTTGATAATTTCCTTAGATGATGTATTTTGGAAGATTGTTATGAATATGTATGTTCGAATAGGTGTATGTGTGTTGTTGTGAAGTAGTGAATCGGGTAATGATGATATGCTATGTTTATGCATTTGTTTCGTTGTTGCATGTTGTCGTTGAAGGTGCATAGCATGATGCATGAGTTGAGGGATGACGTGTGACCATGTGGGGTGTGAGCGTCTATCCAGATTCCTTTTAATGGAATCGATGTTGTTGTTGTTGAGGTGATTGTGTGCCCATGTGGGGTGTGAGCAATCATGATTGTCGTGTGTCCATGTGGGGTGTGAGCAACCAGATAGACGTTCCGACGGGAATTGTGATCATGAAACAGGGATTGAAATTGGGACCACATGCATTGATTCTAGTTGGTATCTCATTGCATTACTCTTGTTAGTTGTGTTGCATTATGCTTTGATTGATGATCTGTGGTTGTGTCGAGGTGTGTGATTCTTGTTGGTAGTTGTGATATGGGTGAATGACTTGGTGATTTATGCTTTTATATTTATATCATCTTCTTCTTTTGCTGATTTGAGAATATCACCCGTTCTGTTTGAATGTTGCCTCCACGTGGGTAACGTGCAGATATTCCGCTGTAGGAGCTTAGGTGTGAGTGGAAGTTGAAGTCTTCGGTTTATTCTTTTAGTTTGGCGTCAGCTCTGATATGTAACATTGGGAGTCGGTAACGCTTTTATATAATATTATTTGTTGAAGAATTATTAGTTGTTTTTCTGATATGAAAACTATTTTCTTTAGTTAATTGGAATCGTTATATTTTGTTGATTGAAATGAATAATTTTCCGCTGCGTAATAAAGGTTATTTTGTTGGATTAAAGATGTGTGATTACTGAAAATGTCATTTATATGTTACATGTCTATTTATGAGTAAATGATAAGTTGGAAGTAGCATCCTTTATTTCTGTTTCGTATTTTTTTTACTCTGATTATTTTAATTAAATAGCGTCCTTTATTTTTTTTACTCTGATTATTTTAAGGGTGTTACATAGTGGTATCAGAGCAGGTCGGTCCGTCCGGCCAGGTTGTCTAATTATGTTGTTCCCTAGTATACGACATGTGTGTGAAAACACTGTTGTCACTCCCGGGATTTTCATCCTAGTACAAACGCGAAAGTGGCACCGAAACAGAGTCGCCAACAATGTGTAGTTATCCTATGAGAAGGAAAGGAAACACCGCATAAACCTGAAGAGAAAGGAAAGAGCATGGTCTTGCGACCAAGAGAACTGGGTTCGGGAGTCGGTTACGCGAGAGGAAGGTATTAACACCCCCTTGCGTCCATCGTACCCGATGGGATCCACGCTTGCTTGTCTCGATCAAAGGGTGATAAAAAAAAATACCGGAAAAAGAACCGCTAGCTGGAGAACTGGAAAAGGAAAGGAGAGATAAAGAGAAACAAATGTAGGGAAAATAAAAGAAGTGCTCGAATGGGCCATACCCCACTGCCTACGTATCTCATCGGGAACATGAGAATCAGAGCGACGTAGTTCCCCTCAACGAGGGTCGCTTTGTTTGTGTTTTTTAGGGAAAGGCTAACGTTCTAGCTCAGGTGTTGCAGGCCCACTGGACCGAGTGCGTTAGCATCTTGCAAAAGAACGAGGAGGAGCATGTTCGTACGTTGAGAATGAGTGAGATGGGAAAAGAATTCCCGAAGGAAAGACGTTATTATTTGTTTTTGTCTTTTAAGAAAGAAGTGTTTTTGATTATGTGTGTTTTGTAATACATATTGTATTTAAGTCCTTCATGTAGGATCGAATGCCTCGCATATCGACCCAAGACGGGACGTATGCTAAACATTCTAAGAAAGTGAGAGAAGACCCCTCACTATCTCATTCTTACATGAAAGGCTCAAATACAATATTTGTTTTGCCATTATTAAGTATTTTTTACTTTTGTTTGAAGATGAGAAGAAGAGACTCAAAAGCGAAGCAAAGGTGAAAACTAAAGAGGGAGACTAAGACTCAATCTTAATGTTATCATGCATGGTGATCCTAAGGTTTAATGAGGTTTAATAATCCTAACCCTAAAATAAAGGAGAAGAAGAAGAAAGAAAACAATTTACTTCCAAGATGGAAGTTAAATTGTTTCCAAGAGGGGAGAAAAAGATTATGAAGACAAAGCATTATTAAATGCTTAAACAACACAAATTGAATGATTAAAAGATGAAGGAAGGAATTAGAATGTGGATGCACATCCACACTCAAGTGACTTACCATTAGCCCCCGAAATGATTAGTGCAAACATTTACAAATGAAGAAACCAATTAAGATGAACCATTAAGGCTTCAACAAAGTCAATAACCCAAGTAAAAGCATCTTAAAGGTTAAGGGAAGCACAAGGTCAGAATGCACATCATAAGAATGCTCTCTAATTCTATGAGATCAAACACAAATCAAATGCACACAAACAATGTCTTAAATCACAAAGAAATGCACTATGAAAGAAGTAGATGAAGAATGAGTGGATATGCAAAGTGATCATACAATAATGCTTCAAGTAATGTCAAAGTCAGAATGTGGATGACCTAAACATGTGCCTAAACATGATGTACAAATGTCATATGAGGCATACAATCAAGCATCCAAGCATTAAGAGTGATTAGGAGAAGAAGTGAGAAGATATGAACATGAATTTAACATGGAAAGAAATTACTTAAGGCATAAGTCAAACCTAAAAAAAGTTCAAGATGAAACTCAAGTATCAAAGTCAGAAGTGGTATGACATGTTAGGATGAAAATAAGATGTACAAACCAATCACATTCAAGCAATTACAATTCATTTAGAAGCTAGAAGAAAAAGAAACATGCATTTGAATGAAACATGTTCAAGTATGCAAAGTAAGACATGAATAGCATATGGGATGAATGCAATGCTTTAAAGTCAGAGGCATACATCATATGAAATGCAAATGGATAGTATGGCATGGCATAAACAAACTAATTACAATTCAAGTTGGCACTTATATGCAAAAGAATGAGGAATTAGGTCAAACGGAGACATGTGAAACAAGTATTGAACATGTACACAAAGAAAGCATCAACTTCAAACCAATGGCCTATAAATTCATTCAAAAGACCTATAATGATCTAAACATGGCTCAAGAAGTCAATAAGAATGATCCCATACAATGGCACAAGTTCCTTCTCAAGCAAGTAAACAAACATGATCAAAGAAGTTCACAAAAAGGGACCTCAAACAAGAGTCATCAAACAAATACCAAACATGATTCAAAAATCATCAAATTAGGTATCAAGAGACCTCAACCAGAGGCAAATATCATACCAAAAAATCATTCAAAGAATCACAAAGAAACTCAATCAAACAAGCATGGCAAAGTCATTAAGGTTTCACATGATCATGCACAAAGAAATGGGTCAAAGAGGATGCAAAGTTGATCTTAAAAATATGAAAAAAATGTTTTTAAATGTTTCAAAGTGTCCTCTGAAATATGCAAAAAGAATGAGGATCAAACTATGTACCAATGATGAGAAATAAAACCAGCAATGCAAAGTGTTCACAAATGAAACATTTCAAAAAGAAATTCAAACAACAATTAATTCAAATGCGAAAAATAATAGAAAAATGGAAAATAAAATTTTGTAAATTTTATAAAAATTTAAATATGATTCATGATTTTTTTGGTGATTTTTAGATGCATTAAACTAATTTTAAAAAATTAAAAATGATACAAGTCAAATATGTGAAAATAAAAATGAAATAAAACAAGCCAGGGGTGCAACAAGCAAGAAAATCACGTTGAAAATTGGGCTGGACCAAAGGAGGGGGTGCCAATAGCAAAGAAGCCCAAAGCGCTTCTTATGAAGGCTCAGAGTCAACCAGATTGACTCAATCATTGCCCTTGGATCAATCCAGCGTGCCAAATCCAGTCAACAAAATCAAAGTAATCAAGATCAAGGGTTAGGATCACGCGCACATGGTAATAATGATGAGCAAGCAAACACAAAGATTATTCTGGACACTAATAAGACTCACGTGGTAGGCATGTGACAAACTTAATGCGCTGGTACAATCAAAACCACCAGATTAATCAAACATGCACAAATGAATCATCAAATCAAAGATTATGCAAGATGTGTGGCTTAGATAAGTGTGCGCACAATAAAAACCATGGATTAACAACACACAATCAAAAAAATAAATGAAGATTTAAATGACGTGGCTACACGTGAACCACCAGATCTGGACCACCAACAGTCCAGATTACGTCTTCTTCCTCTAAACCTCAGATCATCTGCAAAATAACCAGGTGCCGGAGCCCTAGCTCCGGTCACCTTCTCCGGCGAGCACAAACTCAAAAATTCCCAGAAATTGCAAACAAGTACATCATTTTGTTCAGATTTTCACAAGGATTCCAAATATACCAATCATTTCATCAAACAGTAAACACACAAGCCAAATCGAAGAAAAGAAGTTTGGATCTAAAAACTTCAGATCCAAAATACAGCCATAATACACGTTCAAATTCACAACAAATCATATAAGAATCATCAGCAAGTCATGAGGAACAAAATGCACACAAGAAAATCAAGTTCTAGGATCAAGAATTTCACAGTAACCTGAAACTTGTAGAGCTCAAAATACTCCTAGAAATCCAGTGTAATAGTGCAAATCTTCCTCTTTTGAGTTCTATTTGCAAAATAAATGCAAATAAAAGCTTGAATCAGGCTAGATCTTGAGATTTGAAGATGAGCGACTCAAACTCGAATCTGGTGAAAACCTCACTCTAAGCTTGAATCAATGGTGGATTCTTACTCTATTCTCTTCACTGATCAAGAATATGCAAAAAATTCTCAAGGAAACCTTGTGAGGAGAGAGTTTCGAAGGAGAGAAAATTTGAGTGAAAATTTGAAATCTGAACAAATGAGAGTGCATGAGTCTGAAATGAACGTGTGAATCTCTTTATATATCCTTGGTTAGGCTTCTGATCATGGTTAGGGTTTAGCTAAACCCTTGGTTAAAGCTCTTGGAGGTGTTTTGTAAATTTGCAACTTGGTGTGTACACCCTCATCCACATGTGCAAGGGTCATGAAATGATCATGCCTCACTCTCATTTTCCTTACTGAATGCGTGTGTGATCCTATCATGGAGGGAAAGTCACTGAATTATGAGTTTCAAATGATTTTGCAATTTGGCATAATGGAAAATATATGATGTATATGGCACGGGTTCTTGCAATTCAAAGGCCAAAAATGATCCTTATGATGTGTATTGTGAGTGGTAACATGACTTGAACAATTTGAGGTCATCATACTTCAATTTGAACCAATTTGCAAAAGATGGAAACTTGGTATGCATAAAAAAACCTAAAAACCACCCTTTGGTCTTTTGATCATAACTTGAGAACCACAAATGGTATGGAAATGATCTAGTACTTTTTGGAAAGGGGAGAGAGATATCTTCAACTTTCATGTTTGAGTGAAATTCATTTGAAGCTTTTTTGATGATGAAAAGTCAAGTTGAAGATGGTTTGAAAAGTTGCCAGAAATGGAAATTTCACATTATAGGTCATTTTCCAAAAATAATAACTTTTGCCCTACTTCTTGATTCTTGATGAATGACATGAATCTTAACATTTGAGGACCATATAAAGGTCTATGGACTTGGGAAACATGATTTGAACCTTTGAAAACCCATGGTTGACTTTCCTTTTGAACTGTTGACTTTTGCTTATTTCACAAGTAACTGATCCATTGAAAACCTTCTGAAACCAATTGATGAGCCATTCTCCATCCATATACACTTAAGAACATAGGGAATACCATGAGATCAAGTCTTGCCCAAAAAATCAGAGATAAACTGATTTTAGGTCAAACCCTAATTTTGGCACCCTCTGGTTAGGAGGAAATAACACATCCTCCAAATCCAAATTCCTCTGAATATGATGTGTATCCTCTCAAAAAATGATGAGATATGCCATTTGGAGGTGATAAAAACTCAAAGAGCTTTCCCATTTGAGGGTCAGATCCCAACTTTTGACTGCCTTGTGTAGGAGATGATGCATTATCCAATCTTCTTGATGAATTCCCTTCTTTCAATGACTTGTGAGATCAAGTGGGGATGATACATGATGTAAGAGACCATTGAGACTTGTGAGAAACACTTGGCTCTTGTTCCCTTGCTTTGGATGATCAACACCTTTGAGAAATAACTGATCACATGCCCTTATGCAAGATGCAATGTTAAATGCTTGATGTTTTATCTTTCTATGCTTGAATGCAATGCAATGCAATGAAAGCTCATGCTAAATGATATGAAAGAAAAGAGAGGGCAAATTTTGGGGTATTACAGCTGCCCCTATTCAATCACTGTAGACCTGAATGGATGATAGCGATTGCTTTCAGACTTTCGAGGTATGGAGGGATTGAATACCAATAATAACCAGAAAATTTGCACTCTGTTGAAGAAGAAGAAAAGGGATATAAACCCAACCAAATGAACTCTGCTTGAATAAAATTCTGATGAGAAGAAAAGCATTGGAGAGGTGTCTTTTATACAACGCCAGATGACTACTGGCTTGCCACACTGCGGGTGGACTTTAACAACGTCTTTTGTAAAATGCCAGATGACTACTGGCTTGCCACACTGCGGGTGGACTTTAACAACGTCTTTTGTACAACACCAGATGACTACTGGCTTGCCACACTGCGGGTGGACTTTAACAACGTCTTTTGAACAACGCTAGATGACTACTGGCTTGCCACACTGCGGGTGGTCTTTAACAAAGTCTTTTGTACAACGCCAGACGACTACTGGCTTGCCACACTGCGGGTGGACTGTCTTTTAAATGGAGTCAGATGACTACTGACTTGCCACATTGCGGGTGGACTTTAGCAGCTAATTTGTCACCCTTGGATGGTCTTTTGCCAATCTACGGTTGGACTTTGCCTTGCTTTGCCACCCTTGGATGGTCTTTTTCCAATCTACGGTTGGACTTTGTTGCTTTGCCACCCTTGGATGGTCTTTTGCCAATCTACGGTTGGACTTTAAAACTTTGCCACCCTTGGATGGTCTTTTGCCAATCTATGGTTGGACTTTAAAACTTTGCCACCCTTGGATGGTCTTTTTCCAATCTACGGTTGGACTTTAAACTTTGCCACCCTTGGATGGTCTTTTGCCAATCTACGGTTGGACTTTAAACGTTGCCACCCTTGGATGGTCTTTTGCCAATCTACGGTTGGACTTTAATGCTTTGCCACCCTTGGATGGTCTTTTTCCAATCTACGGTTGGACTTTAATGCTTTGCCACCCTTGGATGGTCTTTTGCCAATCTACGGTTGGACTTTAAAACTTTCAACATTGGATTACGCTCTGCATGCATATCAGACATCTCTGCTGACTCTACTGAGGAACAATGGTCAATGATTTGATCTCAGAGACTCCTGAAAGGATAATATCTCTGCTGGAGAATGAATGAACAATCCGTCTGCTTCGAATTGTCAAGTTTGCCAAAAATAAATTGGACTTTGGGAATTGAGGGGATTGATGATTCTGCCAGGAATTACTTCATCTGCTTGGGGATGAATTCTGGTCATAGCAACTCCGCTGGGGATGAGAATTTTTAAATGACGTTCTGCTGGGGAAACAAGTCATTAAAACTCTACTTGGGGATCTATCAAATTCGAAATCCTTTGCGGGGATTATCAACCTTCTAACCCGACTGGGGAAAGAATATACTATCACTCTGCTGAGGAATAGATTCTGTTGATCAATAAGCCTCTTGCGGGGAGAAAAATAACAACTCAGCTGGGGAGTACTGTTGACAAGATTCGATGATGAACTCTGTGGGGATTCCATTACCAGAGATACGATCTTGCTGGGGATCAAGGCTACTCCGTCGGGGATATGCAAATCCTGGTTGGAAGACTTTCCTAGAGATCTGCTGGGGAAACACAAAGTAACTTCACGGTAGTCTGCTGAGGAATAATACTGTCGAGCTTAGGATAAGTGTCATAGTGCCCCATGTTAGGCGAACTTTCCGTTTGACGATTCCGTTGGGGATAATGAGTTTACAACAAACTCTGCTGGAGAAAACTGCTTTGAAGCGTCTCGTGCTGGGGAATGCCTTTTTAAGAGGATTTTACAGAAGACCAAACATCTTCAAACTCTACTGGGGATAATAGATTTGGAACGTCTCTTGCCGGGGAAATTCAATATGCCCCATGTCTGCGAGGATCAACGACTTGCTTTTTGCTCCATGATACAAAACTGATCTGAAGAAAACGTCATAAGAGGATTTTACAGAAGATTAAGCATCTTCAAACTCTTGGCGACTTCACTGGGGATTGACCATCAACTTCGGTGTCTGCGAAGCAACTCTACTGGTAAATTCGCAACCGTTATCGACACAGAAAAGCTTGTAGCTGTTGGAAGTGCTGAATGAGAGAATCGACTTAATAAGATCCAACGGTACCCAGTTGAACTCAATTCACCTATATCGAAACGTCGTGACCGACCGTCGACCAAATGATGGACTCAATCAGTAAACGTTGTGACAAAAGGGTGACAAGTGAACCCTTCCTTGAACATGATTGCCCCAGTCTTCTGCGTGGGGATAAGTGATTACTCTTCTAAGAGGAAATGGCCCATGCTCTTGAAATCGTCTGGATCTGTTACCTGCAACAAAAGAATACACACACATGCCCCGGAATATTGCGTGGTTTGAATCCACCATCCAGGATTATTCAACATTCAAAGTAATTTTAAATGTTTTCCTGTGCATGTTGTCATACCCCAAATTTGTCCTACTTGTATATTTTTTTTTCACCTGGACATCCATCCACTAACCATTATTCAGAAAAATTCAAAAAAATATGTTGTCTTCAACTTCATCTGTCTTTTATTTGTTATCCATTTTTATTCATATCCACTTTTTAACCTTCTTTATCCATCCAATCTAATATCCATTTTTCAAATTCCAATTATCCAAATTCATGCCTATTTTCATTTCAATTTCACCTCATTCCAAATTACCATTTTTAATGTTTTAGTTTTATCCAATTAAATCTAAATTCATTTTTTCCTCTTTATTTTATCCGATTCCATTATCCATTTTCATATCCAATTCATGTCCAAATTCACTTCAAATCCACTTTTCAATTTAATTCTTTTTTTGAGATCCACAAGTATCCATTCATGTTCTAACCATTTTTCTTTTTTCTTTTTAATCCATTATCTACTTTAATTCCCACATATTAAATTTAAATCATTTTGTCATAAATCATCTTTTACCATCTTTTTGCTTTGTTTTGTAACTTCCATTGTCCATTAAGTTTATATAATAAAAAAAGAACATTACTAACTCTCCACAAAAATCAAATGTTTAAGGGTACAAGCTTTCAAACCAAAGCCCATTCATAGGCCCATTTCATTTTGAAATTGTAAAGGTACAATGCAAACAAAAAAAATATTAGAAGAATGTCCATTAATAAAAGGTGGTCATGGCATCATGTTACAGGACAACACACTCCTGCGTAAAAAATCGTCACTTGAGGCCAATGTTTCCACTACCAAAAAAACAAGGCACATTGACCATCATAGTCTACCTCCATACGCTCCAAGCAACAACGACATGTACTCTGAACCGTCCTTACAACCTGCTACAAAATTGTCCTTGAAAACAACCTCACAACAGGACCTGCCATGGAAAATGACTCATCACAACCACAAGACAAAAGGCATGTACCTCTAAACTTAACCCAGAAGATTTGAAATTGATTTTAAAAGGGAGAGGAATGAGAACGCAAAAGAAAAAAACCTTTGTTGACCGCCCTCCAACTTCATACGCAGCAACATTAACCTGCTCTCACTGCGAAAAACCCCAGAACTCGCCATTAAAATTGTCCGCCCCGGTCTTGAATCCAATCCCAAAATCCCAAACCTTCACCTGCTTCTTCACAAACCATAAACAATCAACAACAAACTTGAACCTTTCATCATTCCTCCTTCACACCAACTCATTAACCAAACCCAGAAACATTTTTCATTTTCGGACCCAACCTTATTCTTTTACCCAACCCGAAACCTCTCTTTTCTCCCAATCTCCCACCGTCTAACCTTCAACCCTTCTAAAAAACTCCAAATCCCTACCCTTCTTCTTTTTCGACTCACTTTCCACCTCTCTCGATCTTCTAATAAACACAACCACCCAAAATCACTTGCAACTCATAATAATACACAAATCCAGAAACTGAGAGAGAAAAGGATAAGAAGAGAAAATTTATTCGAAACCTCAAATCTTGAAGCGAATCCTAACCTGAAATGACGATGTGAGAGCAAACCTTTTGAACCAAGCGAGATCAAAGCGAAACGTGAGTGAGTCTAAATCGGAGGCGGAAACACGAGTTACGGAAGGTTGGAGTTTTAAGCGTCGTTGATTTTGCAACGATATGCCGTTCCCAGATGGTCGGTTGGCGCGATGACGGTGGCGAATTCCTGAGCGTGGTTCTTTTTTGATGGTGAAATGTTGTTTGGACCGTAGATCTTATTTCTCTTCTGAAAAGGATGATGTTGATGTTGTTTTTCTCTTGAAGCCGTGTAAACTAACATTATCACTTGCCTTTCCTTGGATCTACTATGGTGTGATCATTGGGCTTAGTAAAGCCCATTTATTTTTCTCTTACACACCATTTCCAAACCATGCGCCCCCCTTTAATTTATTTTCTTTAGTTTTAAAAAAATATAGTTTTAAACTTTGTTTTTCTTGTTCTTTTATTAAGCTTTCTAGCATATTATTACATAAACCTATTTGTTTTCAAGTTTACCAACTTAATATTTCTATTTCCATTTCATTTTTATCTTCATCTTTGATCTTCTTTTTCCATTTTATTTTTGGGCCAATGATATAAAAGCATCTTGGTTGGTTTAACAATCTTGATCTATATGAGGCCTATTTATTTTCTTTTTGATTTATTTATTTTTATTTCAATACATTATTTTTACTCATTTATTTTGGGTCAATGAGAACCAAATATCGATTGATTTATCGATTTCTCGATTAAATCTCGATAAAGGTGAGACCTTTATTCTTTTTTCTATTTATTTCGATTTTATTTCATTTTTATTATTTTTATTCATTTTGGGTCCATGAAAACTAAATATCGATTGATTTATCGATTTCTCGATTAAATCTCGATAAAGGTGAGACCTTTATTCTTTATATTCATATTTTCGATTTAATTTCTTAATTGTCACTTTATTTTTCTTTCATTTTCATTTTGGTCAATGAAAGTCAAAAGTTAAAGATTATCGATTTCTCGATTAAATCTTAATTAAGACGAGACCAATGTTATTTTAGGTCAATACTATCTCTTGTCCATTTTTATCTCGATTATATTATCGTTCATTCTTATTCATATCCACATCATATTCATATTCATGCTTATCTAACCATTTCATTTGTTCAAATGCTTAATTCCCGATTAAAATACTTAACAAATCGTTTTCTTAATTAAATCGCGAAAGAATTGAATTCTTGAGGTCCAGCACTTCTTGGGTTCTTGAGTGATCGCTATTGAGGCGCACGCCTTAGGTGGAGATCATTCGACCTTTCGCTCCTAAAACACTCTTCTTAACTATTTGGACAAAGGAATGCCATTGGAGTCTAGCATTCCACGTGGTACTCTCATTGTTCATCGAACAATATTTCGTAAATCAATCGAATGAAAAAGGTGTCGTTGGGATCTAGCATCCCAATAATGCCCCGATTAAGTGGTTGCGAGGCCGACGTCTCGTCTATCGAATAATCATCATTCTCCCCAAAACACCTAACAAACCAAACCATTTTCAAACCAATTCTCGACTCGTCGTCGAGCCACTCTTCAAAACATTCTCGTAAATCGAGTGCCTTTTGCCTCGTGGTCAAACGCACACTCACACACTTCGCAGGTTTCGTTACTAGGAGCACCCCTAGGGACTAGTATCGATCCTCACCTCTTTTCTCAACCAATCCGATTCGATCTTTTTCAAACCGTTTTTTAATCAACTAATGAAAGGAGGAGATTCTAGGAATCTAGCATTCCTTGGGTCTTCGAACGAATAGCTCTTGAGGCACGCCCCTTGGGTTGTTATTCATTCACCCTTTCATCTTAAAACACTTAATCTTTATCGAATATTTTCGCAATCAACTCACGAAAGAACTGAATTCTTGGAGTCTAGCATTCCTTGGATTCTTGAGTGAATGCTCTCGAGGCACGCCCTTGGGTTGTATGTCATTCAATCTTTCGCCTCCTAAAATTCAAACCCTAACCCCTTTTTCGTGGGCGTACCACGAACTACGACTGCTCTGATTCTTTATTCTCGTCCGAGTAAAGATACGTAGGCACAAGATTGCGATAATCTTGGCGAGCACACTACCATCTTTTTCCGTCAAACCCCGTAGTCGAACTACGATTGCTCTGATTCCTCATTCTCGTCCGAATGAGCATACGTAGGCCCGAGGTCGCGATGATCTTGCCGAGCACCCTATCCTAAACCACCCTATTTCCCTTAGTAATCGCAACCTTTTACTTTACCTTTTCGCATATATCGTTGAGAAGAAAACAAACAAGCTTACATAACATTCCTCGCAATTCGAACTAAGAGGTTCCCATTGAGTACAACGGACGTGAGGGGTGCTAATACCTTCCCTTCACGTAACCGACTCCCGAACCCAGAATGTGGTTGTGACGACCATGTTCTTATCCTCCTCCTTAAAGGTTTTCTCGATATTTTCCTTTCCCTATTTTGGGATAAATAAAGTTTGGTGGCGACTCTGTTGAACCGTTTTCCGCGCCTTTCACGCGAGGGTCGTGTCTTCGATTAAGCGATTTTTTTCGAGGTGCGACAGATGGCGACTCTGCTGGGGACATTTGCTCCATGCAAGAGAGAGTCAAGCCTATCTTAGAGCGATTTATGAGGAGCGTTGTCTTTGTTTGCATGTTTTTTTTCTTGTTTACGTATTTGTTCTCTTATTGCTTTCTCCTATTATTCTTGGTTGTTGGATCTTGGGATGATATCATGAGTAAAGCTCTACACCCGAGCTTTGGTAAAAGCAGAGAGAACACATAGCTTAGAATTGGATGTCGAGTAGTGTTAGTCCCCAAGGACTCGCTCCTTGCGTGCCTAGCATGAAAGCTCCCCTAGAGTAGACCTTTTCGTAGATCTTGTTGTAACGCAGCTAGCCTGTCGCACGACTTGATTCATGAAGGGTCCGTGACTCTATGAACCACTCTTAGAACCAATTTTTATATTGGTGGTCGTGTAGTGTTAGTCTCCAATGACTCGCTCCTTGTGCGCCTAGCATGAAGACCTCGTTCAGGGGAGACCTTGTCGTCATTCTCGTCGTAATTCAGCTAGCCTGTTACGCGGCGTTGATGCGATTAGTGTCCGTAATCCTGGGAACCTTATCCATCAACGTAGAAACTATCCCGTGAGTGGGTTTATGGGTAAAGAACCTAGAACTTTCCTCATAGAGCCTACCTATAGGGTTTCTTTGATCAGAGACTTTGGTCATCTACCCGTGAACGGCCAACCTCAGAACTGTTTCAACCTGTGATCTGCGATCCTGGATCTTGCATCTTGCATACATGTCATTGCATTGCATTGCATCGGTTATGCATCTTGGATTTCACTTCAACAAGCCAAAACTCATTTCTCCTTCCTTCACCTCGAGCAAATCAAGTCGTCTCCTCGACACGGATACGCAGCTCGTGCCAAGAGCAGACGAATGATGAATCACATCCAACAAGACCATGCCGCCACATGTACAGGCAAGACCATCAACGAATGTTATCAAAAGAGTTGCCGAAGACAAGCAGAATAGTTTCCAACTCTGACCAAGCTAGTTCAAGTCAATCAAGTCAAGACAGAAAGATCAGTTCCTCGAAGAAGGCATTCGTCATGCCATCCCATCATTTTGCATCCTTGTATTTTTTCTTTGTTTGTTTAAGTACTGTTTGCTTCAAATATTGTCATTTGTATTTGGTTTTCTTAATGTATTGACTATGCATGTTTTGAATCAGTTATGTCGTATTCACTCATTTTTTCCATTTACTGCAAAACACCAACACATTTATCCATTTCACTTTCTATATCAAACTGTTGTTAGCAATGATTAGAGGGAGGATGATGACAACGAAATACCCATAATTGCAAAATGTGTGCTTTCAGATAAAATTTCGCCAATGATGTACAGGCATTGTTTCAATTCCCCAAACACTGGAGAGACAAGGAGATAATCCCTAGTTAACCACTTCGAGCCGAGAAGTAGTAGTTTCCTTCGGATCAACAAAACCTTACACTCAACCTGGGGCAGGGTAGTGTTCAGTTAATCCTAATTACGCACTCAAACCACAAAGAAAATTCCAAAAGACATGTCGGTTGTTCATCAATACCCATGACTTGGCAGTCACAGTCATCCAACAAAACAAAAAAAAAATCAAAAGCCTGCTAAGTCAAGCACCTCAAAGGAGACTTAGGCAAAAATCAAGGCAACCCTGATGGACTCGGCAAGCAAAATTAGTCCATGCAAAAGATAGGGATCAAAAACAAAATCAAAAAAGGCCCTCAAATCCTCACGAAAAACAAAATAAGACTCAGTGACCACCAAATAAAAACCAAAGGGTCACTGACATCCATCAAAAACAAAATAAGGTGACTGCCATTTCGAGCAAACCTTGAATCATCACGCTTACACTGTCAACCCTTTTGGAATACAAACATGTGCAGAATTAACTGAACGTAGGACTGGAAGTTCATCACGAAGAAGGGGTGGGTACAAATCAAATTTTGAGCCTAATATCCTTTGTTTCATAACCCGTAAACCAGACCACGTTACAACCCTCGAAAGACCTAATTGAGGCGAGGTTTATTCTGAAAGCATACTATTGCAAGGTTGCGTAACCTGACTCCCTATATTTGCTAATCTTCAGCATTGGTGTCATTCTCTTTGCTATATCTTTCACACCATCAAAATCAGCACAACGTCTGGACTAAAGGTTTATTCATCTCACTATCACGACACTCCAATAAACGACTCTTTTTCAAAACTTGCATAAGCATTGTATTAAGGTTACCATTTGTGAACGAGCAATTTTAAACTGCAAATCAGCGCTTGACATTCAAGACGATTCCAACAAGGGACAATCGAAGAGGAACTTGAACTTTCAGTGGTGCCGAACCGAATCAAGACTCCCTCAAAACCCATAAGCTGGGGTAAATCTTTCAGCAGCTCAATCAGGGGCAATCTATCTCAGAAGCGCATCAAGGCTCAACCTTCAAAGATCAACTTCCAGAACTAGTTAATCAGGGGCAGACCATTACCATATTCATACTGGGGCAAGACTCATTGCAGCATGCTATCCTCACCAATAAATCAACAAGTGATCAAACTCGAAGCTTCAAAAGCATTTTCGTCTGCTTCAATCATGGCGTCTTCAACAAACTAAGTGTCGAGGAAATCAAATCCCTCCCACCGCCCAAAAGTCCAATCCTCATTGGCAACTACCAAAGAGTTCACCATGCTGGCACCCTCTCCAAACATATCCAATCACCCATTTGCAATCATACGCATCATATGCATCGCATTTATCATCATATGTATCACACGTATCATATGCATCGCATTTATCATCGTATGCATCATACGCATCATATGCATCATATTCGGCATCATAGGCATCATTTGCATCATGTGCATCCCAAAAAAAACCAAATCATAATTCCCCAGCACTTGCATCTCCGCGCGTCAGCATTTGCATTGCACATCATTACAAAATCAAGCATTCGTACATATGCATAAGTTAAGATCCAGGATCAATCTCAAGAACTCAAGACAATCTACAGCCCAGTCAGGGGCATCTTCTTCAAGTTCATGGGCGTCCCCCATGAAGTCTTCAACCTCCTGTTGATGAAGCTGTGATCTCCAAGCAAGTCAGTGGGCGTTCTTCATTGAGTTGTGTTCCTTAACCTTTTGTTGCTGAGGTCGTCATCCTCATCCCAACCAATAAACATTCCTCTGAGTCAGTGGGCGTTCCTCATTGAATCTTTCTTCAAGTCGAACTACGACTGCCCTGATTCTTTATTCTCGTCCGAGTAAAGATACATAGGCACAATATTGCGTAGATCTTGGCGGGTTACCTTCTCCATTTTTTCACTATCTCCCTTTCCTTTTCGTGGGCTCTCCTCATTGATTTCTTTACTTCAACCTTTGTGTGTGTGCCCTATTATCCTTTTGGTAATAGCAGGCTGTGTTGTGTGCCCTATTATCTCGTCGATAATAGCAGGCTGTGTTATGTGCCCTATTATCTCGTTGGTAATAGTAGGATGTGTTGTGTGCCCTATTATCTCGTCGATAATAGCAGGCTGTGTTGTGTGCCCTATTATCTCGTCGTTAATAGCAGGCTGTGTGTGTCTGCCCTATTATCTCGTCGGTAATAGCAGGCTGTGACCTCATTTTCATCCTTTTGGTGGAAGGGTCTGTGTGCGTGAGTGCCCTATTATCTCGTCGGTAATAGTAGGCTTTGACCTCTTTTCCATCCTTTTGGGGGAAGGGTCTGTGTGCGTGTGTGCCCTATTATCTCGTCGGTAATAGCAGGTGCTGACCTCATTTTCATCCTTTTGGTGTAAAGGTCTGTGTGCGTGTGCGCCCTATTATCTCGTCGATAATAGCAGGTTTTGACCTCATTTTCATCCTTTTGGTGGAAGGGTCTGTGTGCGTGTGTGCCCTATTATCTCGTCGGTAATAGCAGGCTTTGACCTCATTTTCATCCTTTTGGTGGAAGGGTCTGTGTGCGTGTGTGCCTTATTATCTCATCGATAATAGCAGGCATTGACCTCATTTTCATCCTTTTGGTGGAAGGGTCTGTGTGTGTGCGCGCCCTATTATACTTTTGGTAATAGCAGGCTTTGACCTCATTTCCATCCTTTTGGTGGAAGGGGCTGTGTGTGTGAGCTCTATTATCTCGTCGGTAATAGCAGGCTGTGTGTGTGTGCCCTATTATCTCGTTGGTAATAGCAGGCTTTGACCTCATTTCCATCCTTTTGGTGGAAGGGTCTGTGTGTGTGTGTGTGTGCCCTATTATCTCGTCGGTAATAGCAGGCTGTGACCTCATTTTCATCCTTTTGGTGGAAGGGTCTATGTGCGTGGGTGCCCTATTATCTCGTCGGTAATAGCAGGCTTTGACCTCATTTCCATCCTTTTGGTGGAAGGGTCTTTTGGCGTGTGTGTTCACTATCATCCTTTTGGTGATAGGTCTGTCATCCTTTTGGTGTCAAATTTCTTGTATTTCAATTTCCCAATCCTTTTTCTGTCTCGTCGAACAAATTCGTGGTCTTCTTAATATCTAATTGACTTCTACCTCGAAAAATGGAACACCATAGTAGTTCATCTAACTCGGTTTAAGCCAATTAGATAGGGGCATCTGTCATACCCCAAATTTGTCCTACTTGTATATTTTTTTTTCACCTGGACATCCATCCACTAACCATTATTCAGAAAAATTCAAAAAAATATGTTGTCTTCAACTTCATCTGTCTTTTATTTGTTATCCATTTTTATTCATATCCATTTTTTAATCTTCTTTATCCATCCAATCTAATATCCATTTTTCAAATTCCAATTATCCAAATTCATGCCTATTTTCATTTCAATTTCACCTCATTCCAAATTACCATTTTTAATGTTTTAGTTTTATCCAATTAAATCTAAATTCATTTTTCCTCTTTATTTTATCCGATTCCATTATCCATTTTCATATCCAATTCATGTCCAAATTCACTTCAAATCCACTTTTCAATTTAATTCTTTTTTTGAGATCCACAAGTATCCATTCATGTTCTAACCATTTTTCTTTTTTCTTTTTAATCCATTATCTACTTTAATTCCCACATATTAAATTTAAATCATTTTGTCATAAACCATCTTTTACCATCTTTTTGCTTTGTTTTGTAACTTCCATTGTCCATTAAGTTTATATAATAAAAAAAGCACATTACTAACTCTCCACAAAAATCAAATGTTTAAGGGTACAAGCTTTCAAACCAAAGCCCATTCATAGGCCCATTTCATTTTGAAATTGTAAAGGTACAATGCAAACAAAAAAAATATTAGAAGAATGTCCATTTATAAAAGGTGGTCATGGCATCATGTTACAGGACAACACACTCCTGCGTAAAAAATCGTCACTTGAGGCCAGCGTTTCCACTACCGAAAAAACACAGAACATTGACCATCATAGTCTACCTCCATACGCTCCAAGCAACAACGACATGTCCTCTGAACCGTCCTTACAACCTGCTACAAAACTGTCCATGAAAACAACCTCACAACAGGACCTGCCATGGAAAATGACTCATCACAACCACAAGACAAAAGGCATGTACCTCTAAACTTAACCCAGAAGATTTGAAATTGATTTTAAAAGGGAGAGGAATGAGAACGCAAAAGAAAAAAATCTTTGTTGACCGCCCTCCAACTTCATACGCAGTAACATTAACCTGCTCTCACTGCGAAAAACCCCAGAACTCGCCATTAAAATTGTCCGTCCCGGTCTTGAATCCAATCCCACAATCCCAAACCTTCAACAACAAACTTGAACCTTTCATCATTCCTCCTTCACACCAACTCATTAACCAAACCCAGAAACATTTTTCATTTTCGGACCTAACCTTCTTCTTTTACCCAACCCAAAACCTCTCTTTTCTCCCAATCTCCCACCGTCTAACCTTCAACCCTTCAAAAAAACTCCAAATCCCTACCCTTCTTCTTTTTCGACTCACTTTCCACCTCTCTCGATCTTCCAATAAACACAACCACCCAAAATCACTTGCAACTCATAATCATACACAAATCCAGAAACAGAGAGAGAGAAGGATAAGAAGAGAAAATTTATTCAAAACCTCAAATCTTGAAGCGAATCCTAACCTGAAATGACGACGCGAGAGCAAACCATTTGAACCAAGAGAGATCAAAGCGAAACGTGAGTGAGTCTGAATCGGAGGCGGAAACACGGGTTACGGAAGGTTGGAGTTTTAAGTGTCGTTGATTTTGCAACGATATGTCGTTCCCAGATGGTCGGTTGGCGCGATGACGGTTGCGAATTCTTGAGCGTGGTTCTTTTTTGATGGTGAAATGTTGTTTGGACCGTAGATCTTTTTTCTCTTCTGAAAAGGATGATGTTGATGTTGTTTTTCTCTTGAAGCCGTGTAAACTAACATTATCACTTGCCTTTCCTTGGATCTACTATGGTGTGATCATTGGGCTTAGTAAAGCCCATTTATTTTTCTCTTACACACCATTTCCAAACCATGCGCCCCCCTTTAATTTATTTTCTTTAGTTTTAAAAAAATATAGTTTTAAACTTTGTTTTTCTTGTTCTTTTATTAAGTTTTCTAGCATATTATTACATAAACCTATTTGTTTTCTAGTTTACCAATTTAATATTTCTATTTCCATTTCATTTTTATCTTCATCTTTGATCTGCTTTTTCTGTTTTATTTTTGGGCCAATGATATAAAAGCATCTTGGTTGGTTTAACAATCTTGATCTATATGAGGCCTATTTATTTTCTTTTTGATTTATTTATTTTTATTTCAATACATTACTTTTTACTCATTTATTTTGGGTCAATGAGAACCAAATATCGATTGATTTATCGATTTCTCGATTAAATCTCGATAAAGGTGAGACCTTTATTCTTTTTCCTATTTATTTTGATTTTATTTCATTTTTATTATTTTTATTCATTTTGGGTCCATGAAAACTAAATATCGATTGATTTATCGATTTCTCGATTAAATCTCGATAAAGGTGAGACCTTTATTCTTTATATACATATTTTCGATTTAATTTCTTAATTGTCACTTTATTTTTCTTTCATTTTCATTTTGGTCAATGAAAGTCAAAAGTTAAATATTATCGATTTCTCGATTAAATCTTAATTAAGACGAGACCAATGTTATTTTAGGTCAATATTATCTCTTGTCCATTTTTATCTCGATTATATTATCGTTCATTCTTATTCATATCCACATTATTCATATTCATGCTTATCTAACCATTTCATTTGTTCAAATGCTTAATTCCCGATTAAAATACTTAACAAATCGTTTTCTTAATTAAATTGCGAAAGAATTGAATTCTTGAGGTCCAGCACTTCTTGGGTTCTTGAGTGATCGCTATTGAGGCGCACGCCTTAGGTGGTGATCATTCGACCTTTCGCTCCAAAAACACTCGTCTTAACTATTTGGACAAAGGAATGCCATTGGAGTCTAGCATTCCACGTGGTACTCTCATTTTTCATCGAACAATATTTCGTAAATCAATCGAATGAAAAAGGTGTCGTTGGGATCTAGCATCCCAATAATGCCCCGATTAAGTGGTTGTGAGGCCGACGTCTCGTCTATCGAATAATCGTCATTCTCCCAAAAACACCTAAAAAACCAAACCATTTTCAAACCAATTCCCGACTCGTCGTCGAGCCACTCTTCAAAACATTCTCGTAAATCGAGTACCTTTTGGCTCGTCGTCAAACGCACACTCGCACACTTCGTAGGTTTCGTTACTAGGAGCACCCCTAGGGACTAGTATCGATCCTCACCTCTTTTCTTAACCAATCCGATTCGATCTTTTTCAAACCGTTTTTTAATCAACTAACGAAAGGAGGAGATTCTAGGAATCTAGTATTCCTTGGGTCTTCGAACGAATAACTCTTGAGGCACGCCCCTTGGGTTGTTATTCATTCACCCTTTCGTCTTAAAACACTTAATCTTTATCGAATATTTTCGCAATCAACTCACGAAAGAACTGAATTCTTGGAGTCTAGCATTCCTTGGATTCTTGAGTGAATGCTCTCGAGGCACGCCCTTGGGTTGTATGTCATTCAATCTTTCGCCTCCTAAAATTCAAACCCTAACCCCTTTTTCGTGGGCGTACCACGAACTACGACTGCTCTGATTCTTTATTCTCGTCCGAGTAAAGATACGTAGGCACAAGATTGCGATAATCTTGGCGAGCACACTACCATCTTTTTCCTTCAAACCCCGTAGTTGAACTACGATTGCTCTGATTCCTCATTCTCGTCCGAATGAGCATACGTAGGCCCGAGGTCGCGATGATCTTGCCGAGCACCCTATCCTAAACCACCCCATTTCCCTTAGTAATCACAACCTTTTACTTTACCTTTTTGCATATATCGTTGAGAAGAAAACAAACAAGCTTAGATAACATTCCTCGCAATTCAAACTAAGAGGTTCCCGTTGAGTACAACGGACGTGAGGGGTACTAATACCTTCCCTTCACGTAACCGACTCCCAAACCCAGAATGTGGTTGCGACGACCATGTTCTTATCCTCCTCCTTAAAGGTTTTCTCGATATTTTCCTTTCCCTATTTTGGGATAAATAAAGTTCGGTGGCGACTCTGTCGAACCGTTTTCCTCGCCTTTCGCGCGAGGGTCGTGTCTTCGATTAAGCGATTTTTTTCGAGGTGCGACACATGTCATTGTAAATCCACCATGTTTTCAAATGCAATGTTTTATCAAAAATTCGGACGTTTTTGCAAACAAAGCAGTAAAACAAAATAAGAAGCTTTTTACTGAAATTCAATTTATTGAAGAAAAGCCCAGAATAGGCAATTACATCAGGAAGCAATCCCTGGAAAGAGGTGATTACTGAAAATTGAAAAAAGAAACTATCCTAATGGCAATGTGAAAATGGCATTCCACTGAGTTTCAATTCTGCTATGGCCAGTATGTCTTCAAGACTCCCCGACATTGCCTTCTGAGGAATGATCAGACCGATTCCTACCCTTTGGAATGTCATTTGTTGAAACGGTGATGGAGTACAGATAACTCAAACCGTAGTCGTTCGCTTAAATCCCTCTTTTGTATGGACCGCCCTTTCGGGTTTTCAATCCATCGGGATACCCTTTTTTGCCTGAGTTGTCCTTGCGGATTTTCAACTCACCGGGTGTACAAGACTTTTTTATTTATTATCCCTAATTTTTCCCCGAACCTTTTTTATTCTGTTTTTGTGGTTCGCCGGGATGCCCTTTTTTGCCTGGACTTTTTCTTTTTTTCTTTTTTTGTCCAGCGGGTCTATTCATGCGAAGTATTTTTTGACTACGTCCGAGTTGACATGGGATGAAAAGTCTTCGCCGTCCATGGTTGTAAGTAATAAGGCTCCGCCCGAGAAGACCTTCTTAACCACGAATGAACCTTCATAGTTGGGAGTCCATTTGCCCCTGTGATCTGTACTAGGAGGAAGGATCCTTTTGAGTACCACATCTCCAACTTTGTAAACCCGAGGATGCACCTTTTGGTCAAATGCTTGCTTCATCCTCCTTTGGTATAACTGCCCATGTCACACCGCTGCCAGTCGTTTCTCCTCAATAAGGCTCAACTGATTAAACCTGGCGCGAACCCACCTAGCTTCGTCTAACTTGACATCCATCATGACTCTAAGGGATGGAATCTCAACTTCAACCGGTAGTACTGCCTCCATACCTTATACAAGTGAGAATGGTGTTGCCCCAGTGGACGTGCGTACTGACGTTCGGTACCCATGCAAAGCAAATGGTAACATCTCATGCCAATCTTAATATGTGACAACCATTTTCTGCACAATCTTCTTAATATTCTTGTTGGCCGCCTCCACAGCGCCATTCATCTTCGGGCGATACGGAGAAGAATTGTGATGTTCAATTTTGAAGTCCCGGCACAGCTCAGCCATCATTTTGTTGTTCAGATTAGAACCATTATCAGTAATGATTCTCTCGGGCACCCCATAGCGACAAATGATATCCCGTTTCAAGAAACGAGCTACCATCTGCTTAGTGACGTTGGCATAAGATGTTGCTTCAACCCATTTAGTGAAATAATCAATGGCGACCAAGATGAAGCGAGGGTCGTTTGAAGCAGTAGGCTCAACCTTCCCGATCATGTCAATGCCCCACATGGCAAAGGGCCAAGGAGAGGACATGACAATCAACGGATTTGGAGGAACATGCACTTTGTCTGCATAAATCTGGCATTTGTGACACTTGCGGGCGTACTTGCAACAATCTGCCTCCATGGTCAACCAGTAATACCCCGACCTCAATAGTTTCTTTGCCATTGCATGTCCTCCGGCATGGGTACCGAAAGAGCCTTCACGCACTTCCTGCATTAACAGGCCTGCTTCGTGCCTATCCACGCATCAGAGCAGAACCATGTCAAAATTCCATTTGTACAGCACGTCATCTTGATTCAAGAAGAAGCTACCAAACAGCCTTCTCAACATCTTCTTATCTTTAGTGGATGCCCCAGGCGGGTACTCTTGACTTTTCAAGAAACACTTGATGTCATGAAACCATGGTTTGTCATCAGACGTTGCATCAACAGCAAACACAAATGCAGGTCTGTCAAGACGAGACACTTCAATCTTAGGTACATGGTTCCACCTTTGCACTTTGATCATGGAAGACAATGTAGCCAAGGCATCAGCAAACTTATTCTCATCTCGGGGAATATGGTACAGCTTCACTGTTGTGAAAAATGTCAGCAGTCTCCTCGTATAATCTCTATACGGAACCATATTCGCTTGGTGTATGTACCAACTCCCTTTCACTTGATTAATTACCAAAGCTGAATCACCGAAGATATCAAGGGTCTTAATTCATAAATTAATCGCCTCCTCAATCCGCATTATACAAGCTTCATATTCTGCTTCATTGTTGGTGCATCCGAAAGTTATTCGGGCAGTGAAAGGCATATGAACACCCTCCGGCGTGATAAGAACGGCTCCAACTCCGCATCCATTCATATTGACGGCCCCATCAAACATCAAACTCCATTTGGATTCAGGGGCTGGCCCCTCCTCCGGGAGTGGTTCCTCACAATCTTTTGCTTTGAGAAACATGATGTCCTCATCAGGGAAATCAAATTTCATGGGTTGGTAATCATCAATCGGCTGTTGCGCAAGATAGTATGACAGAATACTTCCTTTGATGGCCTTTTGGGAAGTATACTGGATATCATACTCTGTCAAAACCATTTGCCACCGTGCAACTCTGCCTGTTAGTGCTGGTTTCTCGAAAATGTATTTGATAGGATCCATTTTGGAAATCAACAAGGTTGTGTGCCTGATCATATACTGCCTCAATCGCTTAGCAGCCCATGCAAGTGCACAACATGTCTTTTCAAGCAATGAGTACCGGGACTCACAGTCATTAAACTTTTTGCTCAGGTAGTAGATAGCATGGTCCTTCCTACCTGTCTCGTCGTGCTGACCGAGAACACAACCCATAGAACCTTCAAGCACTATCAAATACATTATCAAAGGCCTTCCTGAAACTGGAGGCATGAGAATTGGAGGTTCCTGCAAGTATTCTTTTATTTTATCGAATGCCATCTGGAAATCGTCATTCCACCTGACCGTTTGATATTTTCTTAGCATTTTGAATATTGGTTCGCATGTGGCTGTTAGGTGAGATATGAACCTTGAAATGTAGTTCAATCTACCCAGAAAACCACGAACCTCTTTTTCTGTTCTCGGTTCAGGCATATCTTGTATTGCTTTCACTTTGGCAGGATCAACTTCAATCCATTTTTCACTCACAATGAAACCCAGCAGCTTTCCAGAACGCACCCCAAAAATGCACTTGTTCGGGTTCAACCTTAGACGGAACTTTCTCAACCTTTCAAACAACTTTTTCAAGTTAATCAGATGTTCTTCTTCTGTTCTTGACTTGGCAATCATGTCATCCACATAACATTCAATCTCTTTGTGAATCAAGTCGTGAAACAGAGTTACCATTGCCCGCTGATACGTTGCCCCTGCGTTTTTCAACCCAAAAGGCATCACCTTATAACAATATGTACCCTTTGGGGTAATGAACGTGGTCTTCTCCATATCCTCAGGTGCCATCTTAATCTGGTTGTACCCGGAGAAACTGTCCATAAACGAGAACATTGAAAATTGAGCTGTATTGTCGACCAGTACATCAATGTGAGGCAGTGGAAAATCATCTTTCGGACTAGCTTTGTTAAGATCTCGATAATCCACACACATTCTAACCTTTCCGTCTTTCTTTGGTACCGACACGATGTTGGCAACCCAGGGAGGATAGTTAGTCACAGCAAGAAACCCAACATCCCACTGCTTCTGAACTTCTTCTTTGATCTTTATGGCCATGTCAAGATGAGTCCGACGAAGTTTCTGCTTGACTGGCGGGCACTCTTCTCTCAATGGCAGCCTGTGCACAACAATATCAGTATCCAATCCTAGCATGGCTTGATACGATCAGGCGAAGATATCAACATATTCACACAACATCTCAGTCAAAGCTTTCTTCACATCTGCTTGCAGACTGGCGCCAATCTTGATCTCTTTCTTAGCATCCTCGGTACCAATATTGATGATCTCTATGGTCTCTTGATAAGGCTGGATGGCCCTTTCCTCTTATTTTAACAATCTGGCCAGTTCCTCAGGGAGTTCACAGCCCTTCTCATCCCCTTCTTCGGCTTGATAAATCGGTTTGTCAAAGTCATACATAGCCATATCAGAACCGTTATCAATGAAATCCGGAGGATCAAGTCTGCACGAACGGGTTTATGCTTTATTTTAGAGTTTATTTTTAAAGCAAAGAGAAACAAAACATTGCCATTTTATTATTTTTGTGCAAAAATAAAAAAGAAAGACAGAGAACAAAATTTGAGTGCAAAACGTCCTTTATTGATGATTAAAATTGCAAATGCAAACAGGATGGCCCTACAAATGAATCTATACGCCTTGGGCAGAGCGCAAGATTTTAACATGCATTATGGTTAGAAAAACAAAGAAAATTACTCTGTTTGAAGAGTAACTCGGATGACTTCTTCAACATACCAATTCTGCAATTGTTGTCCCGGAGCACGTGGGCGTACTCAGTTGTCCAAGTCACAGTCACTGTCAATGCCATCTTCAGTAGCTGCACAAGACTGACCTGGGTAAATGATTCCCCCACTGCTGAAAGTGATGGGTCCACTGCTCTCTACAACTGAAGTCATAGAGGGATGATAGCCAATACCAAACTTGTCGTCCTTCATTGGTGTCTCTATCAGCTTGCCCCAGCCTTGGGCATTGCCTGCTCTGACGACCTCGACAGCTTGCTTATAGGACGAAATGGATGTACCGGCTCTATCTGGTGCAAGGGAAGATTCAGGCACGTTGTCAATATTTACCGCTTCAAACGACTGGCAAAGCATTTCGTGGATTTCCCCATCCATCTCAACATACTTGAACGTGGACAAGTGACTGACAAAGATGTCCTCTTCACCGCACACAGTAACTACTTGTCCCTCAAACTCGTATTTCAGCTTCTGGTGTAAGGTGGATGTAACAGCCCCGGCCGCATGAATCCATGGGCGACCTAATAAGCAGCTATAAGCAGGCTGTATATCCATCACGTGGAATGTAGATTTGAACACCTGAGGTCCAATTTGCACGGGTAATTCCACTTCACCAAACACAGACCTTTTCGTCCCATCGAACGCTCTGACAACCAACTCACTTGGCCTTAATATCAACCCATCAACTTCCAGCTTCATTAGCGCCTTCTTAGGCAAAACATTGAGCGAGGAACCAGTGTCTACCAACACGTGGGACAACACTGCACCCTTACACTCCATTGTGATGTGCAAAGCTTTGTTGTGGTTTCTCCCTTCAGACGTCAAATCTCTGCTTGTGAAACCCAATCCGTGGCTGACATTAACATTAGAAATCACACCCTCAAGATGATTGACAGTAATTTCTTGTGGAACATAGGCTCTCTTCAACACTTTCAGCAAAGCCTCTCGGTGTGCATCAGAACACATCAACAATGACAGAATGGAGATCTTCGAGGGGGTCTGATTCAATTGATCGACAATCTTGTAATCACTTTTCTTTATTATCCTCATGAACTCTTCTACCTCGTTGTCAAAGGTAATCTTGATCTCTGTTTCAGGCACAGGCACGCTCTCAACCACCTGTTTTCCTTTAGCTTTTGCCGCAGCTTCAACCTCTTTATCACTGCACAAAGGTTGGGGAGCAAACAACCTTCCGCTCCTAGTAAAGCCACCTACACCACCCACATTATCAATATTTGAACTGGCGGATGTCTCGACTTCTTACTTTTTACCTTCATAGTACACGTCTGCCCCATAGTGCCATGGGATTGCTTTTGTAGATGCAAACGGAACTGGTCCTCGCACCGTGATGGTAACAGGACTGGATCTTTCTTGCACAACACTTGCTACAGGAGCTGTACTTGCAGGCACATGAATCTCCGCAGGAGTGTAATAAATGGTCACAGTTGACACCTCATTAGTATCTTTCACAACCCGGTCAAAATGTAGATGGCCTTCATTGATTAGATTCTGCAAACCCACTTTCAACTTATCACAACCATTCTCTTGATTCATACACTCAGAACAACCTTGGTCACAACCTGGGAACACCTGTCCCTTCAACAGACGATCCTTTACAACCAACAGGGAAGTCTTCACCTAATTGATATCTGCTACCAAGTTCAATCTTTTTCCATCTTCAATAGCATGCACATCTGCCACACCATGATTAGGCATGGGGTTCTGGAGAACATTAGGAGGTAGAGAGAAATTGATTGCTTTAGCATCTATCAAGTCTTGCACCTTATGATGAAACACCCAACATTTTTCAATGGTGTGTCCCGGAGCACCGGAATGGAACTCGCAGCGAGCATTGGCATCATAGTTAGGTGGCAAGTTTCCAGCAACAGGAGGTCTCATTGTACGAAGTTCAACCAACTTTAACTTGAGTAACTGTGGCAATAGTGTTGAGTAGGTCATAGGGAGAGGGTCAATTTTACGATCCATTTGCCTAGACCTTTGCTGGACCGGAGGTTACTGTTGTTGCTGAACCTGCTGTTGTGGTTGCTGTTGCTGAACGGCTGGTGCTGGAATCGTCACTGCACCTACTTGATGGTAAGCCTGAGAACGTCCTCTTCCCCGTCCTCTATACACATCATTTGTATCACCTTCCCTCCTTTTCTGACCACTAGCAAAAGGTTTCTTCGTCCCAGAGGAACCAGCTCCACTTACGTCTTGAATCTTTCCAAGCTTCAACCGACTCTCAATCCTTTCACCCGCAATCACAATGTCAGAAAATCCTGTTGATGGACAGGCAGCCAATCTTTCAAGGAATGCCCCTTGCAGGGTGCCCATAAACATATCTGCCATTTCTCTATCCAACAAAGGAGGTTGAACTTGGGCAGCCATTTCCCTCCACCTTTGAGCGTATTCTTTGAAACTTTCCTTAGCATTCTGTGACAACCCTTGCAACTGAGTGCGTTTAGGCGCCATGTCGATATTGTACTGATATTGTTTTAGGAATGCTTCTGCCAGATCCTTCCAACTTCTCACAGCAGCTCTGTTCAATTTCATATACCAGGTCAAAGAAGCTCCAGCCAAACTGTCCTGAAAGTAATGCATCCATAACTTCTCGTCATCAGTATGGGCTGAGATATTCCCAAAATAAGCCTGAATATGTGTCTGGGGACACGTATTACCATGATATTTGTCAAAAGTGGGCGGCTTGAATTTGGGAGGAATTCTGACCCCTGGTACTAGACCCAGACTGGTAACATCAATACCCATAGAATTCTTGCATTCCATAGCCCGTATCTTTTCAGCCAACTCATCGTACCTTTTATCATTAGGAGTACCCATATCAGCATCCAGTAGGGTGAACTGATCTTCCTGAACATCTTCCTGAACAACACCAGCATTTCTGCCATTTCCATTTCCCAGATTACCAATAGGAGGAGGATTGCCAACAGGAGGAGAAGTGCCATGAGTCTGTGAATTATCAACCTGATTACCTCCTGGCGTAGTCTCTGGATGCTCAACCAGAAGTCTCAATCTCTCTTGAGTTTGTGCCATACCAGTCATGAGAGTCATGAACTGGTCCATACGTGCCCTCATTTCAGCCAAATCATTCTGCATTTGATCCATTATCCTTGCTTGATTTCTTCGAGTTGAATATCGGTGAATGTGACTCTCAGCTATAATGCCTGAAACCAAATAAAGGTTAGAGATCTCCTGCAACAAGTACCTGAAAATCAAGCAACAAAATGCAAAATGATATGCGATGCAATGCACATGTTTATTCATTTTGAGGCATTCCTTCCTTCGATTCCAGTTTGACCAAAAGGGAACAGCGCACATTCCTGCAATTGTTAACAGTGACAGAGCATCGGAGGTGCATATTAATAATTCTGAATACCCATCATATACGGCCCAGTGATTGTGTTAATCATTGTATAATTTGATGCAGAATCTGCCTCAATAATACCAACAAAGCCAATAGCATAAATGAAAAAACCCACAGCCAGGTGTGGAATAGTCAAATACAAATTATTCCTGAACGAATACAACTGAATAGCATGAATACAAACAAAAGAAAATCCATCAACAAGTCTGATGGTGAATTCTCAGAACAACAACAAAACCCTCAAACACTGAGCCCATATAAATCTTCCCGGACCTCCTTGGGAAGCGCTTCAGTAACTGGATCATTTGGGCGCTCGGTAAGACTTCTAATCAGTTGACTCCTTAACTTGACAGCTTCTTCTAGCTTTCGGATTTGATCTTTAACAGCTAGCTCTTTGGCTCTCTTTACTCCGGCGCGGACCTTCAGATCTTCGATCTCTTGATTAGCTGAACTTAGTTGCTGGAGAAATTCACTTTCTTTGCTCTTCAAATTTTTCCTCAACTCGTCATTTTCAGCCCTGATTCTCGCCTCGATCTCCCTCCGGCATTCGGAGAACTCATCCCATCTCTGCTGCCCTTTGGCAAGTGCATTCTCCGACTTGGTCAACTGCTCATTGATGCGCTTGCACGCCTCTTTTAGTGTCATCTCATTCTGTTTGACCTTACGAATATAGATAGTGTCTTCAGCAATTCTTTTCTCATTCGCCTCATGACGCTCAGTCAGCTTTTGAAGTTCATACTCAATATTACGCTTTTCACAAAGCGTCTTTCTGAGTCCTTCACTTAGCTTCTCATTCATTTTGACTGTCTTATCCATCTCCGCTTTAAGCTTGTTATATTCAGCAACACTTATCATGGTCACTGGTTCAACAGCAACTGGATCTGACGGTCTTTCCTGAGAAAAAGGCAAAAGAGTGATCTGAACTCTTCTTTTCAACCAGGCATCATATTGAGAAGAAGACACATTGTTGCACTTTCCGAAGACAACTTTACCCTTTGTTTGCAGATAACCCCAAGCTCCAGTTGCATGCCTTACCAACAAAAGATTATCCTTCACAGAGAAAAAGAAAGATTCTTCCAATTCATTGTCCTTTGGAGGCTCTATTAAAGCAAATCCCAACTGCATCCTTAGAATAACAGGATTGTAATTGATGCAACCCCTTACTCCCAAGAGCGGAACGTTAGGATGTCTTCCACAGCTGCTGATGAAATCCCCACCCATCGTCCTTTGTTTGAACCAACGAATGTATTTAGCCGTCAACTAAATCATCCTCTTAGCCCAATTATTTGTAGGATGAGGATCCAAAAAGGGCTCAGAAATTGGTAAATGACTCATGAGCCATTTATGGAACAGAGGTGCACAACATCTAACCAACCCTCCTCGTTTCTTCTCATTTTTAAAATGCACAGAATAGTACAAATCACCCAGGAGTGTAGGTATGGGATTCTTCATTACAAAAATATGGATTGTACTCATGTCCACGAACTTAGGTTCATCAGCAAACAACATAATTCCATAGATGCTTAAGGCTAGGATGGCACAAACAGTTTCCCACTGAGATTTAGCAGCACATTCTTCAGCTTTGGCAACCAGGAAGTCCAAATGAAAACCAGATAAACCTCCTTTGGTGGCGAGATTATCTGCTACCACAGGTACGCTCAGATGGAGGGCCTTAGCTATCTCTTCAGGCTTTGGAGGGTGCATATCGGAGTTGAAAGGAATCTAGTACTTGAGAGGCACACCTAGAAGCAGTGCATACTCTTCTAGCATCGGAGCCAACTGAAAGTCTGCAAAAGTGAAGCACCTCAACTGCGGGTCATAGAACTGCAAGCAAGTATGGATGACGTTCCTCTCTGAAGCATTCAAGTCGTCCACCATGGTTAGAATCTCTCCATAAGTCTTCCGGAACAAACCCACACGATCTGGAGTAATGAGGGAAACCATCTTCTGTAACGGTCCTATCTTGGTGTCGAAAAACGTATAATGCACATTGTTCTTCCTGGGAACCTCCATAACTGCAAAAGGGAACTGTCAACCGGAATCGAAAGGAAGTATACCCTGCAAATGAATAAACATGAAAGTTAAATGCAAGAATGCTAATGATGATATGTATGCAAGGGCATGTGATCAATGCTGCACGAACAATGCTGAACCCACTGTACTGTAGTCTGAATTTGGTGAGATATACAAACCCAGGATAATAAGTCCAGTAACAAATCCAGAACAAATGTGAATTGATCAGGACCAAAGACTCAGTAACCAAACCAGAACAAATAAGAAAACCGGGTATTCTGAAAGTCAAGGGTTCCTGCACACCTGTAAACAATCCCCCCAATCTCACATGTATGTACTAGAAAGTGAGGATCCTCAAATTCGAATCTCGGAATGAGAAGCAATAGCACATTCAACCCGAAGGATACAATGCTATTGCCAAACAAAGAGATCGTCCTCTGATTCTCCTCAAAATAAAAAGGGGTCATCCTAAAAGGTCATCCAGACTTAACAGCTCTTCCAGATAGCTCTACCATCGTGGAAGACCCACAACGCAGAATTCTCTAGAGAGAACCACATCCGGATTGTGTTTCATATTCCCTCCTCGAACTGAGATGGAACGCGAGAGGACATGAAACACACTAAACATAAGTGCACTCAGGTCTGTGCATTGAACCTATCTCTCAGAACACCCCATCCCGCCAAACAGAAAATAGCACAGTCCAGTATAGCATAATATAACATATGAAAATGCTGAAATGCAGTAAATACAGTACTATACAATAAAGCAGTAAATAACACTACAGTAAATAGCAATACAGTACAACAGTAAATACAGCAAAAAAAAAGTAAACACCCAATGAAAGAAAAACAGACAAGCGCTAGGATTGACTCGCTTAGGGAACCAGAGATTCTAGGTTCGATCCCCAGCAGAGTCGCCAGCTGTCGCTCCCGGGATTTTCATCCTAGTACAAATGCGAAAGTGGCATCGAAACAGAGTCACCAGCAATGTGTAGTTATCCCATGAGAGGGAAAGGAAACACCACATAAACCTGAAGAGAAAGGAAAGAGCATGGTCTTGCGACCAAGAGAACTGGGTTCAGGAGTCGGTTACGCGAGAGGAAGGTATTAGCACCCCCTCACGTCCATCGTACCCGATGGGATCCATGCTTTCTTGTCTCGATCAAAGGGTGATAAAAAAATACCGGAAAAAGAACCGCTAGCTGGAGAACTAGAAAAGGAAAGGAGAGAGAAAGAGAAACAAATGTAGGGAAAATAAAAGAAGTGCTCGAATGGGCCCTACCCCACTGCCTACGTATCTCATCGGGAACATGAGAATCAGAGCGACGTAGTTCCCCTCAACGAGGGTTGCTTTGTTTGTGTTTTTTAGGGAACGACTAACGTTCTAGCTCAGGTGTTGCAGGCTCGCTGGACCGAGTGCGTTACCATCTTGCAAAAGAACGAGGAGGAGCATGTTCGTACGTTGAGAATGAGTGAGATGAGAAAAGAATTCCCTAAGGAAAGACATTATTGTTTGTTTTTGTCTTTTAAGAAAGAAGTGTTTTTGATTATGTGTGTTTTGTAACACATATTGTATTTAAGTCCTTCATGTAGGATCGAATGCCTCGCATATCGACCCAAGATGGGACGTACGCTAAACATTCTAAGAAAGTGAGAGAAGACCCCTCACTATCTCATTCTTACATGAAAGGCTCAAATACAATATTTTTTTTGCCTTTATTAAGTATTGTTTACTTTTGTTTGAAGATGAGAAGAAGAGACTCAAAAGCGAAGCAAAGGTGAAAACTAAAGAGGGAGACTAAGACTCAATCTTAATGTTATCATGCATGGTGATCCTAAGGTTTAGTGAGGCTTAAGAAACCTAACCCTAAAAGAAAGGAGAAGAAGAAGAAAGAAAACAATTTACTTCCAAGATGGAAGTTAAATTGTTTCCAAGAGGGGAGAAAAAGATTATGAAGACAAAGCATTATTAAATGCTTAAACAACACAAATTGAATGATTAAAAGATGAAGGAAGGAATTAGAATGTGGATGCACATCCACACTCAAGTGACTTACCATTAGCCCCTGAAATGATTAGTGCAAACATTTACAAATGAAGAAACCAATTAAGATGAACCATTAAGGCTTCAACAAAGTCAATAACCCAAGTAAAAGCATCTTAAAGGTTAAGGGAAGCACAAGGTCAGAATGCACATTATAAGAATGCTCTCTAATGATATGAGATCAAACACAAATCAAGTGCACACAAACAATGTCTTAAATCACAAAGAAATGCACGATGAAAGAAGTAGATGAAGAATGAGTGGATATGCAAAGTGATCATGCAATAATGCTTCAAGTAATGTCAAAGTCAGAATGTGGATGACATGTTAGGATGAAAATAAGATGTATAAACCAATCACATTCAAGCAATTACAATTCATTTAGAAGCTAGAAGAAAAAGAAGCATGCATTTGAATGAAACATGTTCAAGTATGCAAAGTAAGACATGAATAGCATATGGCATGAATGCAATGCTTTAAAGTCAGAGGCATACATCATATGAAATGCAAATGGATAGTATGGCATGGCATAAACAAACCAATTACAATTCAAGTTGGCACTTAGATGCAAAAGAATGAGAAATTAGGTCAAAATGAGACATGTGAAACAAGTATTGAACATGTACACAAAGAAAGCATCAAATTCAAACCAATGGCCCATAACTTCATTCAAAAGACCTATAATGATCTAAACATTGCTCAATAAGTGAAGAAGAATGATCCCATACAATGTCACAAGTGCCTTCACAAGCAAGTAAACAAACATGATCAAAGAAGTTCACAAAAAGGGACCTCAAACAAGAATCATCAAACAAATACCAAACATGATTCAAAAATCATCAAATTAGGTCTCAAGAGACCTCAACCAGAGGAAAATATCATACCAAAAACTCATCCAAATAATCACAAAGAAACTCAATCAAACAAGCATGGCAAAGTCATTAACGTTTCACATGATCATGCACAAAGAAATGGATCAAAGAGGATGCAAATATGATCTTAAAAATATGACAAAAATGTTTTTAAATGCTTCAAAGTGTCCTCTGAAATATGAAAAAATAATGAGGATCAAACTATGTACCAATGATGAGAAATAAAACCAGCAATGCAAAGTGTTCACAAATGAAACATTTCAAAAAGAAATTCAAACAACAATTAATTCAGATGCGAAAAATAATAGAAAAATGGAAAATAAAATTTGTAAAATTTTATAAAAATATAAAGATGATTCATGATTTTTTTAGTGATTTTTAGATGCATTAAACTAATTTTAAAAAATTAAAAATGAAACAAGTCAAATATGTGAAAATAAAAATGAAATAAAACAAGCCATGGGTGCAACAAGCAAGAAAATCACGTTGAAAATTGGGCTGGACCAAAGGAGGGGGTGCCAATAGAAAAGAAGCCCAAAGCGCTTCTTATGAAGGCTCAGAGTCAACCAGATTGACTCAATCATTGCCCTTGGATCAATCCAGCGTGCCACATTCAGTCAACAAAATCAAAGTAATCAAGATCAAGGGTCAGGATCACGCACACATGGTAATAATGATGAGCAAGCAAACACAAAGATTATTCTGGACACTAATAAGACTCACGTGGTAGGCATGTGACAAACTTAATGCGCTGGTACAATCAAAACCACCAGATTAATCAAACGTGCACAAATGAATCATCAAATCAAAGATTATGCAAGATGTGTGGCTTAGATCAGTGTGCGCACAATAACAACCATGGATTAACAACACATAATCAATAAAATAAATGAAGATTTAAATGACGTGGCTACACGTGAACCACCAGATCTGGACCACCAACGGTCCAGATTACGTCTTCTTCCTCTAAACCTCAGATCACCTGCAAAATAACCAGGTGCCGGAGCCCTAGCTCCGGTCTCCTTCTCCGACGAGCACAAACTCAAAAATTCCCAGAAATTGCAAACAAGTACATCATTTTGTTCATATTTTCACAAGGATTCCAAATATACCAATCATTTCATCAAACAGTAAACACACAAGCCAAATCGAAGAAAAGAAGTTTGGATCTAAAAACTTCAGATCCAAAATACAGCCATAATACACGTTCAAATTCACAACAAATCATATCAGAATCATCAGCAAGTCATGAGGAACAAAATGCACACAATAAAATCAAGTTTTAGGATCAAGAATTTCACACTAACCTGAAACTTGTAGAGCTCAAAATACTCCTAGAAATCCAGTGTAAGAGTGCAGATCTTCCTCTTTTGAGTTCTATTTGCAAAATAAATGCAAATAGAAGCTTGAATCAGGCTAGATCTTGAGATTTGAAGATGAGCAACTCAAACTCGAATCTGGTGAAAACCTCACTCTAAGCTTGAATCAATGGTGGATTCTTACTCTATTCTCTTCACTGATCAAGAATATGCAAAAAATTCTCAAGGAAACCTTGTGAGGAGAGAGTTTCGAAGGAGAGAAAATTTGAGTGAAATTTTGAAATCTGAACAAATGAGAGTGCATGAGTCTGAAATAAACGTGTGAATCTCTTTATATATCCTTGGTTTGGCTTCTGATCATGGTTAGGGTTTAGCTAAACCCTTGGTTAAAGCTCTTGGAGGTGTTTTGCAAATTTGCAACTTGGTGTGTACACCCTCATCCACACGTGCAAGGGTCATGCAATGATCATGCCTCACTCTCATTTTCCTTGCTGAATGCGTGTGTGATGCTATCTTGGAGGGAAAGTCACTGAATTATGAGTTTCAAATGATTTTGCAATTTGGCATAATGGAAAATATATGATGTATATGGCACGGGTTCTTGCAATTCAAAGGCCAAAAATGATCCTTATGATGTGTATTGTGACGTGGTAACATGAATTGAATAATTAGAGGTCATCATACTTCAATTTGAACCAATTTACAAAAGATGGAAACTTGGTATGCATAAAAAAACCTAAAAACCACCCTTTGGTCTTTTGATCATAACTTGAGAACCACAAATGGTATGGAAATGATCTAGTACTTTTTGGAAAGGGGAGAGAGAGATCTTTAACTTTCATGTTTGAGTGAAATTCATTTGAATCTTTTTTTATGATGAAAAGTCAAGTTGAATATGGTTTGAAAAGTTGCCAGAAATGGAAATTTCACATTATAGGTCATTTTCCAAAAATAGTAACTTTTGCCCTACTTCTTGATTCTTGATGAATGACATGAATCTTAACATTTGAGGACCATATGAAGGTCTATGGACTTGGGAAACATGATTTGAACCTTTGAAAACCCATGGTTGACTTTCCTTTTGAACTATTGACTTTTGCTTATTTCACAAGTAACTGATCCATTGAAAACCTTCTGAAACCAATTGATGAGCCATTCTCCATCCATATACACTTAAGAACATAGGGAATACCATGAGATCAAGTCTTGCCCAAAAAATCAGAGATAAACTGATTTTAGGTCAAACCCTAATTTTGGCACCCTCTAGTTAGGAGGAAATAACACATCCTCCAAATCCAAATTCCTTTGAATATGATGTGTATCCTCTCAAGCAATGATGAGATATGCCATTTGGAGGTGATAAAAACTCAAAGAGCTTGCCCATTTGAGGGTCAGATCCCAACTTTTGACTGCCTTGTGTAGGAGATGATGCACTATCCAATCTTCTTGATGAATTCCCTTCTTTCAATGACTTGTGAGATCAAGTGGGGATGATACATGATGTAAGAGACCTTTGAGACTTGTGAGAAACACTTGGCTCTTATACCCTTGCTTTGGATGATCAACACCTTTGAGAAACAACTGATCACATGCCCTTATGCAAGATGCAATGCTAAATGCTTGATGTTTTATCTTTCTATGCTTGAATGCAATGCAATGCAATGCAATGAAAGCTCATGCTAAATGATATGAAAGAAAAGAGAGCGCAAATTTTGGGGTATTACAACTGTCGGTGCTTGTTTTGTTTTCCATTTGCAGGTTGGGAATGAAACAAATGGGGGAGAAGTGTCTGCTTCTCTTGGATATTCTAGTTGTTGAGAAATTGGATATCATGTTGCTACATGAGGGAGTGCAGTGTTCGATTGTCCAACTGTTTGAGAATGGTGTGATCCTTGAGGGAAGACGGTCAGGTGTTCTCGTTGTTCGCTTCCTTGTGAGGGGGAAGGCGATGTTGTGGCTGGAGATGGTCCGGTGATGTGTGGAGTATCCTGACGTATTTCCTAAGGATGGGCACAGGTTGTCTTTAGTCAGAACAAGATGATGTTATTGTTGGGACGAATTGGTGGAGTTAAACCAGGTGTCTACCAATCATTTAGATGAGTGGTGTAGTGTGCTGTTGAGACAAGTGTAACTTCGGTGTTATGAGATAAGAAGAAAGAAGGTTGTATGAGATTGTGTGTGGATTACCTTCAGATTTGGGGTGAAGAGTGAGGATAGTTAGGGGATCTTAGAAGTAAGAGAAAAGGGTGGAACTCACGTTCACCATTTCCAATATTCATTTTCGCACTTATGGAACAGCCTTCACTACACAGGTGATAACTTTTCGCTGGTAACTCCGATGGGAGCGATTCTAGACTTTTTGGAAAGCTTGTGAAATTCCCTAAATATTGCATATGAACTTTGTCTTCTAAGTGTTTTTGACGGAAGAGAAAAATGCATTTGAAGATTTGGGTCTGAAGCTGATTTTGGAGAAGGCAGGTATACGGGATTTCTTGACCAGCCTCCATTACGCAGGTGATAACTTTTTACTCGTAACTCGGATTCAAGCGATTCTTGAATTTATGGAATCTACAGGTAATTACCTTCATTTTGGCATATAATTTTGTATCAAGAAGGTCTGTATTGAAGGATATAATATTGTTTGAAGTTGAGTGAGTCTTGCTGAAAATGGGTAAGATGAGGTCAGGTATAAATGTTTAGTAATATGACGGAGGTGAGGGTATTGGAGAAGCACATGGAGGTGCGGCATATGCCAATTGAGAATGATTAGAGTGGAGAGAGTCTTGAGGAAGGGAGAAGGTTAAAAAGTAAAGTGGATTGTGTGTCATTGATGACATGATGTCGCCATGTGTCGGAAAGATTTTGGACAATTTCTATCACCAACCAGATGATGAGATGATACTATTGAGATTGTGATTAGAATGAGACCCAAATGTGAAACTATATGGATCATCGAGATTATGGAATTAAAGGAAAGACGAAGGATTTATTAGTGTTGTTAAAGTTCTCTACTTGGATAAATGTTTCATTGGAGCGGGCCGATTTGAATTGTACTTGGTGTAGTAGCATTTTCGGTATCGGGAGAATATTTAACAATTGTGTTGTGCTACGAGTGTGTATAGGAGAATATGTAGTGGACTTTGGGCATTTATGTATCATTGATGAGGTTGAAAAGAAGGAAAATAAGAAAACGTTGTAAGCCTTATAGAGATTGTTGAACATTATGCTTAGGTAACTTTGGGCACAAAGTAAGGACGCTATTGTAGTTCGGTAATGATGATCTATGCTACCGATGCGGTTGCCGGCTACCTATTACATATTGATGAACTGGTTACCCTTAATCTCTTGTTGATAGTAGACAGGATCATGTTGGATGGAATAGACGTGCTTACCAGATGGGATGGTATGTACAATGAATTGTTTGGAGTTAAGCCGAGTGCTTACGAATTGTTTTGATTAGTCAATGCAGATTCCTATATCTGAAGATGAGACGGATTCGAGGCTTTTGTATGTCGATCAGATGTTGTTGACAGTTATTTATCAGGAGTAGAGAACAATGTGCTGACTAGTGATATGCCAAGGGTGTCGCCTTGGAGAGCTTCATTATTATTGGTAAAGAAAAGGATGGTAGCGTGAGGTTACGTTTTGATCGGTGAGTAGTATAGAAACTCACGGTTGTGTTCTGGATAGCTTGAGTTTGACTTGTGATGAATCGAGAATCCGATTGACATGGGACTTGAAGCATTGGAAAGATAATCCAAGGAGGAAGTAAAGGGGAATGTGAGACCATGATTTGACCAAGGATGTCGGATAGAGGATGGTAGTGGCTAGTATGCCTTAAAGTGTATGTAGAGAGTATGAATCGTATCTTCCATACTTAATTGGATAACTTCGAAGTGGTGTTCGTTGTGGATGTTCTGATCTATTATAAAATCAGAAGAAGAACATGTAGAGTATTTGAGAATTGAGTTACAAGTATTGAAAGGGATAAAGTTATATGCTAAGTTATCAAAGTGTGACTTTTGGTTAGTAGAGGTGAGTTTGCTTGGTTATGTTAATTCAGACGAGGGTATTGTTGTGGACCCATCAAAAGTAGATGTAGTTCTACAATGAGAAAGCCCCGAAGTGGGTTAAGGAGATTATAATATTTTTGAACTTAGTTGGTTATTACCGTAGGTTATGGAAGGTTTTTCCAAGTTAGCATTTCCGTTATCTCAGTTGAATTGCAAAGGGTAAGTCGGTTGTTTGGGGATGTTTGTGGTGAGGAAAGTTATAGAGAGCTGAAGTAGAAGTTGACTACGGCTCCAGTTTTGATTCCACCTGATCTTAATGAACCGCTTGTGGGGTATGAGGATGTGTTTAAGATGAGTTTAGACAGTGTGTTAATGCAAGAGAGTAAAGTCGCAACTAATGCTTTGCGACCAATGAGGAGTCATGAAAGTATCTATCCTGTTCAAGGTTTGGAATTGGCTACGGCTGTATTTGTGTTGAACATATGGAGGTATTATTTTTGTGGATCTAGGTTCGAAGTGTTTAGTGATCACATGAGTGTAGAATACCTGTTGGATCGGAAGGAATGGAGTATGAGACGACAAGGATAGTTGGAATTCTTGATGAGTTAAATCGAAAGTCTTTTCATATGTCTGGTTTGATGATCAGAGAATTAAAATTGAGTTAGAAGTTCAGATATTGGTGTCTGGTGTGAGAGATAACGCAGTAGAGTGTGAGGTTGGCCATATTAAAAGTGAACAACGATTTTCTGGTGATTGTTAAAGAGAGTTAGAGGTTGGATGTGGACTCGGTAGATTCGGTAGTTGCGAGTAATCATAGTGCGCAGTTGAAGCATGATGTAGCGCAGTTCTTACATGCGTGTGTGTTACTTGTAAGAGTGCAAGGGTTGGACGATAGAGCCTGCAAGGCTGATGCAAACCATTGGACATTCCAGGATAGAAGTGATAGGTGAAAGGTCTAGATATTGTTCATGCATTACTATATAGATAGATGTATTAGTTTACATGTTTGATTGGTGGATCGTAGAACTGTTGCATTAGTGTAATGTTACAATGATGTTGGTAATATGGTTATATTGATGTGGTTAAGACGATGTCGTGTTATGGAACTTTGTGTTCTTACCTTTGTTGTTGCCTCGTTACTTATGGTGATAGTTTGAGTGCGAGTAGCTAATTCCTATGATGGGGAATTAGGGGAGTGTTACCAATGGTGATGGTAACGATCGTGTTATGTTCCAGTTCTAGAGTGAACCTGTGTGTTCGTAACTTGGTTATTCTTTGCATCTTGAGTTGGTCGTCGAGTGCATTGCGAGAGCATTGCATCTTGTTGTTGTTGTCGTTGGTAAGGTGTGTTGTTGCTTTGTGTTATTTGTGGTGTTGCCTTTCATGGCATGTGAGTTGTCTATTTGGATGCGAGAACGTATTCGGGGTAGTTCGCATCAGGTAAATTTTCGAGGACGAAAAATATTCTAAGTGGGGGAGAGTTGTAACGCCCCATTTTCCTTTTTATTTTTATTTGCGAATAATTGTGAATTGTTGTGATTGATGATGTGTTCTGTTGTATTCGTTATATTTCATGTACCCGTAGTAAGGGGTAGTGGCCTTAAGAGATAAGTCTTGGGGATAGTAGGGGTGTACGACTAAAAACGTAGAAATCGGTGGTGCGGAGAGTAAGATTAATTGACCTATTTTTAATTAATCACTATTTGCTAACCATAGTGTAAGATGGACATTAGTAGAAGTATAGGAGTGATGAGAATTATTATTATTATTATTATTATTATTATTTAGTAAGAATTGGATCAAAAATATTAATAATAATATAATGGGATAAAATAAATAAAATAATTAGATGTGTAGAGAGTAGAAGGGCGAGAAGGTAATTGTACGAGGTTGAGTAAGGGCAAATAAGGAAAACCATAATTGGGGGTTTATGAAAGGAGTTAGGAAATAGAGAAGTCAGTTCATTCTACGTGAAATTGAGAAAAGAGGTGAAAGAGGCTAGGGCAAGGAAGAGAAGGGAGAACTCCATTAGATAAGAGGAAAGCTCATCAATACAAGGTAAGGGTGGGAATTCTTTAATCTCTCAAGGGTTGGATGATGTTTGTATTTGGGTAGAAATTATTAGGTTGAACTCATGTGAATATTGGAGATTTGTTGGTGGGTTCCAATGAGTTAGAATGCTAGATTTTGTTCATGATAGTGTCTATAAAATAGTGTATGTTGTTATTGCTAAATGTTGCTGAGAGTTGGTATGATTTTTGTGCACTATGAGGAATGTTTTGGGGAGAAAAATTGGGTCTGGTGAAGCAGAAAGTTGGAATGCAGGAACTCTGCTACGCGCACGTAGTGTCTGGTGGAGGGATCGTAGTGCCGGGAGGTGTTGTGCGGCGCCGGACGGTGCTTAGGAGGCACAGCCTGGAACGCTACTATAAGTATTAGAATTGAGGAGGGGAAGCTACGCACGTGCGTCGTCGGACGGTGCGAGGAGGCGCAACTGTAACGCCCCGATTTATTTAATTGTATTTATTTATTTCATTTATGTGAATTTTGTGAAATGTGTGAATTTATTCTATTTTACCTGCTAATTGAGTTAATTGGTTAATTTCTCTGATAGGTAAAATATTTGCATTAAATTATATTTTTCTTTTTAACTTTTATTGCACGATATGTTTTTCATCGGTATGTTTATGTTTTATCGCGTTTTGAGAGCGTTTGCGAGATATTTGAGCTGAGGGGTAAAATAGTCTTTTTAGGGGTTTAGATATTTGTTATTATAAGAAAGAAAAAGAGAGAAAAGAGAGAAAGGAAAAGAATAGAAAGAAAAGAAAAAGAAGAGAAAGAAAAGGAGAAGAAAGAAAGAGAGAAGAGGAGAAAGAGGAAAAATCGAGGAAACCTCCGTTTCAATCGCGATTAATCGGGTAAGGGTGAGAAGTTTTGATTATATCTTGCTTGTATATGTATATGTATGTATTTGTGTGAATGTTTAGTTGAAAAACATATGTTTTCCATTTGGTTGAATTTGTGAACAATTGATTAGAATCGATGTTTTCACGGTCGGAATTCGATATAAATTGCGTTGTATGATCACACTGTGTTTATGAACAATCGTTGATACTTGTTTTGCTGTTGGAATTGAGTTGGGGTGGAAAATGGGATTTTTGGGGTTTTGGAACCGTGTAAAACGCAGCAGAAAAATCTGCTTCTGGTGCAGAGCGCCGGGCGATTCGTTGCTTCGCCGGGCGATGCCCAAGAGGCGCAGCATGTCACGCTGCTGACTCTTTTAAGTTTTGGTTGGGGAATGTACGCCGCTGCTTCTCTGGGCGATGCAGAGGCGAAGGGAGCACCGCCGGGCGAAAATAGGTACCGCCGGGCGCTCCTGGGGATTTTCAATAAATTATGTTTTCTTTGAAATACATAACTTTCGATCCGTAACTCGGATCGAGACGTTCTTGGTACCGTTAGAGAGCTAATGAAATGTTATTTCTTATTAAAATGTTTTTAAGATTGGTGGCCGATTTAATTATGTCGGGAATTGGGAAATGTGTCATTTTGTCGATTTTACCGTCTTAACTGTGTGTATTTGATGTGTTATCATACAATATGCCTTTGATATATAACGTATGACTTGTGTACTATTGTATGATGTGAACACATGTGATGAAATGTTGTGATGATGGTTTGTGGTCTTGTGAAGAAATAAATGCATTGTTTTGGCTGTGATTGCAATGCATGATTAATGATGTTGTTGTGTGGTAAAATGCATTGTTTAATTGAATATCAATGTATGTTGTTATGATGTTTGGTGAGATTGTTGTGGTTTGTGGATTATGATGAAATGCATTGTTTGAATTGATTTCCATTGCATGAATAATGATGATGAGATAATCCATATTGTTGATTTGTGAAGATGCATTTGATTGTCATGAGTCCTTGTATGCCAAGCATCATGATATACATCTTGTGATGTCGTGTTCCCTTGTGGGGTGTGAGTGACGAAACTGTTCCAGAGGGAATCCGCTATAACATCGTGTGCCTTATACAAAGAGGTGTGAGCGATGATTATAGACGATCGTGTGCCTTATACAAAGAGGTGTGAGCGATCGGGTCGTGTGCCTTATACAAAGAGGTGTGAGCGATCCATAAACGTCGCGTGCCTTATATAAAGAGGTGTGAGCGACGGGGAACATCGTTTGCCCGACGGGGAGTTACACTAAGTAACAAGCGATGATTCCAATAGTTCCTGAGTGAACTAATGATGAGAATGATGGATGGATGGTACCGCATTTGCATAGAGTCGTTGTGTCGGTCTCTCTGCATTTGCAAAAATCATGAATGCATTGATTATGTGTGGAAAATCATGAATGGATTGATTATGCGTGGGAAATTGTGAATTGATTGAGTATGTGTTGAGATTTATGATTGGATTGGTGAATTGATGTGCATATGTGATAAATTCATTGGTTATGGATGATATGTTTTATGTATAAACATATGCTATGTGATGTGGTGGTGTGTTTCCATATGTTATAACTGTGGTATGCCTTACGTGTGAATAGGTGATTATGTTGGTATAATTGATATATGCTATGTTGTTGGATTGTTAGAAATATGTTATGTATCTGTGGCTTGTTATATGTATTGGTATGTGATGCGTGTGGTGAGAATAACTATGCATGTGAGTTTATATGTGTTTGTATATTATTATGCAATCTTGATTTAGTTGTTATTTCTCACCCTTCTGTTGTGGGTTATTGCTCTATGAGGCAATTGCAGATCAGTATCTTGGAGGCTTTTGTTAAGATTAGTTATCCATCCTTTTGTCGGTCTGTCTGCTCTGATACGTAACACAGGAGTCGGGGAACACTTTGGTTATATATGTATACATTTGTTGGATCTATTTTGTATTAACTTTGTATGAATATGTTGATGTTATAAAACAATTTATTTTGTAAAACAATTCAGTTATGGATCTTTCCGCTTTATTCCATAATTGACCTTTCCTTTTATATGGAAAAAGTTTCCCTTTTACATTTATTCCATTTTGTGTTATGTATCAAATTTATGAGCAGGAATTGTGTTTTCTTTCTTTAAATGCGGCATCCTTGTTTCTGTCGGAAAAATAAATTTTTATTCACTCTGATTTATTTATGTATTATTTATTCGCGATGGGAATTAGGGGTGTTACAATAGTGGTATCAGAGCAGGTCGGTCCGTCCGGCCAAGTTGTTGAGTCAGTTGGTGTGACAGTTGAATGCTGTCGATGTTGTTTGTCCTTTAGTACATGATATGTGTGTGAAACACTGTCAGTGCTTTCTGGTTTTCTAATCTTTTATCTTTAGGATTGAGAATGAGATGACTGGGGGAGAAGCTGATGCTTCTCCAAGTTGCTTCAGGTGTGGAGCATTGGCTCAGTGTGCCGTTGGTTGCAAGAGTGTAAGTGTTGTTTGGACAGTGTTGTTCCCGATTCCGGAGGGAATGCGGAGGTAAGGTTTATGTCAACTAAGGATTTGTGCCTTCGGTAGTTTTTTGCACAAGATGCTAGGAATGCTATTATAGTTTGGTAAAGACGGTTTATGCCCCATCATAATTGTCGGCTGTCTATTGACAAATTGAGGAACTGACCACCCTTAATCTCTTGTGTTAGAACAAGAGTTTGATTCTATATCCTCTAATTGTTTTGATGATAACAAACATATTCTTTTATATAGAACAAATATGCTCCCTAAATTATCTCTTTTGATTTGTAGAGAAGTTCTTACTACAAAGCATATATCTTGGAAAATATCTGCACCAAGAAGATTTGAAGAACTTCTGAAGCAAAGGACGTTGGCAAATGTATATCTGATTGAAAGATCTGATCCAACGAAACTCTAGTATCACGCTCTCAGCACTAAAGCTGCTTGATTAAACTCTGATGATTCAGAATCTCAACACTTGTTCTGATACGTTACAATTCAAGAATCATGGAGTAAAGACGAGATCTGTATTTTTGGAAAGTACATTAAAAGGATTTTATCAACATCCAAAAATAAACTCCAACGGATCAATATCCTCATCTATATAAATGGGATCGTGGAATGATGAAGATACAACTTGCGGTCATACAATTCATCCTCAATCTTTTTATTGCTTTAAATCTTGTAAAATATCACAGTGGTGATACTACTTTCTAGAAGCAATTTTTCATACACCTTTTCTCTGTAAACACTTTATTCCTTGAGAAACCAAGTTGTGGTTCAAATCTCAAGAAGACATTGACGGTTGTCACTGTGATCTTGTAATCATTTTTTATTAGTGGATTAAGACCTCGCTTGAGAGAGGCAAAATCACCTTGGCGGGTGGACTGGAGTATTTTGAGTTCAAACGAACCAGGATAACCAAACGTGTCCTTTTGCATAATTTTAAAAAAAAATCCCAATTCAAACCCCCTTTCTTGTGTTGTTCTTTACTTCAATTGGCATCAGAGCGCCTGGTTCTGGGTGCAAACACTTAACCGTGTCAGAAAAAGATCCTACAAGAAAAACACTATGGAGGATCCAGTTCAGAACAACAATGACAACCAGAATGACAAAATCAATGGCAGACCCCTAGTGTTCAATGGTGAAAACTTTGATTACTGGAAAGATGTAATCGAAAGTTTTTTTCTGGCTCATGATGGTGATCTCTGGGATATGGTGACTGATGGCTACACTCATCCTGTTGGAAATGACGGTCAGAAGATTGAAAGAAGAAATATGACAGATCAATAAAAGAAAGAGTTCAGAAATCATCACAAGGCCAGAACGATTCTCCTAAGTGCGATCTCACACACAGAATATGAGAAGATCACAAACAGAGAATCAGCCAAACACATGTTTGATTCTCTGAGAATGACGCATGAAGGCAACACTCAAGTCAAAGAGACTAAAGCTCTAGCACTCATCCAGAAGTATGAAGCTTTCAAAATGGAAGAAGATGAAACAATTGAGAAAATGTTCTCAAGGTTTCAAATTCTGGTTGCTGGATTAAAAGTTCTGAACAAAGGGTACTCAACAACAGATCATGTCAAGAAGATCATCAGAAGCTTACCAAAGGCGTGGAGACCCATGGTCACAGCATTAAAGCTTTCCAAGAACCTCAATGAAATATCTCTTTAAGAACTGATCAGCTCTCTAAGAAGTCATGAGATAGAACTAGAAGAAGATGAACCCCAGAAGAAAGGTAAGTCTATTGCTCTTAAATCTAATAATAAATATGAAACTAAAGCTTTTCAGGCAGAAGAAGAAAGCTCTGGTGGCTCCTCAGAAGAAGATGAACTATCACTCCTCTCCAGAAGGGTCCAACAACTCTGGAAGAATAGACAAAAGAAATTCAAAAACTCTAGAAGATCAAGCAGTTATTCTGAACCATCCTCTGGCTACAAAAAGCCAAGAAGCAAAGAGGTGGTCTGTTACGAATGCAAGGAACCTGGACACTACAAAAGTGATTGTCCTAAGCTGCAGAAAGAAAAGCCAAAGAAGAGGTTTAACAAAGAAAGAAAGAAAAGTCTTATGGCTACCTGGGATGACTTGGAATCTTCTGAAGCAGAATCCGAATCAGAAAATGAACACGCCAACATTGCCTTAATGGCTAACATATCAGATGGCTCCAACTCATCAAAATTAGAATCAGACTCAGAAACTAAAGAGGTATTCTCTAAATTTTCTAGATCTCAATTAGAAGATAGTTTATCTGAAATCCTTGAAAAATGTCAGAAACTTCAACTCAAATACAAGAACCTGAAACATGGTCTGATATCTGAGTCTGAAGAGAACAGAAAACTGAAAGCAGAAAATTCTGAGTTAAAAGAAACCATTTCAAAACTCAAAAATTCTTTTGAATCTCAAAAATCTCAGAAAGAATCTGACTCAGAAGTTTCTACTAGTTCTGATAACATTTTAAAAAATTATGACTATGATTTTCAAAAATTTCTAGCTAAAAACATAGACAGAAGCAAAATTGCTTCAATGATCTATGGAGTTAGCAGAAACGGGAGAAAAGGCATAGGATATGTGAATCCTAGAGGAGAAGCACCATATAAACCAAAACAAGTTGATGATATGATCATAAAATACACACCTTTAAACTCTCACTTCACATATGGACACAAACATGATATAAAATATACAAGTGAATCTTACTCATCAAATTCTATTGAGAAACCAAAACTCAATCAGAATTCTGTGAACACTAACAAACAAGGACCCAAAAAGATATGGGTACCTAAGGATAAAATCCTATACGTTGCATATGTATTTAACAGCAAGATTGAAACACCAATCATGGTACCTGGACTCTGGATGCTCGCGACACATGACGGGAAGAAAGCATATGTTCCAAAGTCTGGAACTTAAAGCTGGAGGTTATGTAGGTTTCGGAGGCAATCAGAAAGGGAAGATCATTGGCTCGGGAACCATAGGTAACGGTACTCTACCTTCTATATCTAATGTTTTATTAGTAGATGGATTAATGCATAACTTGTTATCCATAAGTCAATTAAGTGATAACGGTTATGATATAATCTTCAATCAAAAGTCCTGCAAGGCAGTTAGTCAGGAAGATGGAACAATCCTCTTTAATGGAAAGAGAAAGAACAACATTTATAAAATAAAACTTTCTGAACTAAAAAGTCAGAATGTAAAATGCCTTTTGTCTGTTAACGACGAGCAATGGGTCTAGCACAGAAGATTGGGGCATGTTAGTATGAGAAGAATATCTCAGATTAACAAACTCAATCTGGTCAGAGGACTTCCTAACCTAAAGTTCAGCTCAGATGTTCTGTGTGAAGCATGTCAAAAAGGCAAGTTTTCTAAACCCTATTTTAAATCAAAAAATGTTGTTTCTACCTCCAGACCATTAGAACTTCTACATATAGATCTGTTTGGACCAGTGAAAACTGCATCCATCAGTGGTAAGAAGTATGGATTAGTGATCATAGATGACTATAGCAGATGGACATGGGTAAAGTTCTTAAAACACAAGGACGAGTCACTCTTTGTATTCTCTACTTTCTGTAACCAAGTTCAAAATGAAAAAGAGTTTAGAATTGTAAAAGTCAGAAGTGATCATGGTGGGGAATTTAAAAACAAGAAAATGGAAATATTTTTTTAATGAAAATGGCATTTCTCATGATTTCTCTTGTCCTAGAACTCCACAACAAAATGGAGTTGTAGAACGCAAGAATAGAACTCTACAAGAAATAGCCAGAACCATGATCAATGAGACTAACATGGCTAAACACTTTTGGGCAGAAGCAGTTAATACAACGTGTTACATTCAGAATAGAATCTCTATAAGACCTATTCTGGAAAAGACTCCATATGAATTGTGGAAGAACAGAAAGCCCAACATTTTATACTTTCATCCATTTGGATGTACTTGCTTTATTTTAAACACTAATGATCCTCTGAACAAGTTTGATTCTAAGGCACAAAAATGTCTCATGTTAGGATACTCTGAACGTTCAAAAGGATACAGAGTATATAATATAGAAACACGAAATGTGGTAGAATCCATTTGTGTCAGATTTGATGATAAGCTTGGCCTTCAAAAGCCAAAGCATGATGAATCTCTTGCAGAAATAGAAGTTCAAATTACAGGCACTGAAACTAGATCATCAGAAAAATAGTCAAACACAGAAGAAGGAAATTCAAATGTCACAACAATTTCTGAAGAACCCATCCAGAAAAGACAATCCAGAAGTACACTAGCACATCCCGAAGACAAAATTCTGGGAAAGAAAGATGATCCAATCAGAACAAGATCCTCATTTAAGAAAACTGAAGAATCTCTCATGGGATTAGTATCTCTGACTGAACCCACTTCTATTGACGAAGCACTCTCAGACAATGATTGGATACTCGCAATGCAGGAAGAATTGAATCAGTTCACTAGAAACGACGTATGGGATCTAATTCCTAAACCCAAAGGCTTCAACATCATTGGAACCAAATGGGTCTTCTGAAACAAGCTGAATGAACAAGGAGAAGTTGTCAGAAACAAAGCTCGACTGGTTGCACAAGGTTATAGTCAGCAAGAAGGGATAAACTATACAGAAACCTTTGCTCCAGTCGCAAGGTTAGAATCTATTAGACTTTTAATTTCATTTGCTGTAAATAATGACATCACTCTTTATTAGATGGATGTCAAAAGTGCATTTTTAAATGGTTACATTGATGAAGAAGTTTATGTACATCAACCCCCTGGTTTTGAAAACACAAAACATCCAGAATATGTTTATAAACTTAAGAAATCGTTATATGGTCTAAAGCAAGCTCCCTGAGCTTGGTATGAGAGACTAAGTAACTTTCTCTTAGAAAATGATTTTACCAGAGGGAAGGTGGACACAACTCTATTCTGTAAGTCATTTAAAAATCACATTCTGATCTGTCAAATATACGTAGATGATATAATTTTTGGATCTACTAAAAGCTCTCTGGGCAAAGAATTTGCTAAGACTATGCAGGCAGAATTTGAAATGAGCCTAATGGGAAAACTCAAGTTCTTCTTGGGAATTCAAATCAATCAAACTCCAGAAGGAACTTACATACATCAAAGCAAGTATGTCAGAGATCTTCTGAAGAAATTCGACATGTCAGAAAGTAAGCCTTCCAAAACTCCTATGCATCCCACATGCATTCTGGAAAAGGAAGAAGTAAGTAAGAAAATAGAACAGAAGCTCTACCGAGGTATGACTGGTTCTCTCCTTTATTTAACTGCTTCAAGACCTGATATTCTCTATAGCTTCTGTCTCTGTGCTAGATTCCAATCAGATCCTAGAGAATCCCACTTAACAGCAGTTAAGAGAATTTTTAGATATCTGAAAGGTACTACTAATCTTGGTCTTTGCTATAGAAAGTCCAAAGAATACAAATTGGTAGGATACTGCGACGCTGACTTTGCTGGAGATAGAATAGAAAGAAAAAATACCTCTGGAAGCTACCAGTTTCTGGGAGACAATTTAATCTCTTGGTCCAGCAAAAGACAATCCACCATTGCACTATCAACTGCTGAAGTTGAACATATAGTTGCAGCTGGATGCAGTACTCAGATGCTTTGGATGAAGAATCAGCTTGAAGATTTTCACATTTACGAGAGTAACATCCCTATCCTCTGTGACAATACTTCTGCTATCTGTCTTTCTAAAAATCCTATTTTACATTCTAGGGCTAAACATATAGAAATTAAACATCACTTCATTAGGGACTATACTCAGAAGGGGATTCTTTCTTTAAAATTTATAGATACAGACCATCAATGGGCTGATATCTTTACAAAACCCCTTGCTAAAGATAGATTTAATTCTATTCTAAAACACCTCAGTATGGAATTTTGTCCAGAATGAAAATGTTATTTCTGTATATTTAATTTTTTAGAATTTATTATTTTGTTGTGTGAACATCTGACCAATAGTTCTTCAGAAGTAAGAAGGAAAATTGGTTCAGAATCTATTCAGAAGATCTGGACTCCGTTCATTTCAAGGATAGATCATGCAGTTCACTATATCAACATCTGTCAACCTAAACCCTAAGGTTGCATCAGAATTTGAACGCGTGTTCAAACTCTAGGGAACTGAAACGTTTGAGTTGACAAGTTGAGGCGCCAGTCACCTCGGTAACTGTTCCAAAATTTTCACGCCATCTCCCTTGTCAGAAATCATTAAAGCTTTTAATCATTATGTCTATTTTTTTTAATTTCTCTTTAATTAATTTCCATGTTCTCTCCTATATATATTTGTCACTCCTAACACTCTCACACTTTCACTTTCACTCACTTTGCTCTCTCGCTTTGTCTTTCTCGTTTGCATTTCCTATTTTTTTTGCTCTCTAAAACCCTAGTCTGTGAACAATGGCTTCCGCCTCTCATCAAATGCAATCTCAAGAATCCGCTGTTCAAACCAACAAAGAAAGGTACGTTGAACCTTCAAGAACTCTTCTCACTCCCATTGTTTCTCTGGAAGTTCTCTGTGAACTCATCATAGATTTTGAAAGTATGAAAGAAAATGGGTATGATCTTACCCCTGAAGTTGAGTTTCCAGGATGGACCAAGTATTTCAATCGTTTAATGGGTCCGGTTTTCCCACAACTGGTTAAAGAGTTCTGATTTTTGCATCTGCCTCAAATCATCAAGTAACGCCTTATGTAATGGGAAAGAAGATTGTCATCACTGAAGAACTCATTGGTAAACTGATTGATCATGATGGATCAGGAATCAGATGCAGTGAGATGGAAAAGAGTTCTGACCTAAAAACTGTATCAAAGGAAATCTTCACTTCAGGACAACACTCCAACTAAATCAAAGATCTAAAGGAGCGTCACAGAATTTGGGCTAGAATCATTCTTGGTTGCATCTATCATAGGAAACCTACAAGCTCTTCTAACTACATTAACATCGATCAACAGTACCTGCTGTACTTCATCTCCACCAATACAAGAGTAAATCTTCCTCACAGTCTATTCAATCATCTGAAGAACAGCGTCAAGGAAACAAGAGAAGACGAAAGAACTAAGAGAGATTGGATCCCTCTGGGTAGACTAATCTCAGATATTCTAACAGAGAATAAGCTGATATAACATCTGATTGAAGCTCAAAAATTTTTTGATCTGGAGACTAGTGTTGGAAAACCTCTCAATGCCAAGAACCTCAAGAAGATGAAGATCATTGAGACCACCAAGAAGGATCCAACTCAACACACAAAGGAAGTCATCACAACCAGGAAAATACCTCTGAAAGATTTTCCTCTCTTCTCAGCAGATACTCATCCAGAAATTGTTCTCAGATATCTGGATGCGTGTAAAAGTGATGGAACCATTCCAGAGGTTTCCTTGCGAGATCTCAGGCAACCACCTCTAGAAGTTGCCACCAGAATATCAAGAAAAAGGAAAGCTTCTGAAGGAACATCTCAGAAAACTCCCAAAGCTGCTAAAAAGAAAGGTAACTCATCTTTCATTTCTGTTGTCGAGTCCATATCGGTATCCACATCTGAAACCTCATCTTCTCCTAAACCATCTGAAAATCCACCACCATCACCACAAATTCTTGACAATTTTGACATCGAAATTGACCCCACTCCTACCGATTTTGTTGACACACAACCAGAACTTGCACAAGTTCTGTCTGACATTGATCATTTTCAACCTCTCTTTACTGCTCCCCAACCAGAAAATCCAAAACAAAATCTTGAAGCTCCTCAACCAGAAAATCCAAATCTAAACCCTGAACAATTCCCAAACACCTCTATCCCTGGTATCAACTATCCTCTCAACACCCTTCAACCATCAAATATCCTCACCAGTCCCACACAAGATGTCACCACTCCAGAAAATACATCACCTACCTCTCCCATTCTCATTTCTGACTCTCCTTCTTCAACAAACCTCTCAGAAGACCCCCTCAAAACCATAGTTGACTTAGAAGCTCTAGACAAACTTGCCTCAACTTCTCATAAAATAGCCATTCCCAAACCAAAACCAAAATCATCCAAAATAGATGTTGGTAACTCTCTATTGGCATTCGAGGCAGAAATGCAGGAATGGGTCAATTTTCTGAAGCAGGGTTGTGTGGAGAATCTGAATCCAGCTGCTTCTGACTATCTCTGGACTAAGTTCAGAAAATGGTTTAATACTGAATCCCAGAAGATGGAGGAACTCAGCTATGAAATAGCTCAACAAAACTTCTGTAATCATCTGAAGATCTTCAAGGAGCAAGTTCTAAAGTTCTGGGAAAAGAAACTCATTCTTCATCTAGGCTGGAAAACTCCTATGGTTTCAGAACTTCAGGAAGAAACCTCTGAACATCAAACTCTGGTAATGGCTGAAGTCGAAGGAATGTCAGCCGAAGTTTCTCCAAAGAAAGATTCTACAAAAACCTCTGAGGATTTGGTATCTTCTGATTCAACTCCATCCTCTCTAGTGCTGAAAACTCTGGATGAGTTGAAGAAAGAAAATGAGGTTGTCAAGAAACGTTTTGAATAGGATGAAACAAATGCAGAAATTAAGGGGATGATTGGCAAGCAAGAAGAATCAACCAATCAGATCAAATGTCTTCTAGAAGAATTATTCACACGACTTCCACCTGCACCTCAACCTTAGTTTTTTTTTGTTCTGCTTCTGTTGTTTCTGTTGTTATCTGCTTATATTCAATGAATCTATTTTGATCTTTTTATGTGTTTTTGTGTTGCTTTTTGATTAATGACAAAAAGGGGGAGAACGTAAAATATTTTGAAATATAACAGTGCACCGGGACTATGTCTCAAATATTTTAACAATTTCTGTTTTCACATATTGTCAAGAAAGCAGGAAAATGACCATTAGAACTTCCTTCCAAAACTCCAACCAAACATCTTCAGGGAAGTCTTCAACTCAGGGGGAGTTTCTTATACTCTATACTCTCTTTTTTTCATCAAAATATATAAGTTTTTGTCATCATCAAAAAGGGGGAGATTGTTAGAACAAGAGTTTGATTCTACATCCTCTAATTGTTTTGATGATAACAAACATATTCTTTTATATAGAACAAATATGCTCCCTAAATTATCTCTTTTGATTTGTAGAGAAGTTTTGACTACAAAGCATATATCTTGGAAAATATCTGCACCAAGAAGATTTGAAGAAGTTTTGAAGCAAAGGACGTTGGCAAACGTATATCTGATTGAAAGATCTGATCCAACGAAACTCTAGTATCACGCTCTCAGCACCAAAGCTGCTTGATTAAACTTTGATGATCCAGAATCTCAACGCTTGTTCTGATACGTTACAATTCAAGAATCATGGAGTAAAGACGAGATCTGTATTTTTGGAAAGTATATTAAAAGGCTTTTATCAACATCCAAAAATAAACTCCAATGAATCAATATCCTCATCTATATAAAGGGGATCGTGGAATGATGAAGATACAACTTGCGATCATACAATTCATCCTCAATCTTTTTATTGCTTTAAATCTTGTAAAATATCACAGTGGTGATACTGCTTTCTAGAAGCAATTTTTCATACACCTTTTCTCTGTAAACTCTTTATTCCTTGAGAAACCAAGTTGTGGTTCAAATCTCAAGAAGACGTTAACGGTTGTCACTGTGATCTTGTAATCATTTTTTATTAGTGGATTAAGACCTCGCTTGAGAGAGGCAAAATCACCTTGGCGGGTGGACTGGAGTAGTTTGAGTTCAAACGAACCAGGATAACCAAACGTGTCCTTTTGCATAATTTTTTTTTGAAAAACCCCAATTCAAACCCCCTTTCTTGTGTTTTTCTTTACTTCATCTTGTTGATAGTATACGGGAATTATGTTGGATGGAATAGACGTGTCTTTCCGGCTTTGATAGTGTGTGCAATGAATTGGTTGGAATTGAGAAAATGGTTACGAATTGTTTTGATGAGTCGATGAAGATTATTATATCAGAAGATGAGACGGATTAGAGGTTTTGGTATGTTGGTTCAGTTGGGAAGTCGTTGAGAGGGAACGATTGGGTATCGTTAATGGTTGTTCTCAGAGAGTAGAGGGTGAACTTAAATTGGACGAAGGTGAATAGTTGAGGCTTATATCTGCTAAGTAAGTAGAAAACTCTTAGGAGATGGGACTAAGATGTTTGTTATGTTTGTGATGACATTGTTCTGGAAATGGGCAGGAAAGTCACAGTGATGGGCCGTCAATTGTGCATGGTTTTCAGATGTGTTTTTGGATGGAACATTAGTGTGTTAACTTGACGAGGTCCAGCATGCTTGGTAAGGAAAAGGATGATAGCATGAGGTTGCTTGTTAATCAGTGAGTAGTAGGGAAACTTGCAGTTGTGTTTGGGATAGCTTAAGTTTTGGATTGTGACGAATCGCGAACAAGTTGAGAGTTATTTTGGGTTGGTTGTTGCTACATGTTGGGATTTATGGAATCTGGACTGTCACGAGAAGAAATTATGTATGGATTATTGACAGTTGAATAAGGTAACGATTGAGAATAAGTGTCCACTTTCATGAATAGATAACTGAATTGGTTTGGTTGAGTTTGAGTGAAATTACAATTGTTTGGAATGTTCGATAAGAGTGGTGAATTGTGTGAGTTGAGGCTTTGATCAATTTAATGTGACTGGTTATATTTGTTATCTTCGAGATAGGTTGTTATTTTGATCGCGACTTTACGTGTTTGGTCGGATAGATACTGTAAGCATACAGGGTGTCGCGTAGTTTTAAAAGATTGTCGAACCCACAGGGATTGATAGTCAAAAGACAGTGTCCTAGAATTGCGGTGTAAGGCTAAAGCAGGAGGTTAATTCGATTAAAGGTATTAAAGAAAATTAACTAAAATAATAGGTTTTAGAACAAATAAGGAAACTGAGACCGTAGAATGATTTCCGGGGTTCTTAGGGACTCAAAAGGTTCTGAGGCTGAAGTAATGTCAAAGTCGTTCTGAAGGAAACACCGGTCTAAAGGCTTAATCTCACACTCTCGCGCTATTGATCGGGCCACACCAGATAACCCCGAGATTTTGCTCTCGCTCGCTCGGTAATTAAAAGGCGCTTTTTGAAAACGGGCAAGACCGAAAAGAATACCTAAAGTGCTCTCGCTGTGTTTAGGATCCAGTGTTTTGTGCCTACTATCTGACGAGTACCTCAAACTCTCGCTCTGTTGGACTCGTCTTAGTGCATTCCTCACTCTCGTGACGAAATGTTGTTAAGCAGCCTCTCGCCGTCGCGACTAGTCTACTTAAGGTTAACTTAGACAACAAAACCAGAATTTTGATCATACAACAGTGTTGGATATCCTACAGAGTCCCGTCGAGACGACGGTCCTCGAACTACGGGCTCAAGGAAAATTAGTTAGACATGGTTAAACGTAGTATTGCAATGCTAACAGTGCTGAATTTGAAAACATACATATTACTTTACTTAGGGTTTTTTATAAAATTATGTTCTTTGGATTTTTTTAAGAAAAGCTTTTGAAACAACAGTAAATATAATAGTAAGTATAATGCAATAAACTATAAATGGAACAATAGAGTAATAACCTGAAAGTGCGATGAAATAAACAAAAAGAAACTTGTATTAATCTGAAAGTTGATCCAAGTATAGCAACAGAGTAAAAAGAAAACAAACAGAGGTCGTGATAATCACTCAGTGTAAGTAATTATCACTGTGGCTAAATATTTCTAGTTCTGGAGAAAATTTGGCAGAACTTCCGCAGGGTGTAAATTGGACCACGAATGCTGGGCTGGGAAGTCCTATTTATAGACAGAATCTGGCTCCAAAACAGTTGGGAAGATTTGAATTCAAACTGAGTGCAAACTGCCTCTGGAAAAACTGCTCCCGCGATGCATGGCGAACGCCATATGCCAATGGCGAACGCCATTTGGCTAAAAGTAAAATCTGGGCACTTTGGGGCAATGGCGAACGCCATTTGGTTTCCCTTAGGGAATGGCGAACGCCATTCTGCTAGAAGGAAGCAGAATGCTCCAGTTCTGCTCTTTTTTCAACTCTTTTGCCACACTTCTTGTCCTTTTCCTCAACAAAGTTGATGTTGGTCCTGAAATCACAAAATAAAAGAAAAACATAAGTACACAGTACAAAATACGGTAAAGACTCGATAAAAATACGACTAAACATGCACGAAATGAATCGAAATAACCTATACGAAATCGAGTCGTCAAACTCCCCCACACTAAGACTTTTGCTTGTCCTCAAGCAAACTCTCAATGCGAATAAAAATAGGTAAGCACGGTATCTCGACTCGAAGGCACACCGGAAACAATTAAGCAAAAGGTTGCTAGGCTAAAGCAGACAGATAGGTACTGAATAGTGCAAACAAGAGTATCGAATCGACACGACTCCACAAAAGCGGACAAAGAGTTCCTTCCTATGCAATACCGGTTCAAATCATGATATGATACCTTGACCTACGGACTTCATTCTTATTCACCTCTCTTTCATTCTCGCGCAATCACATTAAGCCCGTTATCCTTTTGCTTACATGGTAATTGTACCTGTTAGTGTGATCTCTTATTCAACAATTTTTTTCTTCTTCTCTTTTTTTTTTTTGCTTATGAATTCCAAGATTCTGATCCTTTGGGCTAAATGATCGGGTGAGGACCACCTAACTTAGTGAGAACAGGCCTTTAATTCACATTTTCTATAAAAGCACAAAAATCACAATTTGAGATCAACACATATTTGCATCGGTACGTTACTTAGTTCGCAAACTAGGATGGTGCTGACTGCTAAAATAAACTAGTCAAGAGGCTACTTTAAAGAAACTAAGAACAAGGTCTCGGCATAATATGTATTTAAACTAATACTACATATTTAGGAACTCTAAGGTGCAAAAACGGTACTGATGTTAACAAAACTTTCCCAAGTCCGCCTACTTAGCCTAAATCAAAATATAACAACCTGTACTAAGTGTGTCCTGCCCTTGAGTCGAAAATGTTTAAAAATGGGGGGGAATTACAGACTATGCGAAAACATAAGGTAAATAACGACTCAAACGTGCATAAGACTCAATAACGAAACAGAAGAAACAACCTAAACTAGGAAATGGGGAAATAACATAAAGCAATAAATGGAAAGCGGTAAATGACTCCTCCCCCACACTTAAATCGAACATTGTCCTCAATGTTTCAATCTAAGGTGAAAAGAAAGGAGCGGTAAAACCTGGAAAGAAAATCAATGGCGGCGGGCACGGCCTCAGCGCTGATGGGAATCATCTCTGACATCTGGGTCCTCGCGCTGGTAATGGGCCTGCATGCTGCGCACATCCCTGCACAGACCTAGTACCTCAGACGTAAGATCTCGAAGGCTAAGCTCGGTCCGGTTCATGAATTCCACTTGCCTGTTTTGGAACTCGTAGTACTCCTCTCTGCGCTGCTCATCTCGCGCCCTCTACTGCCGGAGCTCGGACAAAATATCATCAAGTGATCCTCGCATACCTGCAAAATCATCAGATAAAGGTGCAGTGTGTGGTGCGGTACTAGGACCGGGTGTGTCAGAAACACGAGGCTGAGCAGCAGCCCCATCCTCTTGCTCAGGAACAAGTAACCAATTAGTGCGGAAGCGCACATCAATATGATCGGGGGCTGGGAGAGAAAAACTACGGTGCTCACGGTCACGAATCAAGACGCGGTACTTGCCATCGGGTAAACCTTTGACAAGACGCGTACTCTTCCAGAAGTCTAGGTCGGCGAAAATGCTGGGAAAACACTCATCTGCATCCAATATAATATCAAGATCAAGAGCGTCAGCAATGGTGGTAATCATGCTGCCGATACAGATGGCTCCTCCGACTCTATTGGAGACACTCACAAGGTGGGCAAGGAAGAAAGGCACGGGGTCTACAGGGGTTTGGTTTAGAGCACAGTGAAGAAAGTATAAGTCCTTTGAATTCACATTTCCTGTGTTCTTTCGACCAAAGATGGTAGAGGCAAGGATACGGTGAAGAACACGAATGACGGGGTTTTGAATGGAGGTGGCCTTAAGGACTTCCCAAGTGTCAGTGGTGTTACCTGTAATATCTTTCCAAAACTCGAAGGCACTGCCTTGCCACTCACTTTCCAGGGGTACAATGGTTGCGGCTCCCACAACGGGAGCAGGGAAATCAAAGATCGCTCGAATTCTCTCGAAGGTCAGTGAAAAGTCTCGGTTCAGCAGCCTAAAGTGTAAGGTTCCGGAGGTGCGAGAGGCGTCAACGACATAGCGAAGTGAACTAAGGAACTCATAGGTAGCTCTAATAGAAATTGCTTTACAAAGAGTACAGAAACGAGTCATACCTAAATTCCTCAGCATCTAAGCAACGCTTTGCATGAGACCCAAAGTGCGAAGAGCTTCCGAGTCGGGATACCTCGTAGCTTCGACTTCTCGCTTAGATATGCGGTGGAAATCCAAACGCATGTTGTTTCCGTTTTCTCCCTCTGGGAACATAATACCCTTGTAGTCGAACTCTTGGTTTGCTGCCATGTTTTTTTATGGTTGGAGAGAAAAGAGAGAAACTTTGAGAAAAGGGTAATGAGAGGGAATGGTTTTTGATTTGTGATGATGAGTGGAATGGATGGTGATATGGGGTTTAAATAGAAAGGAAAATGGAATGTGGGTGGTTGGAGAATTAATGAAAACGAGTGGGGAAATGTGGAAAAGAAAATACAAAAGGGCGGTCTACCAAAAAGACGTGTGCCTTCTGCATTCTGGAAGTAAATGGCGAACGCCATTAGGCAAAGGTGAACACCATTGTCATACTGAAGAGAATTTTTTTGTTTTTTTTTTAACAATTATTTTTACTTGAAATACTGAAAGGGAAGTGAACTGGAGAAAAGAGAAATAACATAATTTAAAACAGAAGAACTCACAGTACGGAAAAGGGAAAAACGGTACAGGGAAAAATGTAAACTATCCTAAGAACAACAGAAAAAGGGCTAACTAAATTAGAGTCACCCGCGAAGTCGTCCAACTAAAGAGTCGACGACATTGCGGAGTGAGAACACTATCTGGTAAAGGTGATCAAACTGCTCATTTACGACATCCACAAACTGAATGTGATCTACTCGAAGTGAGGACAAATCAGTACGGAGATCATCTACTCCAACTTGCAATGCGTAAATGGCATCGAGAATAGCTATTTTGGTATGGTAAGTAACAGGTCCAGCAGTGGTAGAACTATTTGTGGCTTCTTGAGGTACAATGGGATCCATGTGTTTATCAGGCTGAGGTGAATCTGGTGGAGTAAAAGTTTTGTTCAGCACATCCAAGTCATACAACCAGTTATCCTTGTCATGCACACTTGTTCTCTCATGATTATGCAAGGTGAAGGCATGGACAACAACATTATCAATTAGTAACTCAAATTCCACTGGTCCCAAATTGGCTATAATTCCACGGTTAAAACAAAAGTTGATATCCATTGGCCGAATACCACCGAAAATAACAGAACGGTTCAGATGGTATTGCAAGCCAATGGCATCAGCGATCATAGTCACTAACCCTCCAATGATAATGGGGTGAAATGAGTCACGAGCTATCTTTAGGAAAGTAGCTAACATAAATGGGACAGCATTGACCGGCCTTCCTTGTGAGGCACAAAGCATGATATAAAGCTCATCTCAGGATACAGCATAAACATTCTCTTCCTTCCCGAAAAGAGTGTGAGCAAGGATCTTGTGGAAATACCTAATTCCACGATTGTGAATACTCTCAGAGGACATGGTATTCAGGTCAGGATGGTAGTTACCTGTGATAGTACCCCAAAATTGTTCAAGGTCATAACCAGTAAAAGCAACTTCAGGGGTTTTAGTGACAGCATCAGGATCATTGGGAAAACCCAATAATTCAGCCATCTCATGGTGAGTGAAGCGGTATTTGTTTCCAAACAAATGGAAGGTAGCCAATCCACGGCCAAATTCATACCCTCGAGTTGGTTCATAGTATAAGGAACTTAGGAACTCCAAGGTCAGGTTATGGTAGGTGCTGAAATTTTTTGTTAAAGCAGAATTAGTCCAACCAAGATGATTAAAGAAGTAAACAACAATGTCCCTAATACCAAGGGTAATCATAGCTGCGTCATCAGGGTAAATCGACAGAGCAAAATCTCTTTGAGAAAGAGCCTCAAAGTGACTCCTCTGAAGGTTGTTTCTGAACACAACGGCGTGGTTTTCAAAAGTCTGCATGATGGGTCTACCCTAAGTACTGCGAACCTGAAAAAGAACAAGAGAAAAGAAAAAAAATGTATTCTTAGGGAAAATATACTACATATTGGGGTTAGTGCTAATAATGGTCACAACAAAGCTTAATGCAAATGGTATGGTAATAGAGTAACGAAAACACAATTCATGAAAACATTAACTAGCAAGCTAATACTAAATGTGATGATGCTAATAATGAAAAGCAATCATAAACTAAGTAATAACAACTATGCATTAGTAAACAAAAATAAATACTACTACTAAGATTTGTGATTTTAGCTCTCACCGAGCGCTCTGTTTAATGTCGGAAGCTCGACATTAGAAATAGAGAAGAATTTCAGTCGTCTGGAGGAGCGGGAAGCTCTTCCAACTTACAGCTAGAGTAGAATTCTTTGTTTTCCGTCGAATGGTAATGCTTAAGTCTTTGTCCATTTACTATGAATGGCTCACCTGAATTTCCCTCGATTTCTACTGCTCCGCTATTTAGAACCCTAGTTATTTTGAATGGGCCAGACCATCTAGAACGTAACTTTCCTGGGAAAAGTTTAAGTCGAGAGTTGAAAAGAAGAACTGTGTCCCCTTCTCTAAACTCTTTTCTTGCTATTCTTTTGTCATACCACTTTTTGGTTCTTTCTTTGTAAATGCGGACATTTTCATAGGCATCAAGTCTCAGTTCTTCAAGTTCATGGATGTCTAGAATCCTTTTCTCGCCAGCTGCCATGTAATTGGTGTTTATGGACCTTATGGCCCAATATGCCTTATGCTCAAGTTCTACGGGCAGATGACACGACTTTCCATAAACCAGTTTAAACGGGGTGGTTCCTATAGGAGTTTTATAAGCAGTTCTATATGCCCAAAGAGCCTCATAAAGTTTAATCGACCAATCCTTCCTAGATGTTGCAACGGTTTTCTCAAGTATCTGTTTAATTTCTCTATTGGAAACTTTGACTTGTCCGCTGGTTTTAGGATGGTAAGGTGTCGCTATTCGATGTCGGACCCCATATTTGAGCAATAATTTTTCAAATATTTTCGAAATAAAATGAGATTCTCCATCACTTATAACAACTTTTGGCACTCCAAATCTAGGAAAAATGGTGTTTTTAAACAATCTAATAACTACTCGTGCGTCATTTGTGGGAGAAGCTATGGCCTCGATCCATTTTGATACATAATCTACTGCAACGAGTATATACTTGTTTCCACAGGAGGAGGGAAAAGGGCCCATGAAGTCAATACCCCACATGTCAAAAACTTCCACCTCGAGAATACCCTTTTGCGGCATCTCATCGCGTCTAGAAATGTTACCTGTGCGTTGGTACCGGTCACAGTTTAAGACAGCGATATGGACGTCCTTCCAAAGGTTAGGCCAGAATAGCCCCGACTGTAGAATTCTTGCGCAAGTCTTAGAGGTGCTCGCATGCCTTCCGTACGGTGCGGCATGGGAATGAGATATGACATCTTCTATTTCAGATTCAGGGACACATCGACGGAATATTCCATCGGCGCCTCTTCTAAAAAGTAAGGGCTCATCCCAATAGTAATTTTTTAGATCATGAAATAATTTCTTCTTTTGTTGGTAGGTTAAGTCCGGTGGAAGCACTCCTGCTGCTAGGTAGTTGACAAAATCAGCGTACCAAGGCAGTGGGGCTTCTACACGGCATGATACTTCGTTGGGTTCTTGAAACTCCAAAGGGTCTTCTTGGTTTTCACTTTCTTCCTCCATATGGGCTATAAGCCTATCATACGGAGAATCTTCATTGATGGGAACTAGTTCCGGTTCTTGATGTTCTATCCTAGAAAGGTGATCTGCCACTACATTTTCGGCTCCTTTTTTATCCCTTATTTCCAAATCGAACTCTTGTAGAAGCAGGATCCATCTTAAAAGTCTAGGCTTAGCGTCCTTCTTATTCAATAAGTATCTAATTGCAGCGTGATCGGTGTAGACAACTATTTTTGCCCCTACCAAATAGGAACGAAATTTATCTAGTACGAAAACAACAGCTAGAAGTTCTTTTTCTATGGTTGCATAGTTCAGCTGTGCACTGTCCAAGGTCCTGCTTGCATAGTAGATAGCATGAAGCTTTTTGTCCTTTCTTTGACCTAAGACAGCGCCAACGGCAAAATCACTAGCATCACACATTATTTCGAATGGTTCATTCAAATCTGGTGGCTGCATAATAGGTGCGGTAATTAAGGCATTCTTTAGTAGCTCAAAGGCTTTCAAACAATCGTCATTCAATATAAATTCAGCATCTTTCATCAGCAATCCAGTCAGTGGTTTAGTAATCTTAGAGAAGTCTTTAATGAATCGTCGGTAGAAACCGGCATGTCCAAGAAAACTGCGGATTTCTCTAATGGTTTTCGGAGGCTGAAGGTTTTCCATTATTTCTATTTTGGCTTTGTCTACTTCAATCCCTCTTTCGGATACAACATGTCCTAACACAATCCTTTCTCGAACCATGAAATGGCATTTTTCCCAATTCAGCACCAGATTGACTCTGACGCATCTCTCGAGAACCAATTCTAAGTTTGATAAACATCCCTCGAAACTTTGCCCACATACAGAGAAGTCGTCCATAAACACCTCCATTATATTATCTATAAAGTCGGCAAATAAGGCCATCACACATCTTTGAAACGTTACAGGGGCATTGCATAGTCCAAACGGCATCCGTCTATATGCAAATGTTCCATAAGGACAAGTGAATGTAGTCTTTTCTTAATCGTTGGGATGAATAGGAATTTGAAAGAATCCTGAGTATCCAACTAAATAGCAGAAATACGAATGTTTAGCCAGTCGCTCAAGCATTTGATCTATAAAGGGCAGAGGAAAATGATCTTTTCGAGTGGCTTTATTCAGTTTTCGGTAGTCTATGCACATCCTCCATCCAGTTTGATACGTTTTGCTACAGACTCTCCTTTTTCATTACTGACAACCGTTACTCCTCCTTTCTTAGGCACGGCATGTACTGGACTAACCCAGCTGCTATCTGATATCGGGTATATGATACCGGCTTCTAAGAGTTTTTGTACTTCTTTCCTGACTGCATCGCCTATGATAGGGTTTATCCTTCTTTGATGTTCCCTAGAAGTCTTACTATCGTCTTCTAGCATAATGCGATGCATACAAATGGATGGGCTTATCCCCTTGAGGTCAGAGATACTATATCCCAGTGCCGTCGGGTACTTCCTTAGAACATGGAGTAACTTCTCCGTTTCTGTCTGTCCCAAGTCAGCGTTGACTATGACTGGTTTTTCAAGCTTTGTATCTAAGAATTCGTACCTTAGATTTTTGGGTAACGATTTTAACTCTATAGCAGGTTTCTGTTTATCGGATGATGGTTCTGGTGCTAATGCAAGACATTCTTTTGAGTAGTCGTCGACGAATGGTTCGTTATAATTATCATTTTCGAATAGAGGAGATTTGGTGAAGTCAGGTGATTTCACTTCCACTTCTCTTACGCATTCGTCAATGATATCTAGCAAACAGCATGAGTCATTGATAGCTGGGGCTTTCAAGAATTGAGCTAAAATGAATTCGACTTTTTTTTCTCCTACTTCAAAAGTCAGCTTTCCTTTCTTAACATCAATTATAGCCCCGACTGTTGCTAAAAATGGTCTTCCTAATATAATCGGGACATTGTAGTCCTCCTTTATGTCCATTATCACAAAATCAGTAGGAATGAAGAATTGACTAATTCGAACAGGGATGTTCTCCAGCATACCTATAGGATATTTGACAGAACGGTCCGCAAGTTGAAGAGACATTTTGGTTGGTCTCAATTCTCCTAACTCAAGTCTCTTGCACGTAGATAACGGAATCAAACTAACACTGGCCCCTAAATCGCATAGACCGTTGTCTATAGCGTGCTTTCCTATTACACAGGGTACTGAGAAACTCCCTGGATCTTTAAGCTTAGGTGGCATGTTATTTTGAAGTATAGCGCTACACTCGGCAGTGAGCATAACCGTTTTGTTATCTTCGAGCTTTTTCTTGTTAGATAGAATTTCCTTGAGGAATTTCGCATATGAAGGCATTTGGGTTATGGCTTCCGTGAAAGGTATAGTAACATTTAGTTGTTTCAGAAGTTCCACGAATTTCTTAAATTGCCCTTCGTTCTTGTTTTTGGCTAATCTTTGCGAATAAGGTATAGGTGGTTTATATGGTGGTGGAGGCACATAAGGTGGTTCCTTCTCCGTGACTTCATTGCTCTTATCATCTGCATCATTGGTTTTCATTTTTTCTTCCTTCTCAGTTCCTTTCTTTGGACTTTGATACATGGTTGGTTTTGTAAATCTCGGGTCAACCGGTCCATCATATTCGATTCCGCTTCGCAAGGTTACGGCATTTGCATGCCCTTTTGGGTTAGGTTGAGGTTGGCCAGGAAAGGTTCCAGACGGGGCTGGTATTGTTGGTTGCTATTGGGCTACTTGAGTAATCTGGGTTTCTAACATTTTGTTATGCGTAGCCATCGCATCAAGTTTGCTAGTCATTTGCCTCATCAATTCGCTTGCATGAGCGTTTTGGTTCGCAAATTCCTTATTCTGCTGTATCTGGGCGTTCATGAAATTTTCCATCATAATTTCTAGATTTGACTTTCTAGGTGCTTGTGGAGCGGGTGGTCCTACTTTTTGAAAACCAGGTGATACAGCAGGTGCCGAACTTGGTGGTTGCAAAACATTATTGTTTTTGTAGGAGAAGTTCGGATGACTTCTCCAACCAGGGTTATAAGTATTTGAGTATGGGTTTCCTTGGGTGTAATTCACTTGGTCGGTGGAAACACCGGTTAACACCTGACATTCAGCATTTGTATGTCCAGGGGTACCACATACTTCACAGTTAGGAGATACAGCAGCCACGGTAGAGGCTGGTTGCGTTACGGCCAAGCTTTCTATTTTCTGAGTTAATGCATCCATTTTAGCATTGATGCGGTCTATTGCACTAACTTCGTACATTCCGCCTTTCGAATTTGGTTTCTCTGTAGAAGCACGTTCTCCTCCCCATTGGAAGTGATTTTGAGCCATATTCTCTATGAGTTCAATGGCTTCCTCGTACGGTTTATCCATTAAAGCGCCACCAGCAGCAGCGCTTAGGTTCATTTTCATGTTGTACAACAGACCATTGTAGAAAGTATGGATTATCAGCCATTTTTCGAGTCAGTGATGTGGGTAAAGCCTCATCATGTCCTTATATCTTTCCCACGCGTCAAAAAGAGATTCATTGTCTTTTTGTTTGAATCCGTTAATTTCTGCCCTCAGCATAGCTGCCTTACTTGGAGGAAAATAGCGGGTCAAAAAGACTCTTTTTAGATCATCCCATGAAGTAACAGAATTCGCAGGCAGAGACTAGAGCCAAGCTCTAGCTCAATCTCTTAAAGAAAACGGGAAAAGACGGAGTCTAATTGCTTCTTGGCTAACACCATTTGCTTTCACAGTGTCGGCGTATTGCACAAAAACAGATAAATGTAAGTTAGGGTCGTCCGTAGAACTTCCTGAAAATTGGTTCTGCTGAACGGCTTGTAATAGCGAAGGCTTCAACTCGAAATTGCGTCTTTCAATTTTAGGGGCAGCAATGCTGCTATGCGGCTCATCTTGCGATGGGACAGCAAAATCCTTGAGAGGACGGTTTTGCGGTGGTTGGGCCATGTTTTGTTCTGATTCGGTTTCGGTTTCGGAATCAGAATAAGGAATGATAGGATCTGGAAGGAGATATCTTAAGCAGTAATCGTTGATTCGGCACCTCAACAAAATAAAATGCTCGATTTCGGCAATCGGTTCCACTGGCTCTTCGCTTTGTGAGCGAGTGCTGGGCATACGATTGACAAATTACGAATAAAGAAAAATTGCCTTAGTCGTTACTGTGCAACGAAAGAGACACAACAAGACTAATTCAATCCCCGGCAACGGCGCCAAAAACTTGATCGCGACTTTACGTGTTTGGTCGGATAGATACTGCAAGCATACAGGGTGTCGCGTAGTTTTAAAAGATTGTCGAACCCACAGTATTGATAGTCAAAAGACAGTGTCCTAGAATTGCGGTGTAAGGCTAAAGCAGGAGGTTAATTCGATTAAAGGTATTAAAGAAAATTAACTAAAATAATAGGTTTTAGAACAAATAAGGAAACTGAGACCGTAGAATGATTTCCGGGGTTCTTAGGGACTCTAAAGGTTCCGAGGCTGAAGTAATGTCAAAGTCGTTCCGAAGGAAACACCGGTCTAAAGGTTTAATCTCACACTCTCGCGCTATTGATCGGGCCACACCAGATAACCCCGAGATTTTGCTCTCGCTCGCTCGGTAATTAAAAGGCGCTTTTTGAAAACGGGCAAGACCGAAAAGAATACCTAAAGCGCTCTCGCTGTGTTTAGGATCTAGTGTTTTGTGCCTACTATCTGACGAGTACCTCAAACTCTCGCTCTGTTGGACTCGTCTTAGTGCATTCCTCACTCTCGTGATGAAATGCTGTTAAGCAGCCTCTCGCCGTCGCGACTAGTCTACTTAAGATTAGCTTAGACAACAAAACCAGAATTTTGATCATACAACAGTGTTGGATATCCTACAGAGTCCCGTCGAGACGACGGTCCTCGAACTACGGGCTCAAGGAAAATTAGTTAGACATGGTTAAACATAGTATTGCAATGCTAACAGTGCTGAATTTGAAAACATACATATTACTTTACTTAGGGTTTTTAATAAAATTCTGTTCTTTGGATTTTTTAAGAAAAGCTTTTGAAACAACAGTAAATATAATAGTAAGTATAATGCAATAAACTATAAATGGAACAATAGAGTAATAACCTGAAAGTGCGATGAAATAAACAAAAAGAAACTTGTATTAATCTGAAAGTTGATCCAAGTACAGCAACGGAGTAAAAAGAAAACAAACAGAGGTCGTGATAATCACTCAGTGTAAGCAATTATCACTGTGGCTAAATATTTCTAGTTCTGGAGAAAATTTGGCAGAGCTTCCGCAGGGTGTAAATTGGACCATGAATGCTGGGCTGGGAAGTCCTATTTATAGACAGAATCTGGCTCCAAAACAGTTGGGAAGATTTGAATTCAAACTGAGTACAAACTGCCTCTGGAAAAACTGCTCCCGCGATGCATGGCGAACGCCATATGCCAATGGCGAACGCCATTTGGCTAAAAGTAAAATCTGGGCACTTTGGGGCAATGGCGAACGCCATTTGGTTTCCCTTAGGGAATGGCGAACGCCATTCTACTAGAAGGAAGCAGAATGCTCCAGTTCTGCTCTTTTTTCAACTCTTTTGCCACACTTCTTGTCTTTTTCCTCAACAAAGTTGATGCTGGTCCTGAAATCACAAAATAAAAGAAAAACATAAGTACACAGTACAAAATACGGTAAAGACTCGATAAAAATACGACTAAACATGCACGAAATGAATCGAAATAACCTATACGAAATCGAGTCGTCATATTTACTCGGTTAAGCTTGTATGTGAGTAGCCAGTTACCCAGTGAAAAGTTTTTCAAAAGCTTTAAGAATTTATATCTTTTGGAATTTGGTTGGGCATTACAACGTACAGTGATGTTATTTGGTGTTAGTAATGCGTCTGTAATGTTTGTGGAGTAGAGGAGTCGTATCTTCCATATTTATTTGGATAAGTTCGTAATGGCTTTGATTGAGGATATTCGGATCTGTTGTAAACTCAGAGGAAGAACAGATAGAGTGTTTGAGATTTGAATTTCAAGTATTGAAAAGAGACGAAGTTTTATGCTAAGTTATTCAAGTGAGAATTTGGGTTGAAAAAGGTTATTTTCTTGGATATGTTATTTCAGATGAGAATATGGTTAATGAATCCATCGGAAGTAGATGCAGTTCTACAATGAGAGGCTCCGAAGTTGGTTAAGGAGATTAGAAATTTTTGGGCTTAGTTTGTTGTTACTGCAGGCTAGGGAAGACTTTGCTAAGTTCGTACTTCTGTTATCTCAGTTGACTTGCAAAGGGTGAGTCATTTGTTTTAGATGTTCGTTGTGAGTAAGTTTTGGTGAGCTGAAGTAGAATTTGTCTCTGGCTCCAGTTTTGATACTGCGTGATCCTGATCAACCGTTTGTGAGGTATTGGGATGCGTCTTTGATGAGTGTAGTTAGTGTGTTAATGCAAGAGGGTAAAGTCATGGCTTATGCTTTACGACATTTGAGGATTCATAGAAGGATCTATACTATTCCGGATTTTGGATTGGTTGCGGTTGTATTGTGTTGGAAGATTTGGAGGTATTATCTTTGTGGTTCTAGGTTCGAAGTGTTTAGTAATCCCAAGAATATTGAGTACCTGTTTGGTCGGAAGGAATATAGTATGAGACAACGAGGATGGTTGGAATTTGTGATGAGTTATGACTTTAGCTGGAATTATCCTATTGGTAAAGTTAATGACGTGCCTGAAAAGTTAAGTCGAAAGTTTTTATGCATGTCTGTTTTGATGGTCAAAGAATTAAAATTATTTGAGCAGTTTAGAGACTTGTGTCTGGTGTGTGAGATAACACTAGAGAGTGTGAGGTTGGGAATATTAAAGTGAATAGTGATTTTTGGCGAATATGAGAAAGAGTTAGACTTTGGACGTGAGATTGGTAGACTTGATGGTTTCGAGTAATCAGAGTGCGCAGCGGAAGCGTGATGTGGCACATTTTGTATTTGCGTGTGGGACTTGTAAGAGTTCATAGGTTGAACATTGGAAACATGTTGGAATGATGAGACCATTGGACGTTTC